>JAOANR010000266.1:1200000-1938029 GCA_030278955.1 Hygrophila difformis | reverse complement strand
AAATCTAGCTAAAACATGCCTTAAACATGAAGGAAAAGGGGACAATATTTAAAATAGAGCTAACCCTAATCTAGGCTTGACCATTCATAACATGCAACATTATCCAAGAAAAGCATCACCAAAAGGGATATAAAATAAAAATAAAGGTCAAGTGACTAACAAAGAAGGAAATAACAAAAGATCCATGGGGTGTGAAACCCATTTCATGATTTTCGGGACACATTTCAAGAATATTTTCCCATTTTATTAAGGAGTTTGTTATTACCCATCATCCTGGATATCACAAAACCCTAAAAACAAGGTTTGAAACTGAAAACAATGTGAAAAACTGGCTACCTAAGCTACATCTATGCAATAGTTAAATAATACAAAAAAATTAAAGCTAAACTAGACTAACCTAAAGAACTACCTACACACTAAGCTCCACACTTGTCTCCAAGAGTGATTTTTCTTGATTCAGTCCAACCTCCTCTTGAGCTCATGGGGATAACCTCATATTTATAGAAGTAGAACCCTAGGCCCATGGGCTTGATCTGAGGCCCACTGTGTCTCAAGACATCACACACATCACAACTTTGTCGCGGGACAGGGCTGCATGTGGCAAGGCTTCTCGACTGGGTCTTGTGTCTCTATCCATGTCCGTGTCGCTAATGCATGGACCGCGACCGGGGTTCCTCGACTGGGGCGTGGTGAAACTTTTGACAAGTTTCGTTAACACGAGCTTTTGCTAAAATTATACCAGGTTAAATTTATTAGATGGGAAGAGTTATGATTCACGGGAAAGGGTTTAGGGATATGTCAAGATTATTATTCTTTTTATTACTCAAGTATGGTGCTTTGGTTTCAAATGGTGCTGTGGTCCTCTCTGTCATGAAATGCTGACAAATCTCATGGCATAGCCGGGATAAGTTGATCTTCAGCCTGTCACACTGAGGATCCCCGGTAAATATGCCATGATACTTCTCATCAAGTCTTGCCATAAGATTTCCTGCCATGAAACTTTTGACTAATTCCCACTACATGAGTATTTTCTGAAAAGTCGTGATCCTGGTTGAGGTTTTATTTAGTGAAACCAATTTATGATGGCGGTGTTGTGATTAGGGATATATTTATACATAGTCATGTTTTTATTGCTCGTAGTTAAGAAACTGTGCTCCCGAAAGCGCACGGTGTCAAAAATTGCAGTAATTTATAGTAAGACCGGATCGTTCACTGGAGGATGTGCGATAGAAGCAGGTCCCACGTCATTTACTAAGATTTTCCACTCGGTTACTCGCATCAAGTGTGTGATTTGACTAACAACTATTTGACAGAATTTAAATCAGATTAAGAAAGCAATTAAAATAAAGCAGATAAAAGTATTCTAGAAAGCGAATTAAATTTAATCTAAGAAAGCAATAAAATTAATCTAGGAAAGCGATTAAGATTATTCTATGAAAGCAGATTTAAATGAGACAGAAAAGACAGGAAGAAAGGAATAAAGATTGGACAAGATTCAGATGAAACTTAAGTAAACTTCCATTTTGTTACACAGATCTTAGTTTGGGATAATCCATCAGTTAGCTAACTCTCATGCTTCCTATACTATGTTCCCTTTAACAGACAGGTACTTACAGTAAGGATTTACATGCCTTTAGACAACAAAATCTAAGATGCCACAGATATACAACTGCCCCTGCGCAGAGGTATGTTATTTATCTGTGGTGGACAAGCAACACCCGACAAATCATTTATTGAGATGCCAAGTACTGTTATCATTCCCCCATGTCACACCCAAAGATTCTAATTAAGCCCTGAACTATCCCTTAACTCTCAATCCTAGTAGCAGTTACACAACTCTCAATACAACCGAGTGACCTCTAACGAAAGCAGTTAAAAGAAAGCGGTAAAGAAAGCATTTAAAATCCTATCACTCGAAGGTTTTTGAAAGTCTGACCCTGGTAGTAAAAGAAAGCCCCCAGTCAGAATGACCGGATGTGGATCAAGAATTCCCTATTCTCGGTGAACCGCTCGCAGGGTTCACTTCCCGTCGGGTGGTTATGAGATACAAACTAATGAAACGAACTAATAAATTAGTTCGTTCCGGATGCACTCACTCAGGACTCAAAAATAGGCTCTGGCAGAAGAGGATAGCAGTTGAAAGAATACTCAACCCTATCTTAGAAAATAACCAAGGCCCGAATGTTGTTCCTCTAATATTATCTGTCACACCTTATCGGAATCCAAGTGGAATCTGACCCAGTGCAATATTTAATACAAGATTTCCAACAAACAGCAATTTTGGAAAATAATAAATCTGAAAATCATTCCCTGTCAGGTACTAGACTCTCAATTAAAACACAGATCCTTTCAGTCTAGGTGAGACCTAATCGCCGACTCTGCTTCTAATTTCCCAAAATCAACCCCCAGTCGGATGTGAATTAGTCATAACTGTCGAATTTATCCCTTACTCAGATCCGGATTTTTTAAAGGAATTTTTGTTGGAAATTTGTTATGAAACATCTGATTTAAAATCAAGACTTCTATGTCCAAGGGAAGGATCCCAAAATAATATCGACCACAATATCTACATAATAATATCATGCATAATTTTATAGAGAAGGGTAAAATGAGATAACCCAAAATATAAGGTGGGTTTAGACAGAATGCGAAACACAGAGATGAAATAGCCGGAGATGAGAAGAATTTTGGCTAAAGAGAGTGCCAGAAACAACTGGGGTGATCTGTACTGCAAACATCTGCTATCCAGTTCCCAATTATTCCAGATGGAAAGATTTTAGATAGCAGAATAATCTTAACAACAGTGATCGCTATCATCAAGACTCCTATTATCTGTGAGGCGAGAGAAAAACCTACATGTTTTCTTGCTGTAATACTATTCAAGCAATGTTGATCGATATCATTTGATACTATTACAGCTCAAAATTCAGGTTTGAAATTAAGATAAAGAAAAAGAAGCTGTATCCGGATAGAAGTCAGCTGAGCAGCTATTATAATCCCGGATGGACGAACCGCCAAGGCGTCCACCGACCACCATCCGGACCATGCAAAATAACATCTAATAATTAATATACAGAATACGAGCTAGTTATCCGTGTGGGAATACCCGCCAACATTAATCTGATATATTCCTTATTAGTTGTTTCACACATCACGGAAAAGACAAAATAAATAAAAGAAAAATATATTTGGGTCATCTTGCATGAGAGACATTGGTTTCTCATGCAAGGTATGGAAATTATTCCATAATTACTCTTCATGTCTAAATAATCACTCATTCCATAATTAATTAATCAATTACAGTCCGGATTATATACTTAGATCATTAGAGATTAATCATTTGTAGAAGAATCTTTTAATGGGAAATTGAACAAAGATCTTTATATCAAATTAATCATGGGTTAAGATCATTGGATTTCAACCTCGAAATATTAATATAAAGGTTCAATTAATTAATGGAATGAGATGAAGAATGAGAATTTGGCAAAAGGTGCCACCTTGTCGCGATGCAGGATGCGCGTCGCGGAGCATGGCTCCGCGACAAAGATTTCGCGACAAAGGGGTGGGAAATAAGAGAAAAGGAATTTTGAAAGTTTTGGGTTTGTTTTGTCGCTAAGTAAAGAAAATTTTGTCGCGGAACGTGGTTCCGCGACAAGGGCATAGCGACAAAAAGGTAGAAAGTTGGACAAGGCATAATTCTTGTCGCGGAACAAGAGATTTTGGCGCGGAACGTGGTTCCGCGACAAGGTTGCTTCGCGACAAAGCCCTTCCAGAATAAAATCACAAGTATTTGGGTCCTTGGTCGCTAATCAAGGTTTTGTCGCGGAACGTGGTTCCGCGCCAAGGAGTGTTTCGCGACCAGGGGTTTTAAAATAATGGCCAACAGATGTTCTTTGGCACCTTTGTCGCCAAAGCACCATTTTGTCGCGGAACGTGGTTCCGCGACAAGAGTTATTCTGCGACAAAGGTGTGTCCAGGACACATGTCAGAAAAGTAAAGTGGAACAGTGGCATGCATTATGTGTGATCTCACCCATTTCAGATTCAAAAGCTAAACTAAGCTTAAAATAACAAAACAGAATTTGAATCTAGCTAGAACATGCTTGCACAAAATAGAAATAAAGCAAACTTAAAACTTAAGAAACCCTAATCTAGGCTTGATCATCCATAAACATGCAACACTATCCCAAGAAAAAGTCACCAAGCAGCGACATTAAAGTGCAAAAAACAAGGGTCAAATGACCCAAGGAAGATGAAAACAGTAAAGATCCATGGGGTGTGAGACCCATTTCATGATTTTGGGACACAAATGGAGAATGTTTTCCCATTTTATTAAACGGTGTTGTTCATACTCATGGTTTGAGTACCACAAACCTTTAAACAAAAGTTTAGAACAAAAACAAGGTATGAAAACTGGCTATCTAACCAAAAAGCAGTAAACTATATCTAACTAGTGCATAAATTAAATAATACAAAAGAAAACCTAACTAAACTACCCTAAACTACACTAAACTACTGAACTTCCCAACTTGTCTTCAAGAAGATGTAGTTTTTCTAAAATTCTTCCAACCTTTAGCTCAAAGGAAACACCTCATATTTATAGAGGGGAAACCCTAAGCTCATGGGCCTTGATTTGAGCCCATTGTGTCTTAAGACATCACACACATCACAGCTTTGTCTCGGAGCACCAAGTTTGGTCGCGGAACACACTGCATGTGGCAAAGCTTCTCGACTGGGTCTTGTGTCTCTAAAAATGTACCTTGGTCGCGGAATGGACCTTTGTCGCGGAACAGCACATCGCGACAAAGGTATCGCGCCAAGGGGCTTTGGCTGGTCTCTTCTTCATCTGGGCCATTTGGTCGCGGAGTGTTCCTTTGTCGCGGAACCATGCATCGCGCCAAGGGGCTTCCGCGACAAAGGTCTTCCTGGGCCTGCTGGATTGGGCCAGATGGGCCGAGAATATTCTTTTTGTGGGCTTTTCTATCTTTTTCCCATCTTTTTGTTTCCTTTTCTTTTTCTCATGTTTTTGGATTTTTCTAACATAAATATGTAATAAAATTACATATTTATGTCTTTTTCACACCAGCTTATTATTTTTACAATTATGCATAAATTAGTCCAATTCGACTGCTTTCTTACTTAATGTAAGACCGGAATGCGATCAAATGCCCGTTTAAGACACGGAAATGGATTGAAAATAATGGTCATTTTTGGCCATTATCAACATCCTCACATTTAATACTGATCGTCCCCGAGCAGTCAGAGTCAATGTTCGTGAGAACACGGACTCTACATATTCAATTCATTTTCGTGGCTTCAAAAATATCATTCTTTTTAGATTGGGATAAGACAATCAAAAATTACAAGTGTTAAATTCCCTTGATTGCAGTGTTTAATGAAATGATACTTGCTCACTATATCGGGCCTACAAATCAAACAATATTATCAATCCTTCATGAACATCATGTTTGAAAGATGCAAAGATTAAAAATATGAGAATTAAGGCATGACATGAACATATGTAATGAGAAAAGGCTTCACTTATCAGAGAATCGGAAAATTCACTCACTCTCAATCGGGGTTTAATCATGAACGCTCAAAATCATATTTAATTAAATTATCCCATAAGCTTGCAATCAGACCAACTCGCCACCGGCTCATTTCTTCAAATCGAGATCACGAGGTCTTATTTAAGGGTTATAACGGGGCATACGGTTGTAACATTAGGTAGGAAAGGGACATTATTGGGCTAAGAAGTGGCAAGAATTAATTCCATCATAACTTGGCATTTTTATTTTAAAATTTATGATCATCAATGTTTCTTTCTTTTGCTTTTCTCTTTTCATATTGCATTGACATTAGACTATTGTCTAATTGCTTTGTCATTCGCAACTTATGTGTTGTTGACTGGAATTCAACTTTTTTTTTTTTTTTTTTTTGAATCGGTTTATAGAATACCGATTTATAGTTTTTATTGATGATCAAAAATTGTGGTGCCTTGATAGAATTCATCCTTGCACACTTGGGCTTGATTTTCTTGGTCTTTTTGTAAGGCTAGGAATAATATAGAGGGCTTCAAAGAAAAATTAGGCTTATAGGCTCAAGTTGGTTAATCCTAAAGGGAAAATATTTTTGGGTTTGGAATTCAAACGAAGGCCAAAAATTTGGGTTTTTCTAAGTGCCTCGATCATATTCTCGATTTCGGGAATATGGCATGGTCTTGAATCGGTCCCAATTGCAAGTTCTAGTTTCCTTTAATCAAAATGATTCACACATCAAAGAAAATGAATGAGTAAAAGTGGCTCATGGCTCAAATCTCACGAG
Source organism: Hygrophila difformis (assembly GCA_030278955.1). Classification (NCBI taxonomy): domain Eukaryota; kingdom Viridiplantae; phylum Streptophyta; class Magnoliopsida; order Lamiales; family Acanthaceae; genus Hygrophila; species Hygrophila difformis. The sequence continues at coordinate 1,931,706 of JAOANR010000266.1, read as the reverse complement.
GTTGGGTTGATACATGTCATACAATATTCTCAAATTTAATCAAAGCTTAATTCTAACAATTTATTCAATCGAAATCTCTAACATGCAGATTTATTACCCAATAAGCTGATCGCATCATTAAAATTTTTATAGCTCAAAACCTCAGGATTTCATGTCATGCATGTTCTCAATTATATTATCCCAATTTAAAAGTTTGAAAATTTAATCATAAGCCTAAATTCAACCTGTGAATTTAGAGCAAGTTTATGCATATTTTTGCTGGTTATTTAATTGAAAGCAGTAAAGAGGCACTGCTGACATACTGAGTATGTCAACAGCATATTTTTGGTCTGACAGTCACTTATTCATCTCGGACTGTCAGACATCTTTTCAGAAATAAAAGAACCAAACAAAAACAAAGATTGTTGTTGGGGCTGCAAAATCCCAATTTGAAAGCAGTAATTATATCAATTACAAGAGATTTCATTTGCAATCAAACTTATCTTGCATGGATGAATTGAAATTCTCTTATATGATATTTACAATTAAGCTCAGAAATGAAGGAGTCAGGGATCGCCATCTTTCTTCTCGTCTGATTTCTTGGAGGAGCCAGCTTCATCAGGGATCTTCTTAAGTAAGGTTTGCAGGAGCTGATTTTGGCTAAGGATCAGTGATTCCACCATTTTTCGATTCTTCTCTTCTTTTTCCAGCATCATCATTCTGAATTCCTCGTCTCTCCTTTCCTTCTCCAACTTCTCTCTCCGTTTCTCTTCCTTTTCTCTCCTACGCTCCTCGCGTTCCTCTTCTCTCTCCCTCCTTCGCTCTTCACGCTCCTCTTCTGCCCTTTTCTGCTGTCCCTCTTGGCTTGCCAAAATTACATCAGTCATGGATTTCATTCCCTCGAGCATGGACTGACTCATTCTGCTCACCATCTCAATCGTTTGGGAATCAGCAGGGAACTGAGATACATTTTGGCTTTGAGGAGGCATCTGAGGTTGAGGTCGAACCGGAGGTGGGATTGGAGTCTCAGTCCGTTCTTGGCCTGCGGTAGGCTCCTCTTGAACATTCGAAGGTCCTGCATCAGCACAGGTGTTTTGTGTTCCCTTCTTAGTCTTGGGCTGCCTTTTTCGCTTCCTTGATGCTTGCTCACCCGATATGAAGGAGGATTGAGCGTCTGAATCTCCTCTGACGGACAGTTGGGGAAGGGAATACTTGATGCTCTCACATAAAGGAAGTCTTGGCACACTGATAGGTGGGTTCACTTTCACCACTGTGTCGCCCTCAAAAGCGCTCAAATCAACTCCCTGAGCTATGCAGATTCTCCTAATCAGATTCGGATAACACAGCACCTGTCTATCCTTTATGCGGGTTATCATCACCTCAAATACATGCCTCCCTACATTAAGTTTTGCTCCGCTCCACATTCTTGCAAATCCCATTAGCACATTTCCAGATGTGGTGTGCGGATGCGAGTTGGGCCGGATCTTGGACATGTAGAACTCGTAGGTTGGCATGAATTGTATCCGCAGCCATTTTGCATTGAATGTGTGTCCAGGGGCGGTCACGCTTGTCATGCTGTTGGCCAACGTTGCATACTTCGCATATTCAGTCGTTTTGGCTCTCTTCGTCATGATCTCACCAGGGGGGAATTCGCTTTGAATCTCTGGAGTCCCGAAGAACTGGTTCAGCCAATCAGGTGCAATGTTGATCACTTGTCCCCGGATCCATGTTGTTCTGGCAGCTTCATCGATGTTGCAGAAGAATTCCTTTGTTAATTCCACGAAGCCTTCTTCGTCATGATGCAGCATGAAGTTACCCCACTCTTGATTTCTGTAGAAAGTTTCAACAGTGGGGTGTGACAACGCATCAGGTCTGAACCCTTTGTCTGGCACTATCATCTTCTGCAACTTCTTATACTTCTCTGCATTCTCTTTGCTGCCATTGAACTTGATCTGGATCTGTTCTTCGTTTAGCTTTTTCTTCCCATATTCTTTTGAGACGCCCATTCTTTGCCTTACAGTGTTTTCAGACCAAAACTCGACTGGTCGAATGGATCCGACGGACTCGTCATCGCTTGTGTGCCAATCTGTTTGCTCGTCTCCCTCCTGTGGCTGGTCATCCCTTGGTTCGGCCTCATCTCCCCTCTGACTCGGCTCTCGCTCTCCATGGGCTGCTTCATCTCCGACTGCCTCCTCAACCTGTTTAATTACATGTTTCATCGTATTGAGTTCACAGTTTACAGGTGAAGAAGATGCAGTTACATGAAAATTACGGTCATCAACATCAGTTGATACCTCCTCCTCCTCCCTAATTCTTGCAGCTCGTCCAACTGGACGTTGGAGGATAGGCGCCATTTGGTTCATGAATTCTTGCTCCTCCTGCCGAGCTTCTTCTTCCGAGTCATTCCCATCTGCTGCTTCAGTCAGAATTCCTTGAACCTTTTCTTTAAGTGCAGAGGTCATGAGAGGGTCGTCTGGCTGCTTTTCCAAGGTTTTGGCCAGTGCCACTGGATCTATGGAATCTTGTGGCCCTTCTGACTGTTCAGGTTGGTGCGACGGGCTTCCTTGCGTGATGAATTCTTCAATTCTGGCTGTGCCCACGAGAGGATCGATCACTTGACCTACTTTCGTCTGATATTTGATTTGATGTGGCTTCTCTCCAGCATCGATTCTTGTTTCGATCTGTTCATTAAGCCTCTTCCTTATATCCCCTCGGATGGTCTCAGCATCATGTGCAGTGGGGCCAGTCCATGCAGGAGGTTGTTCTTCTTTGATTTTCAAACCTCGCCCTTGCACTTCTCCAGTGATCTTCAGCTCAAAGTCCTCCTCATTACCCCGCTCAACCTCTGCAGATTTCCTGCTTTCCAGCTCAGCCTGCATCTTCCTGGCAGTTTCTTCATCCTTTGTCTGCTGGATATTCTTTCGGATCTGCTCTTCCTCTGCAGCTTTCTTTTCCATTTCCAGGCGTTCTTCCTCAGTCAATTTTTCTATTCCCGAACCACCTGTTACTTGATCCAGCAAACCAGCTGATGCAAGCTCTTCATTGTACATCTTCATGGCTAGCTCAGCATCGGATATCACCTGGTGCTTCTTTTTCGGGGGTGGCGGCGGCATTGGCTTTTTACCTTTGTCCTTAGGATCTGTGGGCTCTGCCACTTTCCTATCAGTCGGTTCTGGTTCCTTGATCTCCACTTTCTTTTCCGGAGCCCTTGCTGGCTTGTCCTTATCAGCGGACCTTATCAACCTTCTCCTCGTTCCCGGTTGAGGTGCTGGCTGATGACCTTCAGATGTAACAGCAGCAGTGGAGGGTTTCTCGGGCTGTGTGGGTGCCTTAGTGGTGGCAGGTGCTACAACAGATGTTGTCGTTTCAGTCTGAGCTGACTGCACCACTGGCTCGGACATAGCAACTTTTTGTACTTCAGTCTGCCCTCTAGGCGGCAAAGCTGAAGCTTGTATTGCTGGCTGGGTAGGCTGTGGGTTGGCCTCAGGGGGAGTGGAGAAGTATGCATCAATTTCAGCGTCAGGATCTTCTTCCCTGTTCGGTTCACCCTCATAGCCTAGTTGCTTCTCGGCGCGCTGCAAATAATCCTCAATAAAACTCCTTTGAGATATTCTCCTCAGTTGGTCCTCCCAGTCCTTCTTGATCTTGGAGCAAAACTTACTCCGAACATTGTTGTTATAGTGCAAGACCTTCTTTCCATTAGCAGTACTGTTGCAGTATTCCAGTGCAAACTTGTCCATCTCCATGATCAATTCCCAGTAGGAGTCTCTGTATTGATCTATCATGCCTCCTACCAGATCCTTTTGAATCCCTTCCAGGTAGGACATGTCTTCTGCCGAATCGTACGTGAGGTACATCCCAGCCTCAGCTTTTGATAGCAAATTGAACTGCCTTTCATTTTTCCTTTTGGGTTTCCAGCCACCTTTGCGTATATCCACTTGTAGCTGATCCCTTAGTACTGCTATGTGCTGGGGAAATTCATCATCTTTGTTTGTCCCGTACTGTCCATACTTTCTGTGTGTGAAGATGGTTTCAAGTACCTCATCTGCAGGTAGTACTACTCCTTCTTCCAGAAAGGATCCAGTGATACTTGGATTGCCTTTTCCCCAGACAGTAGTCAAGTCGTCCCATTGTTCGCGTGCATCCTTGATCATCTTCCTCATTGTGTTCAACAGTGAGGTGTTGCGGCTTTGTTCAAATTTCTCAGCATTTTTGAGGCGTCTGTACAGGTTGAAGGTTAGCTCTCGATGCCTGGCCCGAGCTAGATCTGTAATCCACCTCTGCTCCACTGGTCCTTTTGCTTCAAACAGATACGGATTCCACTTAAATGGAAATGCCTCATACATCATGATGGCCCCACTGTTGATGACCCTACTTATGTCCATGTATTTGTGTTCGAAGGCCATCCGAACTTGAGGATCTACGATCTGGTTAGGGATGATGATGTCGAAGTCAGCTATATTTGGATCTTTTGTTCCCTTTTCCACATGCCGATTCCACACAGCCCTGTGCTCTCTGAACCTCAATTGGATGCGCTCATGATGGACTTCAGGAGTTGTCTTTTCGTCTTGGGGGGCATACCCCATCATCCTTATCCAAAACTTCTTCAGGAAGTGGTAGTAGTCCCTTTCTATCGATGCAGCGACTATTGACCTTTCCTGTGGAGGGATATGCACATCCCATCCCGGAGACAGTTTTAACTTTTCGTCCGTAGTGTGGTCCAGAGGCACCTTATAAACTGATTTGATGGCCTCTCTTGTGTCCTTAATCTCTGTTCGATCAATTGAGGCCTGGTTGCCAGCATCCTCATATGTGCAGTCAGGCAATCCGATGCCTGAGTGCACTACCAATGCATTCCTGAAAAAGGGTCAAAGTGCTTAGATGCATCCAAAATTGTTTATGAGTTTTCAAAGACTACTCAGGTGTGAAAACCAACATCCTCACATTTTGAGCTTTGCTAAGCTCGAAATGTGATTTAAGTGATTTAATCTGAGTTTATTAAAAGATCCAAATGTAAGGTATTATCCTTTAGGACCTAGAAGGAGATACTTAATTGGACTATTGAGTCCAATCAAAAGGGAGGAATAAAAATAAAAATAAACATAAAAATAAAAGTGAAGTGGTCATTGGACCAAAAAAATTCCTTTTTTAGTGGGCCATTGGGCCCAAAAGTTTGTTTTTCCAATTTTATTAAACAAGTTCGAGGCACTTGTTGAAAATGGAATAAGATGATGAAGATGGAACGGATGGCTCGAAAATGGAATGTGCAGTGGAGGCGTGGCGGGATGGATTCGCTATCTCCGGATTGTTTGGACTGTCATTGGACAGTTAAAACGTTCAAGAAAATGCAAACACTATTTTTAATTTTGAAAAGGTTGACTTGTTTTTATTTAATGAAAAGTGGGATGTGTGTGGTCCCATTTTTGGATTTTTGTAAAAAGGTAACAGTTGAGGTGGCAAAATACTGCTACTTAACTCACACTCTTTAGTTCCATTGGGAACAAAAACACATTGTCAACCAAAATTCCTAGTACTATTTTTTTGTCTTTTAGTGAAAAAGTGCACTGCTGAAATGGGATTGGTGTGCACTAACATGCCAAAAACAACACAAACACTCACTTTCCTCAATTTGCTGCACACAAACACAGACACACCAAAACAGGACACGGCATTAAATGATCATCCCAGCATGCAATACTTATGAACACAGCAAGTTAAAAACACAAGATCATGCCTCTACTCGAGCCAAAACATGGGATTAAAAGCATTTTCATCCCTCACATATTCAAAAACCACAAGATCATTCATGCTCTATAATCAAGAAAATCAACAGCATATTGATACTCATGCAGTAATCCTATGTTCATTAACTCTCACTTTTTCAAGAATTTCCAACAATCCAGGAGGAATCAAGATTAAGCAGACAAAACATGAGTAAATGGACTAGAACAAACAAAAGCAAAAGAATCTCAAAACTCAAAACCCACAACCATGGCGGAATCTACCACTGCCAAACCCTAGCCTTCATGGAATCAAAATTTCTACAACCCCTAACACTTCCATCTGTGCCCCTCCATCAACCAACCAAAGTACCAAACCCCAACACCACATTCGGCCATTAACGATAAAAACAGGGAATCACAGTCCAAACATGCCCAATACACAGAACCACTAAAATTGAAAATCAACTAAGTGAAAACAACCATGAGGACGCCCATTAACACATTTATTGAGAGTAATAACGCAGGAATCCCCAAAATCGCAAAAACAGGGCAGTGGTTCGCGTACGAAAAGTGTGGGGAATGCTTACCAAGGCTCGGTTTGCTTGGGAGAAGACGAAGATGAAGGTCCTGATGGCTCCATAAGGGTTGCGAAAATTTGGGCAGAGTTTCCCTTGGGTTTGGCGTTCGAGAGGTGCGAAGAACACAGTGGTGTGCTTCGGGAGAAATTTCGTGTGTGCGAGAGTGTTTTCGAAAATTTTCTAAGTCCGAATGCGTGGGGAAGAAGAGGGAGGCGGAGAGGTTTAAATAGTAATGGGCCGGTCGCGGAACCCTAGCCCATGGTCGCGGAACAGGATTACGCGACCAGGCTCAGCGACATTAGAGGTGTCGCGGAGTGTGGGACTTTGTCGCGGAGTCACGCACCGCGACAAAGTGTACCGCGACAAAATGGCGAGAAGGAATGGAGTGGTGTGTCCGTGTCGCGGAATAGGAACTCTGTCGCGGAGTCATGCTCCGCGACAAAATGTTCCGCGACAAGGACAGGCGGAGTTTAGGGATGAGTATAACTTTGTCGCGGAATTTGCACATGGGCGCGATGCTGGGCATCGCGACAAAATGATCATTCCGCGACAAAGACAAACAAGGGTTGCCGATAAGGGGTGTTTTGTCGCGGAGTTGTACTTGGTCGCGGAACGTCGTTCCACGACAAAATGGTCAGTCCGCGACAAACTTTTTGAATTTTCAAATTTTCAACGGATTGGGCCCGAGTGTGATATTGGACCTGCGTCCATTTTATTTGAGTTGGACCTGAATGAATTCAGTCCAAGTAAATTCAAATCATTGGGCCATTATTTAAAATAATCTACTTGCATAAAATTAGGTCGGGTCAGTTCCATTTATCTGCAAGATTTATTCCGGATCTTAAATTTCTTTAAATTCCGAAAATAATTTCTCCGATTTGTGGAATTTTCCCAACCAAGAACCTGGTTTTCCTTGCTTTTTCTGCTCCTTCTTTTTGGTTGGTTCCGAATTTCCTGCAAGACAGATAAATACCCATTAGGTTAGGTTTTCTCCTCAGTTCAACATCCTCACATTTAGAGTCTTGGTACTCTAAATGTTCAATTAATCTTGAGGGTACTTTTTCTGTTCTGAATTAAATATATTACATTAAACTAGACTAATCTAAGCTAATCTAGGAGTAATCAGGAGTGTAATCCTCTTAATAAATGACGCTGCATCCTCCCCGGCAACGGCGCCATGAAACTTTTGACAAGTTTCGTTAACACGAGCTTTTGCTAAAATTATACCAGGTTAAATTTATTAGATGGGAAGAGTTATGATTCACGGGAAAGGGTTTAGGGATATGTCAAGATTATTATTCTTTTTATTACTCAAGTATGGTGCTTTGGTTTCAAATGGTGCTGTGGTCCTCTCTGTCATGAAATGCTGACAAATCTCATGGCATAGCCGGGATAAGTTGATCTTCAGCCTGTCACACTGAGGATCCCCGGTAAATATGCCATGATACTTCTCATCAAGTCTTGCCATAAGATTTCCTGCCATGAAACTTTTGACTAATTCCCACTACATGAGTATTTTCTGAAAAGTCGTGATCCTGGTTGAGGTTTTATTTAGTGAAACCAATTTATGATGGCGGTGTTGTGATTAGGGATATATTTATACATAGTCATGTTTTTATTGCTCGTAGTTAAGAAACTGTGCTCCCGAAAGCGCACGGTGTCAAAAATTGCAGTAATTTATAGTAAGACCGGATCGTTCACTGGAGGATGTGCGATAGAAGCAGGTCCCACGTCATTTACTAAGATTTTCCACTCGGTTACTCGCATCAAGTGTGTGATTTGACTAACAACTATTTGACAGAATTTAAATCAGATTAAGAAAGCAATTAAAATAAAGCAGATAAAAGTATTCTAGAAAGCGAATTAAATTTAATCTAAGAAAGCAATAAAATTAATCTAGGAAAGCGATTAAGATTATTCTATGAAAGCAGATTTAAATGAGACAGAAAAGACAGGAAGAAAGGAATAAAGATTGGACAAGATTCAGATGAAACTTAAGTAAACTTCCATTTTGTTACACAGATCTTAGTTTGGGATAATCCATCAGTTAGCTAACTCTCATGCTTCCTATACTATGTTCCCTTTAACAGACAGGTACTTACAGTAAGGATTTACATGCCTTTAGACAACAAAATCTAAGATGCCACAGATATACAACTGCCCCTGCGCAGAGGTATGTTATTTATCTGTGGTGGACAAGCAACACCCGACAAATCATTTATTGAGATGCCAAGTACTGTTATCATTCCCCCATGTCACACCCAAAGATTCTAATTAAGCCCTGAACTATCCCTTAACTCTCAATCCTAGTAGCAGTTACACAACTCTCAATACAACCGAGTGACCTCTAACGAAAGCAGTTAAAAGAAAGCGGTAAAGAAAGCATTTAAAATCCTATCACTCGAAGGTTTTTGAAAGTCTGACCCTGGTAGTAAAAGAAAGCCCCCAGTCAGAATGACCGGATGTGGATCAAGAATTCCCTATTCTCGGTGAACCGCTCGCAGGGTTCACTTCCCGTCGGGTGGTTATGAGATACAAACTAATGAAACGAACTAATAAATTAGTTCGTTCCGGATGCACTCACTCAGGACTCAAAAATAGGCTCTGGCAGAAGAGGATAGCAGTTGAAAGAATACTCAACCCTATCTTAGAAAATAACCAAGGCCCGAATGTTGTTCCTCTAATATTATCTGTCACACCTTATCGGAATCCAAGTGGAATCTGACCCAGTGCAATATTTAATACAAGATTTCCAATAAACAGCAATTTTGGAAAATAATAAATCTGAAAATCATTCCCTGTCAGGTACTAGACTCTCAATTAAAACACAGATCCTTTCAGTCTAGGTGAGACCTAATCGCTGACTCTGCTTCTAATTTCCCAAAATCAACCCCCAGTCGGATGTGAATTAGTCATAACTGTCGAATTTATCCCTTACTCAGATCCGGATTTTTTAAAGGAATTTTTGTTGGAAATTTGTTATGAAACATCTGATTTAAAATCAAGACTTCTATGTCCAAGGGAAGGATCCCAAAATAATATCGACCACAATATCTACATAATAATATCATGCATAATTTTATAGAGAAGGGTAAAATGAGATAACCCAAAATATAAGGTGGGTTTAGACAGAATGCGAAACACAGAGATGAAATAGCCGGAGATGAGAAGAATTTTGGCTAAAGAGAGTGCCAGAAACAACTGGGGTGATCTGTACTGCAAACATCTGCTATCCAGTTCCCAATTATTCCAGATGGAAAGATTTTAGATAGCAGAATAATCTTAACAACAGTGATCGCTATCATCAAGACTCCTATTATCTGTGAGGCGAGAGAAAAACCTACATGTTTTCTTGCTGTAATACTATTCAAGCAATGTTGATCGATATCATTTGATACTATTACAGCTCAAAATTCAGGTTTGAAATTAAGATAAAGAAAAAGAAGCTGTATCCGGATAGAAGTCAGCTGAGCAGCTATTATAATCCCGGATGGACGAACCGCCAAGGCGTCCACCGACCACCATCCGGACCATGCAAAATAACATCTAATAATTAATATACAGAATACGAGCTAGTTATCCGTGTGGGAATACCCGCCAACATTAATCTGATATATTCCTTATTAGTTGTTTCACACATCACGGAAAAGACAAAATAAATAAAAGAAAAATATATTTGGGTCATCTTGCATGAGAGACATTGGTTTCTCATGCAAGGTATGGAAATTATTCCATAATTACTCTTCATGTCTAAATAATCACTCATTCCATAATTAATTAATCAATTACAGTCCGGATTATATACTTAGATCATTAGAGATTAATCATTTGTAGAAGAATCTTTTAATGGGAAATTGAACAAAGATCTTTATATCAAATTAATCATGGGTTAAGATCATTGGATTTCAACCTCGAAATATTAATATAAAGGTTCAATTAATTAATGGAATGAGATGAAGAATGAGAATTTGGCAAAAGGTGCCACCTTGTCGCGATGCAGGATGCGCGTCGCGGAGCATGGCTCCGCGACAAAGATTTCGCGACAAAGGGGTGGGAAATAAGAGAAAAGGAATTTTGAAAGTTTTGGGTTTGTTTTGTCGCTAAGTAAAGAAAATTTTGTCGCGGAACGTGGTTCCGCGACAAGGGCATAGCGACAAAAAGGTAGAAAGTTGGACAAGGCATAATTCTTGTCGCGGAACAAGAGATTTTGGCGCGGAACGTGGTTCCGCGACAAGGTTGCTTCGCGACAAAGCCCTTCCAGAATAAAATCACAAGTATTTGGGTCCTTGGTCGCTAATCAAGGTTTTGTCGCGGAACGTGGTTCCGCGCCAAGGAGTGTTTCGCGACCAGGGGTTTTAAAATAATGGCCAACAGATGTTCTTTGGCACCTTTGTCGCCAAAGCACCATTTTGTCGCGGAACGTGGTTCCGCGACAAGAGTTATTCCGCGACAAAGGTGTGTCCAGGACACATGTCAGAAAAGTAAAGTGGAACAGTGGCATGCATTATGTGTGATCTCACCCATTTCAGATTCAAAAGCTAAACTAAGCTTAAAATAACAAAACAGAATTTGAATCTAGCTAGAACATGCTTGCACAAAATAGAAATAAAGCAAACTTAAAACTTAAGAAACCCTAATCTAGGCTTGATCATCCATAAACATGCAACACTATCCCAAGAAAAAGTCACCAAGCAGCGACATTAAAGTGCAAAAAACAAGGGTCAAATGACCCAAGGAAGATGAAAACAGTAAAGATCCATGGGGTGTGAGACCCATTTCATGATTTTGGGACACAAATGGAGAATGTTTTCCCATTTTATTAAACGGTGTTGTTCATACTCATGGTTTGAGTACCACAAACCTTTAAACAAAAGTTTAGAACAAAAACAAGGTATGAAAACTGGCTATCTAACCAAAAAGCAGTAAACTATATCTAACTAGTGCATAAATTAAATAATACAAAAGAAAACCTAACTAAACTACCCTAAACTACACTAAACTACTGAACTTCCCAACTTGTCTTCAAGAAGATGTAGTTTTTCTAAAATTCTTCCAACCTTTAGCTCAAAGGAAACACCTCATATTTATAGAGGGGAAACCCTAAGCTCATGGGCCTTGATTTGAGCCCATTGTGTCTTAAGACATCACACACATCACAGCTTTGTCTCGGAGCACCAAGTTTGGTCGCGGAACACACTGCATGTGGCAAAGCTTCTCGACTGGGTCTTGTGTCTCTAAAAATGTACCTTGGTCGCGGAATGGACCTTTGTCGCGGAACAGCACATCGCGACAAAGGTATCGCGCCAAGGGGCTTTGGCTGGTCTCTTCTTCATCTGGGCCATTTGGTCGCGGAGTGTTCCTTTGTCGCGGAACCATGCATCGCGCCAAGGGGCTTCCGCGACAAAGGTCTTCCTGGGCCTGCTGGATTGGGCCAGATGGGCCGAGAATATTCTTTTTGTGGGCTTTTCTATCTTTTTCCCATCTTTTTGTTTCCTTTTCTTTTTCTCATGTTTTTGGATTTTTCTAACATAAATATGTAATAAAATTACATATTTATGTCTTTTTCACACCAGCTTATTATTTTTACAATTATGCATAAATTAGTCCAATTCGACTGCTTTCTTACTTAATGTAAGACCGGAATGCGATCAAATGCCCGTTTAAGACACGGAAATGGATTGAAAATAATGGTCATTTTTTGCCATTATCACGTGGCTTGGCCTCCAAGGTGTTGATGGCGCGGAACCTTGGTCGTGGTCGCGGAACCAATGTTCCTCGACCAGGGTTCCTCGACTGGATGCTCCCAGACTGGTCTCCTCTTTATGTTGCATGCTGGTCGCTAATCCCTTCTGTGTCGCGGAACCATGGTCCTCGACCAGGGTTCCTCGACCAGATGTTCCCAGACAGAGCTGAATGGGCCAGATGGGCCAAAGTTATTCTTTTTGTGGGCTTTTCTATCTTTTCCCATCTTTTTGTATTTTTGTGGGCTTGTTTATTCTTTTGCCCATCTTTTTGTATCCTTTTTCTTTTCTTTTCTTTTTCTCATGTTTTTGGATTTTTCTAACATAAATATGTAATAAAATTACATATTTATGCATTTTTCAGACCAGCTCAATATTTTTACAATTATGCATAAATCAGTCCAATTCAACTGCTTTCTTATTTATTATAAGACCGGAATGCGATCAAATGCCCGTTTCAGACACGGAAATGGATTGAAAATAATGGTCATTTCTGGCCATTATCAGTACACGATCATTTGGGGGACCAACCATCGTCCAGTAAAAGTTCTGTTTACGATCAGCTAGGAAGTCAGCCATCGGTCCAGAAGAAGGCAGGAGTATGGAGACGATTAGGGTCTCCACAAAAGGGGAAAGAGAAAGTTTCGGATCTTTTTGACCGATTGGGAGATTATGAAGTCAAGGAATGGATTATGCAATCGGACAAACAACAGAAGCTGGAATCCAGGGACGAGAGCGAAAGGCCAACGTTGAACATCATAACTAATGGTTGGGGTTGAGAAATGAAATTGACAGCCGATAAGAGAAATGGAAAGACTGTAATTCAGATTACAGTTCCCGAAGAGGCTGTGTCCCCGGAAATGAAGAAGTTCAGAAGGCCACCAGCTAATACCCAGGTAGGCCGATGGGTCCAGAATTCCCCAGAGAAAAGGCATTTCAGCCAAAGCCGATTTGAGAATTCAGCATGGAGTGCAGGGGATGAAAAGACCCCAAGGGGAAAAGGATCATATCGTACCTTCAAACGGAGAATGCAGCGGCTTAAAGCAGCCAGAGCAGATGAGGAAGAAGAGAACGAAATGATGCACATAGAGGAGGACTTCCCAGACGACAGTTCTTCATCTAAAGGAAGGATCCTTAGCAAAGTATTTTCGGCTCATCTGAAGTCAGCCGAAAGGAAGAAAGAAAAGAGTTATGAGCCAGAAGAGGATCAGAATCGGCTGAAAAATAAAACTGAATTTCGGCCGAAAGCAATTCAGCCAAGAGCCGATAACGACCAGCCGAAAGCGAAGGAAGAATGGAAGCCTAGACCAGTCCGGACTAGGGAATGGAAGCCAAAGACAACCATCGTCCCAAATAATGAGACGCTTTCAATCGGACAATTTAAGTTCGACTTTGGGTCTAGTGCAAAAATGAAAGGGACAACCACAGCAAGTTGTGAAGAGTATTGGTCCGATTCGGAACTAGTTGTGGTCTTTTGTCAGAAGGAAGGAGAATATTTTGGTGAAGAAGAGCCTATAGTAGACTTTTGCTTCGCCAAACTTAAAACACTTCGGCTTGAAGCTGAAGCAGAGAAAATTGTGGAAGAAGGGTATGAGGTTTTTGTCCTGGAAGCTCAACCAAATACGATTTTACCCCCGACTACAAAGATGTCTCAACATGTGAGGCCTTTGTATGTCAAAGGCTAGGTCAACGGGAGGCCCCTAAGGAGAATGTGTGTTGATGGTGGAGCAACAGTCAACATTATGCCATTGTCTACGTTGACGAAAATTGGCGGCTCGAAGGACGATTTGTTGCCCACAAGAATGAAGGTATTGAGTTTTGTGTGAGCGCAAACGGCGGCCGAAGGATGTATATTAGTGGATGTTACAGTCGGAATAATCTCGATTCCGACTATGTTTTTTGTAGTAGATGCGGAGGTATCGTATGCGGCCCTATTAGACCGATGCTGGATTCATACTGCCAGGTGTTTGCCATCAACACTTCATCAGAAGATATGGTTTTGGAAAAAGGATGGCACAGTCGAAGAAGTGGACGGTGATCAACCTCCGTTTCCAGTCAGCACAGCCGGCCGAATTGATGCGGTATTGTATGAAGAGCCCATACAACCGTTCCTAGCGATAGTAGGGGAACGATACCCGCAGGTTGTTGAATGCGACTGAACAGACCTGGGCTTTGAGGTCAGATACCAGGCCGACGTACGGCCAGACACTGAAGAAAGTAAATAATGGACGAAGAAACTAAGGAAATAATTGAGTTCGAATAAGCCGAACTCGGGTATTCAAGCGAGAAATCAAGTTGGAGTGAACTCATGGATGCTATTCCAAAACGAACACCAGATTTCAAAGCCCAAGATCCCCTGAAGATGATCAATGTGGGCACAGACAAGCACCCAAGGGAGATTCCACTCAGTGCAAATTTAGATCACCGAATGACAAGCCGATTTAGGGAGGTGTTAGTAGAGTTCAAAGATTGTTTTGCATGGGACTATACAGAGATGCCGGCATTGGAAAGATCCATCGTAGAGCATAGACTACCAATCAAAGAAGGGTTTAGGCCACATAAACAGCCGGCCAGGAGGGCAGCGCCCGAAATAGTCCCAAAAATAAAAGAAGAGATAGAGAAATTGTTAGCGGCCGGATTTGTTAGGCCAGCTAAGTATGTAGAGTGGTTGTCAAACATTGTTCCTGTAATAAAGAAGAATGGGAAATTGAGAGTCTGTATTGATTTCAGAAATCTTAATATAGCCACTCCCAAAGATGAATACATGATGTCTATTGTCGATTTGTTAATTGATTCGGCCGCAAAACAGGGGATGTTATCCTTTATAGATGGATATTCGGGATACAACCAAATCTTTATGGCTGAAGAAGATGTGCACAAAACTGCATTCAGGTGCCCTGGAGCTATTGGGATATATGAATGGGTAGTAATGCCATTCGGGTAGAAGAATGCATGAGCTACATATCAGGGGGCAATGAACTATGTTTTCCATGATTTAATAGGAGATTGTGTAGAAGTCTACATCGATGATGGTCCAATCCAAAGATGTGGAAAACCATTTGGACGATTTACGAAGAGTATCTGCAAGAATGAGGCTACATGGAGTTAAAATGAATTAAGCCAAATGTGCTTTTGGAGTGCAAGCAGGGAATTTTCTTGGGTTATTGGTACACAACAAAGGCATTAAAGTTGATGCAAACAAAACCAGGGCCATTCAGGAAGCTAGGCCTCCACATGATAGGAAAAGTTTACAAAAATTCCTTGGTCAGATCGGTTTTCTAAGACGATTCTTGGCAAATGCGGCAAGGAAGTCAAAGCCATTAACCGATTTACTAAGGCTGAAGAAAGAAGAGGAATTTAAGTGGGGAGTAGACCAACAGAGAGCCTTCGAACAGCTGAAGCAGGCTTTGATAAGTCCACCAGTGTTGGTCCCTCCAATCCTCGGCCGACCTTTAAAGCTATATATAGCAGCGGCCGAAGAGTCTATTGGAGCATTATTGGCTCAAGAAGACGACGAGGGAAGAGATCGGGCGATTTATTACCTGAGCCGAATTCTTAAGGATGCGGAATTAAGGTACTCGCCGATTTATAAATTGTGCTTAAGTCTTTATCATGCATGCCAAAAGCTAGAATATTATATCCAGCCAAGGCAAGTGATAGTGGTAGCATCAACTGATATAGTCAAGATCATGATCAATGATCCAATTAGTAGCCGAAGAATGGCCAAATGGGCCATGAAGTTAAACGCATATGATCTTAAGTATCAACCGCTTAAGGCTATGAAAGGACAAGTCGTAGCCGATTTTCTGGCCGATCATCCAATGTCTTCAACATTCGACGATATTGAAGAACAATTTCGGCCGAAAGTGATGGACGAAATAGGGATAGTATACCTGCATCCGTGGACGATGATGTTTGATGGTTCCAAGGCCGCCTCAGGAGTTGAGGCAGGGTTCACACTACATACACCGGAGGGCAAGGTATATAAATACTTCGTACAATTGCCGAATTCTTATACGAATAACCAGGCGGAATACAAAGCATTGATTTCGGGATTACAACGGCTGATAGAAGAAGGAGTAAAGGCTATTATAATCAAAGGAGATTCGCAAATAGTTATTCAGCAGTTGCTAGGAGATTTTTCAGTTAAAAGTTCTCAGTTGATCAGACTGTACGAAGAAGCAATTGGTCTATTGGAAGAATTTGACGAGATATACATTGAATATATCCCGAGAGAAAAGAATGAGTTAGCTAATGAATTGGCTCAACATGCAGCTAGATATCGGCTGATGCCGATAGCAGGAAACGTGGAAATACATTTGGCCGAAACGGAGAAGGCCGAATGGATTAAAGAGATAGCGCGAACCTTGGAAGATCCAGCCGAAGCTAACCCAGCCGAAAAGCGGAAGGCGATGGATTATATAATAATAGGGGGATTACTCTTCAAGCGAGCCATCATGTAATATTACTCAGATGTGTTGGAGAAGAAGATGCTAGAAGAGTAATGGGAGAAGTACATGAGGGAATATGCGGTGCACATCGTGCAGGAAAGTCAATGAAATGGAGTATCATTCGGCTGGGATATTATTGGCCGAATATGGGAACAGATTGTGAGAGATATACAAAAAGATGTCGCGAATGTCAAAAGCATGGGCCGATTCAGAAGTTACCGGTCGAAGAACTACATACAATGATTAAGCCATGGCCATTTCGAGGATGGGCTATGGATATCATTGGAAAAATTCATCCCTCTTCGTCAAAAAGGCATGAGTTCGTGTTAGTGGCAACGGACTATTTCACGAAATGGGCCGAAGCACAAGCATATGTCAGTATTTCCCAAGAAGAGGTTATTGAGTTTATTAAGAGACAATTGATCTACAGATTCGGAATCCCACAGACGATTCTAACAGATAGAGGAATAGTGTTTGTGGGAGAAAAAGTCAAGGCCTTTGCGGACGAATACGGAATAAAGATCGTACACTCGTCACCATATTATCAATAGGGAAATGGGCAGGCAGAGGCCACGAACAAGCAACTGATAGGGATTATAAAGAAAATGATTGAAGATCAGCCAAGGAAGTGGCATGAGAAGTTGTCTGAGGCTTTATGGGCTTATCGGAATGCCAAGACTTCAGCCACTGGATTTACGCCATTTCAGCTGACATATGGGATGGATGCAGTACTTCAAGCCAAAATAACAGTGCCAACTTTGAGAACATGCCAAGCAGATTTGGTGTCAACCTAACAGTACGATCAATCAATGAAAGACGAATTATTGGATGTCAATTCCGACCGGGCGCAAGCATTTGAAAATTTACAGAAGGATAAAGATTTCGTGGCCGATTGGTACAATAAGAGGATTCATGTTAAGCGATTTGAAGTTGGCGATTTAGTGTGGAAATTTATATGGCCACCCAAACAGAAGGATGGCCGACTGGGAAAGTGGAGTCCCAATTGGGAGGGACCGTTAATTGTTCAGACAAAATTGCCAAATGGAGCATACATGCTAGTGGACGAAAATGGAGAACAGATGTCAAATCCAGTCAATGTGAGATACATGAAGAAATATTATGCTTCAGTTTGGGATTAAACACCAAGTAAAAACAGTAAACATTTTATTTCATGGACGAACATTACAAAGAGGAGCTACTTCAGCTAAAAGTGGCGTCGATAGTCCGAAATTCCAATAGACAAGGGAAACGTCCCAATCTAGCAGGGCTGGGAAGAGATGGAAACCAGTGGGATCTGGAGTGGAAGACATTCACATTCATTCCCAAGTTCTTCCAGCCCATAGGATCGGCGGAGGCTATACTAGTGAAACCAGCTCCCCGATCATCAAGAAAGAGAAAAAGAAATATATAAGCTTTGCTCCGATGGATAACCCCACTGGACATACACAGCAGAAAAAGAGTCCGAGGGGTATGGCCTTCAGAGCAAAAAGAATTATAAGGTCCCAAAGAAAGACGCGGTTATCATTCGACCGCCCAGGACTTTGGGACCGATATAAGCAAGGGTACGACAGGTCATATCAATATTAAAATACAGGACGAAGCCTGAATATGACCGTCGAAACATATGTTAGGAAAAGTGTTGAGAGATCCTCTTCCACATGAGCGTGGCGATAAAGGGGTTAGCTGAATTCGTACCGCACGGAGGAGAGCTTTTCGTATCATGAATGAAGATATAAACGAAGAACCAGTATGCCAAGGAGGCCAGCGACTAAAAGGAATGAAATACGTCGAAGAATTATAACAAACATTGCAAGGTGTTGCGATGGAAGAGAAGAGGACGCTGGTATTTATAGAAGGACAATGAAATGGCATTTAAAGCAAGGGTAGAAACGTAAAGAAATAAGCGTTAAACACGGAAAAGACGTTTCATGATTTCCAGTAAAGCTGCAGAAAATATTGCCCTGCCAAAGAAAGATCCCGGAGGTTACGGAAAACAGATACAGCGATTCACAAAATACGAACATTAGATAATAAGCCGATCGAAAGCCCAAAGAAAATCGGCTAAAGAAGTAGAGAATACACAAAATGATACATCAAAGTCCAGCCAAAAAAAGAGAGTTCAAGAGTCATAACAACAATGGTAAAGAAATCTCAATCTCCATTCAGATCATAAGCAATATCGTCGTCAAAACCACGAGAAGAAACATCAGCCGAATTACAGACAGTCGCAGAATCCAAGGCCGATTGAAATTCTTGAAATGACCGAGCTTCAGCTTCGGCCGAAACATGAGGGTCATCAGGCTGAGACAAAAGTAGGTGCTCAGAAGCCTCGTGGAGAGCTCCAGACTGGATATCTAAGGAAAAAAGAAGAGAGACAAAATTCAGCAAAACAGAAGAAGGACGTAATCATCTTATACTATCTTTATTAGAAAGAACGAATTGACAATGAAACGTTACCAGAATCCTTAGGGTTATTCCCAAGAGAAGGATTAACGACAGAGTTACCTGGGACCGTGGAAGTACCGGACGCAGAGCGGAATTGGGCTGCAGCAGGACGGATTTTATCAACCACAGCCTGGGTGTCTGACCACAGGCCACGAAAAACGTTGATGGCTTCGTCGCTAAAGGAAGATCTCAAGGAGAGGTAACCCATCTCTTGTTGGAGACTGGCAAGCTTGTCCCTGGGAGCCTGGGCAGACTTGTGAAGTTGCTTGACAAGACATTGAAGATGAATCGATTCCTTGTCCACCTCAGCCAGGGCATCCCTTACGTCTTGTGCATCACGTTGGAGTTGGCTAATTTCTAGATCAACAGCAGAAAGATCTTTTGAATACTTGAGCTTAAGATCGTCATTGGCCGACAATTTATTCATATATGCCTGATAATTGGAAGCATGTTTATCAAACTCCAACTTATGAAGGGTGATAGAAGCCTGCTCATCTTCAAGTTTCTTACGAGCAGCCAGAATGCCAGGGAGCTCCAGGTCCATACGTAAAAGACAAGTGAACATCGCCTGGTGGGTATCTTCCAAACCTGAGGTGAGAAGCTCTTTAGAGAAAAACTGCTTAATATGGGAAAGAAGCAGGAGAATAGGCTTGGTTTGAACTAAAAGAGCATCTGACTGACAAGTAATCACACGATCCAATTCGTCTAAACAAGCCCCGAAAGTGCTAGGAAACTCCGATGACGGAAAAGGAAAAGGCGGGGAAAAGAAATCATCCAAAATATTCCTATCCGGAAAAGGAGAAGAAGGAATACTATCACTGAAGGTCAGCCCTTCTCGTCGGGCACGAGCAAGAGAGGGGTCAGGGAGAGAAAAAGCTGAAGAGGAAGGAAGAGCAGCAGCCGAAGAAACAATCGGATTGGGGGTAACTAAATCAGCATCACCAACCTCAGTTATATCAGGAATGGAACTTGAACCTAGGCCAACTGACGGCGCAGGAATGGCCGATTGAACAAGGAGCGGATCAAGGACTGAACGAGAAATAGGAGAACGGCGTGGTACATAATCCGGACCAGACGAATGACCAGGGGACATAGAAGGGCTAAAGAAGCCTGTGGCCGGATGAGCCTAAAAAAAAAAAAAAGGAAGGGAAACAATTATCAATGAAGTAACAGTAAATACCAAAGAAAAAGGGGAAAGAAAAAGGGATCGCAAGATACCTGGTCAGCTGTTGCAGTCGATCCAATGAGTTGTGAACAAGTTGAACATCTTCGAACCTTAGGGGCAGGGTCACCTTTCAATTTTCCTGAGCTCGGAGCAGCACGCTTTCGCTTGGAAGAAGTAGCAGGAGCGGACGAAGCATGTGGGCGAAATGGCAGAGACGAAATATCCTCCAAAGAAGTGGTTCCTGCGAGACAAATGAGGACACAAGAGAAGCTTAAGGAAAACACGCGGGACATTAAATGAGGAATGAGATAAAGAATCAGGAAAAACTTACTAGGCGGAGGAGCCAAAGGCTCATCCTCCTGAGAAGAACATGAATAATCAGGGGCTGATTCAATAATGGATAACATTATAATACCCGGAAAGCCATGAGAGATGAAAGAGTCTGCAAGTCAGTCCCGAAGCGAGCACGAGCCAAAACGTTTCCCCACCAATCATCGAAGCATTTGGTCGACAAACCAGGGCGGACATCGAAGGAACGGACTTCAAAATTACAAATCTGGATAGCCTATGTTCGGCAGAGGTGACGGCTCTCTTCTGGGCCGAATCCTTTAACGGATTTACTGTACCGATCCGGGTCTCCGCGAAGAGGAAGGACCACATCCTGAGCAAAACCGAACTGACGACTGACCAGATGAGGATTATAAACCTCAGAAAGGATAGAATGATCAGGAGGAACAGACAGTGAGCAGTTGAATATATGACGAGGAACGATACAAGCGTTCCAAACCTGAGCCAACGGCTTCGAGAGAGATGTACCGAAAGGGGAAACACCGATAGCCGAAACCCAACTGTTAGAAGGGCCAAAGTAAAGACAGCGAGAGAAGGAGTAAAGGGGGGGGGTCTATTCATAAAATAGTAGATCCATTGTGAAATACGCATATCAGGAAAACGGACTCCAAGAAGGTCATTGCCCGAAGGAGGAACGATATTGGACGATTGAGGCTCAAAATCAGAAATATCTCTAAAATGCTAGGCGAGCCAGAGATGAAGAAACCAAAGAGGGCCGTGAGACTTGTCAGAATGACCGTCGGCCCAGCCATGTACCTGGGACAAAATACCAGCGTACAGATGGACTAAGAAGTAATCAGCAAGAGGCAAACGAGTATCCGCCATGAGCATCTTGGCCAAAGGG
This sequence comes from Hygrophila difformis, assembly GCA_030278955.1. NCBI lineage: Eukaryota > Viridiplantae > Streptophyta > Magnoliopsida > Lamiales > Acanthaceae > Hygrophila > Hygrophila difformis. The sequence goes on along the minus strand of JAOANR010000266.1, from coordinate 1,910,432 downwards.
TAAGTTTCAAGAACAACGTTCTTGGCAGGAGCACACCAAAAATATCGGCTAAGGAAGTACATCATAAAGGCCACAGGTTCTGGCTTGAGAAGTTCAGCAGTGTCACCACTATACCGCGTAATCCATGGGGTGAAAGTAAGGTTCGAAACATAGCCAGTAGTCTTCGACGAGGGTTTCTCAGAATCAGTAACACCCAAAAAATATTTTCCAAGAGAAGGCAAATCTAGAAGAAGTTTAACATCTTCAATAGTCGGAGTCATCATACCCCAAGGAAAGCAAAAGCAATTAATAGAAGAATTCCAGAAACAGAGAAGCGCCTGAATGTGCCGATATTCAGAAGGAAAGGGTTGAGCACTCAGCTTAATTAAATGATTGATACCAGTGGACGACCAGACCGGTTCGCAATGAGGCCGTACCCGTGTATACCAGTCAGTATATTCAGGGGTCACAACAGGCCAAGTACTAAAGGTATTAAAAAGTTCAGTGGAGAAATGATCCGAAAACAAGGGGATGGTCCCCGAATCACCAAAAAAAGTAGAAACGGAAGCGGCGGCTTCAACGGAAGTCGCCAAGGGCCCAATGGTAGTGAAACCTTCATCAGTAAGACGAAGGGAGGTTCGATCGGCGAAAGAATCTTCGATATTTTTTATCTTAAGAGAAGAAGGCGAAAGAGTCGGTTGCGCCATCGAAAAGGGAGGAAGAAGATTACAAGAAGAATATGAAGATACACAAGAATGAGAAAAGAGGCGATAATGAAAAGATAATGGGATCTGAAGGATATGAAGAGTTGTGGCCGGATTTCAAGGAGGAGTTGGCACACGAAAAGGAGAAAGAGAGAGAGTTTGATTTACTTGGGCTCTTTCTAGAGACGAAAATTCGCCCAAGTAAGGAGGGCATCTGTTGGGGCCACAAAGGTAGTGGGCCGCAGAGAATTGATTGGGCCATACAAAATGGGCCAGAAAAGAATTCAAAAGGAAGATGGATTTAAAATTGATGGGGCCGAGAAAACTGGAGGCGGACGATTAAGGTCAAATGAGAGTATGGACGAAGGGAGATTCCCAAGTACAAGAAATATCAGCCGAAATGGAGTACGGGCAGCCGATGAAGGAAGAGTAAAAATCGGCTCAGAGGAATCGGCCGGAGAGCGGTTATCGGGGCTCCGACTATAAATAGGGGATGCCATGCACATAATCAAGAGAGACCAATCCAGCCCAAAATTCCTTTATGCTAATTTCAATTCTTTGTATCTTTACTGCTTTCCTTTAACAGCTTTCCTAGACTATAGTTTAGCTTGTAGCGGTTACCTTTTTCCAAGTCCACCGTTGTTTCTCAACAACCGGTAGTTTGGTTCTATTTTTCCGGTGAATTCGCCTTTGTTTCTCAACAACCAGTAGATTCTCCATTGTATCCAGTTTGCCATTATAATTCCAGTGAATATTCAGTCAAGTTTGGGCGTAATTAGTCAAGTTTGGGCGCATTATTGTAAATCCGGACCCGTAATCGGTTTGATCCTTTTCTAATAGCCTCCCTTGAGGAGAAAAAGGTCTTTGGCTCGACGCTAGCCAAACATCACCATTTTTTTTTTTGGAGGGGAAAAGGCTGATTTTATTCCAATCCAAGCAAACTACAACATCATACAACCGCATACAGGCAAAAAGCTACAATAACAGTCCAAATTCGAAGCAGGATAACTCAATTCTGTCCGCTATAATTTGGTTCATGAAAGCAGACCTCTGTAGACAAACTTTTGGTGCATTTATCATCACAGCCAACTCCCTATGCTCCATTACATACCCACTACGCTGAAGATGAACTTATGATATTTATAGCATTATACCTTTGATTCAAACACAGACATTCACTATTGACTAAGCCCGCGCCCACCGTTCTCCATACCAGCACACTTGCACTTGATCAGAACTTCCTTTTTCTTGATATACTGTCCTTCCCGAGCATCAATCAGCAAACGTATTATAGCATGAGGTTTGTTGGCAAATAGATTTATTTCTCAATGCCAAGTTTCCTGGTTCTCTTCCCCAGCAGCACCCTTCTTTGCCCACATATCAGCTTCAACGTTGCACTCTCTCAATACGTGTTGCACTCGAACGATCCCTGCATGATTGAGAACCTCACTGATTGGTCCGAACAGCTCTTTAAAATGCCAAGGCATCGAGTTTGGATCACTCAGCCACCCCACGACGTTCTTGGAATCGCATTCAATACACAGTTTTGGTAAAGGGAACCCCTGGTCCCGAATCAATGCTTTACAAATCCTGTTGATGGCTGTCACTTCTGCCTCTGTGGAGTTCGAGCATCCGATGAAATCTGCCATCGTAAAGACCATATCGCCCGCATCATTTCTAATAACTCCTCCAACCCCTGATGGACCAGGATTCCCAAAAGATGATCCATCCGTGTTTATCTTCCACCATCCCTTATCCGGGCGCAACCATACCAATCCACGTCTGATCCCTCTTTCTTGTGTTGTCTTTGGTTGTATCAGGCCGTCAGGAAAGCATATCACGGGTTCATTCACTGTTGATATAGTAGTGTTCATCGCCGCCCTCCACCACTTGTACGCACGCCACTTGATCTCCTCAACTGCATTGTTAATCGTTGGCCTTTGATCTTGGAAGACAGCCTCATTTCTAGCTTTACATATGGTCCAACAAGTAGCAAATCCTGTACATAACCACCCCTCCCTCCTATCTTTATTTAAAGGTGCCTCCAGCCACCAGATAAACAGATCGCTCACTCTACCAGGGCATACTCCAGCCACCTTGAACCATGACTTCGCTTGATGCCATAGTGCCCCTGCAAATTCGCATTTACAAAAGAGATGGTCTACTGTTTCAATTTCCTTCTTACAAAGCACACATAGATTATTATTCCCTGGGAGGCAGCCTCTATGGGATAATATCTCTCGGACAGGTAAAGCATCGTTTAGGGCCTTCCAGACCAACAATTTTACTTTCTCTGGACATTTCACTTTCCACATTAAATTCCATATACATTCCCTCTCCCCTTCTGTCGAGCATCCCTCCCTCTGTTTAAATGATTTTGTGGTGAAATGTCTGTTTGCTTCTCTCCTCCAGATCGCCCTGTCTACCAAAGATCTATTCAGTCTTGAGCCATTTAGAACCAACATGAATGTGTCCCACACCGCCAACTCCCAGTCAAACGGTCGTCTTCTCAAATTGATTTCCCACTCCCACTCAAATCCCTTCCAATGGCCGAAGTCTGCTATCAGTCCATTCTTGTCTGTAGCAAGAGTATATATTCTGGGAAATAAAACTTTCAGCGGCCTCTTCTCCACCACCCATTCGTCATGCCAAAATCGGATTTTGGTGTCGTTTCCTGCTTGAATATCAAGATTCACCTGCTGGCCCTCCACTTTAAGATCCTCCCAGGCTCTACATATCCTCCCCCATGGTGAACGGCCCGCCATAGACTCTGGCACAATAGGAGATTTGCCTTTATAATACTTTTCATTTATCACCGCTTTCCATATAGAGCATTCCATCCCGAATCTCCATTTCCACTTAAACAGAAGTGCAGAGTTAAGATGTCTCGTATCCCACACTCCCAGGCCACCAATTTCTTTAGGTTGACATATTTTCTCCCATTCGATTGTATGAATTCGTCTCATGCCATCCCATTCATTCCAGAAAAAATGCCTTTTGAGCTGCTCTAATCTGTTTGCCACCGTTGAGGGGACTTTAAAAACAGATAGGAAGTAAATTGGGAGGCTGTTCATTACCGATTTTATTAAACATAGGCGACCCGCTTGTGTGAGTAACCTTCTTTTCCATCCCTGCAGTCTCTTCTCAACTTTCTCCAAGATAGGTTGCCAAATTGAGATGTTGCACCTCCCGCTTATAGAAACTCCCAGGTATTTTAATGGCCAACCCCCAACTCCACATCCCAAAACATTTGCTGCCTCATCCTCCAGTTCTTTTGAGCAATTGATACCCACAATACTACTTTTGCCGAAATTAACCCGAAGCCCTGTGGTGAGAGTTAGACACAAAATTAGTCTTTTGATAACCATAACCTGTTGCAATTCTCCTTGGCAAAAGATTATTGTGTCGTCGGCATATTGTAGGTGAGTAATGACCGGTCCACCCTCACTGGAATAAAGGCTAGATATCAGCCCCAAATCTGCCGCCTTGCCAATAAGTTTATCTAATATTTCGGCCACCCAAACAAATAAGTAAGGGGAGAGCGGATCCTCTTGACGGAGTCCCTTTTGTAACTTGAAGAATTTTGTTGGAGTCCCATTCACAATCACTGCTGTAGTGGCTGAGGTGATACATTCTTTCATCCACCTGATCCATCTATCACCAAATTTCATAGCCTTCATGATTCTAAACAGATTTTCCCATGAGACATTATCATAAGCTTTAGCTAGATCCAACTTGATCACAAACCCCCTCTGCCCCGATATACCAGTAGAGTGTATTACTTCCGAAGCAATTAGAGCCCCGTCAAGTATTTGGCGGCCCTTTACAAACGCCATTTGTGAATTTCCAACTAGGTCGTTCAGCACCCCTTGCAACCAGGCGGACAATACTTTTGCGACGACCTTGTAGATGCTCCCAACTAGAGAAATCGGTCGGAACTCTTTAAATTCCAACGGACACTCCACCTTAGGGATCAAGACTATGAAAGACCCACCCACATCCTTTGGAAATCTACCACTGTTTTCGAAATTTTTGAACACCTGTAGCACATCAATTTTAATGATTTCCCAAAATTTTTTATAGAAGCCCAAGTTTAAACCATCGGGACCCGGCGCCTTATTTCCATCGCAATTCCATATCGCTGCTCTCACTTATTCCTCCGAGAATTCTCTCTCCAGCCAATACACTTTATCCGCATCTAGTTCCCGGAATCCAATGTTGTCAGGTTGGAAAATAACCTTCTTGTGATTAGCAAACGCCTCTCTGAAATACTCATGCGCCATGTCCTTAATCTCCTTCGGGTCATCCACCAAAACCCCATCCCTTTTCATCACCCCATCTTTTTGGAGATGATACCGGCCTCCCATTTTCTCTTCCAATTGACAGTCCGAAAATCGCTACGGTCAGCAAGGAAATTATCCCTCTCATCTGTACTATCGAACATCACTACTAACAAATGACCCCCTCCATAGACCACTTCTCCGCCGTTGTGAATGCCATCAAACAGCCACTCCTGAAAATCCTATCAACGATTCTAGGTTCTTTAGTTCCACAATCGCCGCACGTCGCAGCCGCTCGATGTCCTTTTCATTTTTGAACAACTGTATTACTCCCGATTCATTGTCTGTGTGTCCTCCTGTTTGTTGTCCCCGTCCATACTTAACAACCTCGGCGAAAGAACGTTCATCCCTCCATGCTGTAAACTCTAAATCCGATTTACGTTCCATGCCCGCTATCTTTAGGACGTTCCATCTACCCCCATCAGATCTGTTACTTCCGTTAATCTTGTTCCTGCTAGGATAGGCCCAGTTGGCTCTCAGAGCTCTCCCCTTCCATATTCTCCCATTCCACCTCCGAATAATCTCTACCGCTTCGCTTATATGTTTAAATTGGAAGAAACCAAACTTGGGATTGTTCTCCATCCCTCTCCTTTTGGGGAAATACCAGTCCCTTACTCTCGCCATCTTATCGATTTCATGGAATAGGTGTTCATTCGCGTGGAATGTTCCCGATAAATACTCCAAACATATCCCTCCTAGGTCTGTTGCCTCCATCGAAGCTATCAGTCCACCTTGAAGCTTGACGGTATGCTTGACCGACTTCATTTGTTCTTCTGCCGCCCCACACATCTGCCTTCTTGTGAACCCATCCCTTCTCGAGCTGCCGCCGGAAATCACGTTCTCTAGCCGGCTCCACTGTCTCCCGCTTGCTAGATGAGGTCGCCGCTCTCCACATCTTTCTCTAATTGTCCAACAAACCAACAAGAGTTAGTTACGGGAAAGAGTTAGATGAAAAAAGAGGCTCGTATTTTCACCATTTATATATACCTAATCTCCATTTATATATATCTTCCAGGTTGGGGTTCGATTCCCCACCTGGCCTCCTATCCATCTCCTTGAATCCCTTTATAATTTAGGTGGTATGGATTCACACTACCCTTTCTCTAGCTTCGACTCCTCAGAAAAAAAAAAAAAAAAAAAAAAAAAAAAAAAAAAAAAAAAAAAAAAAATTAACAAGTAGGGAAAGTTTGGTTTATTTTATTTTATTTTATTTTTATTTGACATAAACTGCTACCCATATTCGTTCACTTTCAAATATCCTCAATGTATTTTTATGATGGGGCAGGAAAGGCTTGGCCGAATTCAAAAAATCTCCATTCGGCCTTGTTCCCCAAAAGCTCGGGCCCGCCAAAAATTTTTGGGGTTTTGAATTTCACCGTTGGATTTGAATCTTTTTCTATTCCTACAAAAGGATGATACATAGAATAAATTAGCAACTAAAATCTATTGCCTTAGTAAGGTCTAGGGATGGCAATGGGTGGGGTCTGGGTTGGTTCCGCCAAGACCAAGACCCGACCCAGGGCTCGGTTCGGTTCGGTTCCGGGTCTGACCCGGACCCATTGCCATCCTTAGAGATGGTAACGGGTCGGTTCTGGGTCCATTTTTGTAAGACCCAAGACCCGACCCAAGCTCAGGTCTTTCTCGATTCTCGGTTCTGACCCGGACCGATTGCCATCCCTATGTCATATGCACAAGAACATTTTAACGTCTTCAAAGAAAACAAAAAGGGCAAAAAGAGGGAAAAAAAAAAAAGATACACGCCATAGAGATAAATAAGAAGTGTGAGACGTTTCTTCTTAAAATAAAAAAGAAGTGTGAGACATATTTCAAAATTAGATCGAATAGAAAAAAATGAAGAGCGCGTGTGAACATAATTCAATACGGGTGGCCAAAGTTAACGATTTCGTTAGATCACTTAATAACTATGTCCAATATACAATGAATGTTATCCTTATCGACATTTTTGTGATTAACATTTATTAACAACTAGTAAATACAATTATTTCGTTAATTAACTAGTAATTAATGATATAATAATTACAAAAAACACATGATTTCATTACAATAGCACCTTATCCCATCCCTAAAGTTGGGTGGCCTATTTCCACATTCATATTTAACAATAGAAAAATGAGAAAGAAAAAGAAAAACTCAGTCTAAACATTAATTGTAACTTAGGCCACCCCTCACTAGGCGGTAGAATTCCTCTCATTCCATTACACACTTCATCTAATCATCTTTCATACTTATTTGAAGAATGCCCGAATTGACCTTTTTGACTAGTAGTAATAAAATTGTGGGCCTAACTCTTTCTTTCAACACATATGAATCATGATTCCAAAACAAACAATAGTTTCATCCCAGTCCTTTCCCATGAGAAAATATTTTTTTAGGTGAATACAAGTGTCCAGGCCTCATTGGAACCAAGGCTAATCCTTCAAGGATCGGGTAGGCATTGAAGGGTTGTCTCTCTCAAAGCAGGATTCTATATACACAAGGTTCGAACCCGAGACCTTTGCTTTTCGGTAATATAAAAATAAATAAATAAAATACAATAATAAAAATACCTCGTATTCTACTATTTTTTGTGCTCGGCAGGCAACTTATATTAATAACAACTTTTATTTGTAACATTGAGGAGCATTTTTCTTTTTATAGCACAACTTAGAGAATTATACAAAGTGTTATTGAAGATGGGACACCACAAAAATTGGAATGGATTCACTGAAGTATATAGTATTTTACTTTGTAGGTGAATTGTTAAACAAAACCAATAGAACCGGTAAGCCTCTACATCTACTGCAAGGAGGAAAAAAAACGGATAAAAAAAAAGAAATACAAGTAACAAATTACAAAAGGATGATAGAGCGCATGTCATACTAATTACAAAGGACAAATGAGTGAAATAGGGGTACGGGTGAAAAATCAAACTTTCAACCTAAAGGTTGGGAGCCAGGTCTTCCCAAAACAAGTAACAATATTAGTAACAAGTGCACCTAAAATCAGGAAATAAAATAACTTTCACCAATATTAGTTGACTCAATGACCATTGACCTATAAGTTTGAATGAGTCTCTTAATTATTACAGTGTCCATCCCCTAATTAAACATCATTAAAAAAACATTCTTCTACATAATAAATTCAAATTTTAGGTTAGTGTGATTCCCCTCTCTTTCAATTTTAGGTTGGGGTTTAATTCTTCATACAGCTCCCCATCCTTCCTATTTTTCCTTTAAAATTTGATGGCATGAGCTTTCACCATCCATTTTCTATTGAATTTGGGATTATTTAATACTCCTAACTAGGAGTAGTATTTTTTTTTTATCCTGTATATTTTATGAATTTATTCATCCTATGGGTTATTGTTTTTATTATTCTCGAGATCGTGAAGATGATGCCACACGCCAGCATCATAATGCACTCGATCGGCACTGGTTTGAAGACAAAACGTGTTGCCGGCCGGCCAAAAAATAATTGACTTTCCTCTTGACATTGTTGAATAAATTATTTTAATCGGATTCATGTTTCGTGAGCATGTTTTTAAATTCCTTAAATTACTGATACTTATTTTGAGAAATCCCATAGCTTGCCATCCTAAAATTAATTAGTGCTAATTATTTTATTTTATTCTTCCAGGTTTCTGATCTATAAAAGGGATTCGTTTCCTTCGACGAAATCATTAAACCTGAAATATATTCCAGCCATGGACATTTTGGTCCTCACCTTTTCTTTTTCTGCCCTTTTATGCACCTTTCTCTTCATCTTTGGCCGCGGAACCACATATAATCTCCCGCCAGGAAGCTTCGGTTGGCCCTTCATCGGTGAAACCATCGACTTCCTTTGGGGGAAGCCTGACGTATTCGTCGGAAATCGGATGAGGAAATACTCGCCGGATATCTTCAAGACCAAAATCCTCGGTGAGAAAACCGCGGTCCTTTGTGGACACAAAGGACACAAGTTTCTCTTTACCAATGAGCACAAGTACTTCACCGAATTCCGGCCTCACTCCATGCAACACCTCTTTCGTTCCTACAAGATGTCCGATGCCCCCAACGAGTCGACAGAAAAGAAGGATGAGAAGGTGACAATGATCAAACAACCCGGGTTTCTAAAGCCCGAAGCCCTCATGCGGTACTTGGGGAAAATGGATTCCATCATCCAGGAACAATTGGGAATCCATTTTCAAAATAAAGAGGTGGTGGGAGTTCATGGCATGGCAAAAAATGTGACTCTAAGCCTTGCCTGTCATTTGTTCTTGGGGATAAACAACCCGGAAAGGATTTCCCGGTTGGTGAAATGCTTTGACCAGGTCACTTTGGGTATGCACGCCGTCATGCTAAATATCCCCGGAACCATCTTCTACCGCGCAAATCAAGGCGCAACACACATCAAAAGAGAGCTTGTGGCCGTTATTCAGGAGAAGAAACAAGCCTTGGCGAATGGATGCCCGCCAAGGGACATTCTCTCTCACATGGTCCACATGACCGGTCCCTCCGGGAACACCATGCCTGAAGAGGAAATTGCTTGCAAAATCATGGGTTTCCTCACTGCCGGCTACTCCACCGTGGCCACCGCCATTACATTTATGATGAAATATATTGGCTTGTATCCAGAAATCTATGAGAAAGTCCGAGCAGGTGGTTAATAATACATTGATTCTTAATTACAATTATGTTTACCTCTGTTTTTTTTATATAATTAAGACATGACATTTGATAGTGTGTTCATTACAGAACATATGGACATCGCAGCATCGAAGAAAGAAGGGGAATTACTCGAATGGGACAACATGAACAAAATGAAGTACTCGTGGAATGTAGTAAAGGAGGTCCTAAGACTTGTGCCGCCTCTCCAGGGTACATTCAGGGAAGTGGTGGCGGATTTCGAGTACGGTGGGTACACGGTTCCAAAAGGGTGGAAGGTTTACTGGACCGTGTCGACGACAAACATGAATCCAGAGTATTTCAATGAGCCCGAGAAGTTTAATCCCTCGAGGTACGACAAGGGGGAGGAGGCGCCGCCTCCATACGCGCACGTGCCGTTTGGGGGCGGGCCGAGGTTGTGCCCGGGAAAGGAGTATGCAAGGGTGGCAATTCTGGCATTTCTACACAATGTAGTGAAGAAGTACAGGTGGGAAGTGTTTTATCCCAACGAGAAAGTTGAAGGCGACATGATGCCTGAACCTCAAAAGGGCTTGCCAATTCGTCTCCATCCTTGCTCCGATTGAGTTTTTTTCATTTTGTTTTAAAACATTTTGTGAAACCTTTATAGGAAATTAATGTTGTTAAACATTGTGTAATAAAATGTGAACTCTGGAAATAAAGTTGTGAAAATTGGAGTGGTGGGTAGATGTCCATTTTATATATATTGCGTGATTAGGCACAGTATTTTGCTTTTATCATTGTAGGAGTATAGTATAATTATACTTTAAGGTCTTATATATTAGTATGGAGAGTTATTGGGCTACTTTTCGGAATGGTGATCTCATGAATTTGAATAATTTAAAAATTATATGACTATTTGAAAAACTTCCAAAATTTAGGACTATCAGTTATAAAAGAAGTTAAGCTAACATTTTTTTTTTTAGGAACATTGAAGGCCTGGGAAAAGGGTGATGGGAGCTCATACCACACAATTACAAAGGGAATAAAAAGCAGGGATATGAAGTCAGTGGGTAATCAAACCCCCAACCTTCAAGTTAAGAGATTTAACCACTTAGGCTAAGTTCTCATCCCCTACACTAATATATTATTGATACAACGGATTACTTCAGTATTCATTGCGGATGTTGCTGCGAAATTAAATCGCAGCAACCGAAGCAGAGTTCACACAGTTGCCACAAATTCTTAATTTTTATTAGGATTTCGCAGCAACCGCGTGGCCGGGAGATTACTTCGGTTTCGTCATGGGCGTGCTCTGTCATTGTGTGTGGTTTGTGCTCCGGCAGTGGCCTGTAGGGTTCTCATACTGTGTCGTAATTTTGGCTCTTGGGCCTCCTTGTTAGGCGTGGGCTTGTCTGGGTCTTTCCTTTGGGCTACCCTTACCCACTAATGGCTGTCTTTTCCTGTTTGTCTCCCCTACTTTGGGTTTTCTTGTAGCTTCCTGAGCACATTTTGATATAAAACTGGTTTAGGCCCTCCCTTCTTAACGAAAAATTGTGGGTCCAATTCATTAGGTTTACCTTTGAATTCATTAGCTACCAGTATTGGGCCCAATTCATTATTGGGCTCTATTTTCAGCTCAATGCATGATTGAAATCACGACTTCTCCCTATCTATCTACATATTTTTCTCGACTACTTTATTGGTCATAGGAACTTGCCTGGTAGGAATTTGCATTCACAACCAGTACGAAACCATCTGCATCTATTTCTGCTTCGTTGCTGCGAAATCAGGAATTTGTGGCAACTGTGTGGCTTTCTGTCGAGTTCTCATGATTGAAAGGGTAATGTAACATGTCAAATTGCTGTATTTTAAATTGTTTAAACAATGCCACGAAGTTGTTCGATAAAATGCCCAACCACAATTAATAATAAAACTTGCCGATGTTGATCAACGTTATGAAGTTTAAACAATCTTTCCTACACTTTTTGGTGTGCTTATTAGGGAATTGAATGCTACTTTGATAAGTTCTACTGATTTTTTAGTTTATTGTTTGTGCTTCTGCCAATAGTGGTTGCTTTCTTAGACAAAAAGGTAGCTATTTTGTTTCCAGGCTTCTTTGGTGTGTGATTGCAGTTTTTGCATCAAATTTAATGTGATGCCATGGTCTTTTCGCGATGGGAGGTGAGTACATTTTGCTGCTGCAATTATCTAAAACCAAGAGAGTTTTTCAGTGAGGTGTAATTTTTAGGAATCTAGGATGGCTCTGAGGCGTATGCTTGGATTCTCGAATGGTGAATTGATGCGATCGGATTCAAAACCTTGCTACCGGTTGATGAGGCAGATTGCTGCCATTTATTCGGTGGGAGGTGCATTGGGCATTTGGGTCCTCTGTCGCATGTACTACGGTGCGCTTCTAATCAATAGTTGTTGGAATTCATCCTTATTTCTCTGTGTCTGATATTGATGTGTTTATGTGATGTTTATTTTCGTCTTTAATTTGTAAAGTGGTAACACCTTTTGGTTAGGGTGCACAAGAAGATGGAGTTTGAGTTGCCTTTGTCTTTTCCTCGTTGATTGTGTTGGTTTATGTGCTTAATTACTGTAATTGGTTTGTTTCTAAGTTTCAGTGCTTGTAAGAATGGAAATTGAGTTTGTGAAGTTCAAAATGAGTTTCAGTTTCAGTGACCATATTGGGCTGCAGTATTGGCTACAAGATGAAAACTTAGAAATTGTTGTCTTATGTCCTGACAAAATCAGTCATAATTTAACTTTGAAGAAACCAAAACTCCTAGCCTCCAAAGAGCCAAAAAGTGTCATGTGACAGTCAAAAGTGAAGAAATATTTCACGAGAGAAATTGACTATTAATCCATTTAACATATTTGTGCCTCTATATATCGTAGGGCACGGCTTATTACACAACTAGAAATTAGTGCACATGTTTATCATGATTTCAACCAGTTGAAATTTGTACTTAATTGTTACATTGTGCTGATCAAAAGTTCTCTTTTTCAACTCCATCCCCCCAAACCCACTGTTTTATGTGACACCAAAATACGAACAACATTAAAACCTTCATTATTTAATATAGAACACTGCATTTAATCTATTTTCCCTATCTTAGGTGGATGAAATATTGAAAGCTTCTATTCATTGCAGGTCCGAGAATAAATACTCCTCGGGCTCTTAGGTGGGCTGCGTGTGGAGCTATCTCTATGAGTGCAACAACTGCTTTGCTGGTTCGTCTATTTAGCCCAGAATGTGAACCCCAAAATATAGCTGCTTATGATCGCAAGAAATAGAGTTTATTTTATCTTATGTATAGTGTTGTTTCCAAGATAATCCCATATTTGTCGCGTGATGGAATTCTATGTATGGTATGTTGACATTGTTAATGATTTATGTTATTATGGTCGAAGTGTTGCACTGCTGTTGGAAGAAGTATATATTGTGGGCATTGAAAGACATAAGAATCAGCTACTTGAGTGGATTTAGAAACTTATTTAGCAAATTAAATGTCTTCTCATTGAATTTGATTAGTGTTGCGTTTTCTATATGCAATCCTAATTATTCCATTTCAAAATTATAAACACTCCATTTCATCCTCATTTTCAGTTTTCCGCACAACTCTCCTACTCTTCGCGGGCCATCGTGCGTGCCTAGTATATAAATATATATATATATATTGGCGGGCTACGCCAAAGCACTATTCTCCTTCACCAACAAAATCAATCTCTTTAGAAATTTAAACCAAATAGAGAAACAGGAAGCAAAGAATAAAGCCTTCAACTTCCCATCATTCTCATTCCCTAATGCAATAGATCTCATTCCAACAAACAAATTCCATAACCCGCCACCAACACAAATGACCGAAACAGAAAAATTTGAACATGGAAAAAAAAAAAAAAGAAGAAAAGATCGTGAAATGATGTTCCAACTTCCAAATTAGGGCGAGGCATGTTGTGCTACTGTAAAAATCCATCTTTTTTCTCTAAATGAAGGTTATGATACACAAAATGTTCATTTTGGCTTAGTTGATCAAGAACAAAAGGATTTGCCGATACTCTCGAAAGAAAGTTAAATACAGGCTGCTTTTTGCAAAGTATTAATTGTTCTATCGGTGAATTCCTCTCTGGCCATTATGCAGGAAAAAAGAAACTGTAAGTACAACAATACATAATAGGTTCAAAGACATCAATAGCACCCGAGGAAATACACCACTTCAGGATCATAAGCCAACTTTAAGAGACAGATCGATACTTTGGTTTCACATATCGTGAAAATAAAGTCGAACTGGCAGTTGTCATCCAGCTCACCTTGTCAGGAACATTGATATCCACACTGTGCTACAAGAATAAATTGACGACGTAGAATTCAATTGCCAAATATACGGCACCTATTCCATCCTAAATGTCCAAAAAAAAGAACAAAATCACGAAAAGGGATGTAAAGTTAACCGATACAAACCTCCCACGAATAACCATTCTATTCTAAATGCATCTAAATGCAAAGACGACATCAAATGTCCAAAAAACAAAAAGAAATTGCACAACAATAATTTAACGAGCATAATAAAAACTTCAATTTGCCAATAATTTTCGCAACTTAAGTGGAAATCACATAACGAATAATAATAAACTACATGGTCTCACATACTCAGAGCGACGCACCGGGTACCACAGAAGGACAGTTACGGAGGAAGTTTGTGTGTTCCGAAACTTTGTGTGTTCACTTCTTAAAAATAATACTCCCTCCGTCCTGTTAAAAATATTTCAAAACTTTTGGGCACGGTGTTTTATGTGTAAATAGTTAGCATTTAATGTAAGGATAGACTAGTGTTAAAGTGTGAGTAAATTAGGAATTGATGTGATGTGATTATAATGAGTTTGAATTTTTAATTGATTTATTTTTGGGTGATGTGATAGTTTTTTTTAGGGAAAAATTTTATTTCCAAAGGCAAATCGCCAAGGATATTACAAGGCTAGATCATCCGTTATCTAAAGAACAATAACAGCAATACAACTATGTAGTTCTCAACAGCCATCATCTACCAACAGGAAAGCAAAACACCTGAAATTATTTATTGGCTCAATAACACTCCTCAATTCGGCCTATTTCCGATGCTCCATGTTTCGCCCAATGGTCCGCGTCTCCGTTGCGTTCTTGTTAACAGTGAAAATCTTGGGAGGAAAGTATCTCTCTTTTATTGATGAATTGGGAGGAAAGATTACAGGAAAAACTTAAGAAAATGAATTACAGGAACTGAAGAAAGCAGTAAAGGAATTTAAGAACGGATAGCGATAAAATGCAGGAAAACTGTAAAATAAGTAAAAATCTCTCGAGGAGTGTTGGAGCTGTCCTCGCATATGGTGCCGCTTGGTGCATATATAGTAGTGAGGAATCTTAGGCTACGAATTCCCCATGATCTGGCCTTGATTTGTTTCCTTAAGGATGGCCTCCATAGTGGTGTTGACTCCTCAAGCTACTTTGCTCCATAATCTCTTCTTGATCTGTTTCCTTATGCGGCCGCATCACTCTCTAATTTATTTCCTCTAGATGAGGCCTCCTTGATTTGTTTCCTTATTCTAGATGAGGCCTCCTTGATTAGATGAGGCCTCCTTGATATGTTTGAGGCCTCGTTGATTAGATGGGGCCTCATTGATATGTTTGAGGCCTCCTTGATTGGATGAGGCTTCCTTCATATGTTTGAGGCCTCCTTGATTGGATGAGACCTCCTTGATATGTTTGAGGCCTCCTTATTAGATGAGGCCTCCTTCATATGTTTGAGGCCTCCTTGATTGGATGAGGCCTCCTTGATCGGATGAGGCCTCCATGATATGTTTGAGGCCTCCTTGATTAGATGAGGTCTCCTTGATATGTTTGAGGCCTCCTTGATTGGATGAGGCCTCCTTCATATGTTTGAGGCCTCCTTGATTGGATGAGGCCTCCTTGATATGTTTGAGGCATCCTTATTAGATGAGGCCTCCTTGATTGGATGAGACCTCCTTGATCGGATGAGGCCTCATTGATATGTTTGATTTTTTTGTGAAGCCTCAACCTTGAGGACTTCTTTACATACCAGGCCTTGAACCCTTCTTCCGGACTGGGCTCTTCCGGACTGGGCCACACATCCACCTCCGGATATATCTTCTGGGCTACGCGTCTTTCTTCCGGATATATTTTTGACTGGTCGGGCAACCGAAAACAGATGGGCCTCTACCATAGAGATGGGCTCCATATTTTGTTGGGTTAACAGATGCCCCCCTCGCGCATTTTGTCTGATTGGCATTTTAAGACAAATTTACGTGCTTAATTTCGGGTTGGTAGGCCCATCGAGGCCCATTATGCCTCATTTTCTTCTCGCTCAGATTCCGGCCGCGACCGCTGTCGACTCTATCACTGCTACCGGAGACCACCGCTGCTCGTCTCCTTGGAGGCTGCCGCTGTCTCCTCTCGGAGGCCGCTTCTATCATGTCCCGGAGGCCGCCATCGCCAGCTTTTGAAGGCCGCCTCTTCATGCGAAGCCGCCCCCATCGGAGAGGCCGCCGCTGCCCGGAAGCGTCTGGAGGCCGCCACCTGTTGCTGAAGCCGCCTCTTCACGCGAGGCCGCCTACCTCGCGCAAGGCCGCCTGCCTTGGCTTGGAGGAGGCCGCCACCCTAGGTCTTGGAGGAGGCCGCCCGCCACCTTTGCCTTGGCCGCCGTCCTTCTTTCCACACGAGGCCGCCACCTTTAGCCCAGGAGGCCGCCACCCCTAATTCGGAAGAAGCCACCTTCTCTCGTGTACGAGGCCGCCCTCCCTCGCTTGAAGCCGCCATTACCGAGGGCTTGGAGGCCGCCACCATTTTTTTGCATGAGGCCGCCTCTCTCCCGCATGAGGCCGCCACTATCTCCTTGCATGAGGCCGCCTCTCCTCTGCATGAGGCCGCCTCTCCCCTGCATAAGGCCGCCTATGTCTACCCCGGAGGCCGCCATCCCTTGCTTCGGAGGAGGCCGCCATCCCCTTCTGCACGAGGCCGCCACCGCATCAACTTTGGGCAGCCGCCACCCTTATGCTCCGGATATGTTCCAAGCCGCCAGCCTCATCCTTCAGTCTCCGGAGGCCGCCCTTGAATGTTGAATTAGAATTGAAAACACAGAATAACTCAGAGGACGTTACTATTATTATTATTATTATTATTTATTTATTTGTTTATTATTTTTTTTAATTTTTTTTAATTTTTTTTATTATTGTTATTATTTATTATTATAATAATTATCTCTGGTCGCCGTTAATCTGCCACCAACTATCCGGCCTCCAAGGCCGCCATTGATCGTGTTTGAGGGTTGCTTCCACCAAGAGTCACTACAGAAATCCCCACCCTTGGTTGATCTTCCTCTACATCGGGTTTCATTTTCTTGAAATAAGTCTCGTATGTAGACCGACGCTTCTCATCGTGTTCCTCAAGGAATTTTTCGAAGCGGGCCGCTTTCTCGGCCAGCTGGGCAAGATCAGTGGAATCTTGCACAATTAAATATTCTTTTAGTCTCGGCAACATATTAGCCACTGCTATATTGGCTATTTCCCTATCCGGGATTGCTATGGGGCATCGGCCTTTAAGTCGTTGTAATCTACTGATAAAAGTACTTGCCGCCTCATCGGCATATTGTTTGGCATTAGTGAGGTCTGCAAGGCTTATATGTGACAATGGAGTGTAGAATCTATCATGGAATGCCCGTTCGAGGTCGGCCCAATTTTGAATTGAGTTAGACCGCAAAGAAGCAAACCATGCGAAGGCAGATCCGGTGAGGGATGAACTAAACAACCTCAATTTGAGCCAGTCATTGGCCGCCGCTTCACCACATTGAGCAGTGAATTTGCCAATATGCTCCACAGTGGACTTGCCATCGTCCCCTGAGAAGGTGGTGAATTCGGGCATCTTGAAGCCCCTTGGATATGGTTGCATGGTATCTACCCAATCAGGGTAGGGTTTCATGTATGTAAGCCGCTCAATCGGCCTTAGTTGAATCCCAAAATGTTGTTGCATCACATCTGCCAGAAACTCGGGTGAGACCGTCGCTGTCTGTGCAGGAGGCATGGCGATTGTGGGAGGTGTGGCAGGTGTTGAAGCCACTTCATTTGGCCGTGGCGCCTGCCCCCCTTGCGTTGGCGGATCCAACTAGGCTTCGGTACGGGCGCCAGTACTGGCACGACGACTGCGGAAGATGTAGCTGGTGTCGAAGCCACTCCATATGGTTTTGGTGCCACTTGCCCCCCTTGCGTTGGTGGCATCCAACTAGGGTTCGATAATGCCGGTACTGGTGAGTAGTCCGCTACATAAGGTGTGGTGAGAACATTCGGCACAATGGGCGCCGTTTGACAAGGTGGCATGCCAGATCCACCAGAGGCCGTTGGACAGCCGGGTGAAACACTGGAGGCCATCAAATATCCTGGTGATGCATAGATCGGCACTGGAGGTGCCACAAAACCAAAGTTCGGCATGCTAGGTGCCGCTGGAGTGAAGGAATAAGCCGTCTGATATGAAAATGGGAAGAGGCTAGCCGGGCTGCTTCCGGACTCCGGGAGTGGCGACTGGCCATATGCGGCTCCCCAAACCCTCTGTTGGCCGTCTACCGGCCTCGGGCATGGGAGACTGCACGGCACACTCATGTCGTTTGCAGGAACAGTTCTATCTTGCTGAGTACGCAAGGAACTGCAGATTCTATCTGCTTGGTCGGCCATGGCAGACCGCAACACATCCACTAAGTGCTTTGTGACTAAAGGCATGAACTCGGCCATCGATTCTGTCATCGATAGCCGCACTTGCTCGGACAGTGCAGGGGTTTGCATTATACCCTGTTGCGATTGAGAGGTGCTTTCTACCGCTTCATCGGTAGGCGCTCTAAGTGGCATCTTTTCATGTAGAGACATTTCTTCAAATTTCTAATTAAAATTAACAACTTTTCCGGATCTGAGACGCATACACTATTTGGAGCGGATATGGTTTCCACTTCGTGTCCCACTGGGCGTGCCAATTTGTTAACAGTGAAAATCTTGGGAGGAAAGTGTCTCTCTTTTATTGATGAATTGGGAGGAAAGATTACAGGAAAAACTTAAAAAAACGAATTACAGGAATTGAAGAAAGCAGTAAAGGAATTTAAGAACGGAAAGCGATAAAATGCAGGAAAACTGTAAAATAAGTAAAAATCTCTCGAGGAGTGTTGGAGCTGTCCTCGCATATGGTGCCGCTTGGTGCATATATAGTAGTGAGGAATCTTAGGCTACGAATTCCCCATGATCTGGCCTTGATTTGTTTCCTTAAGGATGGCCTCCATAGTGGTGTTGACTCCTCAAGCTACTTTGCTCCATAATCTCTTCTTGATCTGTTTCCTTATGCGGCCGCATCACTCTCTAATTTATTTCCTCTAGATGAGGCCTCCTTGATTTGTTTCCTTATTCTAGATGAGGCCTCCTTGATTAGATGATGCCTCCTTGATATGTTTGAGGCCTCGTTGATTAGATGGGGCCTCATTGATATGTTTGAGGCCTCCTTGATTGGATGAGGCTTCCTTCATATGTTTGAGGCCTCCTTGATTGGATGAGACCTCCTTGATATGTTTGAGGCCTCCTTATTAGATGAGGCCTCCTTCATATGTTTGAGGCCTCCTTGATTGGATGAGGCCTCCTTGATCGGATGAGGCCTCCATGATATGTTTGAGGCCTCCTTGATTAGATGAGGTCTCCTTGATATGTTTGAGGCCTCCTTGATTGGATGAGGCCTCCTTCATATGTTTGAGGCCTCCTTGATTGGATGAGGCCTCCTTGATATGTTTGAGGCATCCTTATTAGATGAGGCCTCCTTGATTGGATGAGACCTCCTTGATCGGATGAGGCCTCATTGATATGTTTGATTTTTTTGTGAAGCCTCAACCTTGAGGACTTCTTTACATACCAGGCCTTGAACCCTTCTTCCGGACTGGGCTCTTCCGGACTGGGCCACACATCCACCTCCGGATATATCTTCTGGGCTACGCGTCTTTCTTCCGGATATATTTTTGACTGGTCGGGCAACCGAAAACAGATGGGCCTCTACCATAGAGATGGGCTCCATATTTTGTTGGGTTAACAGATGCCCCCCTCGCGCATTTTGTCTGATTGGCATTTTAAGACAAATTTACGTGCTTAATTTCGGGTTGGTAGGCCCATCGAGGCCCATTATGCCTCATTTTCTTCTCGCTCAGATTCCGGCCGCGACCGCTGTCGACTCTATCACTGCTACCGGAGACCACCGCTGCTCGTCTCCTTGGAGGCTGCCGCTGTCTCCTCTCGGAGGCCGCTTCTATCATGTCCCGGAGGCCGCCATCGCCAGCTTTTGAAGGCCGCCTCTTCATGCGAAGCCGCCCCCATCGGAGAGGCCGCCGCTGCCCGGAAGCGTCTGGAGGCCGCCACCTGTTGCTGAAGCCGCCTCTTCACGCGAGGCCGCCTACCTCGCGCAAGGCCGCCTGCCTTGGCTTGGAGGAGGCCGCCACCCTAGGTCTTGGAGGAGGCCGCCCGCCACCTTTGCCTTGGCCGCCGTCCTTCTTTCCACACGAGGCCGCCACCTTTAGCCCAGGAGGCCGTCACCCCTAATTCGGAAGAAGCCACCTTCTCTCGTGTACGAGGCCGCCCTCCCTCGCTTGAAGCCGCCATTACCGAGGGCTTGGAGGCCGCCACCATTTTTTTGCATGAGGCCGCCTCTCTCCCGCATGAGGCCGCCACTATCTCCTTGCATGAGGCCGTCTCTCCTCTGCATGAGGCCGCCTCTCCCCTGCATAAGGCCGCCTATGTCTACCCCGGAGGCCGCCATCCCTTGCTTCGGAGGAGGCCGCCATCCCCTTCTGCACGAGGCCGCCACCGCATCAACTTTGGGCAGCCGCCACCCTTATGCTCCGGATATGTTCCAAGCCGCCAGCCTCATCCTTCAGTCTCCGGAGGCCGCCCTTGAATGTTGAATTAGAATTGAAAACACAGAATAACTCAGAGGACGTTACTATTATTATTATTATTATTATTTATTTATTTGTTTATTATTTTTTTAATTTTTTTTAATTTTTTTTATTATTGTTATTATTTATTATTATAATAATTATCTCTGGTCGCCGTTAATCTGCCACCAACTATCCGGCCTCCAAGGCCGCCATTGATCGTGTTTGAGGGTTGCTTCCACCAAGAGTCACTACAGAAATCCCCACCCTTGGTTGATCTTCCTCTACATCGGGTTTCATTTTCTTGAAATAAGTCTCGTATGTAGACCGACGCTTCTCATCGTGTTCCTCAAGGAATTTTTCCAAGCGGGCCGCTTTCTCGGCCAGCTGGGCAAGATCAGTGGAATCTTGCACAATTAAATATTCTTTTAGTCTCGGCAACATATTAGCCACTGCTATATTGGCTATTTCCCTATTCGGGATTGCTATGGGGCATCGGCCTTTAAGTCGTTGTAATCTACTGATAAAAGTACTTGCCGCCTCATCGGCATATTGTTTGGCATTAGTGAGGTCTGCAAGGCTTATATGTGACAATGGAGTGTAGAATCTATCATGGAATGCCCGTTCGAGGTCGGCCCAATTTTGAATTGAGTTAGACCGCAAAGAAGCAAACCATGCGAAGGCAGATCCGGTGAGGGATGAACTAAACAACCTCAATTTGAGCCAGTCATTGGCCGCCGCTTCACCACATTGAGCAGTGAATTTGCCAATATGCTCCACAGTGGACTTGCCATCGTCCCCTGAGAAGGTGGTGAATTCGGGCATCTTGAAGCCCCTTGGATATGGTTGCATGGTATCTACCCAATCAGGGTAGGGTTTCATGTATGTAAGCCGCTCAATCGGCCTTAGTTGAATCCCAAAATGTTGTTGCATCACATCTGCCAGAAACTCGGGTGAGACCGTCGCTGTCTGTGCAGGAGGCATGGCGATTGTGGGAGGTGTGGCAGGTGTTGAAGCCACTTCATTTGGCCGTGGCGCCTGCCCCCCTTGCGTTGGCGGATCCAACTAGGCTTCGGTACGGGCGCTAGTACTGGCACGACGACTGCGGAAGATGTAGCTGGTGTCGAAGCCACTCCATATGGTTTTGGTGCCACTTGCCCCCCTTGCGTTGGTGGCATCCAACTAGGGTTCGATAATGCCGGTACTGGTGAGTAGTCCGCTACATAAGGTGTGGTGAGAACATTCGGCACAATGGGCGCCGTTTGACAAGGTGGCATGCCAGATCCACCAGAGGCCGTTGGACAGCCGGGTGAAACACTGGAGGCCATCAAATATCCTGGTGATGCATAGATCGGCACTGGAGGTGCCACAAAACCAAAGTTCGGCATGCTAGGTGCCGCTGGAGTGAAGGAATAAGCCGTCTGATATGAAAATGGGAAGAGGCTAGCCGGGCTGCTTCCGGACTCCGGGAGTGGCGACTGGCCATATGCGGCTCCCCAAACCCTCTGTTGGTCGTCTGCCGGCCTCGGGCATGGGAGACTGCACGGCACACTCATGTCGTTTGCAGGAACAGTTCTATCTTGCTGAGTACGCAAGGAACTGCAGATTCTATCTGCTTGGTCGGCCATGGCAGACCGCAACACATCCACTAAGTGCTTTGTGACTAAAGGCATGAACTCGGCCATCGATTCTGTCATCGATAGCCGCACTTGCTCGGACAGTGCAGGGGTTTGCATTATACCCTGTTGCGATTGAGAGGTGCTTTCTACCGCTTCATCGGTAGGCGCTCTAAGTGGCATCTTTTCATGTAGAGACATTTCTTCAAATTTCTAATTAAAATTAACAACTTTTCCGGATCTGAGACGCATACACTATTTGGAGCGGATATGGTTTCCACTTCGTGTCCCACTGGGCGTGCCAATTTGTTAACAGTGAAAATCTTGGGAGGAAAGTGTCTCTCTTTTATTGATGAATTGGGAGGAAAGATTACAGGAAAAACTTAAAAAAATGAATTACAGGAATTGAAGAAAGCAGTAAAGGAATTTAAGAACGGAAAGCGATAAAATGCAGGAAAACTGTAAAATAAGTAAAAATCTCTCGAGGAGTGTTGGAGCTGTCCTCGCATATGGTGCCGCTTGGTGCATATATAGTAGTGAGGAATCTTAGGCTACGAATTCCCCATGATCCGGCCTTGATTTGTTTCCTTAAGGATGGCCTCCATAGTGGTGTTGACTCCTCAAGCTACTTTGCTCCATAATCTCTTCTTGATCTGTTTCCTTATGCGGCCGCATCACTCTCTGATTTATTTCCTCTAGATGAGGCCTCCTTGATATGTTTGAGGCCTCCTTATTAGATGAGGCCTCCTTCATATGTTTGAGGCCTCCTTGATTGGATGAGGCCTCCTTGATCGGATGAGGCCTCCTTGATATGTTTGAGGCCTCCTTGATTTGATGAGGCCTCCTTCATATGTTTGAGGCCTCCTTAATATGTTTGAGGCCTCCTTATTAGATGAGGCCTCCTTCATATCTTTGAGGCCTCCTTGATTAGATGAGGCCTCCTTGATCGGATGAGGCCTCCTTGATATGTTTGATTTTTTGTGAAGCCTCAACCTTGAGGACTTCTTTACATACCAGGCCTTGAACCCTTCTTCCGGACTGGGCTCTTCCGGACTGGGCCACACATCCACCTTCGGATATATCTTCTGGGCTACGCGTCTTTCTTCCGGATATATTTTTGACTGGTCGGGCAACCGAAAACAGATGGGCCTCTACCATAGAGATGGGCTCCATATTTTGTTGGGTTAACAGTTCTCTGAGTATATGTTGCACTCAGACTTCCCCGGCACATGTTAAAACCGCAGCAATAGGACGAGCGAATTTTAATAAATTTATTTACTGATATGATATGATGGGAGTGTGTTTGTATTTAATTATTTCTTAAAAGGAAAATAACACAATTGGAGTGGAACGGACAAAAAAGGAAAGTGAGACGAAATTAGTAGGACGGGGAGTAGAACTAATGATTATCACATACGATAATACTAATTCTATCATCTGGCTAAAATCTATTTCAAATTCTAGGTTTATGAACACCCTCGATCAGCAATATTAACATGTCATGAACACAAAAAGCATCCAAGAATGCATTCAATCAATCAACTGAATCCAGTAACCAGTAGAGGAGACAATCACATACCCAGGCTTTGATGCATTAGAAGCTGCTCCTTTTTCATGGGAACATATAGGAACAAAAATATCAAACAAGACTATAAATGGTCAGTCTCAATTATTGGTGAAAATTTAGGATAAATCCACATCCAAGCTATACATTTAAAACAACATGAACTTGATGCAACTTTCGAGGATCCTTTGTGCATGTCCCTGATCTTGTTTGCCGGGCGCAGAAATTGGGAGGGTTACAATAGGCTTGCAGGCCGGGAAGCCAAATTTGTCCCGGCTCGGTATGTCATCTGGAATCCACTATTTTTCCAGAGGACTATATTACATGTGGATGCCAGGTCGCTGGGAAATTCAGGGTGTGTAGGTTTTGGTGGTGTTATTCGGGATACCGATGGTTTTTTCGGGGTCTTTGGGTTTTGTGTCCAATCTTATTGCTAAATTACATGGGATTTGGAATGGACTTAAACACCTCATCGCTTTGGGCATAAAACAAGCCTTTTGTTATTCGGACTCGTCCGAGGCTCTACGACTTATGCGGACAGATATTGGCCTGAGTCGTTGCTTGGTCCCTTTGATCATGAATATTGTAGGCAAACCCTGGATTAGGTTGGCATCATATCCTGAGAAAAGGAAATTTTGTTGCTGATAGCTTGGCGAAGCGTGGAGTGTGCATGGAAGAGTTATTCATCACATGGGTGTTTCCTCCTGACGAGTCTCGTCCGTATCTTGCTTCAGATTCCTTAGGGGCCTCATACCCGAAGAATGGGATGTTTTGTTGATTTATTTGTTTTCCTTTTGTCTTTCCCTCATTTTCTGTAGTCTTTTGTAGTTTTCACGAAGGTTGGCCCGTATTCTTTTTTGGGTGTCTTGCATAGTTTGACCATTTCTTTTAAATAAAATAAATTAATATAAGTATATTATAATCTTAATTATTCCCAAATTCCATTAAAATTTGTCACACTTTTATTTTATGCACAAAGTCCAATACATTTATTTAATTATTAATATTTCAAAATGGGTACAAATAAAAATTGTATAAAATATATTTTCAAAACTTAAACGATTAGATGATTCTAACAAAACCATACTTAATTATTTTTCTCCTATTATATCATTACGATAATATTAAATTAAAATTAAAGGATAAACCACTCAAAAATTTATTAGAATTTTAAACACAAATATTCAATCCACTTTAACTAATAAAACCACCGTCTAAAATCTAAATTATCATGTTGAAAAGAAACGAGTCAACCTTCTACAACTAAAAAATAAAAAATGTGGTAGTACATTGTATTGCCTAAAAATAAAAAATAATGCAATTATTAAAAATAGAAGTGATACTCCCTCCGTCCCACGAAATATGGCTAGTATTCCTTTTAGGGATGTCCCGCAAACTTTGGCTTCTATTTTTAGATAAATGAAATTAATATAAATATAATTAGAATATTAATGGTTTTCGAATTCCATTAAAAAATAATTATTTTTACCATTCTGCACAACTCCCAATACACTTTTAGTTTTCTACTCAAAGTCCCTTGCATTTCTTTTTTTCGAAAAAAGGAGGGCCAAGGCCAAAATTTTATTGCAAAAAATTGCTTCGTGTGGTACAAACCAAGACGATCCAAATCGAGAACATCAAAAAGGAAATCTGGAGGCCTCACAAAATGCTGAGGACTAGCGCTAGAAAAATGACTCCTAATGAAAATATCTACAGCCTTTTTACACTCTCGAGGAATTGAGGAGAAGTGTATATCCCAATTCCAGGACTTCATCTCTCGGATTTGCTCGACCCAGCGGTAAGCGGGGCAAACAGTGGAAGATGCATCATTGATGAGTAGAATAAGATCATGACAATCCGACTCAACAATCAACTTAGTGATCCCCATAGACCATGCAAGTTGGAGAGAAATGAGAATACCCCAAGCTTCTGTCTGAACAATGTCCATTTTGTTGCCTTGAACTCGAATGCCCCCTAGCCAATCACCCTTAGAGTCCCGCAAGATACCACCGGCCACACTGGCAGCACGGATAACACGGCCATCACAGTTAACCTTTGTCCATCCGTCGGGGGGCCTTTCCCATCTTGCTCGGCCACAGGTCCAAGCATGAACACCATGCAATCGGAGTTCTTTCCTTGCGCCAAGAAATTCATTAACAGCTCGTTGAATCCTGCAATGCAGCATGTTCCAATGAATATCTCCATGGCCAAAGAGCTCCTGGCATCTAAGTTTCCATATAAGCCAAGCACCAATCCCAAAAACTGCGGCTTTCATCTCCCCAACCTTCTCACAACTCATAGAAGAGATCCAGTGCCGAATATCCGTCTGCCAAAAGTGGTTGATTGAGTGCATTCCAAGGTTCGACCAAACCAGGGCCGAAAGGGGGTAGTCTCTGAGAGCATGGATACCTATTTCTAATTCTCCACATCGATGATAGCTTCCATCCGTTGCTACATTCCTTCTAATGCGTTCAAAGCCAGTGAGAAGTCTATTGTGGGCAGCGATCCAAAGGAATGTGCGAGTCCGGTGAGGGACAGGCCATCTCCAAACCAATTTCCAGTCCATGGTGGGACTTTCAACACAGTGCAAGCTTTCCAAGTGATTAAGGGTGCTACTGACCGAAAAGATGCCATTTGAAGCGGGCTTCCAGAACATGAAATCTTCCACCGCAGGATTAAAGGGAACTGGATCACAGGGCAGTTGCCGCAGAACATGTTGAGGTAGGCTTTGATTTAGTTCATGAAATTTCCAAGAGGAGCCTTGTAAGTAGGATGCCACAGACCGGTTGAGTTCAGCTTGAGTTAATTCCCGGGAGGATAAATCCTGCAACAAACAGTTCAAGTTAGTCCAGTTGTCCAACCAAAAGCGAGTAGACTTACCATTACCAATTTTCCAACCAATCATGGTATGGAATTCCTTATCCACGGAAGAAAGATCTTTGGCGAAGTAGGAGAAGGATTGAGAATTGTGTAGGAAATGGTGGCCATTCCACCCGTATCTAATTTTCAAAAGTTGGCCCCAAACTGTATCTCGTTTGAGAAAACCCCATAAAGATTTCATGAGTAATGCTACATTTAGATCCTTAAGACGACGAAAACCAAGGCCTCCATTAGTTGAATGGCGAGTAACATTGTCCCATGCAAGTAGGTGGAAGTTACAATTGCTAGAATGTGATCCCCAAAGAAAGTTCCTGCATATTTTCTCCATGTCAGTGATAGTCTTATTGGGGAGTCGAACGACTTGCATGGTATACATCCCGATGAAATGGAGAACGGATTTGATAAATGTTATTCTTCCAGCCATACTGAGGTGACGATGGGACCAATTCTGGAGCTTAGCAGTGAGCTTGTCAATAAGGTAAACATAGTCCCTGTGTGATCTTCTCCCAGTGATTATGGGAACACCTAAATAAGAGCAAACTTAGTAACACTTTGAAAACCAAGCTCATTAGAAATATCAATCCTGGTAGCATTATCAACAGATTTACCAAAATAAACTCTAGACTTAGCTATACTCACAACTAAACCTGAAATAGAACTAAAGTGAGACAAAATGGATTTAATAAGAGAAGCTTGGCCACAGGAGGCTTTAGAAAAAAGTAGGATATCATCAGCAAAAAATAAATAAGGGATATTAAGACGTCCTCTATCCCAAGAGGGAGGCTTCCACCGATTGCTGGACACAGCATCAAGGATCATGGCGCTGAGTCGTTCCATACAAAGAATAAAAAGGTAAGGTGAGATGGGGTCGCCCTGCCGGATACCACAGCTTGGTTTGAAGGGTGCAGAAGGAGTGCCATTCCACCAGACCTGAAAACAAGAAGAAGTGACACAATTCATGACAAGATTAGTGAAATTGGTAGGAAAGCCAAACATGATAAGAGTTTCTCGAATGAAGTTCCAGTTAAGTCGATCATATGCTTTTTCAAGATCTAATTTGAGAATCATGAACCCAGGCTTGGCTGTAGATTTCTCAAGATAATGACAGATCTCTTGGCACAGAATAATGTTATCGTGGATCACCCTTCCCTTCACAAAACTTGCTTGCCCCTGGCCAATGATTCTAGGAAGAATGGGAGAGAGACGATGGACCAATATTTTGGTCACGATTTTGTATAGGACATTGCATAAGCTGATGGGACGGAACTGAGTCACTGACTTCGGGTTATGGACTTTAGGTAGAAGTACCAGAGAGGTCTGATTAATATCTGATAAATCCCTAGAACCATCAAAACAATCTAGAATGAATTGGTGAACTGAAGGTCCCAAGATGCCCCAATTTTGGATATAGAACATAGCGTGAAAACCGTCCAGACCCGGAGCTTTTAATGGAGACATACTCTTGATTGCACTCCATGTTTCTTCCATAGAAGGGGTAGCTTCTAGTAACTCAGATTCAGTAGGTGATAAAGTAGGAATGAAACCAGGAGGAATAAAAGTGTCCACAGAATGGCTAATGGCTGCAGAGAACAAATGTTGGAAATACTGAGTGACCATCTGGTGCATGGACCTTTCATTGGTGAAAATGTTACCCTGAGCATCCTCTAGAATAGTATAAGTCTTTTTCCTCTTCCGAGCTTTGACAAAGTTGTGAAAAAATTTTGTATTGAGATCCCCAGCAAGATTCCAGTCCCTAGTGCTCCTCTGAATCCAGTCCAGTTCTTCTCTTTCAAGAATTTGGCCAAGTTCAGTACAAAGTTGAGCATGAAGACGTTTGGAGAACTTGTTAGTAAACCAACCATCCTGGCGTTCAATGCCAGCAAGCCTGGCTCTAATTCTAGCTTTCCTCACATTGGTAGAGTTGGAAACTTTAGCATTCCATTCGGTAGCAGCCGTCCTAAAAGAGTCCAGACATTTAATGATAGACTCATTGGATTTCCATGTCTCTGAGATAAGGCGACGAAAGCTAGGATAACTCTGCCAATTAGCTCTATATCTGAACACCTTAGCTTGATGGGGAGAATCTGAGGATGGAGGGCTGTCAATCTTGGTTAGAAGAGGAGCATGATCAGATTGAATCCTAGGGAGGATATGGACCGTACAATGAGGGAATCGATCAAACCATGCTTCATTACCAAGCATACGATCAAGGCGCTTCCGTAAAGTCCCCCTCGCCCAAGTAAATTTGCTTCCAAAAAATTTGATCTCTTCCAAGGAAGTATTCTCCAGCCAGCTACGAAGTTCACTAATATTGCTGGTGACAGAAGCACCACCACGACTCTCATCATACTTGGCAATGCAGTTTAGATCACCACCAATAAGCTACGATCAAGACGATTGTTATTAATTCTGGTGAGTTCTGGCCAGAGATAAGATCTACAAAAGTGGTTGGGAGACGCATAAACAAATGTTATAAACATCTGCACATCAGCAACATGAAGACGGAGATCAACATACTGAGAATGGCTTTCAATAATATCCACAAGAAGATTGTCATTCTAAAGGATCCAAATGCCTCCGGAGAAACCTTGAGCCTCCAACAAAAGAAATAATAAAAGTTAAGGAATAGCTAGCAGTCAAGGAGGCATGCTAGCAGCCCTATCATGGGGAGACAGATTTGAGGAACTAAGGCCCTCCAACAATGAAGATTCTGATGGCTGAGATAGGTGGTCTGGTGGTCTGCCTCCCATCGAGCCTTCCACACCCTTCAGTCGTTTGTGCAGATGGTTAGAAGGGTCAGACACTGAAACCACTGCATGGCGATCTTGCGGCAGGGATGTAGGGAGAGTCTTAATCCAAACTCCTGATGGTTGATGAGACCAGGATGGAGAGAACTCGGGGTTGGATGGG
Source organism: Hygrophila difformis (assembly GCA_030278955.1). Lineage (NCBI taxonomy): Eukaryota > Viridiplantae > Streptophyta > Magnoliopsida > Lamiales > Acanthaceae > Hygrophila > Hygrophila difformis. The sequence continues at coordinate 1,880,895 of JAOANR010000266.1, read as the reverse complement.
TCCGTATGAGTGTTGATGCGGGGGGAGAGGGGTGGAGCTCCAACAGCACGAGTCGAAATATTAGTGAAAGTTTGGGGTGGTGAGGGGGATCGGCGGCTTGAATTCCAGGGTGGCTGACGCATTTGGTTAAAGGGAAGATTAGATCTCACAAAATGGCCAGGTTCTTGTGCAGGTAGCTCAAGATTTGAAGGATTATTGTCCGCAACCTCTTGATCCTCCATAAGAATATCAAAATGATTCCGGTTGGAGTTGTTGGATAAAGATCCAGTCCCCATCTTGGGTTGTGGCCTGCGCCTAGATTGAACGAACATCCAGGGTCCAAAACCAGAACGATCTTTAGGCTCAGGCTCCTTAGGTTGATCGGCCAAATTATTGTCCACCACTGCAGCATCTTTATTGGATTGATCAGGGCAAGAATTCTGGACATGGCCAAATTTCCCACAGTGGAAACAAACTTGCTTAATATTTTCGTATTCCACACTCACTATGTCATCTTCAAGAATCAATTTTGGAGTGAGAGGTTTGTCTAATTCAATCTTAACAGCCAACCGGGCATATCGACCGCGAGAATTATTATCTGTGCTGTAGTCAATACTCAAGACTTGCCCTATAGAAGCACAAACCCGAAGTAGATACTGCCTATTGTAGAGGTAAACAGGAATACTTGGTAGGCGGACCCAGACCACCATGGATTTAACTTCATTCTTGGAGGGATTAAATCTTTCATCCCATGCTTGAACATGCAAGTAATTCCCAGCCACCATCCACGGACCCCCTGTTAAAGCATGAAGCGCATCCGATTCCTGAAGAAATCGCACGATAAAATAACCATTCTCTACGTCAATCAATGGGACGGAAGTAGATTTAGTCGCCGGCCAAAGACGTTCTAGACGAGCCTTTAAGACTCGATAGGATACATTGCGCCCAATAACCTTGAGGACGACGGCATATCTCCAGGGACGCAAGAGAGTTTCTTTGAAAGCGGCCGAACATTGGAACCGGGGAATGCCGTTCAACATCGTCTGAATAATGTCGTCCGGATCTCCCAAGCTATCAGTGGCAATTTCTTCCGTCGGAATGTGTATAAATCCGGCACCCCGGCGTGCTGCTTCGCTATACGAGGGTCTCTGCCTCTTCGTGACTCTAGTATCCATCGGATCCGGTGGTTCGCCGCCGGGATCCTCCATCTCGGAGTCACTCATGGGGCAATCGGAGAAGATGAATCTTGGAGAATTCTTGAAGAAGAATTAGCTTTGTTTTTTCCAAGTCTCTTGCATTTCTTTAATTCTTCATATTTTAAAATGAGTACAAATAAAAATTATATAAAATATATATTCTAAAACTAGACGCTTAGACGATTCTAACAAGACCATACTTGATTATTTTTCTCTAATTAGATCATTACAATTGTATTAAGTCAAAGTTAAAAAATAAACAAAGTCAAAATTCATTAAACTTTTTAAATACAAATACTCACACCACTTTAACCATTAAATCCCACCACCTAAATTACCGTGTCCAAAAGAAAGTATTCACATTTCGCGGGACGAAGGAGTATAAATTGGGGATAAACAAATTTTTTTTCTACAAAATCTCTCATTTATCCATCACCACAAAAAACAATAAAGAAAAGAAAAGAAAAGATATTCCTCCATCCTCCATGACCCCATCGTTGTGGATATTGCTCCTCCTAACGCCACATTTCTGCGACAAACCCTGTGATCCCCAATTCTCCCCTAATTCCTTGTTTTGATTCCTCCCCTCCGTAGATGGCCACCAGCGCCGGCTGCACGTTCAAGAAGAAGCAGCGCGTCAGCAGCAGTGGCCGCCCATCTATCGCTATCGATTCCCCTTTCCCCGACCCAACCCTAGCGGATGGTGTTCACAAACCGTCCAGCCTCAGACGTTCTTCCTCCCGTTCTGTACTCCCAATCGTCCCCTCCTCTGCAGCTGGATTCAACGACGCATCCACCGGAGATGTCATTCTTCGCCTTGTCCTCGATCAGTCGTGTGAATTGTCCGATTCGCCATGCGATGCATCTTTGCCGCTCGATCAATCCGAGATGCAGGTATTCCTTCATTCGCATGTTCTCCGCCGCTCGAAATACTTTACCGCACTTCTCTCCGATCGCTGGCAGCAGAAGAATGAATCATGTTGTAGCAAGGCTGAAAATACCCCCCACATTTACCATTTTGAGATTAGTGTTCCTGCAAATACTGATTCCATTAACAACTATTTAACGGTATTGAATCTTCTTTACTGCGATGACTTCTTTGCTTCCATTGATTCGGTATCAACTGTGCTTGGTTTACTTCCAATTGCGCTTGAATTTCTCTTTGAGGATTGCATTAAGGCCTGTCTTAAGTTCCTCGAGGCAGTGCCTTGGACAAAGGAAGAAGAAAACAAGATAATGAATATAATTCCATTTTTGAGTAACGAAGAGTCAAATGAGCTGTTAGCAAGGGTTTCCCCAGTGAAAAACAATTTATCTGATGAAATGCTTCATGGTTTAATACAATCTGCAACTCACAGTCACCCAAACATGGCATTTGCAAAGGCTTTTGTTGCTAAGTTGTTGAGGGAATTTTCATCAAGGGAATCGGCAAGGAGAGTTTTGGATAATGCATTTGAGAAAAGCTTGAGGGTTGTGAAACAGTCATTGGAGGACTATTCAAGTCCGGATTTTAGAGGGGATCACAACGAAACAGAGGCATTGCAGAGGTTGAATTTGCACACTGCAATGACCAATTCAAAGCATGTATTGTGGTTAGTTGAAAGGATGATGGAGCTAAAAGTTGCTGATACGGCTGTCAGGGCATGGAGCGAGCAGACTTCACTTACATTAGATTTGCAGAGGGCACTTCGTGAGGATCCATGGAGAAATATTGTTCCAAGCCTCCCTATTGTTGTGCTTCGTTGCACTAGCAGGCTTGCCGATGCTGTTGTCACCGGGAATGTTGTAGCTCCTAGACAGGTTTACCATCCACCTTTTGTTTGTTGTTTGTTGATATTTTGTTTCCTACAACAGCTAGCTGTTCATCTGAATTGGTTATGTTGATTGTGCAAATTTGTGTTGTGCTCTGGCATTGATGATACATGACATTTCAAAATTTAAAAATATGAATCTTGATTGGCAACTTAACTAATTCTGTCCAGCACGTGTCTTGATACATGCCAAATAGCAAAGCGAATGTACTTTTATCATTTAATGAATGTTTGCATTTGTCTGTTTAATTGTGTTGAGGTTTAATTTGATTAAATTGTATTAAGTTTTGTAAGAATTAATTTGTACCTTTTCCAACAATTAAAGTTTGATATGAATGCAATATGGGTGATTGGGGTGAGCTGTGAGCATCTGGAATCTTATTTTTTCTACCCTTTCAGGGGTACCAACCATTTTCTAAATGAAAGACTCTTACCAAATATAACACCTTATAGGGGAATCAAATCCAGAAAAGTCCTCTAGATTTTAATCTGGAAAACTTTGCTGGTGGGAATATATATACATATATTTTATTTATAGTCAATTGCATAATTTGCATGAAGTTCCATTTTGGATCATAATTTGTACTGTGTTTTAGGTAAATATAATGAATCTTGCTGATGTTAAAGATGAACTAGTGTTGTCTTTCTGAGAATTTGTTGGATTGTAAATTTTAATGGGTATGTTTGGATTGTGAGCTGTCATTTTAATTCTGGTAAAGCAACTCCGTCTCAGGTAAAGCTTCCTTAGATCTCTCTGTAAGAATTTATGTAGCCAATTGGCTAATGTTTTAGTTACCTGAACAAGGAACACCCACCTGCTGCAATAGAGAATATGTCAGGTTACAAAATGGAATTTCTATTTTTATTATATTTAGGCTTAGAGGAATCCGGAATTGCCATTTTTGCTGTAACATGGATTGTGGTTGAGAGTATATAATATTTTATGTGGCTAACCTGTGGAATAACTATTACTGGCATCTGGCAAATTCACATTCGATTAGTCTAATAAAAGTGAACATATGGTTTGTTTTTTATATGCACTGATAGCTGAGTCTGATTGTTTGAACTAGAATGCTGGATCATGTACAATTTGAATTTGGTCTGTCCTAATTTATAGTGCCTGCTACTCATTCTATGAAGTCCACAAGATATATGACTCCTTGCTTAGACTATGTATCCTATCGTCTTTACATGTTTTCTGACTGGTTTTGATTATGTTTGCACTTTTCAACAGATTCGGATGAAGCTAGTGCGAGATTGGCTGCCAGTCTTAATTATGTGCAAAGACCGTGCCCCCACAATGATGGGTGGCAAAGACCGTGCCCCATCAATTCTGGGCCCAACCCAGAAATCGCTCTACCTGGAGCTGGAAGAAGCTTTCCTTAGAATTATTTCCACTCTCCCTTTATCAGATGCACAGACATTATTACAGCAATGTCTTGTCTTATCAACTCGTAATGTTGATGATTGTCCGCACTTGGTTGCTGCTTTTACGACTTGGTTCCGCCGTGCAAACCAACCTCCCCAGCCAGAACGCCATGACTAATGACCTTCGAACAGAACCATGGCTTCTGGTTTGAACCTGAAAACTTTGTGCTGTTTATTCGCTGCATTTGTAATACTGCAGTATATGTACATAAAACATCACTGCAGCAGAGTGATGAATTCTCTCCTTGTGATGGCAAAAGTTCTAAACTTGTAAAGACATGTTTGGTTTCAAATTGTTACTGAGTTTTTAGTTGTAGACTCATCTTGTATATATATAAAGTGAACAAGGCGACGGAGCCCAAGATTGTGCCAAAACCAAAAACTAATAGTTCATCCTGATCAAAAACTAGCAAAAATATTTTAGGACATGCAAACTCTCCAGTCTCCAGGCATTTTGACGAATGAAAGTGCAGCATATTCTCTGTGAAGGTACCACTGTTGCGGATATGATGAAGTCATGACCACAAGTCACAAGTCTGGTGATGGATGCTGCTTGTTGGTAAATGGTCATTGCCATTGGTGCACTGTATGTTGGTAATGGTTTGTTATATTGTTGATGTGTGCTAACTACCCATCCATTCGTTTAATTACAGGAGAAATAGTACCAGCGACCCACTTGCTGTCGGCTGCCGTCGCATCCCCTTAGCTTGCTAGCTGTTGAATTGCCAAATGCCAAATTGGGTTCTTAATTCCGGGCCATTTTGGCCTTAGCAACTTGCGACTGTTGTCTTATCTGATACTACAAGGTAAGTATATATTACTCCTACATCTTTTAGCTACTTCTTGCGACTGGTCTTAATTGCCAATTGCAAAATCAGTCGTTTTATCAGTATTCTTAAATACATTCATTCATAAGTAATTTATTGTGCATGCTCTGTTAAAATACAAGTAATAAAAAATCTTTTCTAAAAAATGACAAGTAAATAAATTAAAAACGCATGAAATATACTATAATGTTTGAATATACTTCCTCCGTTTTTTAAAGATGGCTACATTGAGGAATATGTCACCATTCACACAATCACCTTCACTTGAAGTTTTAACATTTTTTTTTAGGAGAAAAATAAATTTTATTATACCAAAACTACATCAACCGAGTATCCTTACACAATCAACTAGCTACAATGATCCAGGGTAATCGACTACATAATTCTGTTACCAACCCTTAACCCGAAAGCAGTAATCTGCCAATCAACGCATTAAATCCATCAGGTAATGTCGAGACGCTGAGTCCAACCCATTGTCTGATTCCAGAGCCATTAAACCAATAAGCATACACAGTCCCCCAGCCGCACCCACATTTCCGCTGCAGTATGAGATCGAGATATGCAGTAGCCACGATCATTTCTCAGCCTGGCAGTTGAAATGCTAGAGCCGTATAACTTCTCAAGTGATATCAACATGGCAACCCTTAAGCTTGCTTCAAAACACACATCTCCGCTGCTTAATTTATCAATACCAGTGCATCGGAACAAAGGGGCGGTGAAGGACAATAAAAGTGTGAAGACAAGGCAGTGGCAATGAAGGTGTGAGACAAAGCAGTGGCAAGTGGTAAGAAAAAGGGGGAAACGGTTCATAGGGATTCAGGAACCGACCATAAATGATCACACTACAATCAGATCGTGTTGCAAAGAAAGAACTCGTCCAATTGACATCCGATCAAACCTCATATGTAGCCAAGTGAGATCTTGTTAGATTCGTCTCGTCTTTTAGTTTTTAAATATCAAACTTTTAGAATTTTAAAGATGGCTACATTGAAGTTAAAATACACCGAATTTGAGTTATTGACGATTTAAAATGTGCATTGGACTGCGTGCTGGGTGGGTTCGTAGCAAACAAAAAAAACAGAGGAAGTACATTATTTGAATTTCCTAGCATGTATAGACTGTTTAGAAACAGTGCATATGTACGTGACTGATAAATGATAATAAATGAATGAACCATAAAAAGGAATCTTAACAAATGGAGTGAAAAATATGAGCAGCACTAGATAGATCATAGATCATTCCCACAAATCGAAACTTTATTACAGCAATCACAAATATAATTCCTATATGTACGCAACCACCGACATATAATAAAAAGGATTATAATGTTCATAGTACAAAACAAATTAAAACAGACAATGAATTAAGCAATTACAGAATCCATGGCCAATCCAACAGAGCAAAACTTACAGCCGCAAAATTATAATATGCATATATATATATATATATGTTTGTATATATATAAATATAGTGAAGGTTTTTATGATCTCACAAGAGTAGAGAATAAAGAAATCTCCAAAATGTGCAAAACTAAACCCAATCAAAAATATGAGATATCGGACGATAGATCATCAAGGCACAAATATTCTTTGCACATTGATTTTTATGATCACCATACATAACTTCAATGGAAAATTGATCAACTTCGTTTATAGGAACTCCACGTCTTATTTATTTCTTCTTCTGCAAGCATGTCGCCTTCCTGTTTAGACATATACATTGGCTGCATTTGTAAGTACTTCTGGGAAATGCTTCAAAGACATGTTAATTGAGGACACTAAAATTATTTGTAAGTGATTAGGACTTCCAAGACTACATAAGTACATGAAAGTAAGTTATTGCACAAAGGTTGTGACTAAGTAAGGTTGCTTTATGCTCTTGAATGTACAAGACTTGATTTGGGCTTGGTTAATATTGTTGCGGTTTAAGAAATTGTAAGGGAATGTGTCATGGATCTTCATTGTCTCGAAAAACATTTTATCCTTGATTGATGATCTAAACGTCAAATTATTAATATCCCTTTTTTCCCTGAAATTCTAACTATGTGATAGCCTGCATTCATCCCCAACTCCTCATTAGATTGTGCATCGGCCATAGACATCGATATCCCTACCCATATAGCATGCATTTAACCATTTATTTTTCACTTATTGTTAGCTACTTTTGTGGAGTGTTTCACTTCGCGATGGGTTATAGAATGAGATTTCCCCCCTATTTATACATAGATAGTAACCACTTTATTAACTGCCAACTGATTTTCGATTGAAACATGCATCCATGATTTCAACATAGTATATGAGTCATAAGTACTCGAATTGGGTATTATGTCGTCAAGTTGTGGTTTAACAACTTTTCTCTTCCTTTAATTTGTTTGGGAGTTATGCTTTATGTATTTTTACTAAGTCTTTGTTTAGGAAAATTTGCACTCTAGTTTTTGATACGGATAGGATAGAGTCATCCAATCTAAATCCAATTCGTAGTAGGTGGAGAGGCCATACATACAAGGAGGAAGTCCACATTTTATCCAATGTGGGATCTCTACATACATCCCTCGAGATGATTCATCTTGACACATGCCCCATCCAAGAACTACCCAATGAGGACATCATGTTCTAATACCATGAACGGATAGGATAAAGACATCCAACCAAAAATCAATTGGTAATAAGGAAGAATCCTCTATCTCATATATACGAGGGGGTGTAGGTTCTCCCCACACCCCCTCAAGATGATATTCATCTCGACAGTCTTTCCCTTAACGATCAAAATATTTCATAAAACAAATTCCACAACATTTGGACATAATTGCTAAATTGTTCCCTAAAAGTGTCATTAGCGATGCCTTAAAAAGCGTTACTAAAAATATTATTTATTTATCTATATAATTTGGATTATGCAACACTTTTTTCCCCGCAATTTCTTTTTTGTTACTAGTTGGCACATGATCATTCCACTTTTATCATTGGATTTGGTTTGTGTGCTAAATCAGTTCTTGCTGAACTGTTGAAGGAGTGCTTTGTATGTGAATGGGTGCTTTAATTTGTATGTGTTAAATATTTTTATACAGCCCAGACACCATTAAATGCCCAGTATATACCTCATTAACACCATTAAATGCAACATACACACCTCATCGGGTCAGCACGTCAACACCTGCTGCATGTTACTCATTCAGCACCATATCCAAACTCTTTATCATTTACATAATACTTAGATATAATGTGTCATAATGGCAATCAATCTATATCAACTCCAACAATATAGTCCCATAATGATCGCAGCTTAAAATATTAGTGAATAACGGAATTGTAATAAACTTGTAGAATTTTTTATGATATTATTCATTCACTACAAGAACTTTTTGTTACCAAAGCCGTAACTGCTTAAGCAAGTTCCCGAATTTAAGTCTTTATTAATGTAGGAAATTGTTTTGGAAGATATCCTACACCCTTCGAGACCACCAGTACCTTGAGGATGCTCTTGGATCTCAAATAGGCTTAAAAAATATACATTTCGTTCACGAAAAATGAAAAAGAGAGAATATTTTGTTTGGTTACCAAATTGAGCAGCTAAATCCTTGGAATCTACTAATAATATATGAAAGCTAACCTTGTGACTGACCGGGAACTTAATGATAATTTTTCAAATGATAAAACAAAAAAATTTTGTAGTGATTATTTTAAACTTAGCTGGTATTATCCTTTATTGTCCACCTTTAGGCCAATTAGAGTTTCTTTTGGTTTTGCTCCAATGTACATATTATGACTTTCAACTTAAGAACCATGTGGGAAATTTTTAATTAATCTTTCTTTAATAATGTTATCCTCAAGATCATGTAATTATTTAAACACTATGATGCGATATTATAACTAATCTTATTAATAATGAATTATGTAATATTTAATGTGAGTGAACATTATGATGACCTCGTGGTCATGTCTCCATTATTATTAGTGGTCTATATATAAAATAAAAACAAACAAATCACTATTTAATTAATTTTGTACCATGTAATAAATATAAGTAACCAAGAAGAATATAATGTCCTAGTAGATACACTCCATAAAACAACACATAAATTAATTGGGTAGTATAAGGTAATTAGGTTAATCCTAACCATGCTTATTATTGGCAATTAATTAATGAGAAATATCGTCAAATATAACTTTTATTGTAGCTTTTCTTTTTAAATACATATGAAACATTCTACTATTAATTTATTGCAAAACATAATATTGCACACTGACTATTCATAAAATAAGTATGTAAGTTTAGCAATACAATCCAGTAAAAACTAGCTCATTGAATTATTGAATGAGCTTCAGCGCAACTCATGAGTTATGAGTGTAGGAATGACCATAAAATACTAGATCATTCCTCTACCTAGGGTTTTAATTTGCACTTGTTTAATCTTCTACAAAATCTGTTTCTCAACGGTTCAAATTATATAAAATACAAAGTGGTAAACATGGTTATGAGTGTAGGAATGACCATAAAAGTTTATTCAGTATTTTTATTTTATTTTTTGTTGCTTTCCTTTTTACTACTATTGAATTATGTATGTGATTAATTAATTAGCGGTGCTTTTAATAATGCTTTATAGGGATTGAGACTTGACCTAACTGGTCAAACTCCTGAACTCTCAACCTTTAGGTTGAGGGTTCGAATCCCACCCGGCCCCTATCCCTCCCCTTTGTCCCTTTGTAATTGTATAGCATGGGCGCCCACCACCCATTTCCTAGCCTGTAGGCTGTTAAGCAAAATAATAATAATAATAATAATAATAATAATGCGTTCCGAGGTGTGAAGTGGGAGAGAAGCGATGTTCAATAGCCCCTCACGCAGGTTTTTTGAATTTCGAATAGTATTCAAGAACCAGTATTTGTATGATGCATAATGTTTTTCGTATCGCCAAAAAAGCCAAGAGAGATATAACAGAGAAGACACTTAAAGAAAATTAAAACAAAAATTTCCATCTAATCAATTGAAATTCAATTAAAGAAGTACCAAGTTACTGGATCTAATCCCCACGAAAAGTAAGAAATTCCACGTATTTTAATGCTTTAAATAACGCTATTTCTCCAGTCTGTCTTAGGTGGTGCTGTGTAGTTTGTACTTCTTGCCATGGGTGATATCAGGCGCTGTCAGTACCTTTCGGTTTAATTTCTCTCGATGCTGATTATGTTATTGGGAGTACTTGGGTGGTGGGTTGCTCTTGCAAGTGAGGGGGTGTGTCTGGGTAGTTGTGAGTTAGAGTGATTATTGCTTTGGCTTTTTGATTGTTAATTAGAAAGAACAGATGCTGCTTTCTTTCCTTCGCTCATGGATCCGGCTTCTGCGGGCTCCCCAGAAAAAAAAAGGGATGCATGAAAATAAAAAAAATAAAAATAAAAATAAAAAAGAAAAAAAAAAAGAAAAGAAGAAAAATGTAGTAGTAAAAGCATCTTGGACGGAAATACTGGATTAAAGTCTTTATTAAGGGGGAGTTTTCGCTTTTTTGTTTGTATGGGGCTGTTCCAGATTGAATTGTTTGTTAACGTTTTTTGAGAGTGGAGTTTCAGATTATGTTCTTTCTTCTTTTATGGAGCGTGGGATTGGGTTTCACTGTGCTCGGTTATTAGGTTTCTCCTCTCTCTTCAGCTTGAGTATGATCTGTGTGGTTCCTTTCCTCTTGATAGTCTTTCATCCTTTCTTCTCTTTCTACTCCTAGTCTTAGCCTCGCTCTTTCCTTCTTTTGGCCCTTTGATTTGATGCATCGATATGGACACGAGTAGCAGGGGATATGTGTTGATGGTAGTAAGCTTTTAGGATTGGATTTTTGATCCATTAATCAAGAGGTTTACGCTTGGATTGGGTTGATTCACTCGAGGATGGAAGTCTTGGTGTTTAGGATGCAATTGGGCTTGTTTTTTGTGCTGATGTTGCTGTCATTGTGGCCATATTCATGAGTTGCTTCATGCTACTAATATAGTACCACGAGATGATCGTTAGCTACTGCCATTATTATGCTGATGCTGTCTTCAAACGCTGTTGCTGCCATCATGCTGCTGCTGATTGTCTCCAAATGCCACATATATCTAATGATTTGGTTAGTGCCCTGGAGGAATTCATTTCCAAGGCCTTTGTTACTGAAACAAACTTGTGTGGTCTGGGTTGAGCTCCGCCAGTGTTGTTATTTTAGTTATTGTCCTTATTGGAGTTGCGGATGGGTCTATGTGCATTGTATTTGGGTTTGTTGGTGCTTATGACCTCTACGGATCCATTGTTCGTACGGTGTATTATTGACCTTTTGGTGGAATAAAATCCTTCTTTTATCCTCAAAAAAAAAAAATAACGCTAAAATAGCAACATGAAAAAAAACGAGTTACAAAATCTAACTTTTGTTGTAATATTTTTAAATATGTTTTCTAAGAGCATCTCTAATGGTACCCTATAACTCAAAATGGGTTGGCATCTTTTCTCCAACAATACCCTAAAACCAAACCTATTTTAAGTTTTTTGAGTTTTATAAATAGTAAATACTCAAATTTGAGTTTTTACTAATCACAAACCTATCTCACTTTTTGCAATTAAAATAATTGCAATCTCACCAATTGTTGCAAATTGAATATTGATCTAATTTTGTATTATGGTTAATAATTTTATACTTCATACATTTTTTTATTAAATTTATTTTATATTTATTTAGATTAAAAATTTTAAGGTTTCTTTATAAAATAAATTTTAAACATAAAAATAACTAAATTTTTAAAGTTTTGATACAATCTTAGCAATCATTTAAAAAATTACATTAGCATAGGAAAATATAAATAAAAATAACACATCTCAAAAACTTAAAACAACGTACAATATTAAACAACCAAATAACTACGCAAAGGAAAAATTAAGTTAATAGTCATCTAAATCAACATCGGATCCTCCAACAATATTGAAATACGGAGATGTTCCAGTTGCATAAGGATCCAGTTGACCTTGTTCTTTGGCTCTTTTTTGGAAAATACGCACTTGCTCAGCTTGAGCATATGCACGAACATGAGAAGTAGAGATGCACATTTTGAACTTTATAATTCATTAGTTGAACACTTATGGGAAAACACACAAATTCCAATTCTTGATATTGGATAAAAATTATTTGCTTTTAAATAAATATGTATGTCCCGACATTTAGTGTAATTTGTATTCTAATTATGTAATTCTTTCTTAATTAATGAGTATTGAATTTATGTGGGGTTAATGTATAATTTATAAGAAATGATGGGTATGATTGAAAAAATAAATAAGTTTGTATGAGAAAGAATATATAGAGAATATTCTTTTGAGTTTGAGTTTAGTGTAAATTGTTGGAGATGAATTACTGTTTGATGTGACATTTACTGTAAAATGGGTTTGAGTTTGATGTTTGCTATTGGAGATGGTCTAAGGTGTAGTTAGTTGGGAATTAGGGTTTGATGGGGTAATGAATAAGTCCTCGACTTCCAATGTTATGGTCGCATAATCGAATTCCTATCCGTGTGTGTCTTATTCCTCTATAATGTGTAAATAACAATATTGCCAAAGAATTACTAAGTCCTCCTTTATTAGTGCACGTGCTTAATTATGCCTGTGTGTGTTAACCAATGCATGTGTTTTATATTATGTTCAGAGGATTTATATAATTTAAATATCTTCTGGATTTTAAATTTTAAATTCTGGAATTGGGAATTAACTTGGGGACTTGGGGTTCATGGAACACACATCACAATGCCGCCTTAGGCGAAGAAAAAAGCTTACTGATTTGTCTTCTATGGTTCGAGGATTATAATGAAGTAGAAGAAAAAAAAAATATCAAAATAAAATTATTGCTTTATTAAAGATTGGTACTGAAAATTGAGAATAAGCTTTGTTTTATTTAATTGTTTGCTTTTGTTGAAGAGAATAAGTTGCATTTTTCTAGTAGAATACTTGAAACAAACTAAACATAGGTAAAAGAATTAGTTAATGAAGTAAAACAATGATTAAAAAAATGTACTCCCTCTGTCCCATTAATGCTGTCTCAAAACTTTTGAACATGTCGTCCAATGACTTGTTTAATAGCTAATATATTAAAATGTATAGAAGTAAAAATTCTATAAAATATATATTCTAAAATTATACGAAAAACGAATGTAACAAGATCTCATTCGACTATATTTTGATATCATTGTAATAAAAAGTTAGGTCAAAACTTATACAATAAACAGTGTGAAAAGTCCAAATGTAACACAATAAATGGGACGAGGAAGTATTAATTAGAATATTTGGAAGAAAAAAAAAAGAAAGAAAGAAAGAAAAGAAAACTAATTCTTTCACAGTGTTGATAATGAGCCTAGACAAGCAAATTGATAATTCTGTGTATAGAATTTTTTAAAATGCGAGATCTTATTTAAATAAATAATTTCACATCAATTAAACTAACTCCAGCGCTGGCCGAGGAGGTAGAAAATTTTAAACAATGTTTCCAAAATGATTATTTTTGTTTTCGAACCATCTGAAAATTTCTTGCAAACCTTAACAGCTGCGAAAAAAGTCTATTTAATTCATAAGACACTACCACATATGAAAGCACAGTATACGATTAACAACTAATAATTTAATATAGTAAATAAATTTGAACCTGTCCAAGTTTATAACTCTTGAGAGAATAGAGTAACCTGAAATCTGAATCTGTATTCTGTAACTAAGGAAAAGTACAAAAGAATGCATCCAATTTTTCCCATTGTGGCAAATCATCAAATTGAGCAATTTTCAATTAAATATTTGAGGTTAAAAAAACAGTAGATTGGGACAAAATGGAATAATTTGGATGCCCCACAAAATCTGAACATACTGAAGGCAATCTAATAAAGACGCAAAGAACATTTAGATATTTTAAATGCAAATTTCTAGAAAGCACTAATAAAAGGATTTCGTTTAATTGATTAATAAACTAATTATTGATTAATTAATGAATTAGTGGGGAAACCTAGCTAATGCTGATGCTAATGGGGGCCTTCTTTTGCTCATCACCAGTGCAATATATAATATGCAGTTTTCCCGTACATATATAGTAATATCACAGAGGGTCCAGACCATTAATTTATTTATATATACTTAGTATTTAATTACTAGTATTTGTTTTGATGATGAAATTGAAATATACTTATTGACGTACATTTCTGAACATTGGAAATATAGCTATGCAACAGAAACTTAATGAACATGTTAATATAAATAATTATAATATATATAATGTTTTTAAGAAAACCACAAAGTGTTTTATATTGTTAGGAAGGACTACATACGTACATATACATATATTTGTAGATATACATATATTTATTTGTCTGTGTACGTCTGTGTATATATATTATTTAATTAAGATTAAGATGATATATATGTTCTAATCTCCAATGCAAAACATGTTTTAAAGTGTTTTTGAGTGTTTCGAAATATTATTTTCATTTGACTTTAATTTAATGAGGGTAACAAATTAAACATAAATAGTAATAGAATATACAGATCATATGATCAAATATAAAAAATGAAGTATGGGGAAGGAGGCTGGTGGTCAAGTTCCCGATTTTTTACCTAATAGTTGAGAGTTTGATTTTCACCGTCATAAATCTCTCCCATTTTCTCTTATGATGTGCGGTGTTATTTCCTTCCAATCATTATTAGAAAGAAAAGAAAAAAAAAAGATAGAAAATAAAGTATATAAATGTGAAAATAAAACACCTACAAATTACCATGGAAAATTTATTATATTATTTTTAGCGTGGAAACGCTTTAAATAATAATTTTCAACTCCTTTTAAAATGGTTTATCAATATCACTAAATCAATTTATTTTCGTAGACACCTTTAATTTTATCCAAATATAAATGGATAAAATGAATTAAAAAACTTATGCTTTAATGATTTCCAACAATTATAAGGCATTATTTTGTATATAATATTATCAGGGTACAATTATTAATTTTATACTATATTCAAGGGACAAAATGTTCAGGAATATAGAATAATAGCAGAAAAAACACAGATACATATACATATATTCTAAAAACATCATAATTGCAAAAATACAGAAACACAAGATTGATAAGGGAAGGAGAATATATAGAGCATGATGAGTCCTTACTGTTTATTATATGGAAAAAAAAGCAGTGAAGCAAAATAATTGAATATTTTGTCCATTATAGGCTCATAAAATTGCAAAAGCAGCATCCCCCACCAATCACCATTGGTGTATGTAAACTACATACCAAAATGAGAATGGATGGATGGATAGATTAGGCCAATGGGGGCTGCAGCTTGCAGGGGGCAAAAGGATCTGCCAAAATCCCAAAAGATGCCCCCAACAAGACATGGATTAAGGCTGGCAACATATTACATTATATGCACATTTATTGAACTACTAGCTAGACAAGGTACAAATTCAGGTTGGTGTTTCCCACTTTCCACTTTCCTGCTGTCTAGTAGTATTAGTATTTTTTTATTTATTTATTTTTTTCATATTGAAATTCAATTGAAAAGAAAGATTAGGATTCCTCCTGATGTCAGTGAAATTAGGGTCCATCTTCTTTTGTAGGTTTTCAATTTTGCCTAGAATCTAATGTCACCTGTGTACTGTTCCTTCCAGTTATGTTATTCTGTAAGCAGTACTGTATTCCCTGCCACCAGTTTAAGGGTTTGGTAGGGATTCAATTTGATGGACTGTTCTTCTTGTTATTCTTTTTAGTTACAGATTAATTCATGTATATGTAATTAAATTTCCTAATTGATGATGTCAGTGATTTAATTTATTGTGAAGTCATGACATCTCTGCAATCATTCTCCAAACTGTATATGGGGCTACTGTCATTAGTCACATTGTTTTGAATAAGCAAATGCTAAATTAAATGGTTTGATAGGATGAAAACGAAATTGTACACTTAATAATTAATTGCTTGTATAAAAATAGCCTTGTATTTCTAGGGTTTTTAAATTTACATTTACATATTGTTTTGAGTAATTTGGGATGGAGGTTTGGATCCAAATAAGAAATGGGATTTCATGTTTTTCTGCTGGCAATGCAAAACTGTATGGATGGATCCATCAATCGATCCCATCTAGGGTTTTTTCAATTGAATTTCGATTGTCCATCTTCTACAGAATTAATAGAAGATTTCAGATCCATTTCTAATTAATATTTCAACCACCAGATATATAAAGTCTACCCTATTGTCGGTAGCTACAAAAAAACATCGACATCCTAATGCCAAAGAGGAAGAAAATAAAGTCACTCATAAGCTAAAAGATAAACTGAAGAAAACAAACAGACAACATTATAATACCTAACATACTTCAGACACAAGATTCAGATATCAGCAAAAATATATAGGTTTAATTTATACCTATATATATATGTGTGTGTGTGTGTGTGTGATGTTGAAATGGAAATTAACCAATGGTAATAAGGATTTGAAGGAAAATTGGGTAGAGAAAATTTACCCTTAAATTGGATCCAAAGGAAATGATATGATCTCAGGAAAATGGCATAGAAGAGGAGGTGGATTCATCATGATCATGGGGCTTATGGGGCCCACCCCCTTTCTTCTTCTTCTTGTAAGGAATCCCTCTTGCTTTGGCCTGGCACTCCTTCACTTCCCTCAGATAAATCCTTATTGCACCACTGGCAAAAGGGTTTTTCTCCGGCGATCCACCGTTCTCCTCATAGGCGGCCCTAAGGCGGCCGATTAGGGCATCGAGGCTGCCCCAGGCCTGCCGGAGCGGACAGGTGCACGGAGCCGGGGGTTCGGGCTGCCCGTAGAAGATGCAACCCTGGATATGGACCTTGGTCTTGCCAAACTGATCCAAGTACCTGAGGAACTCGAGAACATGATTGCTGCTGCAATCGGATAGCCCGACCGGGGGGCGTTGGTTCCTCAGGAACTGGCCGAACGTGTTCCAATCGCGTCGCTTCTGGGACTCGTACCGGCTGGGGGAGGCGCCTGCTCCGCCGGAGGAACCTTCTAGGTCTCTCCCAGTGTTGTCCATCATGTAAAGGTGATGATGATGAGAGGAAAGAATGAATGATGGATTGATTGTTAATGTGAAATGGGGATATGGGGTTTTTCTTGGTTTAATTTGGAGTCTAAGGCTGCTTCAAATAAGTTATAACAATAAGGGGTGAGACTTGGACTGGAAAATCACATCAGGGAGTCTAATAGTATGAGTGACATGCAATGGGCCACATGCAGTTGCTTTCTTTCTTTAATTACATTTATTATTTATATTGGTTTTATAATTAATGTAATGAATTGAGGGTTACACATATTATTAATGTAGTGTTCTAACCATATTTGTAGAAGCACAAATAATTAAATACGATGTTGGGTAGGGTTTAGAGTCTTCACCACATAATGGAGAATTTTGGGTACCTAACTATTCATTTGTTTTTACTATCCAAACTTAAGTGCCCAATATTTAATTAAAGTCCAAAAGTGGTACTAAACCCTATTACTACCCAATATATAAATTCAAGTCTAATTCTACAAGGTAGGGTTGGTCAGGCAAGAGCAGAACCAAGACAAAATGGTGAGTAACAGCCAACACTAGCAAGCACTAGAAGAATATATGCACCACAAACAAGAAACAAACCCTACTCTCGCAGACCCCACCCAGGGAAGGAATTTTATGTCTTACAACTTTTTTTTTTTTTTAAAGCCGAAGATATATAAGAAATGGGTTGTGGGAGTTCATGCCACAATGATAACAAAAGAATAAAGGGGAGGGATAGGGGGTGGGGAATTGAATCCCCAACCATAAGGTTTGAAGACAGAGATATAACCAATTGGACAAGTCTTCACCCCTTCATGTCTTACAACTTTTTGTTTCTTTTTAATAAAAAAAATATAAGTACTACGTTCAATATTAGAAATTAAGTACCAAACGCTATTGGCTTGAGTGGTATGAGCTCTGGCAGTTTAAGTAAGGGTTCAGAATTCTGCTTTGAGAGAGGTAACTCTTCAATGCCCACCAGATCCTCGGTCCGATAAAAATGAGTCTATAAAACTCAAATTTTGTGGTTAGTGACGAAGAAAAAATTAAAATTTAAAATAAATACCAATGTAGTAGTTTTACTAACACCACAAGAAAATGTCGGTACTAGCTAGCTAGCTTCATCTCCATTGTATCTGTCCTTGGCTTCCAGATCTGAGTTTCCCATCTTTTTCTCCTTTCAGTTTTGGTTTATTTAGTTTTTCATTTATGATTTTTCTCTCTATATATGCTTCATATTGTTGTGGATTCTCCCCTTGTGGAGTTTTTGAAGTTAATTATGACTCATTAAGCATAAGCAATCACCAATCACATAAAATATATATATCCTCCACCATTATGAACAAATATCCCAAGTCGGTCTTTAATTTCTTTCTACCCAAAAATTGTCACTTTAAATTTGTAGCAACCCGATATATATCTATCATATGTTATTGTCGGCTTTCTAATCAAATCATTAATTTGGAATTAAGAATAAGTCAATATCCAAACGTTGATGGTGTATGTACAAAGGAAAAAGGGACAAATATGTCATTTTTCTTTTCCAAAAATTCAAATCAGTTCTTTTTCTATTTTATTACCAAAACAGTCTGTTAGTATATTACTTTGACAACTTAACATTGTACTTTTCATTGAGATGATTTCTCAGGTGTTGGCACATCTGGTTGACGACGACATTAACTCTGCTGGCAGTTATTTGTATTTTATTACTTAAGTTGCAGAGTCTGTAATCTAGATAGGGTTTTACACATAGAAATATTTTCATTATTTAGATTACAGAGAGATAGAGAGGGTCTTTTGAATGTTCTTCAAGATTTGAATTGAATATTTTGTGAAGAACCGTGATACAAGAAAGAGATTACATCGATGATATCTGAAGATATTTGAGCGATCTACAATCGAAAAGAATCTGGAGCAATTCGGTGACTAGATGGAGATCATGGTGAATGACAGACTGAGATCGTGCCTTGAAGATTGCAATTAGGGTGATTTCCCTACAAACGTGTTGAGGGGGAGTTCCAACGACGTTTGCTCAATTAGGTCTGTTCATCTAGTGTTTGAAGTTGATCTTGTGTTAGGCATTTTGATAGTGAGTCTGTGTTCTTGATTTTCAGTCTAGTGGAGTCACCTGGATTGGTATCCCCCAGACGTAGGTCGAGAGACCGAACTGGGTCAACAAATTGTTTGTGTTCTTTTACTGCTTTCGTATGTGCGTAGTTAGGACACATCGTTAACAACCATAACTGAATCTTGAGTAAAAAGGTACCGTCAAATTGGTATCAAAGCTCGTCCTCTAACACAGCTGAGGAAATCCATTCATTCAAGATTCAAGAATCATGAACCGTGAAGGAGCGTCTAACACTCGTCTGCCTTTGTTCGATGGAAACGATTATGCCTATTGGAAAGCTAGGATGCGAGATTATCTTTTGGCGCAAGGAGATGGTGTTTGGGATTCAGTCCTGGAACAATGGACTCAACCAACAAGACAGGTTCGCACTGGAGAAGGAGAAACGACTACTACAACAATCCGACCGGCAACCAACGCCGAACTCACTCAAGCCGAGAGAACTGCGAGACAAGCGAACTACACGGTGCTCAATGCTATCAGTGGTGCCATGGATGAAGCACAATTCAGGATGATTGCCAATTGTACATCTGCCTACGAAGCTTGGAATTTCTCGGAAACTCAACATGAAGGTTCGGAGGATGTCAAGACAACCAGGCTACAGCAAATCGAATCTATTTTTGACAGCTTGAGAATGACAAATGATGAGGATATCACATCTTATTTTGGAAGATTTCAAGATATTGTGAATCAAGCCACAACCCTTGGTATGACTTTTGAAGGATCGAAGCTTGTGAGAAAGTTTCTCAGGACCGTTTCAAAGAAGTACTTGCAAAAGTGGCAGCCCTTGAAGAAGTTGAGAAGATCAAGACAATGTCCTTGAGGGAATTAGTTGGTATTCTTCAAACATATGAGATAAATCATTTAGCCTCAGAAAAATCGAATAAGAACATTGCATTCAAAGCCGATGATGAACCAACTGATGATTTTGAAGAAGAAGTTTCTTTACTTTCCAAGAGGATTGGAAAGATGCTTCAGAATAAACATTTCAAGAAGTTTCAGAAGAGAAATCGATGTTCTGACAACCCAGTAACGACGGAGAAGCAGAACAACAGAAATGAGAAAAAAGCTGATGGAAAGTTTCGGAGATCTAAGAAGGATAAAGATGATGATAAATCTGACAAGTCTTCTGAGATCAGATGTTTTGAATGTGAAGGAAAAGGCCATGTCAGAGCTGAATGTCCTACTACTAAGAAGAAGAAAGGGAAAGTACTTCAAGCCACTCTAAGTGATGATTCTGGAGATGAAGCTGAAAATGATCAATCAAGTGATGATGAAGATGTCGTTGCATTCATGACAAGAGATGCCAGTCCTACCCCTTCTAAAGGTAACTCTGAGTCAATTCAATTAATTACTGATATTTCTTCTATTGTTTCAGCTGAATCAGGTAGTCTCTACAAAGAATTAGTTGATATCTATGAAGAACTTAAAGAGGAGTATGAAGATGCTGTTCAGGAGAATGAGCAGTTGTCTAAACAACTTACTGACATCGGTCTGACTTTGGAGAAAGTTGAAGCTGAAAAACTTAAAGCTGCTGATGATCTAAAAGTTCTTAAAGGAAAGTATGATGAAGTGAAACTTCAGATTACTACTTTGACCAAAGAAAAAGAGTTATTCAGAGAGGAATCTACCAAACTGAAAATTCGTGTTGCTGACTTGGAAAAGATGGCTAAAGGGAAAGGCAAGTTAGATGAAGTTCTATCCATTGGAAAGACCTACAAGGATATGACTGGAATTGGGTACAAGAATCAAGCATCTACTGGGAAAAGGCTATTTGTTAGTGGTGGAAACTTAAATGCTGAATCAAGCTCACTGTCACAACAGGATGTTCCTACATCACCTAAACGATGCAGAGATTGTCTCTATTGTAGTTTACCGGGTCACACTGCTGAAACCTGCATGAGAATTGTTCGTGATCTCATGAATGGCCGCCCTGTTGTCTAGCCCCATGAAGATTTAAAGAAATAGATCAGAATTCAAATGGAGTGGGTACCTATGAGAAAGGAGAGTCAGTGTCTAGTTGTTCTATCATCGCAACAACAACCGCGTTCCAGAAAGTGGTATTTTGATTCAGATTGTTCAAGGCACATGACAGGTAGTAAGCATATACTAAGTAACTTCACAGACAGAGATTGTGGAGATGTGGTTTTTGGTGATGGCGCTAGAAGCAAAATCACATGTTATGGTAATGTAAAGCATGGTGAACTCTCTCAACTTTCTAGAGTTTATCATGTTGAAGGACTTACTACTAATCTCAGTTCAATTAGTCAATTATGTGATGAAGATTCTCTTGTTATTTTTAATAAGCATTTTTGTCAAGTATTTAATTGCAGGAGAGACAACATTATGACTGGTAAACGTTCAAAGAACAATTGGTATACTTTGGAAGCAAATCTAGCTCAAGCACTTGTAAGCAAGAATGACCTCACAAACTTATGGCACAAAAGGCTTGGACATCTCAACTATCAAACCTTGTACAAACTGAGTTGTTCGGCTGCTGTCAGAGGTCTGCCTAAACTATAGAATAACAAAGACCTTACTTGTGTGGATTGTTCAAAAGGAAAGCAAACCCGAGCTCAACATAAGAAGACTGATGGAATCTCTACAAATCATTGCCTAGAACTAATCCATATGAATCTCATGGGTCCAACAGAAACTGAAAGCCTAAATGGCAAGAGGTATGTTTTAGTTTGTGTTGATGATTTTTCAAGATTCACTTGGGTATGTTTTCTCAGGAGCAAAGATAAAGCATTCCAACATTTTGAAAAGCTTAGTCTGAAATTGATGAATGAGAAGCAAGCTAAAATTCAAAGGATTAGATCTGACCATGGACGCGAGTTTGAGAACCAGGAGTTTGAACATTTCTATAACAACCATGGAATTTCTCATGAGTTCTCAGCCCCAAAGACTCCACAATAGAACGGGATTGCTGAAAGGAAGAATAGAACACTTCAGGAGATGGCTCGTTCAATGCTGCATGCTACTACTCTTAGCAAATCATTTTGGGCAGAAGCAGTTCATACAGCATGTCACATCATCAATCGTGTGTTGTTGAGACCTCACACTAACAACACTCCATATCAAATCTGGAATGGTAATACTCCTACTGTTAAATATTTTCATACTTTTAGATATAAATGTTTTGTTTACAGTGATAGAGAGCAAATTAAGAAATTTGATGCTAAAGCTGAAAAAGGTTGGTTTTTGGGTTATTCCAATAACTCAAGAGCTTATCGAGTTTATCTGATTCAATCTAGAAAGGTTACTGAAACAGTAAATGTCCTATTTGAGGATAAGTATGGTTTACCTAGAAGGAAAGATGATGATACAGCCCCTAGTGTTGAAACTGTCTCAGACAACCCTGTCGTTGATACATCCAGTCAACAACAGTCTGAAGGAATAGTAGTTGATGATGATGAAGAAGCTATTCATGAGAAACATCCAGATAATGCTGATTCAAGTCCTAAAGTTTTTGTACCTAATAAGAGGAACGGTCCAAGAGCTCTGAAACATCATTCACAGCAAGATATTATTGGAGATCCAAATGCTCAGAGACAAACAAGGAATCAGAGAGCTGATTATAGAGAATTGGCAGGGATGAATTGTTTTGTTTCTAAGATAGAGCCGAAGAATGTTTCAGAAGCCCTAACGGATGAATATTGGATGGCAGCCATGCAAGATGAGTTGATACAATTTCAAAGGAATGATGTCTGGGAGTTGATAGAACAGCCTTCAAACATCAATGTTATTGGCACAAAGTGGGTATTTAGGAACAAGACAGATGAACAAGGGAACATTGTTAGAAATAAAGCACGTCTTGTTGCTCAAGGTTTCACTCAGATTGAAGGAATTGATTATGGTGAGACATTTGCCCCAGTTACTAGGATGGAAGCAGTTCGAATTCTATTGGCTTTGGCTTGTTCAATGGATTTCAAGCTATATCAACTCGACATCAAGACTGCATTTCTCAATGGGAAAATAAAGGAAGAGATCTATGTTGCACAACCTGCTGGCTTTGAGGATCAATCTAAACCTAATCATGTCTATCGGGTTAAGGGAGCTCTATATGGTCTCAAACAAGCTCCAAGAGCCTGGTATGATAGGTTGTCTTCATTTCTCATCAACAACGGATACAAAAGAGGTAATGCAGATAAGACAATGTTTGTTAAGCATCAGAACAACGATCTGATTGTTGCACAAGTATATGTGGATGATATCATTTTTGGAGCAACGTCGGAACAACTGAGGAACGACTTTGTCAAGTCAATGCAGTCCGAGTTTGAGATGAGTATGATAGGTGAACTCACTTACTTTTTTGAGATAACAAGTGAAACAACAAGTTGATGGAATCTTTTTAAGTCAAGAGAAGTATGCTCTCAACATGCTTAAGAGATTTAGTCTTCATGATAGTAAGGTTGTTATAACACCGCAAGGACAAAAGCAGAAGTTTTCTAAGGATGATCAAGGAAATAAAGTAGATCAGAAGTTGTATAGAAGTATGATTGGAAGTTTACTTTATCTTACTGCTACTCGACCTGATATTTCTTTTAGCACTGGTGTGTGTGCAAGATTTCAATCAAATCCAAAGGAGTCACATCTTAAAGCAGTCAAGCGGATTATGAGATACATCAAAGGAACTATTGGCTTGGGAATATGGTTTTCTAAGAGATCTGGTTTGGACTTAATTGGATATACGGATTCAGATTGGGCAGGATGTTGTGATGACAGAAGATCAACAACCGGAGGATGTTTTTATCTTGGGAACAACCTAGTATCTTGGTTTTCAAGGAAACAGAACATAGTAGCTCTTTCTACAGCAGAAGCTAAATATATAGCAGCTACTTGTTGTTGTTCTCAGTTAATGTGGATGAGGCAAATGCTTGATGATTATGGAGTTAAGAAGGATGACTTTAAGGTCTATTGTGATAATACCAGCGCGATTAACATTTCAAAGAACCCTGTTCTTCATAATCGCAGCAAACACATTGATATAATGTATCATTTTATAAAAGACTTGGTTGAAGACAATGTGTGCAATATTGAACACATCGGGACGTTAGAACAACGGGCTGACATCCTTACTAAAGCACTCGACGGTGAAAGGTTTGAAACACTTAGATCTATTATGGGCCTTTGCTATTCTTGTTAAATTTGATCATGTTTATGTTTATTTTACACTTTTACACTTGATCTAGCCCATGAGTTTTGTAGGCCCAATATACTTTTTGGATAGAGTTTGTAGAAACCGTCGTCTCACAGTAATGATGACTGCGAAATTGGCACCATCACTCACGTCGCACGTCAAAGGGGAAAACTGTCACTCTTGTTCTCTCTCGCCTCTTCATCTTCGTTTTTCTCTCTTTAAATCAGTAGTTTGTGTTTCATTTTATCACATTTCAGTTTCTAGTTTGAGTTTACAGGTTACAAAACAAAATGGCTTCGTCTTCCTCTACAAACCACCCCGAGAAAGTTTCCGATCAAGCCCCAACTACCTCGGAACCTCCAACCACCTCAGAAACACCAAATCCCTCTGAGAATGTTGTTGAGAAACCAAATGCCACTGCCGAAAATGCTACTCAAACCAACCCTGAAACTGTTGAAACCCAACTTACTGAGTTTGCCGAAAATGCTGAGCCCTTGATCACTATGTTTCCTTCTCCTCCTCGAAATCCACCTCCAAACCCTCCTCAGGATCCTACTCAAAACCCTACTCAAGAAATTACTGAGAAACCTATGGAAAACCCTTCTGATCCCACTGAAACTGAAGCCGAGAATGTAAATTTGGAGGATAACATTCTATCTCACAATGAACCAGAAGTTCATAATCAAGCAGGAGTTCAAACAGAGGTCCGACGACCTGCTACCAGATCCACACAGAAGAAGAGAAGCTCTTCAACAAGCGATGTTGGCACAGTGGCCAAACGACCCAGAACGCGCAGGACACCAGAGAAGTCACAAAGGGATTTGCAATCTCAAAAGCCGTTCAACATGACCTATTTTTATAAGGAGATGATGTTGTTTGGCACAAAGGATCTTGTCAATAGGAAGTTTATTCCAGAAGAGACATTTGTTCATAGCACCTACACCGAGATAGGGTTTGATGAATTCCTTGAAGAGAGGCATTTGCTGAAATGGGCACGAGTCTTCAAAGCCTACTCTCCAACCTTAGTCAGGGAGTTCTACGCTAATCTGCACCCTGAGATTCTGAACAAAAGCTCTCCTTGGTTTGGTAAGATGTACATTCGTGGCAAGTTTATTGATCTAACCCCTGGTGTTGTCAACTTGTTAGAACTTGCTCCCAACGACGACCTTGGAGACCCTCTAGAGTATCTACCTCATTCCCCTGCTGACATTGCTTATACTATCTCGAATGAGAGGGCTTTTGATTTTGGTCGAAACAAGTGCAGTGCATCAGAGTTGACCATGAAGTTCCACTGCCTATTCTACTTTTGTCGTGCCAACATTCTGCCGACATCCAATGCTTCACAGCCTTCTCTTGAGATGGGTAAACTCTTGTTTTGCATTGATTCTGGTATTGAACTAATGAACATTGGTCTTCTTGTTCTGAAAAGAATGCTAGGTTACACTCGAGATTTGATCTCAAAATCTGCAAGTCTACCCTACCCTGCTCTTATAACACTCTTGCTGCACCACAATGGAATCAAGACGAAGAAGGATGATCTGATTAAGATCAATGTGCATTCACCTTCTACTTATCTTCGTGACAAACACAATGATTTCAAGGAAGGACCACCACCATCTGGCACTAACCTTATCCAGCAGATTAAGTCTGAATTACTGATTCTCAGTGATAAGTAGACTAAAATTAGCCAAGATGCCATAGCCACCAAGCGAAAGATTGCTCAAATTGTGAGTATGCTGCCAGGATCCCTCTCTCCTACCCGCAAGGCTTCTTCAAGCGGTGCTCGTTCTAAAAAGCAAAATCCATTTGCTGATGAAGAGGAAGATTCTTCTGATGGAGTTGTTTGATCCATCAAGGGGGAGAACAAGCTGACGCTAGTGTGTCTATTTTGGTGAATTGGTGGTACTGGTGTGGTAAGAATGTTGACACATTTGGGTAACGACTTTCTGACCAAAAATTTTAATGGTTTTTGTGATATTCTGATGGATGTTGAAACTCTCTGCTGGTGACTCTGTATTTTGATGGTTTTTATGTTTTTGGATGGACTTTGTGATGGACTTTGTACTCTCTTAAACTTTCGTCTCTGCTTGATGTTTTACCTTGATGATATATTTTTGCTATTTTGATGATGTGCTTGACTATCATGTTATTATTTGCTTAATGCTTGCATTATTGATACTTTTGATAGACACCTTGTGATGGATCATCATCTTTATGAAATGTGGGGGAGATTGTTAATACATTACTTTGACAACTTCACCTTGTACTTTTCATTGAGATGATTTCTCAGGTGTTGGCACATCTGGTTGACGACGACATTAACTCTGCTGGCAGTTATTTGTATTTTATTGTTTAAGTTGCAGAGTCTGTAATCTAGATAGGGTTTTACACATAGAAGTATTTTCATTCTTTAGATTACAGAGAGATAGAGAGAGTCTTTTGAATGTTCTTTAAGATTTGAATTGAATATTTTGTGAAGAACCGTGATACAAGAAAGAGATTACATCGATGATATCTGAAGATATTTGAGCGATCTAAAATCGAAAATAATCTGGAGCAATTCGGTGACTAGATGGATATCATGGTGAATGACAGACTGAGATCGTGCCTTGAAGATTGCAATTAGGGTGATTTCCCTACAAACGTGTTGAGGGGGAGTTCCAACGACGTTTGGTCAACTAGGTCTATTCATCTAGTGTTTGAGGTTGATCTTGTGTTAGGCATTTTGATAGTGAGTCTGTGTTCTTGATTTTCAGTCTAGTGGAATCACCTGGATTGGTATCCCACAGACGTAGGTCGAGAAACCGAACTGGGTCAACAAATTGTTTGTGTTCTTTTACTGCTTTCGTATGTGCGTAGTTAGGACACAGCGTTAACAACCATAACTGAATCTTGAGTAAAAAGGGGACCGTCACAGTCCGTTACAAATGTTAATTATGTCCAAATCAGTTCCTTATTCACTAATCATGCTCTAATTGCTGACGTGGTAAGGGTTTAAATTTAAATTTGACACGTGGACATAATATTAGTCATTTTTCTTTTATCGTTTGTCAATTCAGTCATAAACTTTTGTTTTGTTCCATTTAGTCCTCCACCCAAATCAGTCATTTTTATATTAATTGGCCTCTAACTTTTCAAATTATTTCATTTCAGGCCCAGAACCTTAAATTTTTTATTATTACTAATCCATTTATTAAATAAATGCCCAACATATTTCCGTAAATAAAATTAAACACCGAACCTCATACATTGGGTTTGACTGCCTTGTTACCGGGTCTTCCAAGTTCCGGTATTTCACGGACTCTCTCTAACCACCCGACCGAAACCGATGGTTCATTGGTTCTGGTTTCCTTCAGCAACAATCATGTAACACCCCGGTTTTTGGTCACCTAGGTCGGGATGTCACCGCCACACCTCCCTAGTAAGATACGGTTTCTCCGGCTTACTAAAGAGATGCAACACTAGGTATTTCAGTATTTAAAAATATTTAAAACATTTATAAACATCCCATACAATATAGTCTCGAAAATAATAATATCATAATGCAGCGGAAATAGTAATATTTAAGTATAATATTGCAGCGGAAATGTAAATAAGACCGACATGGTCAAAACACGGGTTAAACAGGCCCGTTTATTCTATAATCTAATGCAAGAATTTAATAATAAAGTTTCGCAAAATATATCCCCCATGCATGAACGTGCTCATGTTTGTTCCACATACTCTGTAAGGAAAAAGGAAAAATAAATGGTTTGGTCAGCACAACTTACTGAGTAAGTTAACACTTGCATGATCGTAGGGTTTAAAAGCCATTAATTTAATAATTACATAGAAGCATGATAATAATCATAAATAATTTAATTTAATAATATAACCAATCCGCATAATTAAATCATGGCACTAACCAATAGTACATTTAGCATAATTTAAATAAAAGTTATCATTAATTCAAATAAAGCATTTAATAATTTAAAAGGACAATAATTAAACATTTAACTATCTCCATTACACCCAAGATTTAGTATTTCAAGTATTTCACGATTGCATCGCGATATCAACAAGTATAGCCGGAAACCGGCGGCCGCAGCCCTATCTGCCATACCCAGTACCACTCCGGAGCCTCGGGAAACCCATGTGGATATTCACGAGAGTGTAGGCCATATATCTCATGCCGTTTTGGCAATATATCTCAAAATTTCGCGTGGGTCACCATTGTCCATGAAGGCACGAAGTGAATCGTTAGGAGGGCACCCTGCAGAGCACTCACCCCCTAATTTTAAAAGGTCAAGTTTGTAAAGGGGATTTCCTAAATTCCATATTTCATGTATTTATTTCAAAGAGTCTTCTACTCGTTAAACCTTAAAGGCTAATTTCACCATTTCGACAAGATTTCAAGATTTGACTCGGTCAACCACAGTTTACTCTAAAATTAATTTAAAATTCGATTTAAGTCCAAAAATTCTGAAAATTTACCACTGACTCGGGAACATCGAGAAGAACAACTTTCGTGTTTTAGGTTTTTCAATCCGAGATACCGAAACAGGTCAAAAACGTCAATTTTCGTCATATCATTAATCTGTCCGAATTTCGTGTACAGCAGTTCAAGATTATCAAGATCTACCATAGCAAATCAACTCCAAACTTAACGAAATTTTACAGAGACCTTCGTAAGACATTTGTCTACAACTTTCATGTTCGGCTAAAGATCTAAATCGGCCTAGAACCAAATTCAAAAACGTCATCAAGTTCAGACCTAAGTTCTATCAAGAAATTCAAGATTCAAGTTTCAGCAGTTTGGTTTCGGGTCGATTTCATATATCAAATCATCACGAAGAATTCTGAAAATTTTACAAGAGATAGATCTAAGCCTTAGGAACGTTTTTTGTGTTTTAAGTTTTTTCGTTTGAAGACTTTTAAGGGTTCGGAAAAATTAGACAAATTCACTGCGCCGGTAGAAATTGTACGTTGCGAGATTTAGGAAAGTTTCGATTAAGCTATTAGTTTTACGTGTTTTAGTTACTCCCAAAACCATGTAAGTGTCAACTTACAGATTCGTAGTCGTCCGAGATCGTCGAGTTCGGAGGCGTGGCTTCCAGTCCACCGTTCTAGATCCGATTCGGGATGTAGAAGGAAAAAGAAGAGAATTAGGGTTTCGTTTTTGAATTAAAAACGAGATGGATGAATGGATCAGACTTACCACGATGTTGGAGATCTCTCGAATTCGTCCACGGCAGTCCTCGCTCAGTTTTGGTGCCTCCGATGACTTCCGGATCTAGGGTTTTGTGTATAGAGAGTATCGTAGGGTTTTGAAAAGTGTTCGGGGCTTCCAAGAGGTGTTATTTATAGATAGGCACGACCTAGGGACGTCCGAGGTCGGCCTTGGGGAGTCTTGAGCCGAAAGGTGTACAACCGAAGTCGGAAAATCCGGATTCGGGCGAGTGAATCTCGCAACCGGCGAATCTGCCCGTTTGCGCGGCCGTGGCGCGCCGTTCCCCTATTGACCGCGCGGCACTCGCCTGGACTCCGGTCCGGGCGGGTCGTGCGATCCGTCGTGCCTTCCCTCCTCTCTTTTGGACTTCTATCCCTCTATGCTCCCGGATTCCGATTTCCGGGCCATCTTCGGGTTCCTATTTCCTCTCTAAATTTTTACTCGGGTCTAAATACATGTTTGGACTCGAATTCTCGAGTTCATTGGTGTCGGATTTCGGTGTGCAATTTATTTATCTTTATTTAATTATTTTTATTTAATTAATCGTTAAATCTCATTTATCATTTCCTTATCTTTATTTATTTATTTGCTGAATTTATTTATTTATTGTATTTATTTTATTTATTGTTTATTTATTTAATTATTTGTTTAATGTTGCAAAATTCTCGGGTATTACAGTCTACCCTCCTTAAGAATCAACTTCATCCTCGAAGTTGTGTTTCGGCTTTTCTCGTGCTAAGGTCTTTTGTTTGTTTTATTATTTTGTGACTGAACTTAGAATTAAAACTTCTAAGCTGCCTACGTACCCTGTGAAGTGATCAAGCCATAACGTAGTTCAAAACAATTCAAATTTGTTTGTTTGTTTACAAAAATGCACGAAAAATACATGGTATGACATCCTCTCCCCCTTAAGGTTGCAGTTATGTCCCATAACTGTGTCGGTGTCGGTTTGGAACAGTGTCGGATAGCGTTCTCTCATGTCGGGTTCTACCTCCCAAGTTGCCGTCTCACTTTCGTGGTTGGACCAAAGAACCTTGATCATTTTGACGGTTTTGTTCCTCGTTACTCGCTCCTTAGTGTCTAGAATTCGCACTGGGACTTCTTCATAAGTCAAATCCTCATCGAGTTCGATTTTCTCCGGTTGAAGTACATATGTCGGGTCCGGCACATACTTCTTTAGTTGTGAGACATGGAAAACATTATGAACTCGATCTAATTGTGGCGGTAAAGCCAGTCGGTAGGCCAAATTTCCGACTCGTTCTAGAATTTCGTAAGGTCCTATGTATCGAGGACTCAACTTCCCTCGTTTGCCAAAGCGCATCACCCCCTTCATGGGTGATATCTTTAGCATGACCCTATCTCCCACTTGAAATTCTAGGTCTCGTCGTCTCACGTCAGCGTAACTCTTCTGACGGTCTTGAGCAGCTTTCATTTTTCCTTGAATCACTTTGATTTGTTGAGCCATGTCTTCGATAAGTTGTGGTCCCACAACCACCGACTTATCGTTTTCTTCCCAGCTCAACGGGCTTCGGCACTTTCGTCCATACAACGCCTCGAATGGTGCCATGCCAATGCTAGCATGGTAGCTATTATTATAAGAAAATTCGATTAGGGGTAAATGGGATTCCCAATTTCCCTTAAATTCCAACACGCATGCTCTCAGCATGTCTTCTAGTGTTTGGATTGTTCTCTCGGTTTGACCATCCGTCATCGAGTGGAATGCGGTGCTCATTTTGATTTAAGTACCGAGAGCTTTTTGTAACTCCGTCCAAAAGTGAGAGACAAATCTACTGTCTCTGTCGGAAATGATGTCATGTGGTACTCCATGTCGTCGTACCACATTATCAACGTAGGCTCGGGCCAATTGGTCCATAGTCCACGTGTCCTTCATCGGGATAAATATGGCTGTCTTCGTTAGCCTATCCACAATCACCCAAATCTTGTTCATGCCTTTAGGTGATCGGGGCAATCCCGAGACAAAGTCCATCGAGATGCTATCCCACTTCCAACTTGGAATCTCTAGTGGTTGCATCAGTCCTAAGGGTTTATGTCGCACTGCCTTAACCCTTTGGCAACATTTCGCCACGAAGTCTGCCACTTCCTTCTTCATTCCCGGCCACCAATAGATCTTCTTTAGATCTTTGTAAAGCTTGTCACCTCCAGGATGCACTGAGTATGGCATGTTGTGCCCTTCCTCCATCAACCTCCGCTTCAACTCGGCACACTTTTGAGGCACACACCATCTCCCTTTGAAGAGAATGCTTCCATCCTCGTGGACAGCAAATCCTATTGCCTTCCCCTCAGCAATGTACCCCTTTATCTTCTCCAATTTCGCGTCACCCGGTTGGGCGAGCCTAATCTCGTCCAGTATTGGAGTTTCTACGACCATTGCGTAGATCGTTTCACTCACTGTGCCCGGATGCACAAGTTCCACATCCAATCTTGCCAACTCCATGTACAATGCCGGCGGAATTACCAACGAGTTTGTCACGTGTTGGGTTTTCCGACTTAGGGCATTGGCTACCACATTCGCCTTCCCTTCGTGGTAGGCTATCTCCAAATTGTAGTCCTTAATAAGTTCCAACCACATTCGCTGTCTCAAATTCAACTCCTTCTGAGTGAATATATACTTCAAGCTCTTGTGGTTGGTGAACATTCGACACTTCCTCCCATAAAGATAATGTCTCCATATCTTTAGAGCGAAAACGACCGCTGCCAACTCCAGGTCATGTGTCGGATAATTCTCCTCGTGTGGTTTTAGTTAGCGTGATGCATACGCTACGACTCTCGAGTCTTGCATCAAGACACAACCTAAACCTTCCTTCGAAGCATCGCTATAAACTTCGAAGTCACCATTCTCTGATGGTGGTGTCAATACGGGTGTGGTTGTGAGTCATTTCTTCAGTTCTTGAAACGCTCTCACAAGCCTCTGTCCACACGTATTTACTCCCTTCCTCAGTAGCTGGGTCAAAGGTTGTGCGATTTTCGAAAAATCCTTCACGAACCGTCTATAATACCCGGCTAATCCAAGGAAACTCCATATCTCAGTTTGGCTCTTTGGAGTTGCCCATTCAGTTACGGCAGAGACTTTTGCCGGATCCACTGAAACTCCATCAGCGGATACTATATGTCCTAGAAATGCTACCTCCTTCAACCACAAGTCGCATTTGGACAATTTGCCGTATAGTTGATTCTTTCGCAAGGTCCCTAACACTTGGTGCAAGTGCTGGGCGTGCTCCTCCTCGCTTTTTGAGTAGATCAGGATGCCATCAATGAACACCACTACACACTGATCTAAAAGCTCTCGAAATACATTGTTCATGAGGTTCATGAACATTGCCGGAGCATTTGTTAACCCAAAGGATAACACTGTAAACTCGTAGTGGCCATATCGAGTTCGAAACGCCGTCTTCGGGATATCTTTCTCGGCAATTCTCAACTGGTGATACCCAGATCGTAAGTCGATCTTCGAGAATATTGAAGCTCCCTTCAATTGATCAAATAGATCCTCAATTCTCGGCAAAGGGTATTTATTCTTGATAGTCACTTGGTTTAACCCTCGATAGTCTATGCAAAGACGTAATCCTCCGTCTTTCTTCTTAACAAATAAAACCGGTGCTCCCCAGGGAGAAGTACTCGGCCTTATGTACCCTTTTCCTAACAGCTCCTCGAGTTGGTCCTTT
Source organism: Hygrophila difformis (assembly GCA_030278955.1). Lineage (NCBI taxonomy): Eukaryota > Viridiplantae > Streptophyta > Magnoliopsida > Lamiales > Acanthaceae > Hygrophila > Hygrophila difformis. Next base: position 1,847,459 of record JAOANR010000266.1, on the reverse strand, counting down.
AACTCCTTCATTTCCAGTGATGCCATCTGGTACAGAGCTTTTCAGACAGGCTCTGTGCCCGGAATGTGATCTATTGTGAATTCAAGATCTCGCTCAGGTGGCATGCCCGGGATGTCTTCAGGAAACACATCCGGGTATTCTCTTACCACTGGTATGCTGTCAACCTTGTTCTCTTCTCCCTCAAGGTTGTGCACGTAGCACGCATATAGCTCATACCCCTTACGCATCAAGTTACTTAGTTTGAGTGCACTAACGATTTTGTTACTCTTCTTAGGGGCTGAGAGTAAAAGATAACTCTCTTTCCCCTACTTTTTGACAAGGTGATCTTTTGTTTTTGGCATTCGATCACTGCTTTATACTGGGATAACCAATCCATCCCCAGTATGATGTCAAAGTCTCTTAAGTCAAATTCTACTAAGTTCGCGAAGAATTCTACGTTCTTTACCACTATAGGAATTCTGTTATATCGTTTAGAGCAAGATACTACTTCTCCAGAAGGCAATTGAATTCCTAAGCTAATTCTCTCGCACTTAGGTAGACCTAACTCAGGCACTATTCTTGATGCTATGATTGAGCAACTAGCTCCAGAATCAAATAGAACTCTAAGGGGTGTATTCAAAACATGAAATGTACCTGCCATCACTTCTCCTTGTGCAGGCACGTCCGCTTGGTTAACCGCGTTGAGCCTCCCCATAGGGCGTCCTTGGTTGCCCTGCTGATTCGCATTCTGCTGCTGATTTTGCTGTTGGTTTTGATTCTGCGGTGGCGGAGGTCGTTGGTTCTGGTTCTGATTCGGCGGCCTAAATTGGTATTGAGGGGGTCTATACCCCTGGTTATTTCTGTCCCGCCCATTTTGGTTCTGAGGCTGTTCCGGCCCCATGACTAAATCTTCCCTCTTTGTTATGTTCTCCATCCTCGTTCGGCAATCACGACGAATGTGACCCATTCGACCACATCGGAAGCAGGTGCCCTGTTGAGGGTATCCCCTCGCCAGATGGGGTCGTCCACATCTTGGGCAGGGTGGTACCGGTTCTTCTTGGTTAAACTTCTTCCCATTGTTGGTTTGTTGTGGCCTATTCGACCCTCTCCGCTGTTCGTTCCTTCCCGTGTTGTTCTCGCTTCTCGCGTCCCGATTTCTCTTGTCTTGGGGACCCCTGCTGGACTCCCCACTCACCCTTCTCTTCAGTTGTTGCACACGCGCTACTGCCACAGTGCGGTCATACACAGCTTGCAAATCGGGGTAGTGTACCCCCGCGATCACCTCGCGAACGGACAGGTTCAGTCCCATCTCGAACTTCTGTGCTTTCTCTGCATCCGTGGGTACTAGCCTTGGTGCGAACCTTACTAGTTCCTTGAAGCGAGTGTAGTACTCCTACACAGTATGGCCTCCTTGCTTCAGCGACAGGAATTCCTCATACATCGCTGATTTAGTACTCAAGGGATAGAATCGATCCCTGAGTAGTTCCATCATTTCCGCCAAAGAGTAGGGCTCATCATCTTCAGTCAGCTTGGCTTGAGTTGCCTGCCACCAGTCGTCCGCTTCGCCTCCGAAGTAGTACGAAGCGACGTGCACTCTCTCTCCTTCCAGACATTTGACTGCTCCCAGCAGCTTGTCGAAGGTTCGGATCCATTCTTCCAGTTTGGCTGGATCCTCCTCACCAGCATAGTGGGGTGGCTGGTAGGGATTCACCATTGCCAGATAGTTGGGGCGAGCTTGGGGCGGGGGTACCGCCGCAGCTTGGCCCTGGTTGACTTGCGCGTTCCCTAGCGCAATCAAGACCTCCTCTATCGTCCGAAGACGATCGCCCACATTGTTCGGTGCGGGGGCGTCCTGCGCACCTTGAGGTTGTTCCTCTACCGGTTGAGCCGGTTCCGTGACATTTGGAGGTGTTTCGGTAGGTGTTTCAGTAGTGGTTTGGGGAGCAGGTTGAGTTCTTCCTCTTCCTCTGGGTGCCATTCTGTTACAAATAGGGTGGATTAGGACTTGTGAAATTAACATATAGTTTAAACAATTTCTATAAATATGTATGTGTTTTGTAATTTCGCACGTGGTGCTCGATCGAACTAAGAAGCGGGGTTTTATTTTAATTTATTTTATTTTATTTCGATTTTTTTTTCGTCGGAAAGATCTGTCCAGACTCTATTTTTCTTTTTTCGATTTATTATAAATAAATCGGGCATTTTATTCCTTAAAAGAAATTTTAGTACAAGCGGGAAGGTATACAAAAGTAGAAATATTTTCCTAGCAAAATAGTATCTACTATAAATAGAATCCCTAGCGTCTCAAGACGTCCTCCGGTGGGGTAGCGGGATCCTCCTCCGGGTCTTCCTCCTCCGAACTTGGCGGCAGTAAATCGTCAAAGATGGTGTTCAAATCTTGTCCATGAGCATCGATGTGTTCCTTCAGGATTAGGTTTTGCGTAGTGAGGGTTTGGACTTGGCGTTCGAGTTGGTTTATGCGGTGGTGATCCGCCTCTCTCAAGTTGCCCATGTGGTGCAGATTTGCCTCCAAGTGAGCCATACGATGTTTCATTTGTTCTATGGTTTGTTGGGAATCAAGGTGGATGTTCATCATTTTGACCATCAAGTGCATCATATCTTGACTAGCCATCTAGCGCAAGCAAAAGATCTAAATTAATATTCGCCAAGATTCTAGGTTAAACTTCGCCAAGATTCTAAGTCGAAATTCGTCAGGATTCTAAGTTGAAATTTGCCAAGATTCTAAGTTAAAATTCGCCAAGATTCTAAGTTCTCTACATAAAAGAGATGCAATATGCAAATGCATATGATGATTCCCCCCAAAAATAATTCATGCACTATATATATTTTTCCATGGGTCTTAAAAAAAAATTTCCATGGAAATAATACTTTAAAATTTAAAATAATAGTCAAATTATTAATAGTAGTTTAAAAATAATATTGGTTTAAAAATAATAGTTTAAAAATAGCCGGGCTTTGATACCAACTTGTAGCATCCCGGTTTTTGGTCACCCAGGTCGGGATGCCACCGCCACACCTCCCTAGTAAGATACGGTTTCTCCGGCTTACTAAAGAGATGCAATGCTAGGTATTTCAGTATTTAAAAATATTTAAAACATTTGTAAACAGCCCATACAATATAGTCTCGAAAATAATAATATCATAATGCAACGGAAATAATATTTAAGTATAATATTGCAGCGGAAATGTAAATAAGACCGACATGGTCAAAACACGGGTTAAACAGGCCCGTTTATTCAATAATCTAATGCAAGAATTTAATAATAAAGTTTCGCAAAATATATTCCCCATGCATGAACGTGCTCATGTTTGTTCCACATACTCTGTAAGGAAAAAGGAAAAATAAATGGTTTGGTCAGCACAACTTGCTGAGTAAGTTAACACATGCATGATCGTAGGGTTTAAAAACCATTAATTTAATAATTACATAGAAGCATGATAATAATCATAACTAATTTAATTTAATAATATAACAAATCCGCATAATTAAATCATGGCACTAACCAATAGTACATTTACCATAATTTAAATAAAAGCCATCATTAATTCAAATAAAGCATTTAATAATTTAAAAGGACAATAATTAAACATTTAACTATCCCCATTACACCCAAGTTTTAGTATTTCAAGTATTTCACGATTGCATCGCGATATCAACAAGTTTAGCCGGAATGGAACAAAATTAGTGAACAAAATAAAAGTTTAGGAATGAATTGGCAAAAGATAAAAGTTTAGGAATGAATTGGCAAAAGATAAAAGAAAAAAAGGACTAATATTATGTCCACGTGTCAGGTTTAAATTTAAACCATTGCCATGTCAGCAATTAGAGCATAATTAGTGAACAAGGGACTGATTTGGACATAATTAGCATTTATAGCTGACTGTTTTGATAATAAAATAGAAAAATAATTGATTTGTGGGAAAAAATGACGTATTTGTTTTTTTTTCTGTATAATACAAATGTCTAAATAGAGCTCAAGGAACCAGCAACATGTATAGAACATTAGGTGTAATTGGAATATTTTTGTCTCCATCTCATCATTTCTTTTGACATATCTTCATTATGGAAGCAATTCAAAAAAAGATATACATGTATCAAAAGATAGCAAAGAGGCTGTTTAGAAGACACGTAGTATATTCTAGAGCATACTAAACCAGATAATCTGTTATTCTAATGTATTTCATAAAAGCAGATTGAAGTTCGTAAATTGGACTAGTATGCAATCCAATGCTCATTTTAAATTATTAAAAACTCAAGTTGGGTACAAGTAAAAATTTTAAAAATTTGATATTTAAAAACTGCAAGACGAGACGAATCTAACAAGATCTCATTTAATTATATTTTAACTTGTATAACTATGATAAAAATTAAAGTCAAAGCAGTTCAATGAACAATATTAAAAATTTGACCGTAGCAATAATTTAAAAACAAATGAAGTAAATTGGAAAGCAAATTCTTATATCAAATCAACTATTAATAATGATAATCTAATATGCTAGTTAAATATATTATCTACTATTTGCGGAAAACAGGAAAAATTAGTCTTTTCTTTACAAAAAATTCAAATCAGTCTCTTTTTAATTTTTTTGCCTAATTGATTCGCTACATTATCTAATTATGTCCAAATCAGTCCATTGTTCACTAATTATGCTCTAATTATTGATGTGGCAAGGGTTTTTGCCAAAACAGTCTGTTTTCTTTTCAAAACATCTAAATCGGTCTGTTAGTAAAATGTTGTCCCCTTTCATGCAGTCCAGTGCACATTTTAAACCACTAATAACTCAAGTTCGGTATGAGAAAAAATTCTAAAATTTCGATATTGAAATACTACATAATGAGACGAATCTAACAATATCTCACTTGGCTCATTTTAACTTATATAACTATATTTAAATTTTAAGTCAAAGCATATGTGTGAATAATAGCAAATTAGTCAATGTAGTTATTTTTTAAAAAAAAAACAGAGAGAGTATATCACAATTAGTCTTCATTTTCTAGAGAAACACCAAAAACTACCGAACTCTAAAAGAAGATCCACCGCAGTATCTACTGACCGGAACTCCGATGGCATCCAGCGAAGATACTGCCATCAGATGTGACAATGGGCTTCGCACATAGCAGAGAGTCGCACAAAATGAAAGAGGACAAAAATTTACTAAACAGACCGATTTAGATTTTTGGGAATGTTTTGGCAAAACCCTTGCGACGTCGACAATTAGGATATAATTAGTGAACAATTAATTGATTTGGACATAATTAGATAATGTAATGAATCAATTGGACAAAAAAATTAAAAAGTGACTGATTTGAATTTTTTGTAAATAAAAAGAACTAATTTTTTCCCTTTTTTCCCCTACTATTTGCTGACTCCAACCACGGCCAAAAGTGTAGGAAGGTTTTCATGAATCATCTCAAGAGGAACGATTATAAATTTAGATAATAAGTTTTAAAATTTATTAAATTCAGTAATGCATATCTCACTGAAAATTAATTAAAAAAATGTCAAAATTGAAACGCATAATGTCTGAAATATTTAGTACAGTATATACTAATATATCTAGACATGTAGGTTCAGTGGCGGAACCACTATATAACCAGGTGGTCAGCTGGCCACCCTGAAATTTTTTTAAAAAAAATTTTAATTTTTTATTTTTAATGTAAAAATAATATTAGTAATATATAACTCCAATTTCAATAAATAAGCTTTTTTTCTCAATCTTTTTTCATTCTTTCTTTAATTTCGAACATTTTTCTCTCTTAATTAATTTCAGCTGGGAATGGAGACTTGACCCAGTGATCATGTCATCTGACTTTCAACCTTATGGTCGGGTTAGATTCCCACCCGGCCCCGTGTCCCTCCTTTATTCCCCTATGTAATTTGTATAGTTTGAGCTCTCACACACTTTTGCCGATTCATAAGTGTCAATGTTTCAAAAAAAAAAGTTTCGAATTCAGCTTAATTATCCTACCCAACCGTAACAAAACATATTACATAGAACGGATGAAGAATTAACTAAATTTTTTACCACCCTGGATCGAATTTCTAGTTCCGCCACTGTGTAGGTTGAAATAGTGGCGGTACATTACATATCTATTTTCCTCGAACAAAGACTCCATGTACTCATGTAGTATTAGTAAGTACTCCCTCTGTTTTTTTTGTTAGCTACTGTTGACTATTGAGTACTGTTCACTTATATATTTTGACTTAAAGTTTTCTCATGGTTATACAAGTTAAAATATAGCCAAGCGTGATCTTGTTAGATTCGTCTCGTCTTGTAGATATTAAATATCGAACTTTTAGAATTTTTACATGTACCGAATTTGAATTATTAATGGTTTAAAATGTGCATTGGACTGCGTGCTGAGTGGGTCTGTAGCTATCTTTAAAAAACGGAGTAAGTATTTCACAAGTACTCCACAATAGCATTTACTATTTATTTATTACATATATCTAGACTGACTAGACATATTAGTAGAGGAGTTCACCTGACATAATATGTACGGTGTCACACACTTTAATAGAAAGATTCTTTAATTTTAATTTATATTATTGTCGAATGTGCCGCTAAATCCTCAAAACTTATTTAATTTAGATATGCAATTCCATCTAAAATTCACAAAATATGTCAAAATCAAAATGCATCACATGTGTTTTTTATATTCTCTGAAATAAATTGCCTATCTCACAAACACTACTAGCTCCTCCAAATTAAGTTTAGTTCGGTAGATATTTATGTACTCCTCAATTCATATACTTTAATTACGAAAAAGTTATTGTAATAAGCTGTTTGGAATTCGGATGGGCTTCTAAAAAAATGTTAAAGCAATTCTTGACCTGCTGCTAGAAAAAGTCAATTTTTAAGCTTTTAATTACATTTCTTTCTACTTTTTAGTACAACTCATCCAAACACCTAGCTAGTAAAGAATTTTTAGTAGAGACAACCAAATAATGTAAGGAAAAGAACATGAAAATGAAAATAAAAGAAAAAAGGAAAAAGAAAGAAAGAAAGAAAAGAAAATAAACTAAAACAAACAAACAAACAAAAACCCTAATAAATCATATATCTATATCTCTCTAGTCTCTTAGGCCATTTCATTATAAGAAAAAAAAATGATTTAGTCATTGGTTGCAGGGAACCGTCACCGTGATATTTAGGAGTTTTGTGATGGATACAATCATTTTTGTGATGGTAGTTGATTTTTTGGGAGATAGGCGGTTGCAGTGGTGGATTCAGAGTATTTTATTTGATATATCAAATATCATGAACAGTGAGCAGTTAACTTTAGGAAGATTTATTCAACAAAAATTTTGTTACATTTTTTGACTTCTAAACATCGGTAGATTTAGAAAATTCATATACTCCACGTAGAGTTGGTTGACTTTGTATAGACTCTATGTTGTACAGAATCCGTAGAAATCTTTTTTGAAAAAAAATTTGTATAATCATATTTTTCGAAGAAAAGATCCCATTAAAATTGATGGAGTCTAAGTCATTAGGTTGTTGAATATCTAACGGTTTTAAGACTTTTTAAAATTTGTATTAAATACCTCAAGTTTTTTAAATGACTTTTTAAAACATGGATTGAATACCTTAAGAGTTTTAACTACTTTTTAAACTTCAAATTGAAAAAACTCAAATCTTAAGAGGCTAGAAATATGCTATAAGCTCTTTATTGAATACATTTCCATTAGACTTATGAACCCCTTAAAATATATCCATACATTTATTATCTTAAGTATATACATACATTTATAATAAAAACAACTAACATGCTATTAAACTCTTATACCAATTACTCAACACTTATCCTAAAATTACCACCTAATTTTAAAATTATATCAAAATATTAGTACTAATATTTTAGTTTTTTATATTTTTGGTGGGTCAATTAGTTGTGATGGTTTTTGGACATAAAGGGCCTTAGGCAACTCTAAACATTAAGGAGTGTTGTTGTGAGTTTTGTCTCAAGTTTGTTGCCTAATGTTCGAATATAGGTTTCATGTATTTCCTAGTTGTGTTCCATGCCTGGCGCACTCGGTCTCAAATACTTTCCATGAATTTAAAGGGGAAAAAAAAGAATTTAATTCTCTAATTTAAAATAAATACTAGAGTATATATATTAGTGAATATTTATTCATACAAAATAAGTAACTAAATTAGTTAAACGATGATAGATGTTCTGATTCGATCGTCTCTGTTGTTGAGACGAGGAAAAACAAATGAATAAGAGAGCGTACCCCATAGACAATAGATTGAGCTACATTTAATTATTTATTTATTATTTTTTTAAATATTGACACTCGAATATCAGCAAAGAGTTGTGTGAGCCCAACTATATAAATTACAAATGAATACAGAGGAGGAATAGGAAGTCGGATGAAAAATCGAAACCACAACGACTATTAGATTAAAAGTCAGAGGATTTGGCCGTTAGATCAAATTCTCTTTCCTAAGAAACAGACATTTTTTTTTTAAACATTGACACTCATGTGTCGGTAAATGTGTGTGGGAGCCTAAGCCACATAAATTACAAAGAAGAATAAAGGAGAGGGATGGGGAGCCGGGTGGGAATCGAACCACCAACTATAAGGTTGGAAGTCATGGAATATGACTATTAGAGTAAGTCCACATTCCCAAGAAACAGACATGTTCTATCAACCGACAATTTTTTTTTTTTGGGGGTAAGATCAACCGACTAATTAAGATAGAGAGAAATCGTCAATGTAGTGAATTTATTTATTAAATAAAGTATATTATGTACAATATAATAGCATTTAGGTACAAACTACACTATAACTGCATGTAATGTGATGATGGTACATGTTAGTTTTGTGATGTCTTAATTTATCACTACAAGAAATTCTGGCTCCACCGACCGAATGCACCGACCGATAAGACACGGGTCGTGTGGTCCGACCGGTGCACCGACCGGCACCTGCGGTCGGTGCAAAGTTTCCGTTGGGGGGGCCCGGGCTCCTATGCAACCAATGCACCGACCACATTTATTGTGGTCGGTGCCACCGACCGTGGCACCGACCGCACCAAGCGGTCGGTAAGTTTTTTTTTCAATTTTTTTTTTTGAATTATATTTTTTTTAAAAAAAATAGTCTACCGACCGCATTACCGACCGAATTTGCGGTCTCTAAAAGTTTTTTCATTTATTTTATATTTTTATAAAATATTTCATTGGATTATTTTTAGAATACAATTATTCTTTATTTGAGCTATCAAATTATTTATTTTTTATAATTTAATTATGAAATTATTTTATATTTTAATTATTTATTTATTTTATAATTTAATTCAAATTTATCTTACTTTTGAAATGATTTTATTATTTTATTTAATTCATTTATTTTAATTAATTATTTAATTAATTTTATTTTATATTTTATTTAATTAATTTAATTGTTTTTATTTAATTAATATAATTTTAGTTTTTATTTTATATTTTAAATACACATATATATATATGTATATACGTATTTAAATAGGTTATATAAAAGGCATTTCATAAAATAACATGAAACATTGGTTGCACAGATGGTACGCGCGAGAAGGGAACAAGGGGAGTAGACGGGTTCGACTCCTCTCTTTAACAAAACCTTTCAAATATATTTGAGAAGGTTTACTATATATGACACGTGGCGGAAAATGTTTGATGATTAGAGATCTAGCCAAGCTGGTTAGGGTTGTGGTTGGTGTTGTTGAGCTGCTCGATTCGAGCCCTCCCGAGAACAAATTTTTTATAGAAGAGAATTACGACCGCACCAGTGGTCGGTAGTGCGGTCGGTGGGGGGCTTCCCGGACCTTTGGGACTAGGCTGTACCGACCCCAAATGTGGTCGGTGCAGCGGTCGGTGCACCGACCACATTTGGTTGCCTCTCGGCCGCTTACCAGCTTTTTACCGACCGACCAATGCGGTCGGTGGGCCGGTCGGTGGCCTCCGAGACGACCCGTCTCCTTGGCCGACCGACCGGAATTTTCGGTCGGTGCACGAGATTTTTCTTGTAGTGTATTAATAATATTATGGTGAAAACCTAACATCACAAAAATCCCACAACCATCACAAAAACATCATCCCTCCGTACAACGACAGATAGCAGCTCCCTATTATGTACGTATAAATATATATATATATACACACACACCTTATTATTTTAGGGTATGTTTGGAAAATAATTAGAGTTTAACATCTGGAGTTTGGAGTTTAGAGTCAGGAGTTTGAAATTAATGGTGAAAAATAGTTTTAAATTTGAGTAATGGTGTTTGGTAATGCAATTTTAAATTAGAGTTTAGAATCTAGAGTTTGAGAAGCTAAAAGTTGGAGGAGATGAGCATTCAGAGTTTAGAGATTAGAGATTAAAATTTGGCGGTTATTGTAATTAGTGTTTACTATGTATAGGATTTTGGCTATTTTTAGTATATATTTTAAAAGTTAAACGCAAATCGCTAATGTTTGTTCTCAAACGCAGCCTTAGGGTCTGTTCTGCACGCAGCTTTTGGAAGCTTTTGGGAGCTTTTGATAGCTTTAGCTTTTATTTTAAAACAAAAGCCCCGTTCTGCATACTAGCTTTTAGGAGCTTATGGGAGCTTTTGGAAGCTACTTTTTAGAAGCTACTTGTAGTAGCTTTAAAAAATAAGCTCCTAGCTTATTGTTGAGCAATTACAATTTTATCCCAATAACCAACTCACTACCCAATAGTCTACATAAATGTTTGTCCTTTAATGCCATTTCATACATTTTTTGACAGCTACAGCTTGTTGTACAGAACACTTAAATAAAACTGACAGCTACAGCTCCCACAACTCCCTACAGCTTCAGCTCCCTACAGCTCCAGCTCGCAGCTACAGCTCTGCGTGCAGAACAGACCCTTAGTCATTTGAAGATTTGTTACAACAGAATTATTACATGCCACCATTATACTTTTAAATCCTTCACATTTCCCTTTCGCAAAGTTGTGTGAGAAATTGTTCCGTTGCAACATTTTGTCCTAACTTAAAATAATAATAATAATAATAATAATAATAATAATAATAATAATAATAATAATAATAATAATAATAATAATAATAATAATATAGAACCATAAAAATAAACGGCGACATGATGATGATGATCGACCCGCTCTTTAATTTATTACATCGTAACATTCGTCCTAAGTTGTGATGGATTACAGTTTCAATTCGTCACAAAATGTTTGTTTTTCGTGTAGTGGAGAAATATACTCCATCCGTTATTTTTTTTAATTAATTACAGTTTGATTTTTGTTACTGTTCATTGGCTTTAAATTTTATCATATTTATACAAGTTAAAATATAGTCAAGTGGGATCTTGTTAGATTCATCTCGTCTCGTAGTTTTTTTACTATCAATCTTTTAGAATTTTACTTATAACAAACTTGAGTTATTAATAATTTAAAATGTGTACTGGATTGCGTGAAAGGTGGGTCGGTAACAAATAAAAAGAAACGGAGGGTATAAGTGAAATTAAAGGAGGTTCGGTTTGATGAAACATTCAAATTTTGAGTTCATTAATGGTGTTCATTGTTGGCACGGACTATCAAATACTTCGTATATTTCAAATTGCAATAGAAATATATTTCATTACAAAAAAGTGTCTCAAATGGCATTATGGATAAGTTATGAAATCAAATGGATATTGCATTTCACACTAATTGTCATTAGTAATATAAAGGACAAATGGATCGGCATTAATATAGTTATAGGCCCAATTAAGAAATGCAAATAAATTCTATAAGATTCAGCTGGAACTAAAGTTAAATTATGAAACTATTTTAATTTTTATCAAGTAAGTGCATTTTATACATATAAATATAATAAAATTAAAGAGTAAAATATTTTAATAAAAAAAAAAAACAAAAACAAAAATCAATCAATCAAACTCCCGTTGTTTGTGGTGTAAAATGTCGGATTCATAGTATTTCTAAGTCTTCAATTAGAAGTTACACATGATTTGTTCATACATACTAATATAGCATTAATTGTTTTGTCAAAACAAAATCATACTACATGAAGACAAAGATGGTTAGGTGCAACAACATACTTCCTCTGTTCCTAAATAGTTGTCTCTTTTTGCTTAATTTCAATAATCAATGTTTGCATTAGTTAACTTATAAATTTACATTTTTACCCTTCAACTAACTCATTTTTAATAAATGTCAACAAATAGCATTTATGTAAAGTGAAGGGTAATATAGTAGATGCACCCATGCACCATCATCCAGCCATGTCAACAAATAGCATTTATACACAAGAATATAATACTAATTAATAGCTACGGATTTTGAAGTTAGTGCAGCCATGCACCATCATCCAGGTTTGAATGAAGCTTTAATATTGGTATTTTCGTGACAATTTTTTTTACTTAAAAATAATTCCTTTCTTTTTCCTGTAGATAATTCTTTTAGTGGAAATCGGACATCCCTTTAACATGAAAAACTCCTTTAGTGGAAATCGACTCCCTCGTAGACAATCCTAGTTTCGTCACCGAGCACGTTAATTAATCAGGGGCGCCACTTTTAACGATCCAGTGTGCCCATGCGCCAGACCTGAACATGAAAACTTTAAGTCCATAGCGCGGGTGCATTATTTAGCTTTTTTAAGAAAACCTCAAGCTGTCGCTTATGAAATCTCCGATCCAAAAGACTTACACTACAAAAATTTTCATGGAATGTGGCAAAAGGATTCGTTGCCTGGCGTACGAGGCAATGAACAAATCGACGAAATCCGACAGTTGACGAAGTTTTAGACGACGATATTCGTTACCTTGTTCGTTGCCTTCCCGCGAATCTTGTAGTGTTATTAATTTTTTGCCTAGCACGCTCCTCCGTACAATTGCACCTAATTTGTCAATCCGGCATGCTTGTGCGCCGTCTCTATATTATGTTCAAACTCACCACCATTCATTCAAGTGCTGCACCTAACTCTTGAGGAAATAATGCACCTAGATCAATCAACCATATGCGTTTGACCGATTGGACCGATTAATTTGGCTTCCCAATCACCCCCTATTGTGGGAGATTGAATCATAGTTCTCTTTACCAAGTCCAACATCAATTATCACTGAACCAACCAATGATTATTTTGTTTTATAAATGTATCTTGAAAGTAATAATAAACTCTAGGAATTTATTTAAGGAAATAAATAAACAAATAAAATGGGACCGGTTTGCCTGAATGGACCAAACTCAGCGTGTGCTGTATGTGCTGGTCTTCAGTTCAATGAGTGATAAGTAGTTATTTTTGTCATAATTTCCAAATTTGAGAATATGTTAATTTCGGTAATGTAATATACTTTTTCCATCATATGTAACCGATTAGTTTGGTAATTTATTACATAATTTGATTAATGTGCATTATTGAGTTTTCAATCTTATTGCATTATTAATTTTAATACCTTTCAGAATTTTAATACCTTCCATCATATGTGATGCTTTGTTGTTATTGCTGATGTATTGTGATGTACGTGCTGGTCAGTGTAGATCAGTGTGATAATTACCGAGGTATATATATGTGCTAGGTTTATATAATATGTGTGCTTATTTTATATTATATATGTGATAGTTTTATTTAAATAAATGAGTTGGTTTTTTTTAATTTGTATGAGTTTTTATTGATGTATGTGCGGAACAATATGTATATATGTGATATGTTTATATAATGTGTGTGATTGTTTTATATTATATGTGTGATAATTTTAAATCTTTGTCTCCAAACATGAACATGAAGAAACAAAAGATTAAATAAATCAATCATGTTTTTGCTGCAGCAAGGAAAAATCAATTTGAATGGATTTCTCCACTTGCTCGAATTTCTTCTTTCAAATTGAGTCAGAAACAATCTCTCCAAAAATATCATAACAATTTGTCTTCTTTACTGCCCCATAAAACTCCATAAATGGAAGCAATACAAAAATCAACAATAGCATTCCTCCTCCTTCACAGTGAAGAGCACCCAGCTTTCTCACCCTCTTTTATTGGAAATCTCTCCTCCAAATCTAACTCAAACAACAAGAACTGCTCTCCCAAAATCAATTTCCCAAAACCATGATAGAAGCACGCAACTGCAAAAAAATGGTTGGAAATGGCTTCTCGGAAGCGGCGAGCGGCGGTGCAAGAAGGCCTGTTGCAACGAAATTGGCCTGAACAAGCAGATGGCAGCGCTAGGATGTCCTCAGCAAGAGGATGAACACTAAGGGGCTTTGGAGAGTGATGCGGTTGCCGGCATCTGGATGTGCGACGCTGTTGGTGGCGTAGGGTGGTGGTGATGGTGGCTGGAAGGAGGTGGGTGAGAAGAAGGAAATTAGAGCATAAAAAGGGAATTTGGGGATTGTGTCTGGCAATTATGGTAAATAAATAAACAAATAATTAACCATTATTACAATAATTAAATAAAATCATCGTAATTTTGGAAATAATTCCTATACCTTAAAACTATCACATTAATAGAATGAATTCAGCTGATTCAGCGTAGGCTGAATCAGCTCTTAAACCATACCCAAATAAAATACTAACTCATGTGCTGTGTTGTGTTACTGTTGTTGAAACGTCATAAACTAATTAAAGCATTCAAATTGGTTACCAAAACCGAACATCTTAGCATCCATTCATTAGGAACATGTTTAATTTGAGGACATCATTACAAAATATAAATAATCCCATCAATTTAATCGATATTCGTTTAGTTTTTAATTAAGTTGCAATAATAGTATGTGGAAAAACTTCTTGTCGATATTATGAAGCCAACCCCCACAAAAGCAATTACGATTACACAAATTAAAGGATAATATTATTTTCCCCACTAGTCGACAAAATGACAATATATCTCCATTACGCCATTCCAGGGCAGTGGCCATCAATATCCATATATCAAATTTATTAATTGTATATAAATACAATATCATAATTACGAGAGTACTTTCATAGTCATTTATGAATTATGACTTGTTGACTTGAATTTTTATCCATTTGTCCATATTCGATATACATACATTAGTTCACCCGGATCGGATTTTGTTGAAAATTGAAATGACCAGTATTATTTCACAATTTAATAAAATTATAGTACATCTATTTCATTTGGTAATTGTTACATGACCATGACAATATCTCCAATAATTTTCTATTCTGGCCACCAAATTTTTTTGATAAAAGTTGGTCATTAAAGAGATCAGGACCGGATTTGCAATTGAAATTCGTTAGCTACTACAATTTTAGCAACTAAAATTTGTTAGTTATCACAGTTTTAGCTATCAAATCCACAATTTTTTTAGTAGTGATAATTAAGCTGACAAGCATAAGACACGTAAAATATAACCACAACATTACTCACTTTTCCTCATCACTAAGAAGCAAACTCAATTGCAAATATCAAGTTCAAAATACTCCAAACGTTAGGCAAAGCTCTAGAAGAGAGAAATGTATAGGAACTTATCCAGATTTTCATCTAGGTCTTTGATGTGATTATGATTTATGACATTATATTTTCTAGGATCTCCATATGACTTGCTGAAATTTTCTAAGCAGTTGTAATCACAATTATTAGTTTATATGATGCATAATGTATAGGGGTGGGCACGGTTCGAATAACCGGGATTTTTCATGTATTTTCTAACCGAACCGAACCGAGCAAATATTCGAAATTTAAAACCGAAACTGAACCGAAAATTTCGGTTAACCGAAATTTCGGTTAACCAAGAAAAATCACACTACTCGCGGATTACTCGAACCGAACCGAACCGAACCGAGCTATCATATGCCAAATTTGCTCTCCGAATAATCGAAATGGCGGTTAACCGAAAAAATAATCTCTATTTGCAAATAATATAAACCGAACCGAACCGAATCGAATCTTAAAATTTCAAAAATAATTTAGAACATAAATATCCAAAATAAAATGTCATTTAGTCACAATTTTCCATAAAATGATCATCAAAGTATACATACACAACATAGTTAATTAAATCAAACCATCCCCACATATTAAAACATCCTGCTTCTTTGATTCTTGTCTCCATTTTTCAACAATAGCCAACTATGGAACAGATTGGAGCAGCAGTCAATTGATTAAACCGCTACACTCTTCCAGTAACTCAAACAGCGGCGAAGTATTATGCAGAAGACATTCAGTTAATTCAAAAACATAAATACCACACCATGAATCTTCATAATAATAAAGAAGTAAATAAAAGCACCTGAAGAGTAATATTGCTAGCATCCACTGCATACTCCTAGCAGAAAACGAGAACATTTACATAAATATTTAGAAAATAATGACATGGATGAGGAGAAAAACAGATTGAACGTGCAAACAAATATTTACTGAAATCATAACAGCTGCCTATGAGTAATTCATCAAAACAAAAAATTCAAGCCCAGAATTTTAATTCAATAAGACCATTATTCCTACTATTCCACTTTACCAACGTCTTGGCAAAAGAATTAGGTTTTTCACAACAAAGAGGACTCCCAAATAGTTTCAAGTGAAACTCTAAGTCTTCCCCTGTTAACTATCTTGTCTTCAGCTACCAAAAAGTCTTGATTAGTTTAAAAATATTACATATAAAACTATTTCATGCCAAGTGAAGGAAGCTTATCTGAATCGAAGGATTTCTCTTGTTAAACAGATTTCCATTAAAAAACAAGAACATTATAGTTTTCAATAACATTCCGGCATCGGCACATCATTTACATTGACGGAAGTCTAGTAAAAATCTCTTCAGTGCCACTGAAAAATCAAAGCTGGATCAACACATAGGGATGGAAAGTGAAAGGTATTTTCATCGGCCTAACAGTAGGAAAAAAGCTTTCATCGACCTTATATGGGTAAACATAAGCTTCAGGTACTAACTATAAAAATATCCAAAATCCCATTACCCCTATTGTAGAAGCCTTCGCGGGAGGAGCGCCGAGCGGACTGTGCAGCTGTGTTGTTGCCTCGCCGCGTCGCAAAAGGGAAGGCGGGAGGGGATTGAACAGTGCCTCGCCGTGCCGGAGCCTGGATAGGTTGCGAAGAGTTTGAAGGAAGGAAGGGCAAAGCGGCGCAGTCGGTGCTAGAATGGAAGACTGGTGAGAAACGGGGGAATGGGTGAATTTTTTTTTTTTTTTATTAGCCATCAAGGCCAGCAAACAAACAAGCAAAGTCAAAGGAAAAAAAAAAGACAAGAATGAAAGGAATACAGGAAGTAGAAATACAAGGGAAGACAAAGCTGAAGTCCATCAGAAAGGCATGCTCCCAGATGACCGTGAGGAAAGTGCGTCTTCCTTTAGAGCCTCGATGACAAAATCCGGCGGAAAAGCCCATGTAGTGAAGAAGTCTTCCAAAGTGGCTCCGCGTTTGGCCAGGAGGTCCGCCACTTTGTTGCCTTCTCTCCACACGTGGCTAATGTTGAACTCCATAAGGTGATCTCTCGCATCTCTGATCCTGAAAAGCAGAGGCGCCATTGGGTGGTTGGGATCTCTGCAGCCCAGCATATCGATGATCAAGGCAGAATCCGTGTAGCAATTGATGTGACGGAAGCCATTTTCAACAACATATTCCAGGCCGTAAGCAAGGGCCGAGAGCTCTGCATGGATACTGGACTGATTACCAAGGTAGCCGCATCCCCCACTTCTCCAAGTACCATCCTCACTCCTAATAACAAAGCTAAAACCTGCTTTGCCGGTGCTGCCAGAGGCGCTTCCATCGACATTGAGGATGAGGCCCTTGTAGTTGAGGGCGTTCCATCCAGTAGATTGCCTGGCCAAGCGATTCTCAACCTGCCTGTCAGCTTTCCCTAGGTCGGCGCTGATGTTCATAATTTCTCTGAGAATAGTCCATATAGATATATGTTTCCCTCTAAAAACCCGGCCATTTCTTTCTGTCCAAATCACCCATATAGCAGCTACCATGCCATTCCCGTATGTTGTTATAAGGCCCTTCAAGAAGCCCTTTATATTTTGTTTCGGGATCTCATTACAATCGTCAGGGATGTCAACTTTCAATTTTTTCCAAACTTGATTGGCCCAAGGGCAAAGAAATATGCAGTGGCTCCAACTTTCCACCTCTAATCCGCAAAGGGTGCATAGAGTAGATGAGGCCAGGTGCCTTGTGAATCTAAGCCAATTGACTGGAAGGGCCTCATGGCATATCAGCCAGAAAAGGAATCCAAACTTTTCTGGAATATGTGAGCTCCATAACCACTTCCAATCCAAGTCATTACCTTCATCTGGGCACAACATATTATATGCAGTCCTGACAGAGTAAGTCCCATTGGAGGAGAATCTCCAAATCCAAATATCCGAGCAACTGGAGTGCAGGGCAGGAGGAGGGTTAGCCGTCAGGGATTTGTAGATGTCCTCCGGGATGGGTGTGAAGAGATTCGTGAGGTTCCAGTTTCCGTTGGAAACAATATCACAGACCCGAAGTTGGAGATCATGAATATCAACATAGGGAATGTTAGCCCCGATATGTAATCCTTGCCACCACGGAGAGAACCACAGGGAGGAATTACCGTTACCCAGACGAAGGGTGAGGCCATTCTTCAACAAGGGAAGCACTTTATTCACCAGTTTGAGGATATGAGAGCGCTTGTTCCAGTTGACCTGAAGGGATAGCGAATCAACCGATAAACCTCCCTTCACCATTAGAGCCCAAGGTTTGTTCGGTGAATGTAGGATTCCCCAAACTAGCTTACCAAGAAGGGCGGTATTCATGGTGCGAGCCCGTTTCAGCCCCAAGCCACCTGCCTTCCTAGATTTGGCCATTGTCTCCCATTTGACCAAGTGGAGACCCTTACCTTGGTGATCCTTCCAAATACACCGGCTCACTCTCCGATCAATTAGGTCGCAGATCCCTTCCGGAAGCCAGTGTAGTTGCATGAAGTAAGCGGGAATGGCAGATAAAACTGCACGCGCAAGGGTGAGGTGGCCTGCTTTGTTAAGAAGCTTGCATACCCAGCCCTCTATCTTCGCATCCATTCTTTCCAGGATAAAATTGAAATCGCTTTTCTTATTTCGGCCAGTCAGGATTGGAAACCCCAGATAGGAGTCAAATCTCCTTGTTTCCTGCATTTGAACAGCTGCATGTATCCACTCCCTGTCCGTCGGGGAAATGTACTGTGGGATGAACACAGAAGATTTGGCCTGATTTAAAGTGAGCCCAGAAGCCCTGGCAAATGACTGAAGCGTGGCATTCAAGCATGTAATGCTCTCCCTGTCAACCGAGGAACACAGTATGAGATCATCCGCAAAAATTAAATGAGATAGGGATGTGACCTGATTATAGGAGATGGGTTTCCAGAATCCCCGGGCAGTCTGCTCATGAATCATGAGGGAAAGCTTCTCCATGATGATCAAAAAGAGGAATGGGGATATGGGATCCCCCTGCCTCAACCCCTTGCCCGGTTTGAATTCTTCCAGACGCTGACCATTCCAAATAACAGAATAGGATGGGGACTGGACGCAACACATAATGAGATTGATAATGTTGTCAGGAAAATTCAGTTCATTGAGGCAAAGCTCGAGGAAGTCCCATCGTACATTGTCGTACGCTTTTTCTATATCAACCTTCAAAACTATACCATGGACTCCCGATTTCCGGCCGGAAATATGTCCCATTAATTCTTGAAGCGTGGCAGCATTGTCAATGGTCCCCCGCCCGGGAAGGAAAGCTGACTGGTGTTTCGAAATGAAGGAATCGAGAGAGGGCTTGATGCGGTTCACCAGAATTTTAGTGAGGACCTTGTAGATGACGTTGCAAAGGGTTATAGGTCTCAAATGCTTGAATTCCAACGGATCAGGGATCTTTGGAATGAGGCAAAGATGAGCTTGGGAAATGTGAGGAGGAAAGGAGCCTGTCACGAGGGCCTTTTGGGCAAACTGCAGTAAGGACTCACCCACGGTATTCCAAAAGAATTTGTAGAAATATCCGGGGAAGCCATCCGGCCCAGGGGATGAGAAATCCTTGATGGAAGAGACCACCTCTCCAATTTCGGCTAAGGATATGTCCTCTCCCAGTTTCCCTTTAACTTTCATGGATATGCTGGGGAGCTGGGGCATAGGGATGTTGCTGGGAACATCCTCCGAATCTCTTTGATTGTCAGTAGCAGGGGCTGCATAAAGGTCTTTATAGTAGTCTCTGGCAGCCTGTCTCATCTCCTCATCATTCGTAGTCCAAGAACCATTTGGAATTTGGATCCCATGAATTCTCCCTCGGTGTCTATTGAACTTGGCTTTGGCATGGAAGTAAGCTGTGTTGCGGTCACCAAGCTTAACCCAATTGTCCTTGGCCCTTTGAAACCACTTAAGTTCCTCCTGATAGAGAATGAGGTTATATTCTTGAATCAGTTCTTGTTCCAAAATGATGAGTCTAACTGAGTCGATCCTTTCCAAAGAGCGAGCTATGCCCTCAAGCCTCTTTCTAATTTTGAATTTGCACCAGTGAAGGTTTCCCATATAAGATCTGTTAAAGTCCTTAGAGACTTTTTGGACTTTCTCCATATTAGCTTCCATGACCTCCTCTGTCCAGGAGCTCTCAACCAATTCCGCATACCTGGGGATCGTAGTCCAAGCAGCTTCCTAGCGGAAAGGTTTGCCAGTGTCGTATGAAACTTTCCCCCCACAGTGCAGAATCATAGGGGCATGATCAGAGCCAGTTCTCTGGAGAACCTGGACGTGTCCCTGGGGGAACAAGGTAATCCAATCGGTGTTAATCATACCCCTGTCAAGCTTCTTGAAAATTCTGTGCCCATCCCCCAGGGGTCGCGACCATGTGAAGGCACTTCCTGAGGTGTTAATAGTTGACAGACCGCATTTATGGAAAAGGGAATTTAATTCCTCAGCCCTCTGCATGTTAAAAAGCCCTCCCTTAACCTCACTCGGAGATGAGACTTGGTTCCAATCTCCGATGATAGCCCAAGCTCCATTGAGGTTGGCACTCAATTTCCGAATTTGATCCCAATTGCCACGCCTGTCATCATAATTAGGGGAGGCATAGATAATTGAGAGATTCCAATCTCTGTTGTTTTGGAAAATCCAAATAGTGATACACCTATTTTGATCGTCCATAACCTGAGCGCCAATGCCCAGTCCAAAACGAGTACAGATCCATATACCCCCAGCTTTACCCGATGTTTCCTGAATAGAAAGAGGACCAAAACCAGCCTTCCGGAGGAACTCCAAGGCATGACAAAATTTAATTTGAGGCTCGAGGATAGCTACCAAGTCTGGTTTAGCTGCTCGAATGTGATCCAAAAAACATCTCCTAGTCGTTTTATTGCGAAATCCCCCAACATTCCAGACCATAGCTTTGAAATTATTCCAATCCATAAAAAAGGGGTTTATTGAGGTGAGATAAATGGTAGAGAGACCTACCTGTCCTAGGATTGCATGGCTGAGGGGCCATCCGCATCCTCGTCGGTCGCTTCATCTTCCACTGGATTTTGGTTCGCCGGAGCCGGCGTTTCAGGTGATAGGGATTGAGTGCCATCGTCGTTCTCAGTATTGTCTGAACATCGAGCTCTCTTCTGAGTGTTCCCAGGCTCCTTAGTTTTAGTGGAGGCCTTTTCTAGTTGGGCCTTGGGATGGGCCTTAGCCGGCCCATGTACCACAGGGCTAAGATTTTTCTTGTGAGGCCCAGGCTTGGTGAGGATGGGTTTAGCATTCCTTCTGCTGTGGCCCGATTGCCTTTGGATATTAGGCTGAGTATTCTCTTGTCCAGCTTTTCCTTTACCTCCCAATTGAAAACCAACCGGCCCAGCCACCTTTTTTTTTCCGTTAGATTTCCTCTTCTCCACTTTTATCCATGTGCCACCCTCCGGTTGAGGAGGTGTGTAGCCAAGCCTCTCTTTGTCTGATGGCCTCTCTATAGCCTCAGAGGATTCTGTCCCGTGACTTTCCTTATTTGTGAATTCAGCCAAGGTCCCAATCTGTGATTTTGTCTCACTCTCCTCACTTTCCATGTTAACACTTTCCTCCTGCCTCTCTGCAGAGCCAGCCGTCCCAGAAGAGCTCCCTTTTTCAGCATTGCCAAAGTCAAAGGCCTCTTTGTCAGGACAGGTATTGGTTTTCACACTATCCTCTTGTGCTTTGTCTTCTCCACAGGCAGCCATGGCCGGACCAGGGAGGTTAACGTTCACCGGACTGTATGAGCATCCTACACTTGCATGGCCATATCTTTGGCATTTTGTGCATAATAAATGAAGCCCTTCGTATGCAACCTTTTGCCAACGATCCCCCATTAAAATACTTGAAACCATCGGAAGGCTGAGGTCTATTTCCACGCAGACCCTAGCATATTTGCCTCGGTCGGCTCCTTTGGTCATTGCGTCGACTCGTATGGGAGTTCCGAGAGCAGCAGCCATCTTTGTGAGAAATAGCTCGTCGAAAAACTCAAAGCAAAGGCCGGGGAACCTTGCCCACACCACTGTTTTCTTAGGTGTTTCCTCATCAGCTATAAAATTTGGTCTCCATGGCCGGACAGTGAGGTATGAATCGAAGACCATCCATGGCCCTTCTTTCAACACCTTTAGGCGGTCTTCTTCTCGATCGAACTTGACTAGGAAGTACCCAGCATCCATATCCACCATATGGAACCGGTTTTGCAGCTTCCAAATAGTTTTGAGCCTGTCGAAAAGAGCCATATAGCCGACTCTTTTACCAAGTACCGAAACTATGAGACTGTCTTCATAGGGTTTGCACATGCGCTGATGGAGTGAAGGATCAACAGTGATCCTAGGCTTCATCCTATCTCCATCCACAAGGTCCAACTTAATCAAATCCGCATTCGCAGGGTCTTCAATAAGAGGTTTGGGGATAGCCTCCCTACCAGCTATTACCTTGTCTCTGAACGAGACTGCTTGGGGACCTGCGAACTGAAAGCCCTTAGGAGAAGGTGAGGCAGCCGAGGAAGAAGGTGAAAAAGGGTGAGTAGGGAGGGAACTCAGGGGGAGTTCCATCCTAGAGAGAGAGAGTATAGTATGAATGGGTGAATTAGGGTTGCGAAGAGTATATGAAAATATATATATATATATATATATAAAATTAAATTAAAATATAATTATAATATACGGTTCGGTTAACCGGGGGGGAAAAATACTAAAAACCGTAACCGAACCGAACCGAGCAAATACCTGTGTTGAGGTATTTGTATTCGAACCGAACACCCCGGTTAACCGAAAATTCGATTCGGATTCGATTCGAATCAGCGGTTCAACGGTTCGGTTCAAATTTGTTGCCCACCCCTAATAATGTATATATATATATAAACTCATATTTCTTAATTATAAATCCATCCCATATTCCCTAAAGTTTGCCATTCATGATGTCCTGATAATTTGATGTCAGGACTCTAACCAAACTGCTGTTTTTTCTGTCCAATTTCTTGATTTTGAGCAAGTTGGTAATAGTTGTCCTAAAGTTTGCTATGGCTTAATGTTTCACTTCTTTGCTTCTATTTCTTCCCTCGATTTCTTTGGAAGATATGGCTGGGCTATATTTCCATAAAACCCTTACAATTTGTGGACAATAGAAGCATTGACAGAGGCTCGGAATTCTTGAATGAAATTGCATCATTGCTTGAATGATTATCCGACTTACACATTAATCAAATATATGGATAGTACTTTTGAGTGCATACTTTTTCTCAAATACTCCCTCCGTTTTTTAAATTAAGCCTAAAAGGGATGTGCATGGGGCGGCTAGAGGGGCTTTCGGAAGCCACTTTATCCGCCCCACATCTGGATAACAACAAGAGCATCGTTTTAAGGTCATGTTAATTAGCCTCAAAATCGAAGATCCCTTTTGATACCAACCCCACCTGTAGTTAAATTAGCAATCCGAGCCCTTCCTAAACAAGCTATGACATATTCATCATTTTAATATGTAGGCAAGAACATAATACGAAATTATTTGAGTGAAAAACATTGTTGTTTGAGTTTCATCATTACTAAAGAAATTGCTTTCATTTATCATACAAGTTGCGCGAACATTGTCATACAAAATCATGAAAAGGGCAACTGGGTTGCCCCAAAATAAGACGAAGTTATGGTAATAAATAAGCTTTTGTTAAATTTTTTTAATATTCTAGTTATAGGTGATAAAAATTTCTTTGTATGCGATCTCATGGACTTTCAATCCAAAAAATAAAAATTTAGCGCGTAATGCTTGAGTTGTTACGGTGTTTGGATTGCACTAATCTAATTTGAATTAGTTGTCTTATTAGTCAGTTACAATATAAGTCACCTCTAGTCCTCAGTAGACCTGTCAAAACGGGCCTAATCCGGTGGGCCGTCCCGCCCTACAAGGTTAAATTGTAGGGCGGGCTCAACTTTTAGAGGCCCGTTTAGATACGGGCCCAATCCGCAGCGGGGTGGGCTTTTGCAGGTTGGGCCTGCGGCAGGGCGGGCCTACCTGCGGGTTTTCTTTTTTTTATTAACATTGTACATCAATTGAATTTATTATTCTTTAATATGAATATTTAGCATAAAGTATCAAACATTTAAATTATTGAATTGATTACCTATTGAATTACAAATCTTAATACAAATTATATGTCTCTTCTAATATTTCAAATATTTAAATTATTGAATTGATTACATATTGAATCTTAATACAAATTATATGTCTCTTCTAATATTTCCATGTTCATTAATTTTAAGGGTATCAAGTTTTTCAGTTTAAAACTCCTTATTATTCTATTTATTAAAAATTATGAGTGCAGATAAATTTTTATTTTTTTGAATATAAATTATGATTTATGCCCATACAGTCTTACCTAATAAAATCCAAAATTTAGTGAATTATGTCCAGACAGTCTTACTTAATAGTAAAATATAGAATTAGTGAATTATGCTCAGACAGTCTTACCTAATACAACTCTAGCAAAGAGTTCATCTGTGAAACCTAAAATTTTAATCAGTTCAATCATTAATTTTAAAACTTTTGTCACACATATTATATTTTGCAAAATATAATATACTCCTTTAGTATTAAAAACGGAATAATCATAAATTCTTTTAAAGAATTATTCAACAAACCCACAATAAAGTAAATAATTGTGCCAATAAATACTCACTTACTTATTTATAATCATAAATGCCAATTATATATCTCTTTATATCATTTTTAATATATACATAAAAAAAATATATCTGAATTTTATTTTTGTTACAAATAAAAATAATAATACTACTCCCTCCATCCCAGCAAATTTGTCTGGTTTGACTTTTGACACTTTTTATTGTTTAATTTTGACTCAATGTTATCGCAACATATATGTGGAGCAAAATAGTCAAGTTGGGTCTTGTTAGATTCGTCTGATCGTATAGTTTTAGAAGATATATTTTACATAATTTTTAGTTGTATATATTATGAGATATTAACGGTTAAAAAAGTGAATTGGATTGTGTGCAGAAGTCAAACAAGACAAGTTAGTTGGGACAAAAGAAGTATTATTTAAATAAAAAGCCCGCGGGCCGACCCGCATAACCCGCGGCCCACGTGTGGGGCAGGTCGGGCCTAAATATTTTGAGTCCGCCCCGTTCAAGCCCGCAAAAACGCGGGGACCTGCGCGGGCCGGCCATTTCGCCCCGCGGGCCCGTTTCGACACCTCTAGTCCTCAGAAGAGTTTGGCATGCCAAATATGGATATTTACAATATATCCAATATGATGACGCGGTAATTTTTTGTGATGTTTGGCACAGAGTATGGTGGCATGACAAATTTTTTGTATTATTTTATTTACATTTTTCGAACAATCCCAACGTCTTTTGTGGATCCAAAATCTGCACAGTATCCCCATCCCTAGTCCCCGGGTTTAACTTGAAGGAATATCCCGTCATCGTTTTCAAATAGGAATCATTTTCCATTCAGAAAAATGTGGCTCCACTCAAAAGTCTATGATGCATGACCTTATCTAAATGAGTAATAAATGTTTCCAACTTCTGGAGACTTGTTATGATCTTATGATTGCCCAAAAAAATAACGATTGAATGCAAAAGCCTTCACCTTAAGTGTTAAAATCAAGGGCATACATCAAACGCATGAGTTTTAACAAATCTATTGAAGAATTTTAGAATATATGGAAAGTAGGTAGTTGAATGAGGAGGGAAACAGAGTTTAACACGGTGATTATCAGACACAAGTCGGCATCTTTTAGGAGAAGAATTAAAAGTGAAACATCTCAGGGTAAAAAAGTAAAATCATGATTGCTCTGCAACAGTTAGGAAACCTATTGTATTCTGTGTAAATGTGGAAGGTGTGAATCACAATTTTGCTTGTACAGAAAACAATCAATGTCGTCTTTCCATTCCATACACTGACAGGGTGTGAAAGAAACTCAGAACAGTTATGGTGCCGGTTAAAATTTGAGCCGAAATACAAGATAACACCCTCAACTGATGGTGTTTTTGTTTCTGTACATTGTTTAATTAGCAAAGTGCTAATTCACAGTCGAGCAATCTTGCAAGAATATCCTCGCAGCTTGGCCGTTCATGTGCTTCTGCCCAACAGTCTGCACGGTAACATTCAGACATAAGCAACTGCTTAACCTCATCTACGAATTTTGTAAGTATATTTGCTTAAACCTGTAAAACAGTTGGTGGGATAGATTTCCCGTATTAACTAAATACCTGCAATTAACCTGCCCAGAGGCCCTTCGGGAATCTCCAACCGCGATCCTTCATTTGCAACTGTGTAAACAACCTAGACAAGGCAAAGGATAAACAAAGATGAAAGCCATTTCATCTGTGGCTTAAACTTGGACAGTAGTTGAGAAGTGATTGCGGAAATTCTATATATAATTGAAAATAGAGGACACGGAAAAGATCTTCCAGCATACCCGCTCAGGTGGTATCCCATCCCAAGGTCTTTTAAGTGTGCATAGTTCCCACATGACAACACCAAGGCTAAAAATGTCGCATTTCTCAGTGAAGGGTTCATTTCGAATAAGCTCTGGGGCCATCCATTCTGGTGTCCCAGCTGAGGAAGAGTCCTTAATGGGTGAATGAGTCATGATTCTGGACAGCCCAAAATCACATATCTTAACAGTCCAGTGTTTGTTTACAAGGCAGTTTGCACTTTTAAGATCACGGTGCACAATCTTCATCCGGTGTATGCACATCAGCCCTCTGATAAAAAGTTACAGATACAGTTACAAGATTAAATTCATTATCTCACTTTTCCAAAACAGAGAAAAACTCAAATGAAGCCAAAACTTCTGAGGCACAGAGACAGAAAGCAGGGTCTTGCGGACATAATGTCCGATTTCATCAAATTAGGTGTTTGGCAACATTAGTAGTATGTGACACATCATTCACAGGGAAAACACGGGTTTCTTGAGAGTCCATATATATCCAACTCTAGTTTATGTATCACAGAACACTAGAGAAATATTACCAAGCACTTCTAAGAAGAGTGATACTATATGGAGAGGAATGCTATGGGCACCAACTATTTTGCACCCCAACCTCTACGGCTCTACTCCCTTTTTCAAAATGTACAACCTTTTCCTTTTTCAAATTCCACCAGTACCACAACCTTTCATTAAATTTCCACTCTGTACCACAACCTTTCATTAAATTTCCACTCTGTACCACAACCTTTATTTTGTAATTAAGAATTTTCTTTTTACTTTTTTTTGGGTAAAATATAAGGGAATATTATTTTATTTCAGTTATTCATTTAACTAGGATCATCCATTCAATTAAATATAACCCCTAATTTTAAATGTATAACTGGGTAAGGCACCTATCCATTGTCACCAATACAATTTAATTAATTGACATGCAACAAATTTTAATTTATCTTAGGTAAATACTGTGAATTAACCAGTTAAAAATTGACATGCATGGGCTCCCATCACCCCTTTCCTAGCCTATATAGGCTGTTAATCAAAAAATAAATAAATAAATAAATAAATAATAAAAAAGTCTTAAGCATTATAAATTATATTCTCAACCAAAAAATGATAACAGCTACACCTCAGACAGTGACGCTAAAAACATCATGAAACGCAATTTGGGTTTTACGACACTTTTATTTTCTACGACCTATTTTAGCAGCACCCAGGCATCGCTAACCGCATACTTTTGTTGGCACTATATTAATCACCAAAAATAACTCTGTTAAACTAATTCAATTAATATCTATAAAACCCCTTCAATGCAGAATTCTTCAGAAAAGCATATTTCAAATATATTTAGAATTTAGGGGAAAAAATTTAGTATAAAATAAAAATAATATAGGTTTTAACATAGTGATTAAGATTTACTTCCTCCGTCCCATTATGTTTTTTACACTTCTACTTTTCACGCAGTTTCAATGCACATTTTAAACCATTAATAACTCAAATTTGGTATAAGTAAAAAATTTAAAAGTTCGATATTTAAAAACTATACGTCGAGACGAATCTAACAAGATCCTACTCGGCTATATTTTAGCTTGTATAATTATGATAAAACTTTAAGTGAAAGTTGTGTGAATAGTAGCACATTATCAAACATCAAGAATATAACGAAACGGAGGTAGTACATTTATTATTTTACCTTTATTTCTTACAAAATAATAAAATATTTATATCTTTTAGAAAAATAAATTTATGGTTTATATAATTTTGAAAATTAAGATATTGATTTTAAATGTTAAAGATAATTTAGATATTAATTAAATTTAATCATGGGATTATTTAATCATGGGCCTTGATCCTAAAAGGTGAACAAAGGATTAGGATGGATAAATTTACCCAACCTAATCCTTCAAAGTAAACACACCCTTTATTTAATTAATCTGTCTCATCCAACAGGATCGAAATCCATCTACTCCATCCATGAACATTCCCTTAATTCATTCATACAAGTTTTTTAATTGTAAAAGGTACAGGCTAGAACTTCATTCACAAAAAACACTTCGTATTCAATAGAATTTTAGCCAATTAAATCTAACTTACCTGCATATGTCGCGCAGCATCCTGATCCTTTTCCGCCAGCTAAGCTTTTTTTTCTGACCACTTAGGTGGATCAAGAAATACAGTGATCCCATTTCCATGTATTCAGTGACCATAGACAATCGTGGAGGTTTAGTGCACGCACCAAGAAATAATATAACTGTAAGAAAAGAACCAAAATAAATAGCATCACTGCTCTTGCATTAATGGCAATTGTGGTGTGATCTCGACTTTGATCACTATGCAGAGGATAAGGTCATCTATCATCCACCAGTCAACTACAGGTTCAATATGCTCATATGTACCATAATTTATTTCCTAAAATGTTGCAAGACTAAGCTGCACCCAATATAAGTAATAATCAATCATATTATGCAATAGCCTAATTTTGTTTTCTAATATCCCAAAAAAGTGTCCATTGGATTTCGGATCTAAAAGTAAACAAGGCAGAAAGTTGGATTTGGGATCTAAAAGTAAATGAGGCAGAAAATTACTAATTACGTATAGCATAAAACTCTAAATAGCAAACATGCACAAATTCCAAGAGAACTTCATGAGCATGTATGTGAATGGAAGGGGGATCAAACTTGCGGGTTGGTTGGTCAGAAAAGCTCCCTTAAATGATGCACTATTGATTGGCATTAGTTTGCTAAAGAATAATGGAACCAAAACAGAAATTCAACAATGATTGAGATCACAGCAATTGAACAACAAAAACAAGACTCTAAAATCTGAATAGGTAACCAAATCTCTTGTTTGAAAAAAATGGATATTAAAATAAAAAATTTAACCAAACCCAACACTTTGGAAATTCCCTAAGCCTGCAAGTGTTCAAAGTTTCAGATGTAACCCAAATTCAACTTCCAAGACAAATGGCACAACCGGTAGCTCAAGTGCTGCCACCAAATTTTACAATAAATCATGACAATTTTAATCGAGTAAGTGAATTAGCAATCTCACTGAATTACACTAGCACTATAGCCATATAGTCTATCGCTGAAATATGAGTTCATTCTTGATCATCATTCATCAATAAATTTTTTCTATAGCTGAATTGCATTTATAAGAGCCAATCAATTGCACCCTAGTCCCTACTAGTCGAGGAATTATACACTACAGGTTGCTCACTATATAAGCAAAACACTTGGTTTTTTTATCTCACTCATTAAAATGTCTTGTAGAATTATATACATCATCCAGTAGAATTATACGCCATATCTCACTAATGCACCCTATCCATCACTAAATGGATGCACGAAGTCATGAAAAATGATGAGTTTGTACATTATTACCCTTCCCAAATTCCAACTCATGCAAGAAACACAAGGGACAACAAAACAATCACAACATTTAAGTCTTTTATTTGATTATAAATAGCATTTAGCACAAATATCTTCACTTCGGCTTAAACATGACCCATCAAACACAAATGGCATGATTTTGACATCCATATCTCTATCATTTTACCGTATAAAATTGGTTTTTTCTTCAACATAATTCCGAATTTAGCATTGCTTGTAACTTTGCAAGGCATGTAATAAAAATTATGTTAAGTTCAAATTCAGGATTCAAAAGAAATAATACATTGGATTGCTTTAAAAAGAGAGGAGAGTAGTACCATTTGGGTGCCGAAGACGACTGGTGCAAGAAAGGAAAAACATTAATTCCAATGTATAGATCATTAAAAAGGAAAATAATGACACGTAATCGAATGAAGAGAATGACCACACCTGAGGATAGAAATTTCATTGCAAAAGTCCTCCATGTTTTCAGCAGTGAGATCTTGCTCCAAAAACACTTTAATGGCAACTTCTGTCCCATTCCAAATACCACGAAAAACTTCACCAAAGAACCCTGAAATAACATGTTACTAGTAAATGAAGGCATTTCCAAGTAGAGAAATTGAACCTATACAAAATAGCAATATAGGAGTCAAGGGGTGCTAACAATAACTTGATACATCAAAGTAGTCTCAACATAATGGTATATGCCAAGGTAGTTTTACAACAAAGTAGTTTGATGCATCGAGAAAGTTTTACAAATTCAGAGTAGATCTAGCCCATGTTGTGATAACCCAACTTATTACTTAATTTTATTGAATTAAAGCCTAGTTTGGATAATGGGTTTTTTAAGCCTTCTTGCTTCAAAACAAAAACACTTCTTTAACAATTCCAAATCAATCCAAATAAGCAGTAAGATTTGAATATATAAGGAAAGATTTTTGATCATGTATAATACTGTTCTTCAACAACCATGTTTAAACAACACTATTTTTATAAACCAAAAGTAGGCTTCAAAAGCCCATCTAAGCAAAAGGTATGTGTGTACTATTAACTACTTCCTCCATATCGATATGTTTTTTACGGATCCACTTTTTCACGCAGTTCAATGCACATTTTAAACCATTAATAACTCAAGTTCGGTATAAGTAAAAATTCTAAAAGTTCGACATTTAACAACTAAACCACGAGACGAATCTAACAAGATCCCACTTGGCTATATTTTATCTTGTATAACTATGATAAAACATTAAGTGAAAGTCTGCGTGTGAATAGTAGCACATTACCAAACGTCAACAACATAACGAGACGGAGGTAGTATGTTTGATTGCATCATTACACCAAATATATTACCTTAATTAACTATGTGGATCTGAATGTTCTATATAAAATGGAGACTAGAATTATTGATTTTCACTTATTACTATTGGATTAAAGGCTGCATCAAAAGTAATTTTTTAAATAAATTTAAAATACTTCAAGGTATTATTTTTGCCAATTTAAATTTCCAGCTTAATATTTCAGATTGAAACAATGAGACCTTATTCAGATTTATCAACAGCCACCCAGCTTTTCTCCACACTTATGAAGTGCAATTCAGAACAAAAAAAACAAAACAAACATTTATAACCAGATATTTAACACAATGCATTGTAGTCCACCATGCTTACTCCTTTTTTCTCCACATTTAAGGGTAGTGTAGCATAACAGCAACCTCAGAGATGCTCGACTCAGTGTATGCAGTGACAGTATCAGGGTAAGCTTCATTTTTAAATCTTTTCATTTCAACTAATACAGGGAAAGAAGATGTTCCTAAATATCTAAAAGCTTTTTGTGAAGTAAACAGAGATGCATATGCAGTGACAGTATCAGGGTAAGCTTTCATTTTTAAATCTTTTCATTTCAATTAATACAGGGAAAGAAGATGTTCCTAAATATCTAAAAGCTTTTTGTGAAGTAAACAGAAAAACTTTGCCACCTGGCCACTTTGCTTCTGTCACCAACGGAATTTTAGTTTCATTAAAACTATCAATAACGAAATGAAATAGTGCTCACCGATTCCAATTCGAGTGCCCACAGTTATCTCAGAGAAATCAATATTCCACTCTTCAAATGGTAACAGCGGCTTATTCTGAAACATTGGCAAATCCAGAACTCTGTTCCAAGTCAAAACCATGTCTTCATTTACCCTGGGAATCCCAATTCTTTCTGGAGATTCATTTCTGAACTCATGAGGAGAAGAAGGTAACGACACTGCTTTCTGGGAGCTGTGCTGCCTTAGAGGAGCGTATAAAGCTGACCTTCCACCAGGCAATTTGTTGTGATCATGTTCGCTATTGGCTATCTGAATGTAGTGCAAGGTCATTACCAAATAGGCAACCCAACAATTTCGGGACATTAACGGTTATCCAAGCTGATATTTAAATGATGATTTAAGTCTAACTTTTAACCCAGGAATGATTGAAAAACACTTTACTGTATATCTTGTATCTTGTATTTACCAAAATTAAGCACAACATATAAAAAAACATTGGACAGAAACAGAATTCTTCCTTTGGTCAAAAGACCTATCCTCAAGGATAACCAATTTTGTTCTTCTTATCTGATTATTACCAATAAGGTAGCTCAAGACAGTAAAATAAATAAATAAATAAATAGAATTAAAAAATAAATAAATAAAATAAAAATAGGAATCACTCCCAACTAAATTTTATTGAAGATAATTGAGAAAAACTCAACCTATGCCAAAAAAAAAGTGGGCAGTCAAAGATTATGGCCTATTTGGTAAAGCCACGTCACTTAAACTTGATTCCATGAACATCAAATCCAAAGACCTAATTATATTAAAACAAAATGCAAAATTAAGTGACCGGAAAATTTTATTTATTATCTAATCAAAAGTTCTATTGAATATATGTTTTTATATCAATAAAAAAGAGATTTAAAAATAAATATTAATCATTTATAATTAAACTTCATGATTCGGATTTAGTAAATATTTACGCAGAGCTAGTTCAGTTACTGACAGGTTATGAATAAAGGCACATTGTGGATTAGAGGAAGATCAATACCATAATACTTAATTTTTCTTTTGGAGTACATCTTTAGATTCATCCTTCTCACTTAAACTTTACTTAATGGTTCAATATTCAATTTATTAGCCAATTCAATAACTGCTAGTGAAACGAGTTACTTATTTCATTAAGCTATTCCGGATTCTGAGAGGAACAATCCAGATTTGAGTGACTTGAATCTCACATATCACTAAATTAAAAGTATTATGAGCCATAACTGTGTACTTTGAAAATAAAAAATAAATAAATAAATAAATCTTAACTTCTCAGCTCAACGATTTAGATTCAGCAACCTGGTTATTCAGACTTACGAATTTAAGCCTTAAGACTTCATTCAGTTGCACTAAACATACCCAAAAATAAAGGCACTATGTTACAGATTACAGATGTGCGGAAGTAAATAATATCCCTATTTTGAATAAAGCAGCAACGTCATCATAGGTCACATAAAACATACATCTTTGGGTTGACCTGCAAGATGTAGGGCATTTGGGCCACTTTCACTTTGTTCTCTTTGAATACGATTCTGTTTCAGTGATTCATTCATAGCTCGCACAGCCCTGGAATGATTTAACATAAATTTAAACAATGTAAAATGAAGAGCTTAAGGTGAACAAATCTACACAGAATTTCTCAGAGCAATTCACTTAATTTCAGGGAAAAAGAAATAGTGGCTCACTATCAGAGAGAAATCTTGGAGCCTACTGCTACAAGGCAATTACGATGTGCATTTTAGATTGAGTCATTTTTACTGTAGAGTCTTTCTCACTTCTGTTTAAATGGAAATCTAATAAAAGAAAATTACTAAGCAACTGATTTCTTTGTCTAAATTCAGTATTAAAGAGACGAAAAATCTAAAATGATTGCATGTAATATCACTTGAATAGGGTCCAGGGTTGGTGGAGCACATCAAGAGTTGCTGAGAAGCTTGGGGAAGGTTTAGACAATCCAGTTCAACACTTTGACAAAAGGGAAGATAACATCCACAATAACAAAGGAACCATATGACAGAAGCTCACAAGATTTCAAGCTAGGTTGCAACAGAGGATGCCTATTTTAACTTATGAGAACATAGACAAAATGTTTCCGAAAATATTTAGTTTCTATCCCAGTTCTATTCGAAATGTTTCAAGCTAGGTTGCAACAGAGGACTAACTGCGGCATTGGTCATGGCCTAAAAGATGACAAGAAACAACCAAATTCCACAGTCAAATTGAATAGCATGTTAAAGGAGTTAGTCCAGAGGGAAATGATCTAATCTAACATGTAGAAAAGAACGTAAAATAAACTATGCATGTAAGATAGTACTATTAACCTTACGATTTCATCACTTATTTCAGGAGTCACACTAACACTTCTTCTCCTTAATCTGCGTGTTTCAGAAGCTGATGAACCTTCTGACCTGCAGCGACAGGTTGGAAAAATTCTCAGAAAGTAATTACACATTGCATGCCGGTTGCAGAGTTTAGTACAAAGTGTGTCAAAAATCAAACACAAAGAATAAGCATCAAACATACAGCATAAGATTATTCTTAATAAAGTCTAAAATGAGAAATTTGACAATGCCAATCTTTCACATTAAAGCAAAGCATACAGCAAAATAAACATGCCACTCAGATCAGAAACCACAGTGACCTGACCTAAGTTCTGAACTTCCACAAATTAATTAGATAACTAAAGCATATCTGCTGGGAAAAAAAAAAAAAAAAAAAAAAGAAAAAGAAGCAAGGGTACCTTGATGTAGCAATATCATCAGGATAATCCCTAATAGATTTGCTGGTTCCACTGAGCACAGATCGACCATGCGCACGAAGCGAAGGATGTTCTGGGCTGGATGAAGAAATCCATAATTGAAGAGTAAATAATATCAACTCAAATTTAGATGAATACTTTAGGAATTATATGGCTTTGCCAAATATAAAACGAGACATGCAGACCAAGAACCACAAACCAGTGATTATCACATCTAGACATCCATTAACACAACAATCACTGATCCAATTTGAGTACCTCTGTAAGATAGACCTCAACAGAAAACTGAAGAGTAACGGCAATTGACTCTAGAGATAGAGTACTATGGAGAAGACAAAATTGTTTCAAGCACCGATTACGTAAGTACTAATAGGGTTATCCCAAGCCATAGCTCGAAAATATAAGAGCAGACACGAACTAATCATGCTGTGTTTGGAGTTTGTACAATTATGTTGAGTTCATTACATAAATATATTCCAAAGTCAGTATCAATAACCGGCACCAATGTTGTGTATCCATGGTATATGGCATCTGTTACCAAAATGGTAACACATGAAATAAAAATTCAACAGGCAAACATGATGTCATGGTTGCAAATGGGAGTACTTGCCTCCCATGGGTTTGCACCACCACTAAAAGATTTCCTCTCCATTGGGCCAAACAGCGAAAGCGGTATTTGGGTATTTTTCTTGCATTGTTTTCATTTTGAGATTTTCCACACAAAATATACACTATTTAACACAACTTTTTCACCTTAAATTTTTCTCTTATAATAATAATAATAATAATAATAATAATAAATAATAACTTCAATATTAATTCAATCAACACCGCCATTTAAATTTTTACTGCTCGAAAAAACCCAAACTCCTTCCCTTTAGTAATGCTAAACACAATCACATCATCCATTTTTATACATTAAAAATAATATAGAAACATCAAATCACATATTTACTTTTAATAGTCATTTTTTCACTATTTCATCCAAATTAACCCAAACAGCTTTAATGAAACATCAAAACACCCTCAAAGGACTTCAAAACCAATTTCACTTCAACATTAAAGCAACATGAAAAAATATTAAAATGCTGGGGCATGAAGAACCTACATAATACGATGTGCAACATTTATTAATAAATAAATGTAAAATAAATAGAAAAGCTCTAAAAAAAAGATTTAAAGTTCTAAAGACACGGAATTATTCAAGCAATAGTTCAGTTCCCAAGAAAAACCTTGAACTTGCAGTCCTTTGTTCGGAAATCACCTTTCTCCTGCTCCTTCGCCAAAATGTAGCAGCTATATTAGGTTCACTGTGTGATAAGCTGGAACAGCATTATATTACAATGAATTTGAAACATAAAGAAAGTTTACACAGCAGAAGATTAAAGGTTAAATTAGGTCACACTGAGAGTCGGGGATACCTGAGATTTCTATCAACTGAATTTGACCGCAGCATCATATTTCTCAACGAAGGACCTGCGGCATTTGAATAGGCTTCTAGCCGACGCTGGAACAGCAACCCTTCTTCTTTGTCACCACTGCAGATACTTAAAATAAATTAATGCCTTAAATTACTCAAATATTCTCTCCTTCAAGTATGAATGCTGGATACGAACATAATATAAAATTCCATAAAGATTTACTTATGACAAAAATAGATTATCAAAAAGTTCACATAGAACACAGGTACGGAAAACTAAGCTGCCAACCTCTCAGAATCAACTTTCTCAGAAACCCCATAGAGTGGACTGTTTGGTTCCATTGGTGAATCACAAGAATCATTTTCAGCAGAATCACTCTCCCCAGCAGCTGATATGTGAGTCATAAAGATAGCCTTGGTGGATCGCGGTATCAGTTGGCCAGGAAACCGCATTAAATCAACCAGCAATTCTACAGAATTCAACACAACTATGACAGACATATGTTTGTCAGAGTCCACACACTCGGAAGATCCATCAGTAGGTAAACCCTGATAAGATCAGAAAAACAGACATTGAAAGTTAAGTAGTGATGATGGTGACATTTTTAACTTCTTTACACTAAGTCCAGTTTTTTAAAACAAAAAAGTTGGGGGAAGGAAAGACGTAAAAGAAAATTTACAAGGCCTTGAATTGAAAGAAATCTTACCACCATTAGTTTACTTTCAAGTCCTACAGCATCTGCAAGAACTTTAAATAATATTGCTCGAGGTCTGCAAGAACCTTGTTTAATATGTCCCAACAACTGCACACCTCGACTTTCAGAAAAATGTGAGGCTTCATCCTGAGCAGCTTTGTTCGGACTTTGTTCTGTATTGGGTCTCTTGTAAAAATCAGATACCTGGTAACAGGTTTTCACCGGTGAGAAAATTCCCAGATCAATATAACAAGAACAAGTGAAACAAAAAATGAAAACATGAACTAGAGAGAGAGAGAGAGAGAGAGAGAGAGAGAGAGAGAAATTAAAATTAAATAAAAATAGAACGGACCAACGCTTTTAATCTGTATCTTTTGGAAATGAATAAAATGATGGCAAACTGAGATTCTGACTAACAAATTTCAATGTTGTACCAAATACTGTGTACCACAAATGCTGAGTACTAACAATTTGTATACATGAATGAACAGAAATATTAAACAAATAATAATATTCTCATTGTGTAGCACATGAAATTCATGCTTCCATAATTAGAGAGTTGCTTTGAAAAAAAAGCAGGGCAAAACACATCATTAACTTCTTGGGGTGCTCATGGTGAAACTTAAAACATGACAAGAAGTCAAGAACGATGACATAACATGTCAGAGCTGGTGCATAGGGAGATATTAAAGAACCATTACAATTGGTAAGCCAAAAGTGTGATGAAATTCAAATTAACTTAATACTCATCCATTACACGGAAGGAAATCAACAGCACATTCATGAGATTAGCTATAGAGGTGGTTATGAATGTTAGACTTTGCAAGATTCTCTCACCAATCCAGCAATCTTCTTTATCACGGCTGCAGTATTGGTGTTCAAACCTTTAACCACGGCAACAATAAACTGCTTCAACTTACAGAGTTTTCTGTCTCTATCGGCATCTACAACAATAACATCTGCTCTCAAACCCTCAAGCTCCAAAGCATGAAGTTCCTCCAGGGTAGGTATATCTTCAAAACGATCCTTGAGCTTTTTATCCTGTTGGGTTAAATATAATTAATACAATTGTCTATTAAAATACAGAAAAGGAAGGGTAGTGACAAGAAGCAATATTCATGTCATCAGCTAATCAACAGACATCTGATGAAGTGGTGCAACCGAGCAAGTTTATTTGCAAGAGTAACTAACTCGTCAGCAGAAGTTGAAATGGCGCGGTTAAAATGAGGTTTTAAGATGGTTCAATTAAGCTGTAGCAAAAAATCGGCAAGTAGACTGCATTCAATAATTGTGCTAATGATGAATGCAATCCAAAAATTTCCTTCATGACAAATAGAATGGTATATATCAATATTATAAAAGAAAAAGAAGGTAACCACTCCCATCTCTTTTATTTTCCGGATAAAAAACTCCATATTTTCTGAGTCTTTTGTAGTTATGGCAGGACCTGCTCCTTGCCACTTTCTAATTGGTTTCCTTTTTCCTCAATTCACTGAACTTGATACATACCACTTCATGCATCGATGTTGATTGCTAGTCACCTCAGAAATCCCAATTTAAGTATTTTCTAGAACACAGTAAGCTTTTAACTTGACCCGATCACAGACCCTTGCTACTCCCTTATAACACTCAAAAACTAGGGCATCCAAAGTTCCAAACTAAAGAAGTTCTACTGATACGCTTCATCACAATAGTGAATGGTGCAATCTCCAAAAGTCGAAACAAAATACCAGGGAGACATAGCTGTCTATTGCACAGTGTGCCCTAGAGCAAGAACTGCTCTGGCCAATGGCACAAGGTGCAAGGATTGGTGTGCACAATATTGATGCTCATTGTTTGCACATATTGTGCCTTATGGCACACACCAATAAAAATCTATTCCTGGAAACATTGGGATTCAGAAAATGATTTATTGGGTTGCACATAAACTAATAATTTTAAAAAAAATGTCAGCAAAATGGTTTGTTGGTTTATCAGTGCAGCTTAACAGCAAAATGCTCTCATTAAATGCCCGTCATTTGCATCCATTATATTAAAAAGATAAGTTGTAAACAAATGTCTCATTTTTCAGTTCTCACAAGGAAAAAAGGGAGATGAAAAGAGTATGCAGCTAAACAAGTGGTGAAGCTTCTAGGGAAAGAGCCCTCATGGCCTTAGCTGAAATCAAATTAGACATGATAGAACACCTCAAAATATATGCAAGTAGAAGATGATGTCTTGCAAAGGAGGTGGTGTATGAGAGACATGAATGAGAGAACCTGAAACATGATAGCTAAAAAAAATCAACTGAACAAGAATACAAGATGACCTACTAGCGTATCAAAATTTTGTACGGAAAACGGTTTTAAGCTTTGATTGCCCCGACTGCGATGAGGAATAATAGGTGTGAAGAAAACATACTGTCCACTTTTTTTTCAATTGATACATTTGTTTCAGACATGAGGTTTAAGGAAATGAAAAAAGTGAAAGAAACATGTAGTGGATGAAAGACAGAAATAAGGAATTCATCGTGGGTGGAAAGAGAGAGATGATCATGTAAATTGCCCAAAAATGAACATATCAAATAAATAAATAAAAACAAGAAAGTATAAAGCTAAGATCTTTTATGCTCATAGGAAAACTTAACAAGGAACTATTTACTATGAATGAAGAGATGATATCAAAAAGGACAAAGCAAATACATCATAGTCCATTCATCTTATCCATAAAGTCACAACAAATTTTGTATATCATCTACAAGACAAACAAAATACTATTCGATTACTATAATTCCTCTTTAGGGTAATGTGAAGCCAACAGCATATCCATAATTTTTTTTTTTTGGAAAAGCCAGAGGCCGGACGCATATCCATAAATTTAGAATGAATTTTCATCACAGAAAGCATCATTAAATATACCAATATCACACCACACTTCTTTAGAAAGAGATAGCAGTTCATATAAAAGTTTAAAACTAAAAGTTCCACATAAAATTGGAAGTTTTAAGTATAAACTTAAACAGGAAATAACATGGGCTTAGAAAAATACTAAACCTTGGTAAGAAACTATCTATACAAATTCAATCAAGAAGGCAAAAAAACAAAAGAGAGGGAGGGAGGGAGGGAGAGAGGGAGAGCATGATACATATTAGGATATCAAGAAGTAAATGAAGATGTGACATTTCATTTTCCCTTTCATAAGCATGTTACCAGAACCACAAAGTGACTCGACTCGTAATGCATAGTAATAATTACTACATTGCCGTGTAGTTTACATTAACTGACAAATCATTTTAAGGAAACGGTGATGCAAAGGAAAGAGGAATTATGGAACATGGTGTCTGATGCACAGATTTATCCATGGACAGTATCCATTATGAATAGGAATGAGTGAGCAATCATCATAGAAGGAATGGAAATCATAACGCCAATCTCTTGGATGAACTCACATCATATATTAGTCATCATTTTCCACATTACTCTCTTCTTTCCATCACTCCTTCCATCAACCAAACATGGCATATATGTCATAAGTTTTAGAGATTAGCTTACAGGAACAACTGAGTAGAAACCATTTGGAATTGGTTCAGAAAGAACTCCAGTGCTCCATAAGGTCTGTGAAGCTCTCCTGCATAATGATCGGTCGTAGTGCTCCTTGTCTTTGAATCCCTCATTTCTCGGAGACTCATCCTTAGAGTCTAAGGAAATAGATCCAAATGATTCAGCAAAATCTGAAGGCCACCATGTAGGAGACCTCTGCTCTAAGGGTCCAGTATTATCTCGCGTATCGTCCATGCTCATAATTCTTAAAACTCAATACCATCTCTTAACCACCTTTACCCCATAAAACCATTCATCAGTTGCGGGATTTCAGTAACCAGATAAACCCTAAAATCATTCATCAGCTGTAGGATTTCAATAAGCAATGTTGGGTGCCAAACAACCTGAGAAATGGTTGGAAAGTTACGCAGATATAAAGATGATCGCTCAACGGATATTTAAAATCATTTGAGGTTCAATTAGATCAACACAAAAGTATAAAACCATAGGTGCTAGCAAAAGCTCCCAAATGATCAGAAAGAATAAAAACTAAACACTTCAAAGCAGCATTTCAAACTATTAATGAACAGAAAATTCAGAATGAACCCACAGGACAAAGCAAGAATATATCCACTTTGGAGATAGTTATCATAGCTCCGCATAGATGTCAAGACTCAAGACAAGCATACCCATACATAAAGGCAATAAATTACTTAACTTGAATAATAAAAAGTTAGTCTGGCTTGCTACTCCCATCAAAACAAATGAAGGATGGACTTAATTCATAAATGACAATTAATAATGAACTTTATAGGCCGAAAAGCGACGGAAAAAACAACTAATTCAACCACAATCGTCAAATAGTAGATCTCAAACACAGTAAAGCTCGTTAATGGTAAAATGGTTGTGATTATTCAATGTGGCTAGAGCCTGTGTAAATGCAATCAGTCATTCCATAGCTGCATTCTAACGCTCAAATTTATTAGCAGATCCATCGAGTGAACTTGAAAAATTCGAAACTGCGAGTCGACTAGGAATGGAAAAAAGGAAAAAGAATATTAAAAAAGCTTTAATTTTATTGAGGAGAAACCCGATTTGTTTATCCATATGCCTTCCGAACTTGGAATCTTCAAGCAGCGTAGCTCCCGACCTTGTCTTTGGCTTCACAGACGAAACCCAAACCCAACATCGCCGTTCAAC
This sequence comes from Hygrophila difformis, assembly GCA_030278955.1. NCBI lineage: Eukaryota > Viridiplantae > Streptophyta > Magnoliopsida > Lamiales > Acanthaceae > Hygrophila > Hygrophila difformis. The sequence continues at coordinate 1,805,576 of JAOANR010000266.1, read as the reverse complement.
TCGCCTTGAAGCTCAAGTTCAGGAACACAGTTCCAAAAAAGTCGGATTTGCAGGTTGGAATCCGCAAATTGTAGGTGGATTAGCAGTGATGGAGTTTTGGTCATCTGAGTGTTTGCAGTTTTCGATTTCAGGAAGCCCTAATCGAATTCTGATTGCCATTGCCAGCCTGTTCTTTTTTCTTTTCTTTTTTCTAATAAACCTAATTTACATTTGTGCCCCGTAAAATTGGCATTTACAAACTTCCACGTCTCGGTTTAGAATGATTAGAGTGGTGGTGGTGTTTCATAAGTAAATGGTAGAAACTCTTATCACTTCTTGCAATTTTTATTTATTGATCAAAGAGGGTTCAATTATTATTATTTTTTTTTTGTTGAAAGTTCTATATAAGTTAGGAAAGAGTGATGTGAGCCCATATTACACAAATTAGAAACTAATAAAGAGAATGAATAAAGATCGATGGGAAATCGAACCCCCAATCTATAAATTGAGAGTCGGTGGATTTGACCATTAGGATAAGTCCCGGCTCCAAAGTGGGTTCAATTATTAATAATTAGAGATTTTTTTTTTGCTAAACAATTAGATATTTTTATTGGGATAAGATTATGTTTTAAATTCGATTGGGAAAAAAAATATATTGTATGCATATAAGAATTTCTTGTAACTAGATTTTTTCGCCCGCTGCGCACGGGTGTTGAACTAATATGACGTTATAAATGTGAATATAGGTTTTTTGGATTACATAAGATTCAAAGTTTTTTGCTTAAATAGTGGTTGAATACATGCAATAAAAAATTAAAAAGAAAATACATGAGAAAATAAGATGAAGGAAAAAAATTCTAACTTGCAACCAGGTTGATAACCAAGAATTTTTATTGAATATTGTTTGAGGATTGTTACAAGATTACGGAAGGGAAATACAAGAATTTAAATAAAGCTGTAAGGGAATGAAAAATTTGCAGAAAATGAAGAACACTGATAAACTTGTAGAAAATAAAATGGTGCAGAAAGTAAAAAGAAATAATGCGATTAATCTGGGGGGTTTTTGTTGATTCTCTGCTTCCATGTCGCCTCAAGCCTTTTATAGAGAATGGGGTTGATGCACCAGGCTTCAATATACTCCGGATTCTCCTCCCCTGATGGTGCCCTGTATTGATGTCGCAGGATCCTCTCCTCTTGACGCGGCCTTGACTACCGTTCTGATCCATTCCCCTTGGGTGATGCCTGGCTTCAATGCTTCCACGATCCTCTCCAAAGGTGTTGTAGCTCCTCAATGTTGCCCTAATCCTTTCCAAGGGTGCGGCGCCTCTCATAATTTGTCTCCATCCGTTCCGACTCATTGTAGACTGGACCGACTGATTGGGCCGAAATGTAGTGGGCCTCAATTTTTTATTAATTGGGTTAACAGATGTCCTCCTCGCGCAATTTGTCTGATTAGCGCTTAAAGACATATTTGCGCGTTTAGTCTAGTTCTGGCCCCTTTAGGCCCATTTGTAAACCCTAAGCCCATTAGACACTCTATAAAAGGCCATGGATTCCCACAAGGGTTAGAATTTTGGTCATTTTTTTTCAATTTCTCCTCCCTTCTTCTCTTTTCATACCACTGTCGGCTACTACTTTAAGGATTGCAGCCGTCGCCGCTGTCACCACTTTTTTTATCCTCCGACTGTCTCGCACTCGTACTGTCATCGTTGGTCAGCACTTCCTTTGTCCTTGATACTGGCCGCCATTGTTGTTGAAGAGGGACGCTACCATCTCTATTCAAAGGCCGCCATTTTGAGGAGCGTTGTCCGCAAGGAGCATCGCCAGCCGCCCGAACGCCGCCATCCAGGAGCCTTGAGCACCGCCATTGCCTTCCGAGAGCCGCCAACCTCCGTGAGCAGCCAGCCGCCAACCTCCATGAGCCGCCAGCCGCCAGCCGCCAGCCGCCATCGCTTCCCGGGCCGCCGACCTGGCGATCGCCGCCAGTCCTGCCAAGAGCCGCCAGTTCCCCGAGAACCTTCGGCCGCCATCCTCGGGTCGCCGCCAAACGCCTGCAGCTCGCCGCCAGCCCGGGTCGCCGCCACCTTGAGTGCCGCCAACCTCTGAGCGCCGCCAAGCCCGAGCGCCGCCAACCCAGATCGCCGCCAGCCCCCTGCTGCGCCGCCAACCCCCCTGCGAACTCTGGGCGCCGCCAGCCGCCAGCCTTGGATGCCGCCAACCATTCGAGGGCCGCCATCTTTGAGCCACAAGCCGCCACCCATCTTCATGGATCAGGTTAGTTTGCTCCTTCGGTTATCTTGTTCTAATGCTCTGTTGTCTTAAAACTTGTGAACTCGTAGACCATGATGTGAGGCTATGACTAGAGACTAGGGATTCGAAGTCTATGCACCTAATTGCATACTGGGCATCTTGTTTCGCATTATTAACTGTAAATGTTTAGTGAATTTCGAATCACATGCTGGGCATCTTATTTCGCATCATTAGCTGTAGATGTTAAGTGAATTTTGAATCATATGTTGGGCTTGTTTCTAATCTTGAATCGCATCCAACACTCTGAATTGCATCGAATTGCATGCTAGGCAACTTGTTTCTTCTCATCCTATCTGTATGGATTTTGTGTAACTAGATAGGCATTGTGATCTGTGTCTCCTTATACACACTTTGATCTTTTAATTTGTCTGTTATGATGAGAATCTCCCTTTGACAATATCCCATGTTTGATCACATAAGATTTGGTAGAGTCTTTCCACACCTGATATGCTTGAGGAGTTAATGAATATCCGTATTGTATTTTTTGACATAGAATTTAGTTGATGGAGCTACGCCAGTCGCCAGCTCCAGGCCGCCACCCATCAGTCCGGCCGCCAGCTTCAAGCCGCCATCTTCATCTGCTCCGGCCGCCAGCTCCAAGCCGCCTACCTCTGCTCCGGCCGCCAGCTCCAGGCCGTCATCCGCATCTGCTCCGGCCGCTGCCACTGCTCTGGCCGCCGCCACCCCATCAGCTCGGGGCGCCACCTCGGGCCACCTGCCGCCATCTTCATCGGGATAAGCCGCCATTCGCTCAGCCCAGGCCGTCATTCCCTTGCCAGGCTTTGCTGCCTTGTCGTCTGGTGCCACGGCTTTTCAGGTTTGTTCGTATCCCTTGACCTGCTTGTCTGTTCACTTTTTTACTTGTGAGTTTCTTTTGACTGATCTGTATAATTTTGCAACAGGACGTCGTCGCGAGAACTGCTCAGGCCGCTACTCCTGGCCGGGCCGCCATTCAGCCCACCACTCCGGATGCCCAGGCGGCCACTCTTGGCGGGGCCGCCACTCCTGCCCAGGCCGCCACTCCGGATGCCCAGGCCGCCGCTCAAGTTTGTCCTGCAATTTACTTTGTCACCTTGTATAGTTGATTCGTCCTCCCTCACCCATGCTTCATATCTATTTTGTAATAATGCAGATTGTTGAGGGGTTGCTCATTCCGGACTCTGATGATGAGGCCTCTGATTTCGATCGCCCGTAGTCGGAGCCTTTTTTACGTCCTTTCCATTGTACGAGTGCGCATGCAGACGAGACTCGGGAGTTTCTATCGTGCACATGTCCGATCACTCTGGCTGCATTTACTAGAACCTTTGTTTCTCAGACGAGGGCTATCCGGTCTTATCAGTCTGGCACCTATGCCTCTAGATCTAAGAAGACCAAGGTTCCCCGAACCGAATGGAGTGACGATCAGAGTAGTTTGCAAAAATATGTTTCGTGGGTTCGTCGGATGGGAGGACGTACTTCTGATTGGCGTAGATGGGAGATTGAAGATGCCATCATCTTATCTACCCGGCCTGTAGTGATGGATCATCGCCTCATCTATTACCTCATGGGTTTTTGGAATTCTAGTGTTAATGCCTTCCAGTTTCCTTGTGGTTTTATGGGTCCCACTTTCCTTGATGTCGTGATGATCACGGGGCTCCGGGTGGATGGTTCAGAGTTGACATAGACGGCTTCCGACGATCCTGTACTTGGTGCTGCGATTTGTCTTTCGGGCAAAACAGCCAAGCAGTACGCAACCTACATTGATCACAATATGACGACCGGGAGTTTGCCTTCTACATAGGATGAGCACGTGACATTTCTACTGTTATGGTTTAGCCGATTTATTATCTGCTCGAGCGCTCGGACTGTTCTGCGCACCACTCTTTCTTTTGTCTTGGCTATTATGAGTGATCATTCTCGAGCTACTGGTTCCTTTTTCCTTGGCACCCTGTTCAGTGGTATGGCCAAGATTTCTGATATGTTGGCTAGTGGGCGAGATCCCACTAACTCGGCCTATGGGCCATTATGGTTTCTACAGCTTTGGGTTCAGCTATACTTCCCTCGGCTATTTACTGGTGTGCCTCATCCTGGTCCGAGGGAAGTTTCTGAGGGTAACCCGTTAGGCCTATTATTAGCTGCTGATTCCGTGAGGATTAGCAAGGATGGTCTTCTGAGGCGGGATAGTCTACGGATTGTTCATTTTTTCCTTCATCACAAGCCATCTTATCATGACTTGTTTGTGTACGCCCCTATAGGATGGTTGATGTCCACACTTGTGTGCCAGTCTGCTCGGCCAGGTAGTCTTCATGGAGAGTCTACTTGGAACATTAGTATGAAGCCCCATATGCTTTTGAGTGGGGTAAGAAGGAACGACACGTACAATCTATTCATAGCCGAGCCATATTGTCTTCATTCGCTCGCTCGTCAGTTTGGCTGTGATCTTGGACTTCCTCATAGGGTAAAGTAGCCGGTTCCCTTTACCAGGAGTGAGAGGATGACAGACGCTGGTATTCGGGCGGTGGTTGCTTTCTCGTCCCGCCTGACGCGTTCTAGTTATCTTCCCTTTACTCCGACGGGGACGCTTGCTGCTGGTTTCGTGGTATGGTGGACGCCATACATCACTTCTATCCTGCCATCTCATGACCAGATACAACCCGCTTTGGGGACCCGCAACGTAGCTCGGCTCCTTCGAAGCAGCCTAGTGTTCGTGGTGCCGTTGTCCGATCGGCATCTACTCTCGTTTCTCGCCGTGCTGCCCCGAAGCCTAAATCTGCTGCAGCTTCTTCATCTCACAAGCGCCGAAGAGGTATATCTCCTTTGTCAATATGTTTTTTTATAAACTGCTTCCTGGTCTGTTAATATTTCTGTCTCTTCAGCTGACGACCGAGATAGCGAGGGAGATGAGGAGGATGCCCCAGATGATGATCATCATGAGGAGGGGTCTGCGAGCTCCGATGAGTCTACTGGCTCAGATGATGAGGACTATACTGCTCGCTCTGACGAGGATGAGGAGTCCAGCTCTAGTGAGGAGGAGTCGGGCTCAGATAAGGAGGAGTCGCGTTCTGATGAGGATGAGGATCCTGCAGATGATGGCGGCGGCGATGACCCCATGGCAGAGGACCCTGCGGATGATGGGGGCGCCGATGACAACATGGCGGAGGGACCTACGGATCCCCATCGGGAGGATGGTCGCGAGGGCATCACTAATCATGACCAGACACAAGAGACTATTGTTGATGTTCATGTGGGCGTGGATTCTCGTTATTCCTCCTCTTTGAGCCGACTTTCTGATGCTCCTACACCATCGACGGATAGTTGTTAGCTCGTGCTAACTATATCATCCTCCATAGTGATGACCCCAAGTATCAGACTGATGCCATAGCGACTGGCGTTGATGATTCTTCGCCTGTCCCCGCTTTCGAGGTATGTTTCGCCACTTTGGGTTTGAGTTTCTTACTCGCATTAACCTTAGCACTGTAGTGACATCCCTTTTTCCTTTCAGGTGGATCCACCTTCCTCCCAGGCTGGCGACCATACCTCTACAGTTAGGTCCGCTGATCCCGAGTTGGTTTCTCAGGTACACCTTAGTTACATCCCCATTTTCTTTATCTTCCTTTTGTAAAATGATCCGAAATATAGCTATCCTCTAGACCTCCGAGGACCAGATAGACCATCCTCTTCCTGCTCAGGCTGCGGATCGCGCCTCCACGACTAGCACTACTGACCCTTCGGCGACATCTCACGTACTCCTTAGTTGTATTCTCATATTTTCTTGTTCTTATGCTTAAAGATATATTCTAAGGGTTTCTTCCTCTAGATCCCTACGGATCAGGCAGATCACTTCATAGCTGATACTTCGGCTCTTTCAGCTGATTTGGTTACGCCACCTCCTAAGGTATGTTTCATTTCATCTTTTATCATAGTAAAATTCCTCTGCAATCTCCTAACATAGTTTTGCCTCCAGACACCTATGGATCCTCTTGCAGGCCCCGTGGCTTCACTTCCTCATGACTTGGGCACACGTACTGACATAGCTTCAGCATGTGAGGCGTTTGATCGTCTTCTTTCTGCCCAGACCGGTCCACTTTCAGCTGAGATGGTTTCTGGACTCTATGACCTTCTTAGCGATGTCAGCTTGGTCCCTACTTTCGTCGAGGATGCTGGCTTCTCAGATTTCTCGGAGCTTATCTTCAATTTGTCCCTTTCTTATCCCTTCTATAGCAACTCAGCGGATCACTTCGCCCAGGATTTGACATTTATTGATGATCTCAAGGCGCGGCACCACGAGGTTCGCTCACGTCCTCAGCGTGAGCAGCTGTCTACGGATCATAGGGTTGAAGAGAGTCGGCAGTCACAGTTAGAGAGTACCATCGCACAGGCGAAGTGCGACATTGAGAAGGAGAAAGGTGTTATTACAGAGGCGGAGCGTGTTCTTGCGGATCGCACAGGCGAAGTGCGACATTGAGAAGGAGAAATGTGTTATTGCAGAGGCGGAGCGTGTTATTGCGGAGGCACGACGTGTTATCTTAGAGAAGCGCTGCACTATTATTGGGGCTACAGATGAGCTCACCCTACTTGAGCCTGAATTGATTAAGTTGTCTGATCGAGCTACCGCTTTGCAGGCTGATCAAGATCGCTTAGCTGCAGATGATCGTGATTTATCAGCTGAGTTATCGAGAGCCCGTCGACCCCTGCTATCTGCTTGTGCTCGAGTTTCTGTTGCTGCACTTCGTCGTCTGACGGACATTCTTGGGAGCATCCGTGATCAGTGGGCCATCATGCGTCTTCGCATACTAGGTGATGGGACGCTACCTCCCCCTTAGTAGCTAGCACTGTTTTTATGATTTTTTATTCAGTACACTATTTTGGGTCACCTCATCGGCCCTGTGGTGAGCACTTTTAGTACTCTTGTTTGTCGCTTTTGCTACTTCTTTGGCCAGCTTTGTGACTAGCCACTTATGATGCACTTATGCTATTTATTCTGACTCCTAGACTGATGGATAGAACATTTTGAGATATTTTGCATTTATACTCTGTTTGTGTTCTTGACCATCGATGTCCATTAACTTGTATGCACCATTGAGTAGTTAGTCTTTGTGTTACAATGAATGGTCTTCACCAATTTGGTGACCACTTCCCCATCTCGTTAGCATGTACACCTGAAGGCAGGATCACTTTCCACACTAGATCCTCTTCGCTGAAAATCTTGCTTCGAACCTTCTTATCATAATGCATTGTCGTTCTAGCTTTTTGACGACAGATACTTTCCAAGGCCATAAGCTTGTCACAATCAGCAGTCTCCAATTCTTGCAACATGGCCTCTTCATACTTAGATAAGTCTAAGTGATGCTGCTGGGCCACCCTTAGAGAAGGAACTGTTATTTCCAAAAGCAAAACAGCGTCATGACCATATGTCAAGTAGTACGGCGTGAACCCTGTAACTGTGGACTTAGAATTTCTGTAAGTCCATAGGACCTCTGACAAGGTCTCATGCCACTTTCTTAGTTTTCCGCCTAATGCCTTTTTGATCATACTTATCAGGATCTTGTTGGTGGCTTCAGCCTAACCATTTGCTTGGGGGTAGTATGGAGTAGAGTGATAGATGCGGATCCCAAACTGTTTGGCGAAAGCTATAAACTTTTCACCAGTGAACACCGTACCTTGATTGACAGTGATTGTTTGAGGGATTCCAAACCGATGTATTAACTCAGTCACAAACTTGATTACATCGCCTTGATCGATTTTCCTCATTGGCCATGCTTCTACCCATTTGGTAAAGCAATCAGTGGCCACAAGTACGAATGAATGATTCTTAGATGATGGCGGATAAATCTTCCTAATAATGTCCATCCCCTAGCCACGGAATGGCCAAGGCTTAATGACTGTGTGTAATTCTTCTGCCGGTACCCTTTGAATTGGATCATGCTTTTGGCAAGCCTCACAACCACGAGCATACGTGATATAGTCTTCCATGATGGTTGGCCAGAAGTATCCATGGCGTTGGATGCTCCACCTAATGCTAGGCCCTGCCCCATGAAAGCCGCATATCCCCTCATGGACTTCTCCTATCACCAACTTGGCGTCTTCGGGTCCTATACACTTGAGCAGAAACCCATCGAACGCCCTTCGGAATAACTCACCGTCGACTAGTGTATATCGTAAAGCTTTGACTTTTAGCGAACTATCTTCTCCAGACGATGGGTTCTCAAGGTATCATATGATATCGGTCCTCCAGTCACCTTTCGGGTTTTGAGGTTGGACCTCTTGTTGGTCCTCAGGCTCATTTGTGATGGTGGCGATGTGTGGTGCCCTTCTAGGACGACCAGTCTACCAGCCTGAAGCAAGTTGAGCAGCCTCGTTCGCCTCTTGATTTGGGCTTCTAGGCACATGTGTGATGGTGACATCTGAAAACTTACCTAGTAGCTCTAGTGCTGTCTCATAGCAGTTAACCAGTCTGGGACTCTTGCATTCATACTCTCCCGTTAGCTGCTTCAGGATGACTTGGGAATCTCCAAAAATGGTAATGGATTTCGCACCCTTCAGCAATGCTGTCCCGAGGCCAAATATCAGAGCTTCGTACTCCGCTTGATTGTTGGTGGTGCTAGGCTCTAACTCCAGAGCAAGCTTCTAATGTTCCCCAAGAGGACTAGTGATCGTAATACCGGCTCCCGAGCCACTGCTTGCACAAGATCCATCAAAGGTTAGTTTTCAAGGTTCGAATCGTATAAAGGACGCTTCTTTGGGATCCTCTGGCAAAATCAACGAAGGGTGTTGAGCTAAGAAATCAGCCAAAGCTTGTCCCTTGACTCCCTTTTGAGGGACGTGTACAAGGGTAAAGGGACTGATCTTCATAGCCCACTTAGCTTATCTGCCCTTTAATGCCGGCTTGTGCAAAAGTGTCTTCACCAAGTAAAAGGAAGCTACTACATAGACTGTTCTTGGCAACATATAGTGTTCCAACTTATTGCGGGAGTATACTAGGGAGTAGCACAATTTTTCTAATGCGGTATATCTTACCTTTGGCCCTTGCAGAGTCTTGCTGAGGTAATAGATAGCCCTCTCCTTGCCGCTTTCATTATCCTGTGCAAGCAAGCATCCGATAGACTCTTCGGCGGCTGATACGTATAGTTTCAAAGGTACCCCAGGCCTTGGCGGCACCAATACTAGAGGATTGACCAACACTCTTGTTATTTCTTCAAAGGCTGCTTGATGTTCAGCCATCTACAGGAACGTCTCGTTCTTTCTTCCTTTAAGTATGGTAGTGAACGCTTTCATCTTCCCTGCAGCATTGGCAATTAACCTCCTTAAGAAATTGATTTTACCGATCAATGATTGCAGCTCTTTGAGATTGGACGGTGCACGAGCTTCCAAGATGGCCTTAGCTTTATTCTGGTCTACCTCAATGCCCCTCTCATGCACCAGGAAACCTAAGAAGTTCCCTGCCGGCAGGCTGCCGCTACTCCGAAGGCACACTTAGCTGGATTAATTTTCAATCCATGCTGCCTCATTCGGATGAAGGCACCTTTAAGGTGAGCCAAGTGCTGGCCAAATTTGCATGATTTCACAACGATGTCATCAATGTACACCTCAAGTGTATGGCCAATTAAATCATGAAAAATCATGTTCATGGCCCTTTGGTATGTTGCCCCGACATTTTTCAAACCAAAGGGCATGACTACCCATTCAAAATTGTCGACTGGCCGTGGGAAACGAAAAGCTGTTTTGTGTACATCATTTTCAGAAATAAAGATTTGGTTGTATCCAAAATAACCATCCATTAATGATAAAAACTTGTGGCCCGCGGCCGCATCAACAAGCATATCGGCCATAGGCATTACATATTCATCCTTGGGCGTTGCCAAGTTTAAGTTCCTAAAGTTTATACAAACTCTCAATTGACCATTCTTCTTTACAACAAGTACAATATTTGCAAGCCATTCTACATAACGACAAATTCTAATGTAACCTGCTCTAAGAAGCTTCTCAATCTCGGCATTTATTTTTGGGATGACGTCTGGATCGAACCGCCTGGGCGGCTGTTTATGAGGTCTGAATTCTGGATGAGTTGGCAACTTGTGTTCGACTAGCTCCCTGGATAGTCCTGGCATGTCTGTGTACTGCCATGCAAATCAATCTTTATACTTATGAATCAGCTCCACTAGTTGGTGCCGCACCTCCTCAGGCAATAATGCACTTATCTTAGTCAGCTTGGGCTCCGCATCTGTCCCGAGGTTGATGTCTACAAGTGGTTCCTTGGCTTCTGGACTAGGCAACGTTCGCTTCACAGGAGATGGCCACTCAGATGGCCGAATGTCCGTTGTGTTTTTACACTTGTCTTCGGCACCCATCATCATCTCAGTGGTGGCGAGCCGCTGCAATAGGTCTTTATAAATGTCGTGGCTGTTCATCATGAGGAACTTGATGCTTCATGTCGGCTATCTGCAGAATGTAACTTGAAGCCGCTTGTTGTGAAGTCAATGGATTCTAGATTCATGTCCATACCAATTAAAGCCGAGGCAAGTTGGATGTCCTCCAAATAGAAGATCGCATCATCATTGTTGGTGTCCTGTCCTGCAAAGGGTTGAGGATCAGCCTCCATTAATTCTATCTGATCACCATCCCAAATGAGTAATAGCTGGTGTAAAGTGGATGGGAAGCATTGTGCATGTGGATCCAGTCACGTCCTAATAATGCAGAATAGCATGTTTTTTACTTTACCACAAAAAGGCCACTTTGATAGTCTTTGATCCGATAGTGACATCCGCCATTATGAATCCGGTAGGCTGCGTTGCTTCTCCCACGAAACTACACATTCTGACCCTGGTGGGGATCAGATCCCTCTCACTCTTCCCAATCTTCCTCAGAGTCGACATGGGCATTACATTTGTCACTGTCCCGTTGTCAACAAACACCCTGCTTACAGGACGTCCATCAATGTGAGCCTTGACATACAATAGTTTCAGTTGCCTTGTTTGGGCCACCTCGGGTTTGGCAAACTGTGCCAAAGCCAAATTTGGAGCATCATGCTGGCCGCCAAGTTCTTGTGTGGGAGGCAGATCTCTGGTTGGATGGGACAGTTCTGCTATCATTTCATCCATTTCTTCAATGAGCCTGGCGAATGACGGCTCTTCCTCATCCCATATCTCGGATTCGGCATCACTTATCTCTTCATCAGCAGCCAATCCAATGACCTGCATGGGCACGGAAGGGTCCTTTGGCTCTTCTTCTTTTTCATAACCTGCTTCCTCAAGCTCTTTATCTAATTTTTCCTAGAAATCCTTTTCTTCAATATCTATGCCGTCCAATTCACCCTCATACTCCTCATCAATGTTGAGGTTCACATCACCCCATTCTTCATCTTCATACCATTCATCAATGTTGAGGTTCATATCACCATCTCCATCCTCATACCCCTCATCAATGTTCATATCATCCAGTGTGCCATCCTCATCAGTCATGATGCCTAAGGCACCAATCCCAACTTTAGGTTCATCTAGATCGGCCTCCACAGCTGTCTCCACTTCTGTATTTGTAATGGCACCAAAATTCATTTATGGCGCCTCATTAGTCAAATTTGTCTCAGATTGTGCTTTTGACTTCTTTTCGGATTCTAAGGCCTTGCAATAAGTTGTGAATCCTTCAAAACTATGTGGCTCACTTCCACGTTCACCGGCCTCATGGGCCGCCAAATATTCCATGTACTTCATAAGCACACTAGCCATAGAGATGTTTGAAGGAGTCATGTCCATTTTGTCCAACTTCTCAATGAACTTCTGTCCCAAAGAATTAACCTTACTTCCTTCATTACCAAACTCGGTGGCAACAGCTTTTCCTTTGTCTTTAGAAACTGGTGGTTGAATGTTAGTTTGAGGAAGCCCAACCTTCATTGTCTTAGGCCAAGGTGATGGCGGCTGGGGTTTTCGTTCCGCCCACTATAGCCTCTCTTGAACTGGCCTCCTGGTGGAAGGTGATGGCGGCTGCAACCTCTCCTTCACTGGCCTCCTGGTGGAAGGTGATGGCGGCTGCAGCCTCTCCCGCACTGGCCTCCTGGCGGAAGGTGATGGCGAATGAGGTGGTCTTCTTGAAGCCTCATGCATCTTTCCCTTACGAGGTGGCATGGGCGAGTTAGATTCCCTAGCCAACCCCGTATTTCGTACCTTCTCGTAGAGGGGTCTCCGCTATTCGGAGGTTTCTACTCTGAAGTATTGGCTTCCGAGGCCTGGAAGACTCCAACTTATGGATCTGAGCTTCCCATTGCCGCATCTCCCCGGCATACCGTCTCTGATCCCGCCTAAATTGACTTCTAGTCATGGATGACGGCTCCTTTTGAGCAGCTTTGCTCTGAGCCCGATTTCTCATCCACCTTTCAGCCTCAACAGGATGTTCTGGACGCCCCATCTAGGTTGGAACCACCTGCACACCATGCCTATAATCACGAGTAATAGGTTAGTGTCTCCCGTTTTCATGGATGTCTACAGCATGCTTAGGGATCTCAACCCTCAACGGAGGATTCTGCTTCCTCTTATGTTCTCACTCTTCCGCTTCCAGGACTTTCTCGAAGTCCTCCTTCGACATGTTTTTAAATATTGGTTGTTTATTATACAACTCTTTTCTTTTTTCATGATCAGACTCATCAGATAACAAGTCTACATCATCCTCATCGATTTCAATGTGTTCCTTTCCTCTATCAGTCCGGCTATTGGAGCCGTCATCTTCTTGATTTGGGATGAGTCCAGAAGCACCAATTGGAAGTTGAGGGAACGGATCTAAATCCACCTTCATACCTGCAATTTTCAAACGTCCCTATTTTATTTTGTTCTGTATGGCAGTTCTAAAACTCCTGCATTTAGTAATGCTGTGATTAAATGAGTTATTGCACTTACAAAATGCTCGGCCTTGGGACCGTGGTTCGTCATAGGGGATTGGAATGAAGTTGCGTCACAAGAAGAGGTGGAGGGAGCGGTTTATCTAGAAAGTCGAGCGGCGGGCTTTAGACAGATGCTGGATGACTGTGAACTCATGGCCGTGCCCACAATTGGCCCTACTACGACATGGACTAGAACAGTAGAGGGACAACGACTGGCAAAAAGATTAGATAGGGGAGTCGCTAACTTGGAGTGGACTCTTCTTTTTCCGGAGGGTCGAATTAGCCTACTACCCAGGCTAGGCTCGGATCATGCACCTTTAAAGTTGAGCTGTGGCAATCGAGGAGGACGGAGTGGCAACCGACCCTTTCGATGGGAGGCGGCTTGGGCCACCCATGCAGAATATGAACAAGTTGTCGCTAAGGAGGTGGCGGAAGGAACAGGCGACTTTGTTACATTATTGGAACGTATTCAGGATTTGTCGGGGGAATTCAATGCTCAGACATTCGGCAATATTGGGCAGCGGATTCGGATCTTGAAAAGGAGGATCATGGGGGTCGAGCGAGTGCTGGATAGAGTGGACTCGGCTTGCATGCGAAGGTTGGAGGGAGAACTCAAAGCGGAGCTGGAATTAGCACTATATCAGGAAGAGCTTCTATGGTATCAAAAGTCGGGGACAAATGGGTGAAATGGGGTGATCGAAACACGAAATATTTCCACGCGCTCACTAAAGTCCGGCGCAAGAGAAACTGCATATATGGATTAGAGATCGAGGAGGGCGGCTGGATGACTGATCAGGGTGACCTACAAGCTCATGCAAGGCAATTCTTTTCAACCATGTTTGAACGTAGAGATGTGGAGCCTGTTGGCAATGAAATTGTGCCACTGGAAAACTTGCCGGAAAACGCGATTGATGATCTCGCTAGGCCTGTTCAGCGAAAAGAAGTGGATAATGCATTGCACCAGATGAGAGATTATGCAGCGCCAGGGCCAGATGGATATCCGGTAATCTTCTACAAACGTTATTGGCATTTACTTGGAGATTCTGTGTTTCAAATGGTGTTACAGGTGGCTCAAACAGCAGTGCTACCGGAAGAGATAGCTCATGGCCTCATGTGCTTGATCCCGAAGGTGGAGGTTCCGAGAAGCATATCCCAATTCCGCCCGTTGATGCTTTGCAATGTGACTTACAAGATTATTACAAAAGTGTTGGTCAATCGGTTGCGCCCGGTCTTATCAGCATATATTGGGCCGGAGCAGTCGGCATTTCTCCCGGGAAGGGGTACAAGTGATAATGGATTGCTTCTGCAGGAGATTGTATCATCTATGGAAAATAGGAGGTTGGGGTGTCAGGGTGTTGTATTAAAGATTGATTTGGCCAAAGCGTATGACACGGTGAGTTGGTCCTTTCTTCGACAGTGCTTGAGCGAATTGAGGCTACCTGGTGCGTGTGTTGATCTCATCATGGCGTGTGTGCAATCCACCACATTTTCAATAATATGGAATGGGCATTTACTAGATAAAATTAGGGCGGGCAGAGGGGTTCGTCAAGGAGACCCGCTATCGCCCTATTTATTTGTGGTTGTCAAGGAAAAATTGTCGCGGCTTGTAGCGGATGAGGTCGGGAGAGGCGCATGGAGGCCGATTACTCTTCGACTGGGAGGTGTGTGTATTTCCCACATGATTTTTGCAGATGATTTGATTCTGTGTTCACATGCTAATGAGGATAGTGTTCGATGCATGGCAGACGTACTCAACAGGTTCACGTCCAGGGCGGGCATGCAAGTCAATGCTAGTAAATCAAAGGCGTTTATCTCGCCCTGGATGCATGAGGAGGTGGCGGGTTGGATTGAGGAGCATCTCCACATTGGCGTTACGGAGGATCTTGGTAAGTACTTAGGTTTTCCGATCATCCATGGGCGAATGAAATGTGGTCACTTTGAGTATATTGTGCAAAAGCTGGAAAGGCATACTTCATTATGGGAATCTAAGTTCTTAAATAAGGCGGGAAGGGTAACTAAGGCTAGGGCGGTATTGGCTGCAGTGTCATGCTATGCCATGCAAGTTCATTGGCTGCCGCAAGGTATTTGCAAGATGATTGATTCCAGCATAGCTAGATGGATATGGAAAGGTGGGGTGGGACGCGGGTTACATTTGGTGTCGTGGGAGAAGATGGTGAGGCCTAGACGTATAGGTGGTTTGGGGTTGCGCATGGCTAGACGGATGAACACGGTGCTATTTGGTAAGCAGTTGTGGCACTTGGTGTCGGAATCTGACAAATTGTGGGTTAGGGTCTTGCGAGACAAGTATGGGATGCAACATCAATCCTTTCCAGCCCACCATTGGTTGGGATCCAAGCTATGGAAGGCGTTTATTCGAGCAACTGAGGTGTTGAGAGAAGGCTTTGGGATCAGGATTGGTGATGGCATGTCGTCCCTTTGGCATGCACCATGGTGGAGGGGGAGGCAGCTTAGGTCGGATATGCCTTTTGTGGATTATCACGATGTCGGGCTTCGGATTAAGGATGTGGTGGATGGACAAGCATGGAACCTTGACAAGTTATATACTTGGATGCCAAATGATATTAAAGAGCAAATCCTTGCTTCACCAGCCCCGATTTTAAACGCTGACGAGGCTGATTTGATGCATTGGAGGTTCGATAAAACTGGGGTTTACTCGGTATCTTCGGCACACCAGTGGTTGGACACAGGAGGAGGACTGGAGGGATCATGGACATGGATGTGGCAGCAATCGATACCGGAGAAGTATGGTATGTTATTGTGGCTTATGGGACATGATTCGGTGGTGACTAACCAATTGAGATATAGAAGAGGAGTAGCTTCGTCGCCTCTTTGCGTTATATGTGGAGCGGAAGTTGAGACTTGGCGCCATGCCATTTTCTTATGTGCATGGGCGAGGGAGTTGTGGCGGATGTGCGACATGGAAGGCACTCAGGGGGTGGCGGAGTTGGGGCGAGGAGATATTACACACTGGTTGGAGTATTGGTACAGAATGAGGAAGGAGCGATTCCTATCGGTGCTATGGACCTGCTGGCGTGAAAGAAACCGTAGGGTGTTTGAGGGAAAGGCGAGAACTCGACAGCAGCTATGGTGGGTGGCGCGCCGGTTGGGAGTCGAGTTGTTAGGGGCTGGCGGAGGGACGGATGAGTCGACGGGTAGAGAGGGCAGGTTGGTGGGCTGGAATGATGGAAGAGAAGAGGAGCTGGTGGTGCACACGGACGGCTGCTTGATGCTGGACGCTGGGTGCGCCGGGTATGGCGTCAGTTGCCGGAAGGGAGATGGGAGTTGGGTGCGAGGCGAGGGTGGTCATCAAGGTAACAAGGCAATTCTTGATATTGAACTGTATGGCATTTGGAGAGGGCTGTGCTTGGCAAGGGAATGTGGGGCTCGACGGGTGACTTTATATTCGGATTCCTTGGGAGCGATTGGATTGGTGCGGAAGGAGGCGAACAAATACCACTCTCTGGACCTTGATTACTTTGATTCGGACTGCACAGGCCCAATTTGATGGATGCAGGATCTTACATGTGCTTAGGGAGGGCAACTAGGCGGCAGACTTCTTGGCACGGAGGGCAGCGTTGGATGAACAGTTCTTTACGACGTGGGCCTTCCCCCCGGATGGTATCCAATTGATTCTTCAGCGAGATGCAGATGGCACTCAGTATCCCAGGCTGTGAGCTGCGGGAGCCGGACTCAGAGATGTAGTATTTTTCTTTTTTTATTTCCTTTCGCTTGCCTTTATGGCTGTTACCAAAAAAAAAAAAAAGATTTTTTTATATTAATAGATAGATTTATTTTCTAAATATAGATACTGATGATGTGTCTTTGGCATTATTCAGAGGTTACTCAGCAGCTATCACTCTATATATGTGTTTTAGTAATGACTGTTGATCTAAAAAATAACATATAATGACTGATTAACCCCTTAAAATTAAGAATGATGAATTAAATTATAATGACTTATTATATAGATTAGTTTATAATAAACGGTTTATTATTTTAAAAAAATTCTCCCGATTTTATTATTTTTTTAAAAAAAATCTCCCTCCGTCGCATTTATAATGTCTTGTTTATAACACTCCGTAAAATTTTAATTTTTTTTATTAAAAGATACTCAAAATTTTTATATTAAAAACTCCTTATAAAATTATTAATTTATCGTTAGGTAAATTGGAGAATGAGAAGTGATATTTTCGGAAGAAAAATTTCTTAGGCGATCAAAAGACAAGTCATGGACTAACTTTAAGCAATTAAAAGTTTTAAGTGCAATAAAATTTAATTAATTCATAAGTACTAAGTTATATTATACCACCAGCTATTTAAGTCCATATCAATTAGTTACGACTACTTAGTCGAAATTTAGAATATTATTTTTCCAAATAATGATTAGCAAGTCAAGCCTAACCGAACAAATAACTATCATTGGAATATTTTAATTAAGCGTAAGTCCACTAATTTATAAGTATTGAAAGAAATATTGGACAAAGGGTCAAATCACTTTAATTGATATTTGATTGACCGTTATGGATATTCGTTGGATAATAGAGGAAAATCCATTGGACAAAAGGGTCAATCACTTTATTTGACATTTGATTTACTGATATGGATAACCGTTGGATAATGGGGTGAGAACCCAATGGACGAAGCTCTTGACCGGTTATAAGGATACCTCTTCCCTTCTATATAAACTTCTTCCCCCCCCCCCCAATTTCCGCCTCCATCTCGCTTTCGTCCCTCACCGTCCGCCGCCGCCCAACTCCGGCGCGCCACCATCACCGCCGCATGGCCACCGCCGCCGCCGTGTCGCCGCCGGCCATCCGCCACCTCCGAATGCCTCCCCTTAAGCCCGGAATCGGATCCTCAACCTTCACCACTACCGGGATCCACCAACACCACCACGCAGCCACCTATTTCCGCCACCACGCCACCCTTTCACCGTGACCACCATCATCCTCATCATCCCTCATTCCCAAACCAAATTTCACACACCAACTTCTCTTCTCTTCTTCCAAGTTCTTTCATTTTTGTAGTGTTCTAGTAATCTAAGTTGGTGTTAGAGATTTTGCTCGTCGAGAAGCTACGCCTTTAGGAAGCCCTGCCTACTCGTTAGCCTGCATTTTTGTCTGCGTGTGTTCCTCTGCCATCGGTAACTGTAAGTGAATTTTTAATCTTCGGAGCTAAGCCCAAATTTATTTAGCTTAAGCATAATTTAAAAACCGTTTTATTATTTTTAAATTTATGCTTATTGCTCCCTACTATTTTTTGGTATGCCATTTTACTGTGCTTACTTAATTTTTGCAATAAATCCAATGGATTTTTGGTATACCACTGTTAAGGGGTGGATCTGTGTACTGGGTCAGACCACCTCTGCTGGATGTGTGCAGTTCAAAGCTATCTGGGGACGTTGGCACGATACCACTACCAGAGTCCATGTTGTTTGAGGAAATTTTTTACCTCCACCACAACCCTTGAATGTATGTGAGATTTGGGCCTTACAGCGGGGAAACTGCACATATGATGGCTGAGAAATTATTTCTTGGTAATGCATACTGTCATATTATCTTTTCCCGGGTTTAGATTTATATAGATTTTGTCTGTGCATAAATAAATTTTTGTTTTAGCATACCATTACCATAGCTGTCATTTTAAATTATTTCTGCGACCCTACCTCCTCCGGGACTAAAGATCTACTTACTCAGCGATTGCTTTCGCTGACTCTGCACTTTTCACCGTTTCCTTTCAGGTTTTGAGATCTGCAAGGCATCTTTTGCACGGACACGATTTGGGGTATTATTTACGTAAAAGTGTATATTTTAAAATTCCCATTGGGATTAAAATATATTACTTGGCATAGAAAATTATTTATGACGCATGAACAAATATTTGGGTTTTATCCCATTTATACGAATATTGTGCCCCACTGTTTAAAACAATGCATTCCACGTTTAATAGTGTTATTTTTTAAATATGAGATAGACAACCTCTTTTAAAATAAAACTTCCATGGATTTATTCCATTATTGTTATTGCGCGCTTTGAGGAATGCAGTCCTCCGTTTGGTCACGCTATACCAAATATTTTTATTAAGCTTATTTTATGCTTTCCACAGTATATAAGCTTCTTTGCGAATTATATGCTAGCTTGTCTGGCACGGGTTAGCATAAACATTCAATTCTGATTTTCTGCAATTATTTGTTATAGCCTTAGCGTATTTCGGGCATTCCGGAATACGTGGCGGTAGCACTCACCCATTGTTCCCGCTCTTTGCTTCCGCTTATCATTTAGGGAAAATGGGGGTGTTACATTGTTACTATTGGGAAATTAAGGTAGAGTTAATTTGTGAGTATATGATGCACACAATTATTAGAGGATAAAATTATTTTTATTTATTAAAAAAAAAGATATTTATAATGGGGCATAAAAAAATAGCAAGTACTCCCTCCGTTTTTTATATCTTCTTCACTTCTAGATTTCACGCACTTAAATGCATATTTTTAAAGATTAATATCTCAAATTATATATAACAAAAAGTTATGAAAATTTAATATTCTAAAACTATGTGATTATATGAATCTAACAACATTTCACTTAACTATGTTTTATATTATATAACTATGTTTAAACTCGAATCAAACTTAGTCAATGAACAGTATTAACTATACAAAGGGTAAACATATAACAACAAAGGAGGGAGAAAAATATTTTAGTTGGGACAAATAGAGTTTTAAATATTAAGTGATAAGTGGCAATAAAGATAGCAAACAAGACCTAAAGTTGGGGTTGGGGTAGTGTATGTATTATGTATCCATGCACCGGATAGATGAGGGAGGGCTGTGTTTTGGAATACAATCTTGCAAAAATACAGCTTCGATAATAGAGAAGGGTGGTGTTTGGCTGGGGATTTCAATGCGGTGGTCAGGGAGGGAGAGGGATATGGTGCTAGTGAGTACTTAGGGTCAATGAGGGAGTTTCGGGAGTTCATTAATCAATCGGGATTGGTGGACTTGCCGATGGAGGGGGGTCATTACATTTGGTTTGGGAGGGGGGTCGGCGGGTAGTAGGCTGGATATGATTCTTCTCTCGCCTGAGTGCTTATGCACATAGAGGGGGGTAGTTCAACGAAGGGGTATGTCTGTGCTCTCTGATCATTATCCAATTATTCTGGAGTCAGGGGGGAAGTCATGGGGCCCTAAGCGTTTTTTATTCTTCAACTACTGGATGGATGAAAAAGGATTCCTGGACTTAGTTCGCGAGCCTTGGGGTGAGGAGGGGTCGGTCAGGGGGGATATGATTTTCGGCAAGTTGCGAATTTTGAAGAAAAAAAATCAGAAGTTGGAAAGGCTACGGGCCATCTGAGTTGGATAAACGAATCCATCATATTTTATCAGACATAGGGGAGTTGGAGGATAAAATTCAGGGTGGAGAGGCAGAGGAGGAAGTCAGGGCGGATTGGTTGGGAGAGAGAGGCGAACTTAAGAGGTTTTTGCTTGCCGAAGAGAGGAGATGGTTTCAGAAATTGAGAGTTCGGTGGATTAAGGAAGGGGACCAGAATACTCGGTACTTTAATGCGGTGACAACGATAATAGGAGGCGGAGTTACATTGAGGCGATCAAAGTCGAGGGTGCTATAAGAGTTTTAATTTAAAAAATTTAAAATATATAAATATGAATGTAACTTTTTATCAATATATTTTTAAAATATAATTCTATTACTTGGATGTTGGGTTAAATTAATATATTTATAATTTAAGAATAACTTGCTTTTTGTTTTTATCGCTAAATTTTGTTCTCTAATCTTTATAATTAATAATAATTATCAAAGATTTTTTTTGGTGAAATAATTATCAAAAATTTAAAGTATCTATAATTAACAAAAATATATACTTATATTTTTAGTATGTAGTCAGTGAATCAAGGAATGCCTAATTAAAATCCACATTTGAGGTACTGATAGTTTAGTAGGTTAGCCTATGTAGTGTGGCTCCTGACATTTTAAATGTATCGATTTGAGCCTTTGTATAAATAAAATTTTGTTTTGGGTAGACAATCCTTTAATGCACAGTGAGACATGGGATACCCGATATACACAAAAATAATGATAAAGTAATATTACATATAATGTATTTCTATGGGTCTATTTTTTAAAATTTTGCACGGGGCCCGGAAATTTTCCGAGACGGCGAAGACGCACCCTTGTTGTATTTATTTATTTATTTAAGGATGGATGAGTGATGTCTGTAAAAGTGAAGTAAAAGAATGCGATTATACTAGTAGAAGCAAGTGAATAGGCCACGTGTTGTTATAAAGCAATCAGGCTTACTCACGCATTCTTCCAGCCTCAACTCCCTGCCCTGAGTGATGACACGTACGTTGTTTGTTCTCTCCAATCTCCAAACTTGCTTGAATTTTTTGCATTATTGCCCATCCCATATGTATCTATCTGTACACCGCCATTAATAATAATTCCCACATACTCATCCTCTTCCATATTTATCATCTAAACTACTATATTTACATCCTTCGCCTAACCCCATTATATATATTGCTCATACTTCATATCTCACACACACACACACACAAAAAGAAACCTAGCTAGCTACCTAATTCAATTTCAATAATGGCATCCGAGCAGCAACAGCGTAGAAGGGAGAATGTGGTCGATGAAGAAAAAATTGACGTCGCCGTCGTGGAGAAAGATACAGTTCCTAAGCTCAAAACTCATTACGAGTCTATTATTGAAAAGGAACTGCACACCCACACCCACACCCACCGGAAGGAGGAGGAGGAGCCACTCACTACGGCCGACAAGGTGAAACCTGTAGCATCCGGCGCCGCCTCTCAGTCTCCGACAGATACTGCCATGGCGGGACGAGAAAAGCCCTCCCTGGAGGATATTTCTGACTTGAGGGCACAAGCGCAGCAGAATTCCATGGAGGCTGTAAATGCCGCAGAGCAGCGCTACCATAAGGCGGAGGCTGCTGACAATGCCGTTTCCTCCAAGACCGAAGCTTTGATTCCAGCCAAGGGTAGGGACATCATTCCAGCCAAGGTCGATGCACTGAAGAACACGGCGGCCATGGATACTACCAAAAGCGCTGCAGCTGAGAAGGCCAAATCCGCAAAGGACACGACGACGGTGGATACCACCAGGAGTGCTGCCGACTATGCGGCTCAACAGGCCGGAAAAGTTAAAGATACGGCGGTGGATACGACCAAAAGCGCTGCGGAATATGCTGCTGAGAAGGCCAAAGCAGCCAAGGACACGACCAAGAGCGCCGCGGAATTAGCTGCTGAGAAGGCCAAAGCAGCCAAGGACACGACCCAAAGCGCCGCGGAATATGCCGCCGAGAAGGCCAAAGCAGCCAAGGACACGGCGATGGACACGACCCAAAGCGCCGCGGAATATGCCGCCGAGAAGGCCAAAGCAGCCAAGGACACGACCGTGGATACGACCAAAAGCTATGCCGAATACCTCGCCGAGAAGGCCAAAGCAGCCAAGGACACGACGGTGGATACGACCAAAAGCTATGCCGAATACCTTGCCGAGAAGGCCAAAGCAGCCAAGGACACGACCGTGGATACAACTAAAAGCGCGGCAGAATACGCCGCCGAGAAGGCCAGAGCAGCCAAGGACACGACGGTGGATACGACCAAAAGTGCCGCGGAATACGCCGCCGAGAAGGCCAAAGCAGCGAAAGAGACGACGGTGGACAGTACCATGACTGCTACGGGGTATGTTTCTGAAAAAGCTGCAGCGGCCAAGGATGTGACTGTGGAGGCGGGAAAAGGCGCGGCAGGATATGCGCGGAAAGTGGCTGTAGAAGTGAAGGACCAGGCGGCCGTGGCAGGCTGGGGCGCGGCGCATTACACTCTGGAGAAGGTCGCAGAAGCCACAAAGGCGGCGGCGGGCGTGACGTCGAGTGTGGCGGGTTACACAGGCGAGAAGGCGGTGGCAGCGAAGGATGTGGTGGCGGGAGCAGGGCAGAGCGCCGTGGGTTATGTAGGCGAGAAGTTGGCGGAGACGACGGAGGCCGTGGTGGCGGCGGAGGAGAAAGCGGCGGAGTATGCCGCGAGGAAGAAGGCGGAGGCGAAAAGGGAGTTGGAGGACATAAAAAAAGCATCAATGGAGGACACACGAGAAGAAGCATCACAATACACGGTTCGTATATAATTGTTTAATTGATAAATAATGCTTGTTTAAATGTGTTGATAAATGTACGTACATAAGCGTGTACCATATTGTAGAGTTGAGTTGGGATGTTGAAATGATGGAATGTGTTTGTTGAATTGAGTGTAGGGAGAAGGGGAAGAAGCAAAAACATACAGTGGAGTCGTCAAGGAAGGAGGAGGAGGAGGAGCAATTAGAGGAGAATGGGCGGAGGACGAAGAAGGCGGCAGTGGCGGCGGCGGCATCCTCAAAGCGATCGGCGAAACTATAGTAGAAATAGGGCAAACGACAAAGGATCTTGTAATAGGAGGAGGAGGAGGAGAGTATGAAGAAGAAAAGGTATTAAAAGAGGGATTGGCAAGAGAAAGAGGTGGAGTGATGAAGCAACACAAGGATAACACCACCAAGAAGATGGAATAAATATGATATGATGTTTTCAATCCACCAAAGGGACTAAGAAAAGGACGATGTCGAAAGGAATATGGAGGGGGGTTAGTTGATGATCAGGGCATGCATGCATTTAGCCATTTACACTACTTGTGTTGTTTTTAGTGAGATACATGAATAATAATATTGTCATATATATATTTCAGACAATTCGGGTGCAAAAGTTACTTTTACGGTCGCGTATATATATATAAGATATATATTTATGCCTAATTTCTTCTCCTTGCGTCTGTGCATGTGTATTTATTTTCTTTTTCTTTGTTCTTTTAAGAAAATTAATTAAACCTAATATAGCTGAATATTAATTCGGCGGAGAAATATATGTTCTCCTATGCACCCTTTAATTATGAGTTTGTCGTCGATATGATGGGGTGGTTATTAGGCTTATTTACTCCCTCCATATCTTCCAAGTGATTGGTAGTAAGGCCGCGCGCCTGCCGAGGAGAGGAGACAACGGCATACTTATATAGTAGGAGTAGTTCCTTGCATTCCTTGCATATGATGAATGAATTAAAGGGTTGAAAGCTTGGAATTCATTCATCATTTTGAGATGGGAAAAACACTTATCAACATACAAGCCAAAATTATCATAAAAGATAAAGCACTTCGTTAAAGGAACAAATTAAAGAGAGGAATTCACTTGGTACCTGAGAATTAATAATGTTGCTTGCCTTTTCCTTTCTCATTTGTGTCTTGTCTTGTTCGTCATTATAATTAGGGCTATTCTGGGTGCAGTCTAAGACAATACCAAACCGCAAACCAAATTGTATTTTGATAGTTTGGTTTGGTTTGCGGTTTAAAATTTATGATTTGATTATTATTTTTTACAAAACCGTAGTTTGTGGTTTAGGTCTGGTTTGGAGAAAAAATTTAACCAAATCAGACCGTAAACCGCCATACATATATATATTTAATTAAATATATTTATAAATATATATTTATTTATTTTCTATTTCATTGTTATATATTTCATATAATATCAACTACATAATTTGTTATTTTCTTATACTATAGGTTATTGGGCTTGGATTGATAAAATCATGCAAGATCAATATTCAATTTTACTTGTTTTCAAATTATTGTCTATACATGTATTTATAGTAGTAGTTTTATTTTTTGCCAAGAGCTTCTAGTAGTTCTAGATTATTATGTATTTGGTTTATAAATAGTGAACTTATATTTTTGTTAACTTCTAATTAGGATTTTGGAGTTTAAACTGTTACACTTATGACTGTAATTCATAAGATTTTTTTTTAAAAAAAAAAACTATGCTTAAACCGTAACCAAACTGCACCAAACCGTTTTTTGGGTTGGGTTTGGTTTATAAAATGCTAAAATGGTTTGGTTTTGTTTGATTTTTTTTCCTAAACCGTTTTTTTTTTTTTTTTTTGCGATTTGGTTTGAATTTGGCGCGAAACCGCACCAAATCAAACCGTGTTCACCCCTAATTATAATAATCTGCTCATACGGTTTTTTTTTTTGGATATTTGCTCAGAGTCCGGTCCCGCAGTGCCCGGTCAAGTCCTGGCAATACTCTTTTATGCCAGCCGCCAAAATTCCTTAACTTTTATACCCGAAAAGACAGAAACGGTCCTGGTTCGCGTATGGTTCGTATACGAACCGGGATAGGAAACACGAACTATGGGATTAATTAATAAGGGTGATTAAGAAAGCCCGGATCGTGGTCCACGGCAGGGACTGTACACGAACCCATGGTGTTGAAGACGAACCACGGCGCTACGTGGCAATGGATTCGTGGTTCGCACATGGACCACGATCCATATGGTTCGTTCACGAACCTTTGCGCAGATGTGGGCTGGATTTATTCCCCACCAGCATTGGGAAACGAGAAAGTGGTTCGGTCATTGAGATGGTTCTTTTACGAACCTAGTATTATTATCCCGACCCCGCCATGGTGGACAGAATTTATTCCTGACCACCCATCATGGATGAAACCAATAAATTTTGATCTCTAAATTATCATACCTGCACTGTCCAACATTCATATTTGGGAGGAGAAATTTATAGGTGAAGGGAGATTTTATCTTGCGCATTTTGGGAGCATCCAGTGAGACAAAGAATTGAAGAATTAAGGTTCTAGGGTACGACCATTTTCGGTAAGAGATTTATCTTTAAATTGTTGCTTTGAAATGGCTGTAAATAAATTGTTAGTTTTCGTTTCGGATCTAAGTTATTTAATGTGTGCAGTGAGTGATGTTGGTTTTGTTACGCCTAAATTGTAGATCCATGGTTTCTTTAGCAATGGTATGTACTAATTTAGTTAATTTTGGGTTTTTAGTCATAATATTATATTTAGTAAATAAAGAAAAGTGATTTTTTTAAAATTTATGGTTGCGTATGATATAGTTTTTTTTTTTTTTTTTTTGCTTTTATGGCACAGATTTTAAATTTTTTTTACTCCTTTGTTATTATTTCAGAATTTATGTTAATGTTACTATTATTATTACTTATTTTAGAATAATAAATATTATTATTGTTGGTATTATTAGTACTTACAGTATTACTAATAATTTAAGTACTTGTTACACTTGTGAGTTATATATTATTCTTATTATTAATATTAGTATTATTATTAATTATCATAATTACATTAAATAAGTAATTTATTATCGTTTGTTTTGTTGTGTTATTTAAGTGTAAAATCTGTGGTCCGTCATCCATGCGCGAACCACGAACCACAGGGTCTGTGGTAAAATTTGTGGTTCGTGGTTTCATGTGCGAACCACGAACCACGAAACAAGGCTAGCGAACCACTGGGTCCATGGTAATCTCTGTGGTCCGTCATCCATGCGCGAACCACAGGGTCCGTGGTAAAATTTGTGGTTCGTGGTTTCATGTGCGAACCACGAGCCACGAACCAGGGCTAGCGAACCACTGGGTCCGTGGTAATCTATGTGGTTCGTGGTCTATTTGCAAACCACGAACCATGAACCACATGGGCCATGGTAATCTATGAGGTTCGTGGTCCATGTGCGCACCACGAACCCACGAACCACGAAGCACAGGTCCATGTGGTTCGTCCAGTTGGCGGCCCACACACCTGTTGGTTCTTGCACGGTCCATTCCAGGAAATTATTTGTGTTATTGGTGTTAATAATAATAGTCTTATTGGTGTTATCATTATTATTACTATTGTTATTGTTACTATTATTATTGGAATTATTATTAACATATTGTAGTTTATAATAATTAAAATTATTATTATTACTATTAAACATATTTTCTTATTTTAATATAATCTACACTTTATTATTTTTTTGTGATCTTATTTAAGTGTATTAATACCTTGTAAAATTGTTATATTGTTACCTAAGGGTGGGTGATCAACTACACAGAGCAATGTCTTGGCTTGAGCGGCTAAGCGGTAGCACATGGTACCAGGGCGAGTGGCATTCACACGACGAGGAAGAGCGAGGTCTGAACCGTAAGTTTTATTTTTACACTGCTGGTAAAATCTTTTTTAACGGATACACTGTAGTGTGGTTGAAATATGTCATCAACATATAATGTTAAAGTAATTTTATAAGGTTTATATGTGTCTGTGAAATTGTTTTTAATTTAAGGGATACAAGATACACAAAACTCAACAAATTACGATGCCGTACGAAATTTGCCATTCGCCAAGCGTGATGGAGAGTATATTTGGCACGACCCCGACAATGAATATGTTTGGGCATGCAAATGTAGTCGGGAGCAGCCAAGGGTACGGAGTGGTAGGTGAAAATGTATACGAAAGAAGCGCTATGGGTAATTTTGCTAGATATCCAAGCATTATTATCGGTGAAGGAGGGAGGCATTTACAATACGATGAAGTGCCGGAGCCGACGGTGAATCTCGGCGGATATGCCGTAGAGCATGGTCATGCTGAGGATGCTGGAAATACAGCACGTGCTGAGGAGAGTAGCTCGGGATCGGAGGCTGAAGAGGATCCAAACCCACCCTTGCGTTACGGTCGTGTGGACCAGTATTACAATATCCTCAGAGACCGCGAGCGGAATGAGGAACGGGTCGAGAAAGAGGGGCGGCCCGGGCTGCAAGCAGGGCATAATCCGGTTTGGCCGAGGACAGAAGAAACATACATTGTCCCAGAGATGAGTCATGGGATGTGGAACCTTCCCCGGCCACACTTCGACTTACCGGAACGATTGGTCGATGAGCACGTGGACGAGACCGTGGGCACATCATTTGCAGTCGACTCAGTCTTCCCAACGAAGGCGAAATTACAGGAAAAGCTGACAAAATATCTTGTGGATGCTAGGTGTGGTTTCGATACGTCGAAGTCGGATAAGTCGAGGTATTATGTGAGGTGTAGGGTTGATGGTTGCGAATTTCATATGCGAGCAAGGGGAACGGCATCGCTTTGGACGGTGTACAGACTGGTCCCGCATACGTGCAGTGCAGACCCAGACAGGCCTAATCCGACGACACTCCCATCGAGACATTTGGGCAGCTATTATGCCGCAGATATTGTTGTCGAGGAGAAGACGTTAGAGCCTGTAATGATTCAGAGCATGCTGCAGAGAAAGGGCGTCAATGTCTCGATCGGAATGGCCCGGAAGATTAGGGACCATGCAATTTGCTCAATTTTTGGGGATCACGACAGTTCTTTCAAGATGATCCCTTCGTACCTACACATGTTGGAGGAGTCAAATGCAAATACGGTGATGGATTACGCGGTGGACATGGAGGGGAAATTCGAGCTTGCATTCTTCGCACTGGGTGCCTCGATTGCTGGGTGGCCAGTGATACGGCCTTTCATAGCAATCGACGGGACACATCTAAAGGGCAAGTGCAAGGGTGTCCTCTTCGTGGCGGTAACGAAAGACGGCAACAATCAGTTGTTCCCGCTCGCATTCGTTGTTGGGCCCACTGAGTCAATTGAGACGTGGCGGCGGTTTCTACTGCAATTAAACCGGACACTACACCTGCAGAAAGATGTGTTGCTTGTGTTCGATGGGGCGAAGTGCATTAGAACTGCGATTGAGCAGGTGTTACCAGCTGCACGCCACGTCCTCTGTACGCTGCACATAAAGTTTAATCTAGCTCGGTATGGGAAGAGAGTGACTGACCTGTTCACATCGGCTGCCTATGCATACAAGAATTCTGATTATCATCGTCACATGGGTGCATTGAAGCAGCAGTGTCCTTGCGCATATACGCATCTCCTGGAGAAAGTAGGGGATGCGCGGTTTGCGCGTGTGAAGTGTCCTGTTCGTCGTTATGACATGATAGCGACGAATCCTGTAGAGAGCATGAACCACAGGTTGAAGTGGGCGCGAAGGTTGCCCGTGTGCTCAATGCTCGACGTCATTCGTGCAACTATTGCTGATTGGTTTACGAAGCGGCACAACGACGCATTGAGTGGCACTACCGTTTTGACTGACTGGGCACATCAGGAGCTGATGAAGGCGAAATATGAAGGACAAACCCTGTCAGTGAAGGACAAAAGGAAGTCCGATGAGTACAACGTCTCACAGAACGGCAAGGCGTACACAGTAAACCGTGGGTCGAAGACATGCACATGCCAAAGGTTTCAGCAGCATTTGATACCGTGTCCCCATGCATCAGCAGCGATCAGGTATCGACGGGCCCCTGCCTTAAGTTGGTTTTATAAAGGTTATGAGGCACGCCAGATAATGTTTAATTAACGCTCCAACCTTTTTGCGCATGTCTGTGAACCACGAGCAGACTGCATATGTGTCGCCACACTACAAGCGTGCGGTCCTCGTCCAGGCATGGAAAGCGCGAGTATATCCTATGGACCACCCGAACGACTGGGTAGTACCGACCGCGATTGCCAAAGCAACGTGCAAGACGCCAGATTGCCCGAGGCAGGCTGGTCGACCGAAACAAAGCCGAATTCCATCGGGGGCAGAAGGAGCTGGGAATTCCAGAAGGCGACAAACTTGCAGTGTGTGTGGTGCGGCGGGCCATAATTGGAAGAGGTGTCCGTGCCCGAGCGCCGATGTCGCTGGTCCATCCGAATACCGACCAACCATGCCACACTTATGCACATCATGTGGTGGCGCGGGACACGATGCAGCGAATTGTTTAATATTCCTAGACTTAAACAGCCCAGCTCCGTATTAAGATTGGAGTGTATTATACCGTTATTATTGTTGTTATAAATATATTGTTAAGCCGAACAAACCCCTGTCAGCTCATCTCTGTTTCCTTCTGTCTTTTCGATTTATGTAGATTTAATGTAATTTACTATATCTTAGGAAAAAACGCTAAGGATCAATTTCGCTAAATGGTTTTACCTAAATGACTAAAACATCTTTTAAATTAATTATAATATAGGTAAAGAATAAAATTTGTAAAACCTAATTATTACTTTTAAATAAAAATAAAAATGTCCAACAGAAATAATAATACATGAAACGTGTCGAACAATTTCGAAATGAAAACCTAAGTATCTGATATGACATGAGTTCGTACACGAACCATTACACGAATCAGGGCTGTTTGGGTCTTTTTGGGTACAAAAGTTAAGGAATTTTGGCGGCTGGCGTAAAAAGATAATTATCAGTATCTGACCGGGTACTGAGACCAGTGGCGGACCCAGGAATTTTAGGCTGGTAGGGCCGAAATTTTATTTTTTTTAAAAAACATTATAAAGAGTAAAAAAATATGAAAAATGTTCAATCACAAAAAGAATAATACTATAATATACTACCCGCTTTTGTGAATGTGAAACGTTTAGCTTTTTAACACAATTCATTGTTAAGAATACATTTTCAATTGAGGTTGTGGCAATTGGTAAGATCAATGTTAATTCAATCAATTTATAATAATTGAAAAAATCACATCATACAACTGTACATCAACTCCTATTAATTGACGAAAATAAGTTATATATCTTTACATCATACAACTGCACATCAACTCCGATTAATTGACGAAAAATAAGTTATATATTGTTCATAAAGATGAAGTAATCGTCTCTTTCAAACTTGGAGAATTGAGCTATATATGATGAATCGGTTATTCATCTCTTAATTCAATAAGTCGAAAGCCTAAGAAAAAACTATTCAAGTTAATTTAAAAGTACCTTCATATAGATGAGAATTTATATGTCAAACTAAAGTAATAAAAATACTAATTTTAGATTGAAGCAATAAAATAGAGGTGTTCTAACTTCATTCCAAACAAAATTAAAATTAATAATATATACTTCCTCCGTTTTTTAAAGATAGCTACTGACCAACCCAGCACGTAGTCCAATGCACATTTTAAATCGTTAATAACTCAAATTCGGTACAAGTAAAAATTCTAAAAGTTCGATATTTAAAAACTACAAGACAAGACGAATCTAACAAGATCTCAATTGACTATATTTTAACTTGTATATCTATGATAAAACTTCAAGTCAAAGTGATTGTGTAAATAGTGTCAAACTCACCAATGTAGCTATCATTTAAAAACGGAGGGAGTAAGAGATATATATATATATACTAGAACTCGTCTGGGTCGCGCGCTACGCTGCGCGCCCGGACGAATGATTTTCTGAACTGATTTGTAAAGAGTAATGAAAAATCATTAGTCTATCACTTAAGGCGCGCCTCTTCAACACGGTAAACTTGTCTGGGCTTTGATCTTTCCATCAATTTCTATAATTAATACAAAAATTATAAAATTTTAAAGTGATCTTGTGATCACCAAATCTTTTGATATGCCCAAATAGAATGGAATAGTGTACAAATTTAAATTTCAAAAGAGGTTTTTCCTCTAACCATGGCTTCCTCCTCAATTTCATGTGCCCCGCTTAAAACTCTCAAACAATACCATGAATTGAGTTCGATGAATTGTGCCTCTCAACAAGGAGTTCCAGAACATTGATGAATTCATATATGGAACATTGCTTACAACAAAAGGTGTATTCTAAAGAGCAATAAAACTACATAGACTCAGTACACCACTATTTTTTCTGAGTCAAGTCATTCTAAACACATTGAAGCATCAATTATAACTATATCAATTTTAACTAAGACCTCAACTGACATATATAAAATAACCATGCACCTGCAATTCAGTAGCATATGAGACGTAGTTAAAATGCAGGACGGGATTGTGTGAAGTATAACGGTTCCCCATCTTCCTGCATCTGAAAATCAAAGCAAGACAAATATAATAAAGACAAAATAGTCAAAATAGAACATTTCAGTAGCAATTAAGAGATGAGAAACAAGCACGAGGAAAAAAAATTACAGTAAATGCTAGAGAGAGTGATATCTATCACTGTTGTCTATGAAACTGTAAGAAGAAATAAGTTCAGGACCTAGATGGAATGTTGAATCTTAAACCCAAACCCTACTATAATTTAATTCTCTTTCCGGATTGGCATGAAAAAGTGACAAAACAAAAGAGAATGATTACTACTTGGCAATAATACCATCGCAAATAGAATACCTCATATGACATAAAACTCTTCATCCCCAGTCCATCAATTTGTATTCCTATATCAAGGATTTCAGAAAGTTCGCAATATAGATCATATGATAAATATTAGAATGAAAAAATTTGTTGCAAAGTAACAAGTTCATTGTACACAACCAGCTCAAAGCAGTAGGGTCGGTCAGGCTTCCGTCAGACAGAAAAATCATAGAAAGAAAAGCATATAATGATAAATAAAATAGAAGTCCAAAATCACAATAGATTGAAACTCCCCAAAATCCCAAATTCACATCTAATGACATCATTGAAATTTAAATGAACACAGGAGATAAGGTACAAACAATTACCATAGCAGTTTCAAGAATAGCAGAGGACGTAAATTGCATAAACTGATTTTGAAATGCATAATAAGAAAGTCTCGCAAGGCATAAATCTACGAACAAACTATATACAATGAGTAATTACAATACAAAAGCCAATAGATTCGCAAAACCCCATCAAGGGAATGGTCCCATCGTGCATGATGACTGCATATCCTTACTCAACTTAATCTTCACGACACTCATGTATGACCAATTTTTAGCTCGAGAAACAAACTGATAAAAGAAACCCACAACTCTAAGAAGCTAAGCAATAACTACCTGAATCCAGTTTATTATCCACAATCTTCTCCAGCAATGCATTTCGGGTGCATTCAGCTGCCATACGATAATACCCTGAAAAATAGACAGGAACTCGTGTATTATTAAAAGACCACACTGTACTTCCCAAAGTCGAACCATGCATGGAATAGTATTTTTAATAGAAAATAGGCTATTTATTCAATGAGAAAGCTCCAATTATTCAATAGAAAAACAAAAGGTATAGACCTGCACAAGAGAAAAAATAGCCTAATGAAGCCTCAAATTTTATAATTCCTTCAATTCGTAACAATAATATACATCATTAAATAGTATTTTTAAATTTTGATTAAGCCACACGAATCAAAATAGGGAATTGAAAGAAATTAACAAAAAAAAGTGTAAGACAAAGCGGGAACCCAGAAAATCCAACCGTACCTGTCAGAACCTCTTCGATCCCAACGAAAAGTCTTGGGTGTTCCAGTATCCCTTCGACGGGTGTGGACAGGGGAGGACTGTGGAAGCTTGGTCGAAATGCCGGAGGTGATGCCAGCGACGGTGTGTCCTGATATTTAATAAAAAGAAAAAAAAAACAATTCAATACCATTAAAACTAATACTGATAATTGGCCACAGCATCTATGATTTCATCTACATCTTGATTTATTAAAAACGACCAGGAAAGGGCATAGAAAGGATGATACTGCTGTATTAAAGATATATGATGATATTTCATTTTACTCAAATTAAAATATGATCAAGACCAAACAAACTCTATCTTCACAATTCATTGCTTAATTTTCAAGCTTCTGCAGTACAACAAATCTCAGTATATTAAAGAGGAACAAAAGGAAGGATGACAGCAAATCAGTGACAAAAGAGCTAAGCCACACCGGAGCACAACTGGAATGAAAATCATTGGAGCCACCAAAGACCAAACAATGAAGCAAAACAGCAAGGAACAGAAGATTGAAGGGAAATTAAAGAAACCACCCACCAGTGAAGCACCATAGCAAAAAGCACAAAATCAAGCAAAACCAGTGAACCACACATTGCACATTCGAAGCAAATTTATTGAAGAGAAATAAGTGACACGAGTAGGGTTTGCAGCCTTGTACGAACAGGACGGGAAGATGAATGAGGATTTAGAAAACTCCATTCCAGGGAAAAAATGATGCGTGCAGACGGAGCCAAGAGAAGCAGCGAGGTGGGAGCTAACCAAATTAAAGTAAAACTCGTTACTTTAAGCAAAAGGGTTGTTTTCGAATTTCCCAAATCATACCACTTGATAATACCTCATAACTTACGAATTTCCCAAATCATAGCACTTGATAATACCTCATAACTCTAGTTATTGCTGGCCTTGCTTCCCCTTTTTCAAAGACACAACAATTTAGTTGCTTGCCCTTCAAGAGAAACGCCTCCACAATTCTGTTGCTCGCACTAAAACTGATCATAGGAAAAAGGAGCTATAGTATCCCCACTAAAACTTGGTAATCTGTAAACATCACCATCACATATGGCCATGCCTTGTGCACATTTTTAAATGATGGTTCTGGTGCGGATCTTAAACAAAATCAGATATGAAGAGATAATAAGATAAGAGAGTATTTGTATTAAGGAGTAAACTTACTCACAATCAAAAAAGTAAGAAACAACAATAATCATTTCTGAGACCCCAGCTTTATCAATGTCTGCTATGACCTGGAGAGAATTTAAAATAACAACTAATGTAAAAAGTGCATAAAAAAGTTCATAATAGAGTTTCATACATTACTATACTTACTGGAGTGCACAAGACATGTGCATCTATGTCTACAAAATCTTCCAATTTCTCATGTTGTGATTCAGTCCATTCTTCATCCCCCCACATATTTTCATCAACATAGTCATCATAATCATAATTATACTCATCGGCCAGTTCATCAGTATCCCTCAACAACTCAAATGATGAATCAACATCTGCTTCCAGACCTCCAATGTTTTCCACAGTAGAAGCGTGGACCACTTCTGTGCCTTTTGAATTTTATCTGTAACTGAATTTGAGGAATTTGATGGATCTTGGTGACCCGTTGTGGAGTGTGTATCATCTGCTGCATGTTTGCTTCCATTGGAATCTGAAAAGTATTCAAAGGTAGATATTTTGGAGGTAAGATATCCGTTAAGGAGTTAATCATAATTTTAATAGACTACATACAATGCTCAAAGAAACATTTAACGAAATAATATTTGCAATAGCAGCCTTGTCTATGGATGTAGACGGCGGACCACAGAATTATACAATCACCATTACACAAGCATCACGTTATGTTCTATTGCTAAATAGGTTAAAAATGGGGGAAATCAGTGATAAGATCTAATCCACTTACTGAATCAATTGACATTATGTGGGTTATGCTCGCAAATTCATTTTCAGTACCACAAGTATATGATAAAAATTTAAAGAGAAATCTCATATGATTAGCTTACAATCTAACACCATCTAAATATTGCTTTTATGATGCCATGTGTTGTATAATCTACCTCATGAATATTATGGTTCGCAACATGAAGACTAAGGAATTATAAAACATAAGATACTAAAGGCTGCCTTTTTTTTAATTAGAAACCAACAAGTCAGAAAAACCTTTAAGAAATTGAAACCAACAATTCAGAATAACTGCCTGCACTACTTGTCTAATTTTGAAAGAGGTAAAATATAAATTCCAAATGAGGGCAGGGAAATCAACCGTAATAGGACTAAAGAAGCACCTATGAACCATCCAAATATCAGATAAATCCTGAACTGCAAACTAAACCCAAAACAGAATTTTCTTTTGCCAAGCTTAAGTGTCGTTCAAACTGACGAACATGATGGAAATTTGTATACCCAACTTCACAGAATCACAGTCAACTTTTATTCTGTAAATTTCTATAAGCAACTTCTGTAGAGTGAATCATCAAACATTGTTAACACAGGCACCATCGGAATTTATGAAAACCACAGGGAACAACTGGATTGAAGCAACGAAGGATGGGGTTGTCAGATTCGTCATAGATACCCGCAATATAGAGGTTTGAAACCACTGGGGCTATACCCATTCATACACAATGTGGCATGGTGAGCAAATAACAGGAACTCATTATAAAAATACTAAAAATCGTTACCTCAATCAGCTCCTTCTGTCACGACAAACATGAGGGGGAGTTGGGGACGGGCCGCTGCGGAGGCACGGAAGCTGCGCCATTAAATTGCAGTAAGACATTTTTATTTATAAGGATTAGGGTTGTCACTTTTTGTGGGTTATGCGTCACAGATAAAACGACTATCTCTTGTAACAAAAAAAAAAAACATAACTTTACAACATCTATGAATTAGTTAAAAATTGATCAATAACGTAATATTGAATCAACCCCTACGGACCGACCCCCTTGCATGAAAGTAATGGGCGGTTTCACTTCCCCAAATTAAATATTCATTTGAAAATGCAGACAATCTAAAATGAAGCATTTCCTTCAATTGAATCACTCCAAGAACAAACCGACGGTTCAAATATTTCTAAGAATGGGTGCAAGCACCTTGTAAAAATGGAAATCCCAGGGCGCAATTTCGAAAGCACAGAATCCCGGAATTGGACGCCCATAAACCCAGAAGTCTTAAACACAAGATTTAAACAAAACAAGGCCGGGGGCGCAACTCGGAAGGCAAAAATTAAGTCAAAGTAAACGCTCTAAATCACAGGCGAACGATTCAGGAGAAATGTAATGCTGCCCTAAATCATACCTGAACGAGAACGGGAGTGGAACGGGGCTGAAGGCGGGCAGCAATTGCGGCAAATGGCGGCGGCGCGAGCAAGGCTGCGCTGGTGGAGAGGATAATGAGGAATTAGGGCAATAGGAAATTATGGAAAAGGGTGAGGGGAGGACGCGCGGCGCCTTCGACGATGCAGGCAGTTCTTGGCAGGTGCGAGTGCGAGGTGAGGGTAGCGAAGGAGCGGGAGCGCCAACGGTTCCACAAACTGAGCATGACGGAGCAAACGTGGAATAACGGAGCAGCGCATAGAACATCAGACCGGGGGTGAGGGCAGCACTCCTGCGCGTTGGTGAGAACTGAAAGGGGTTGGGTCGGCGGATTGGTGAATACCACAGGCAGAACAGACAAACAAATGACAAAGGGCAAAAGAGAAATTGCACATTGGAAAATACTATTCATAAGGATATTACAAGCCTCACACTTATATATACTAGATATATATTATATAAATATTTTTTTTTGAGGTAGGGCCAGGCACCACCTGGCCTACACTTAAGTCCGCCACTAACTGAGACCTATTTCTTCTATTTGCTCATGGTAGATTTAATATGCAAATAGATAGACTAACAACATTAGCGCAACTTTACGTTCGCTATCTATCTATAATCATTACTGGCTGCTATTTCTCTGCAGCCCTGTTAACCCAACAAAATTTATATCCAAGTTTTACATGGCCCAGTCCGTGAAAATATATCCGGAGGCCCAATCCGTGAAAATATATCCGGAAAAGATAACGCACTTCCAAAAGGGCCAATTTATTTTTCTTGGCTCGAGCCAATTTAAGATATATCCGGATAATAACCAAGGAACTGTCAATCAAGTCATCATCTCGCGTGCCGCGTGCCCTGTCACAGAAGTCGCCTGCGCCGTATGCCGCCAATCACAGAAGCCTCGCGTGCGCCGTATGCCGCCAGTCACAGAAGCCTCGCGTGCGCCGCCACGGTCATGAAGTCAAGCCGCCTCTCTATGCCCTGCGTCTCAAGGGGTCAGTCCTCCTCCTATAAAAGGAGAGAGGCTCTTCAGAGAAGAAGGATCCAACACACAACTCCCTGAGAGGATTTATTTTCAATTCTGCACTTGTTTTATTCTGCAGTTAAATTCCTGCTTTTACATTCCTGCAAAATTTTCCATTCCTTTACAGCTTTGTTTAAATTCTTATAATTCCCTTAGTAATCCTTGTAATCCTCTTCAAACATTGTTCAATCAAAATTCTCGGTTAACAAATTGGCACGCCCAGTGGGACTCGAAGTGGAAACCATATCCGCTTGAAAGTGTATGCAACTCAGATCCGGACGAATAGTAAGGGATTTAGCACAAAGATTTGGAGAAATGTCGCTGCATGAAGAAACTCCAGTAAGAACACCATCTGAGAACGTCGATGATACAGCGACTACCTCTCAACAACCGCAGGGGATAATGCAAGTCCCAACTTTTTCGGAACAAATACGGCTATCGATGAATGAATCGATGGCTGAATTCATGCCTTTACTAACAAGGCACCTTATGGATGTATTGCGGCCTGCCATGGCCGACCAAACTGACAGAATATGTGGATCCCTGCGTACTCCACAAGAGGGATATATCCCTGGCCTGAATATGTCACCAAGCATTACAGGACCGTATGGCGGTCTACAAAAGACTTGGGGGACTGGCCAGCCATCACTATCTGAGTTTGGAGCACCACCTCCTATGATGTATGCTCCATCAGGATACTTAATGACATCTGTTCCGCCATTTGGAGTGGCGGCTCCCATCCCAGCCGCCATGCATAATACTGGAGGAGGACACATGCAACCTCAAGGCACCAACATACCTTTGGTTGCCCACATGCCTCAGGTCACCCATCAGGCCGCCTCCCCAGTGCCTCAGGCCGCCCAGGCGGCCTCCCCATTGCATCAGGCCTCCTATCAGGCGGCCTCTCCATTGCCTCAGGCCTCCCATCATCAGGCCTCCCCATTGCATCAGGCCTCCCTGTTGCATCAGGCCTCCTATCAGGCGGCCTCCCCATTGCCTCAGGCCACCCATCATCAGGCCTCCCCATTGCCTCAGGCCACATATCATCAGGCCGCCTCCCTGCAGGCCGCCCAGTTTCAGACCTCCAACCCACTTCAGGCCGCCCAGCAACTGGCCAGTCCACACTTGGCCACCCAGTATCAGGCCTCCAGTTCACACCAGGCCGCTCTGCAACCTCAGGCCGCCAACCCATACCCGACCGCCAACATAAGTCGTCCGGCCGCCAACATGAGTCATCCGACCACCAACTTGGCCTCGACCGCCAACACGACTCAGGCCGCCATACCTCAGGCCGCCATGGCTCATCCGGCCGCCATATATCAACAAGCTGCCATGCCTCCTGCACAGGCGCCTGTAGTGTCGCCCGAGTTGTTGGCAGATATGATGCAACAACATTTCGGCATTCAATTAAGGCCGATGGAACGGCCCACATATAGGAAACCATACCCGGATTGGGTAGACACCATGCAGCCTTACCCTAAAGGCTTCAAAATGCCCGAGTTCACCACGTTCTCGGGAGACGACGGCAAATCAACCGTAGAACACGTGGGCAGGTTTACTGCTCAGTGTGGGGAAGCAGCGGCCAACGACTGGCTGAAGTTAAGATTGTTCAGTTCCTCTTTGACTGGACCCGCATTTGTCTGGTTTGCATCTATGCGGCCAAATTCAATTCAAAATTGGGCCGATCTCGAGCGGGCATTTCACGACAGATTTTATACACCTCTGTCGCAGGTTAGTCTTGCAGATCTCACTAACACCAAACAATTTGCCGATGAGACGGCAAGTTCTTTTATTAATAGATTACAACGCATTAAAGGCCGGTGTACTATAGCAATACCCGATAAAGAAATAGCCAATATAGCAGTGGCTAATATGCTACCGAAATTGAGAGAACATTTAATTGTGCAGGATGCAACTGACCTTGCCCAGCTGGCCGAGAGAGCGGCCCGTGTGGAAAAATTCCTGAGGGAGCAGGAAGAGAGGCGTCCTATGCGTCGAGTCCATTTCGAGGAAATAAAACTCAGTGATGATGAGGACGAACCTGTAGAGGTGGCTGTTGCTGAACTAGTACAGACAGCCAAACCACATACATGTGCTGCTCTCAAGCCGCCAAAACAAAGAGAGGCTAAATATAAGCCTGAAGAAGACCTTTTTGACATGGGCAAAGCGGACCAAGTGTTCGATGCCCTACTCAAAGACGGTGTTATCAAGCTGCCTGAAGGGCAAAAATTGCCAGCGGCCGAGGAAATTCGAGGCCGAGCATTTTGTAAGTGGCATAATTCGTATACTCATAGCATTACTAAATGCAGGAGTTTTAGAACGGCCATACAGAACAAAATAAAAGAAGGTCGTTTGAAAATTGCAGG
The DNA here is from genome assembly GCA_030278955.1 of Hygrophila difformis. Taxonomy (NCBI): domain Eukaryota; kingdom Viridiplantae; phylum Streptophyta; class Magnoliopsida; order Lamiales; family Acanthaceae; genus Hygrophila; species Hygrophila difformis. Next base: position 1,765,600 of record JAOANR010000266.1, on the reverse strand, counting down.
TATGAAAGTGGATTTAGATCCATTCCCTCAATTGCCAATTGGTGTTTCTGGACTCATCCCAAATCCAGAAGATGGTGGCTCCAGTAGCCAGAATAATAGAGGAAAGGAACACATTGAAATCGAGGAGGAGGATGTGGACTTATTATCTGATGAGTCCGATCATGAAAGAAAAGAGTTGTGCAGTAAACAACCCAGGTTTATGAGCATGTCAAAAGAGGACTTCAAGAAGGTCCTGGAAGCTGAGGAAAGAGGGCACCACAAGAAGAAGAACCCTCCTTTGAGGGTTGAGATCTCTAAGCAGGCGGTGGAGATCCATGACAATGGAAAACACCAACCCATTGCTCGTGATTATAGGCATGGTGTACAGGTGGTTCCAACCTTAATGAGGCGACCAGAACATCCAGTTGAGATTGAAAGGTGGATGAAGAATAGGGCTCAGAACAAAGCCACCCACAAGGAGCCGCCACCCATGACCAGGAGTCAATTTAGGCGGGCTCAAAGACGATATGCCGAGGAAATGCGGCAGTGGGAAGCACAAATTCATAAGTTGGAATCTTCCAGGCCTCGGAAGCCAGTACAACCAACTTATTTCAAAGGAGAGACATCCCAACAGCAGAGACCCCTTCACAAGAAGACACACAATAGGACGGTGGCAAGGGAACCTGATTCACCCATACCACCTCGTGAAGAAAGATTTTATGAGGCCTCAAGAAGACCACATCAGGCGCCATCACCTTCCGCTAGGGAACCAATACGGGAGAGGATGCAGCCACCACTTTCCTCCGCCAGGAGGCCAGTGAGGGAAAGGTTACAACCACCATCACCTTCTACCACTAGGAGGCCAGTACGAGAAAGGCTGCAATGGGTAGAACGAAAGCCTCAGCCGTCATCATCAACAAGGCCTAAAGTAACCAAAGCTGGACTTCCTCAGACTAACACTTCATCATCAGCTTCTAATGACAAAGGAAAAGCGGTCGCCACAACCGAATCTGATGAAGGAGGAAACAAGGTCAAGTCTGCGGGACAGAAGTTCATTGAGAAGCTGGACAAAATGGACATGACTCCTTCAAACATGGCTATGGCTAATGTACTGATGAAATACATGGCGTATTTGGCGGCTCATGAAGCCGGTGAACTTGGAAGTGAACCACACAGTTTTGAAGGATTCACGGCCTATTGCAAAACTGTAGAAACCCAGAAGAAGTCACAGACACAAGTTGAAACGAAATCAACTAGTGAAGCACTTCAAGCGACCAATGAGGCATCACAAGTGAATTTTGGTGCTATTACACCTACAGAGGTGGAGGCCGCTGTGGAGGCCAATCTCGACAAGCCGAAAGTTGGGATTAGCGTCCTTGGCATCATGACCGATGAACGTGGCACGATGGATGACATGAATATTGACGAAGGATATGAAGATGATATGTGGGGAAATGTGAACCTCAATATTGATGAGGAGCCTCATGTTGAATTAGACGGCATGGATCTTGAAGATGAGGTTTTTTGGAAAAATTTGGACAAAGAACTTAAAGAAGCTGACGATAGGAAAGAAGGGCCGAATGATCCCTCCGTGCCTATACGGGTCTTTGGATTGGCGGCCGATGAAGAGATAAGCGATACCGAATCCGAAATATGGGATGAGGAAGAGCCATCATTCGCGAGACTTATCGAAAGAATGGATGAAATGATAGCCGAATTATCCCATCCAACCAGGGATGCACCTCCCACGCAAGAACTTGGCGGCCGACATGATGCTTCAAAGTTGGTTGTGGCGCAGTTTGCCAAACCCGAAGTTGCCCAGACAAGGCAATTGAAGCCCTTGTATGTTAAGGCTCACATCGACGGGCGTCCTGTAAACAGAGTATTTGTTGATAATGGAGCAGCAGCCAATGTGATGCCGATGTCAACTTTGAGGAAGATAGGAAAGAATGAAAAGGATCTGATCCCTACCAGGGTCAGAATGTGCAGCTTTGTAGGGGAAGCAACACAACCTGCCGGATTCATAACGGCGGACGTCACTATTGGATCCAAGACCATCAAGGTGGCCTTCTTTGTCGTGAAATCCAAGACGTGTTACTCAGCATTGCTTGGGCGCGACTGGATTCACATGGCGCAGTGTGTGCCATCCACCCTCCACCAACAGTTGTTGATTTGGGATGGTGACCAAATAGAATTGGTGGAGGCAGATCCTCAACCCTTCGCAGGACCGGACGCCAACAATGATGAGGCGATCTTCTACTTAGAAGACATCCAACCTGCATCAGCCTTAATTGGTATGAATATAGATCTGGAATCCATTGATTTCACAACAAGCGGCTTCAAGTTACGTTCTGCAGATAGCCGACATGAAGCATCATGCTCTGCATGATGAGCAGCTCCAACATTTATAAAGACTTGTTGCAGCGGCTCGCCAACACTGAAATAATGATGGGTGCCGAAATCAAGTCCAAAAACCCAACTGACATTCGGCCATCTGAGTGGCCATCTCCCATAAAGCGGACGTTGCCTAGTCCGGAAGCCAATGAACCACTTGTAGACATCAACCTCGGGACAGAGGCGGAACCAAAGTTGACCAAGATCAGTGCGTCATTATCGGATGAAAAGCGACGCCAGCTAGTGGAGTTGATTCATAAGTATAAGGATTGTTTCGCGTGGCAATACACAGATATGCCAGGACTATCAAGGGAGCTAGTGGAACATAAGTTGCCAACGCACCCAGAATTCAGACCTCATAAGCAGCCGCCAAGACGATTCGACCCAGACACCATCCCAAAAATAAAGGCCGAAATCGAGAAACTTCTTAAAGCAGGTTACATTAGAACTTGTCGTTATGTGGAATGGCTTGCAAATATTGTACCTGTCATAAAAAAGAACGGTCAATTAAGAGTCTGTATAGACTTTAGAAATTTAAACTTGGCAACACCCAAGGATGAATATGTGATGCCTATGGCCGATATGCTTGTTGATGCGGCCGCCGGCCACAAGTTTTTATCGTTAATGGATGGTTATTCTGGATACAATCAAATCTTCATTTCTGAAAATGATGTACATAAAACAGCTTTTCGCTGCCCAGGGCCAGTCGGCATCTTTGAATGGGTAGTCATGCCCTTTGGATTAAAAAACGCGGGGGCAACATACCAAAGGGCCATGAACATGATTTTTCATGATTTAATCGGTCACACACTTGAAGTGTACATTGATAACATAGTGGTAAAATCATGTGAATTTGGCCAACACCTGGCTCACCTGGAAAGTGCCTTCATCCGAATGAGGCAGCATGGATTAAAAATTAATCCAGCTAAGTGTGCCTTTGGAGTGGCAGCAGGAATTTCCTAGGTTTCTTGGTGCATGAGAGGGGCATTGAGGTAGACCAGGACAAAGCTAAGGCCATCATGGAGGCTCGTGCACCAGCCAATCTCAAAGAATTGCAGTCATTGATGGGTAAAATCAATTTCCTAAGGAGATTCATTGCCAATGCTGCCGGCAAGATGAAAGCGTTCACTACCTTGCTTAAAGGAAGAAAGAACGAGAAGTTTCTCTGGACAACTGAGCATCAAGCAGCCTTCGAAGAAATAAAAAGAGCATTGGTCAATCCTCCAGTATTAGTGCCGCCAAAACCTGGAATACCTTTGAAACTATATGTATCGGCCGCCGAAGAATCTATCGGGTGCTTGCTTGCACAGGACGATGAAGGCGGCAAGGAGAGGGCTATCTATTACCTTAGCAAGACTCTACAAGGGCCAGAGGTAAGATATACTGCATTAGAAAAGTTGTGCTACGCCCTGGTATACTCCTGCAACAAGTTAGAACACTACATGCTGCCAAGAACAGTCCATGTAGTGGCTCCCTTTGACTTGGTGAAAACCCTTTTGCACAAACCAGCATTGAAGGGTAGACAAGCTAAGTGGGCTATGAAGATCAGTCCTTTTACCCTTGTACACGTTCCTCAAAAGGCAGTCAAGGGACAAGCTTTAGCTGATTTCTTAGCTCAACACCCTTCGTTGGTTCTGTCAGAAGATCCCAGAGAAGCTTCCTTTATAGGATTCGAACCTTGGGAGTTAACCTTTGATGGATCTTGTGCAAGCAGCGGCTCGGGGGCCGGCATTACAATTACTAGTCCTCTTGGGGAACATTGGAAGCTTGCTCGGGAGTTAGAGCCTGGCACCACCAACAATCAAGCAGAATACGAAGCTTTGATATTTGGCCTCGAAACTGCATTGCTTAAAGGTGCGAAATCAATTACAATTTTTGGAGACTCCCAAGTCATCCTGAAGCAGTTGACCGGAGAATATGAATGCAAGAGTCCCAGATTGATTAAATACTATGAGACAGCACTAGAACTATTAAGCAAGTTTTCGGACGCTACCATCACACATGTGCCCAGAAGCCAAAATCAAGAGGCCAATGAGGCTGCACAACTTGCTTCAGGCTGGCAGTCTTGTCGCCCTAGGGGGGCACCACACATTGCCGCCATCACAAGTGAACCTGAGGACCAACAAGAGAGTGGTGATTGGAGGACCGAAATCATACAGTACCTCGAGAACCCGTCATCAGGGGGAGATAACTCACTAAAGGTAAAAGCTCTGCGGTACGTGCTGGTCAATGACGAACTATTCCGAAGGGGGGTTGATGGATTATTGCTCAAGTGTATAGGCCCCGAGAATGCTAAGTTGGTTATGGGAGAAGTCCATGAGGGGATATGCGGCTCTCATCGGGCAGGGCCGAGCATGAGATGGAGCATCCACCGTCATGGATACTTTTGGCCAACCATCATGGAGGACTGTATCACATATGCTCGCGGGTGTGAGGCTTGCCAAAAGCACGGCCCAATTCAAAGGGTACCGGCGGAAGAATTACACACGGTCATTAAGCCTTGGCCATTCCGTGGCTGGGGGATGGACATCATTGGAAAAATTCATCCACCGTCATCCAAAAACCATGCATTCATACTAGTGGCCACTGATTACTTCACCAAATGGGTAGAAGCATGGCCAATGAAGAAGATCGACCAAAGCGATGTAATTAGGTTCGTGACTGAGCTCATACATCAATTTGGGATTCCCCAAACAATCACTGCCGATCAAGGTACAGTGTTCACTGGCGAAAGGTTTGTAGCTTTTGCCAAGCAGTTTGGAATCCGCATCTATCATTCTACTCCGTACTATCCCCAAGCAAATGGTCAAGCTGAAGCCACCAATAAGATCTTAATAAGTATGATCAAAAAGGCGGTAGGCGAAAAGCCTAGGAAATGGCATGAGACCTTATTAGAGGTTCTATGGGCTTACAGAAACTCTAAATCCACAGCTACAGGGTTTACGCCGTACTACTTGACATATGGTCATGACGCCGTTTTACCTTTGGAAATAACAGTTCCTTCTCTAAGAGTGGCTCATCAGCATCACTTAGACTTATCTAAATATGAAGAGGCCATGCTGCAAGAATTGGAGACAGCAGACAGAGACAAGCTGACCGCTCTGGAAAATATTCGTCGCCAAAAGATGAAAATGGCAAGACATTACGACAAGAGGGTTCGGGGCAAAACTTTTAACGAGGGAGACCTAGTATGGAAGGTGATTCTACCATCGGGGGTGCGTGGCAATGAAACAGGCAAGTGGTCTCCAAATTGGGAAGGACCATTCATTGTTACGCAAAGACTACCTAATGGTGCATACAAACTGATGGACATCGATGGCCAAGAACACAAACAGAGTATAAATGCGAAATACCTTAAAGCGTTTTATCCATCAGTGTGGGAATCTGAATAAGAAACGCAAAGTGCATCAAAAAGTGGCCAAGTCGCAAGCTCGGCCAAAAGTGGCCAAGTAACAGTAATATCCCAAAGTAAAGGCAAGAGTTGCCCACCACAAGGCCGATGGGCTGACCCAAAAGTGTACTGAAAACGAAACAGTGCAAAAAAAACTAAGGAAGAGGAAGCTGCCTAACACCACCCAGTATACGCTGACGCATAAGGGCCCACTGATCACGAGTGCGCTCGAACATGTCCGTCAGACGAAGAAGTGCGGCCGCCGAAGCACGAGCGCGAACCGACAATCGAAGCCGACGGGTCCGAACTCCCGATAACTCAGCCGATAAGTCACGCTCATCTGCGGCTAAACGACCATAGGAAGTCTCTAACTCAGCAGCTCGGGAAGAAATATCAGCCAAGACAGGCTCTAAGGTAGCAAGCTCCTCATTAGCCTCCTGAAGGATACGCCTCCTCTCAAGAATGAAAAGCTCTGCCTCCTCAATATCACGCTCTGCTCGTGTAGCAACGTCCCTAAGATGGGATCTGCGACTCTCTCTAACCCCGCGATCAGTAGACAACTGCTCGCGCTGAGGGTGGATAGCCTCTATCTGAAGACAAACCTCGCGGTATCGTGCCTCGAGGTCATCAAGCAGCGTCAGATCGTGAGCAGACTGATCTGCAGAGCTACTGAAAGCAGGATAAGAAACAGCTAAATCAGCAACGCGCTCTGAAAAGCTGAGAAAGTCAGCATCCTCGGTAAAGGCAGAAACTGCGCTGACGTCGTCTAACAGGCGATCAAGACTAGAGAACACCTCAGTGGAGAGCCGATCAACATGAGTGGATAGAAGGCGGTCAAACGCCTCGCATGATGAAACAATCCGGTCAGCAGGAGTAGGCACCGAAGGACCTGGAACAGAGGTCGCTGGGACTGAGGCACGGATCATGGGCACCTGAAGACAGTTTCACATAAGTATATGCCAAGAAAATCTCATAAACACGAAAGCTGAAGTGAGCCATACCGGAAGAGGCGGCGCGACTGAATCAACTGAAGTAATAGGAGCAGCAGTAGTAGGATGGCCTGACTGGTCCATAGGAAGCTAGAAAGGGAGATCCTTAAAACATGTCCTTAAAAAAGGAAAACGGAAACGACATAATCAATAAAAATACCTGAGGGATCACCGAAGGGCCAACCAGACTAGTCTGGAAAATATGATCTGCAGCCTGAGTAATATCTGCAGGAGAAACCTGGAGGACACAAATATCCTTAGAATGCAGTGCTTAAACAAAATAAACATAAAATGAAAGGCAACCAAGAAATACCGGTGGAACCAAGTCATGGCCAGCTGAACCAATCGCGGACCGAGAGAAACGTGGATCAACCTGAGCGGTCAAGCACGATGTCATTGCGATACTAAAAAAGAGAAATGCAAATAAAGAGTCTAACTGTGGTAAAACATACCTGGTCGGCAGTAGTTGCAGGCAAGGAATTCGCAGCGCCGATCGTAGCGGCGTCTATCATCTGGTGCCTGGGATCGGCGGCCACAGGAATATCAGCAACATGATCATCCGCCTGGCCATGATCATCATCATCATAGGGGTCTACCGACTCATCCTCGTGGTCCTCCTCATCGCCCTCATGACCCTCCTCACCACCTGAGCGTGATCCATCATCGCTTGAACTGGCATCTTCCTCGTCAGAACCAGACTGCTCGGCGCTAACTGAAACATCATCATCAACTGCAGACAAAGAGACAACATCAAAAGGGGCAGTGTATGAAACGCTGTATTGACAATGAAATGATTCAACATACCTCTTCGACGCTTACGGGAGGTAGAGGCTGGACCAGACTGGGACTTCTTGGACCTCGAGGTACTCCCGCGAGAAGCTGAAACACGAGACTGACGCGAAGTGACTGAATCTCCAAAACGAGACGCCAGCTGATCATAGGGCGGCAAAATAGAAGTGATATACGGCGTCCACCACGCCATAAAACCAGCAGCCAGCGATCCAGTCGGAGTAAACGGGAGATAGCTGGAGAGCGTCAGACGAGACGAAAAGGCTATCACAGCCTTGATAGCTGCGGGTGTCATCCTCTCCTTCCTGGTAAAACGAGTCGGCCACTTCACCCGGCGAGGAAGCCCGAGGTGGCAGCCAAACTGGCGAGCAAGCAGGTGAGGGCAATAAGGCTCAGCGATGAAAGGATTATAAGCGTCCGTCCTCTTCACCCCACTCAAAAGCATGTGAGGTTTCATGCTGATATTCCATGTAAACTCCCCATGAATGCCACGTGGATGAGTAGGGAAACATATCAGCGTAGCTAGCAACCGAGGAACGGAGGCATAAACAAATAAATCATGGTAGGACGGCCGATAATGATAAAGCCAGTGGATAATCCCCAGACCATCTCGGTTCAGAAGGCCGTCCCGGCTAATACTCACAGACTGAGCAGCCAATATCTCACCTAACGGATCACCCTCCGAAACCTCCTGCGGACTAGGGCGTAGTACCCCTGTGAACAGCTGGGGGAAATATAGCTGGACCCATAACTGCAAGAACCATAGCGGCCCAGAAGCAGTGGTAGAGGGATCTAGTCCTTCGGCCAGCTTATCAGAAAGCTTAGCCATGCCGCTAAACAGATTGCCGAGGAAGTAGGAGCCTATAGCTCGAGTCTCCGTACTCATAAGCCCTAAGACGATGGGCAGTGCAGTACTAAGAACAGTACGTGCACTGGAACAAATAACAAACCGGCTAAACCACAGTAAAAGGAAGGCTACGTGCTCGTCTCGCGTAGAAGGATAAGGCCCTGACGTCTTATTGTGCACAATGTAAGCCGGGTATCGCCTGGCCTCTTTGCCCTTAGGGCAAATCGACGCACCAAGTCTAGGGTCATCAACAGCGGACTGGGTCAACTCCGATCCGACCACACGAAGCCCCGTGATCATCACCACATCAAGAAGTGTAGGGCCGACAAATCCACAAGGAAGCTGAAAAGCATTAACAGAAGAGTTCCAGAAGCCCATAAGATAGTAAAGTAAGCGATGATCTATCACCACAGGCTTAGTAGATAGACGGATGGCCTCATCAATCCCCCACGCACGCCAATCAGAAGTGCGACCCGACATCCGATGCACCAATGAAGTATACTGACCTAGGCTGCTGTCATCGTTAATCTGAGTCCTGGGAACTTTAGCCTCGGACTTGGAGGTAGAAATACCAGAATGCTGAGGCTGAGATTTAATAGGTTTAGTGCGAGACAGAAGGGTACTGGTAAAGGCGGCCTCGGTGACAAGTAACTTGCAAGATAAAAACCGTCTCGAATCATTCGCGCGCTCAGGCGTACTATGAAACGGCCGAAGAAAAAGTTCTGACTCCTGCCGACGATCGAACTCATATGCCTCACCATCAGAATCCGGAATAAGCGGACGCTGCAGATGAGAAAAACAAGCATGAGATTGAGGAATACGAACATAGGCAACGGAACAAGCAGGTAAAATCAGACAAACCTGAATAGTCAGAGGAGAAGCCGAAGTGGCGGCCTGAGCGGTACTAGGGGTGGTGAACTGAACAAAATGCGGCTGTGTGGACCTGGCAATGTCCTGTACCGTACATAGATACCCGGATAAGTCAAGTGGTTAACAAGATTTAAGTTAACATGAGAAGGTGCTAATCAAGCCATTTTAACCTGAAAAGCCATGCTGCGCGACAAGGCAGCAAATCCGGTCAAGGGAGCAGCGGCCTGCCCTGGCTGACGACTCCGGGCGGCCCGAGCTGACGAGATGATGGCCTGGTCAGTAGCAGCTGGTGGCCCCTGAGTGGCGGTCGATGACGACTCAGGGCGACAATCGGAGACGGCCTGAGTCACAGGAAAGGCGGCCTGAACAGCGGCGGCCGAGGAGGACCCGGGCTGGTGAGGGGCGGCCCGAGCCAAAGAAGTGGCAGCCCGTGTAGTGTCCTCTACTAGATCCTACGACGTCATGAATAAAGTGTGGGATGACTAGAAACAACTCTAAGTTAAACTAACACTTAAACAGGAAATCACATGATCTTATGCTATCTCTAAGTCCCAAGGCTCTATGTTCTCTAAGTCTATATGGGTGATAAGCAATGTGAGTAATCTTCCTATGTTCTACGACATCAGTGGGCATTGGAAACACGAAATTACCATACGAGCAATAAATTTAGCAAAAAACAAGCATGAATCCAGCGGAATCAAGAAAAGCAAGCAAAATTCACAAAATTCAATCCAACATCCCTCCCATAATTTTAACATGCCAAAATGCCCGTCAAACTCCATGATATCCCCAGATAAGCCTCCACCAAAATATGCATAGCAAAATAAAAATGGAGCATAGCTTACTAACCTGGTCCATGAAGCGAATAAGAGGGCGACCTGGTTGCAAGCAGATAGCGTCTTTCGAACAACGGCAGGGGCTTCTAGGTGGCGGCTTCTAGGACAGGGGTGGCGGCCTCCAACACAAGTGGTGGCCTTCAGGCGGCCTCGGGTGAAGCAGGCGGCCTCAGAAGTGAGGCGGGCGGTCTCCCGGAGCAGTGACTGGTCGGGCGGCCTGGCGCGAGATCGAAGTGGGGGCGGCTTCAAGATGAGCGCGGCCTTGGCGTGGAGCAGGTGGCCTCAAGGAGCGAGAAGGCAGACGGCCTTGGCGGAGGCACGGGCGGCCTTGGCAGAGGCACGGGCGGCCTTGGCGGAGGCACGGGCGGCCTCGGGCGGAGGCACGGGCGGCCTCGGGCGGAGGCACGGGCGGCCTAGGCGAGGCCTGGACGGGTAGGCGGCCTCGGCGATGGGCAGGCGGCCAGGCGGCCAGGCGAGGCGCGGCGGCCTCGGCGATGGGGACAGGCGGCCTGGGCAGGCGGGGCGGCCTTGGCGAGGGCAGGCGGCCAGGCGAGGCGGCCTAGGCGGAGGCACCGGGCGGCCTAGGCGGAGGCGACGGGCGGCCTGCAGGGGCGGCCTGGCAGCGGCGGCGCGGCGGCCTCGACGGCTTCCAGCGACGTCCGGCGACGATTTCTACGGTCGGAATCTGGGCGACGGCGGCGATTTCCGACGGCCGGTAAAGGAAGAAGAGAAGAAGAGAGGAGGAAAGAAAAATTTTGAAAAGAAAATGAATGAATGGAGGCTTGGAAGCTACTTATATGTAGGGTTTTGTCCCTAATAGGCCCTAATGGGCCGAAAATTCCAAAATTAAGCGCGCAAATTTGTCTTAAAATACTAATCAGACAAAATGCGCGAGGGGGGCATCTGTTAACCCAACAAAATTTATATCCAAGTTTTACATGGCCCAGTCCGTGAAAATATATCCGGAGGCCCAATCCGTGAAAATATATCCGGAAAAGATAACGCACTTCCAAAAGGGCCAATTTATTTTTCTTGGCTCGAGCCAATTTAAGATATATCCGGATAATAACCAAGGAACTGTCAATCAAGTCATCATCTCGCGTGCCGCGTGCCCTGTCACAGAAGTCGCCTGCGCCGTATGCCGCCAATCACAGAAGCCTCGCGTGCGCCGTATGCCGCCAGTCACAGAAGCCTCGCGTGCGCCGCCACGGTCATGAAGTCAAGCCGCCTCTCTATGCCCTGCGTCTCAAGGGGTCAGTCCTCCTCCTATAAAAGGAGAGAGGCTCTTCAGAGAAGAAGGATCCAACACACAACTCCCTGAGAGGATTTATTTTCAATTCTGCACTTGTTTTATTCTGCAGTTAAATTCCTGTTTTTACATTCCTGCAAAATTTTCCATTCCTTTACAGCTTTGTTTAAATTCTTATAATTCCCTTAGTAATCCTTGTAATCCTCTTCAAACATTGTTCAATCAAAATTCTCGGTTAACAAGCCCTAAACCTAAACCCTATTTCTCTGGCCATCGGCTTTCCCGAAAAAAAAAAAAAAAAAATCATTACTGGCTGCTACGTTACCTGCGATCAAACAGTGCAATAAAACAACTTTTCCCTTTTAAGTTACTCTAATCCCCTGTAGCCATTTAATCAACCTAATTTTTTTTTTTTCACAGATTTTAGTGATTGGGGTCAACAATTGCCAGAGCAAACAACTCCTTCCACTTACGTATTAATTACTGGACACTTCAGATTTGTTGAATTCAACAACCTTTAATTTCATTTCAACAAATCATCCATCTAATCCAATAGGAGTATATTTTATTTATTAACATAATATATACTCCGATCCAGGTTCTAAGAAGTAGTAGTATATACTAATTTATTATTGTTCACGATGAAAATAGTACTACATCCAATAATACTATTAAGTATACCTTTTGAATTGTGTGGAAAACCAAAACCAAATTGACGCCAAGAGCCACTTCAAAACCATATAAGACGGTAGCTAGCTAGGGTGTTAATTAGTGACTGATTGTAATGAAAATTAGTATTTTTGTAGTATTATCTAATTAATTGCTAAATAAATATTAATTACAAAAACGGCACTAATAATATCATCGTTTAAATATTAAAATACAACAAAGCATAATAATAATAATGATCACACTTCTATATTCATTTAACAACCTAGCTAATTGAACGCTCTTAAACGCCAAATTAAAAACAAAATTTTGGTGGATAATGAGATGGAGAGTAAGTAGCAATAAATTGAGGAGATGGGCCGACTAAGCCCAAAACCCAAATTTCAGCATGACACACTTTACCTTTTTATTTCTACGAAGCATTCTCAAAGAGGTAATTAAACCTTTTCTTTTGGGTTTTATGGGGCTAACTATAAGGGGCGGTTTGATTGAAGTTATACTAGGAATGACAATGGGCCGGTTTTGGGGCGGGTATCATAATTTCCCCGATCCCCGTCGGGGATCTTACCGGGAATTTACTTATAAGCCAATTTTCAAGTTTTTCTGTAATCGAGAGGACCAAATCCATATATTTTCAAGCCAATTTTCAATTTCATATATTATAATATTAAAACATACAAATGTATTGTTTAACAATAAACCATAATCTACAGCAAAATTTCATATTTGTTTCTAATATATAATCAACCCATTAAATAAATGAGTTTTAGTAATTATTTTTTATGTTGCGAAGCCAAAAGGCCAAATGTATGGGTGGTGGGAGTCCATGCTATACAAACTACAGAGGATCTATGTCAAGTTCTCATCATTTTGTAAGTATTTTGGTTGGCTGGGTAAAATTTATAAAATATAATATATAAAATATTAAGTATAATAAAAAAAATACATAATAAATAATATATTAAATGTTCGGGGATGGGCTGGGGCGGGAACTACTTCCCCCATCCCCATCCCCGTCCCCAAAAGAATCCCCAATCCCCGGCCCATCCCCAATAATCATCCTCCAAAACCGTACCGAAAATTCTGTTTTCGGTTTTCACCATTGGGTATGCGCTTTTTAGCCATCCCTAAGTTATACTTCCTCCGTTCTCTAATATTTGCCCCATTCCAAATTTGGCTACTATTTACACAATAATTTGACTTAAAGTTTTATTATAGTTATACAAGTTAAAATATAGTCAAGTGAGATATTTTTAGATTCGTCTCGTCTTGTAGTTTTTAAATATCGAACTTTTAGAATTTTTATTTGTACCGAACTTGAGTTATTAATGATTTAAAATGTGTATTGGACTGCGTGATGGATGAGTCGGTAGCAAAAGATAAAAAATAGAGGAAGTATTATATCAATGGGAATATCAATATGAGATTGTTTTTTTTTTAGGTGAATACCAGGGTATCCCAGGCCTCATTGGACCCAAGACTAATCTCTCGAGGATCTGCAAGGGTAATTAAGGACGCCTCTCCCAAAGCAGTTTTTTGTATACACAAGGCTCGAACCCGAGACCTTGCTTAAGCGACTAGAGCCCCATCCACTCAAGCCAACTGCTGTTGGTATCAATATGAGATTGTTGTGAACATGAGATACCAGTAATGTTACTATTTTTTTTATCATTGGAAATCTTAAATTTAGTTTAAACTAATTTACAACTATGCTCGTACTTTTAAAATATTATAAGTATGTTGTTTTACTAAATAATAAAAATATTATATTTAAACATAATTTTTTTCGTTCGAAAAATAGAAAAATATTTATACATAATTTATTAGTGAGGTAATAATTAAAATAGGCCACCAGAAGAAGTCATTTCCACTTTTTGGCCATGATATTTTGATTTAGGTAAAATAGCCATTAGAAGAATTTTGGGCCTGAATTTAGGCCATTGGGCTGGAATTCGGGCTGCGATGGCCTAAAAGTGGAAATGATTCCTTCTACTGGCCTATTTTAGTTTTTTTGAATTATTTTTTATTTTATTTAATCAAAATAAATAATACTCATTCTGTGCCATTATTTATGTACTACTTTCTTTTTTTCTTGTTCCGACATTTTTTATTTCCATTTTAAAAATAATTAAATATTAATTACCAAATATACCCATCATATCGCATTAATAAATAAATATATTAAACTTTCAAACCCATTACCATTAATAGTTCTCATCCAACCTACAACCGTATATCAGTAAATCACACATAAATAAATAAATTTAAATTATAAATTCATTACAACCACTTATATAAATTCTTAAGCTACATTTTTAACCCTAATATATCCTTGTATTTAATAGTAATTATCCCTACATAAAGTACCATGTCCGAAAATTTTGAAATACTTATAATAAAAACATGTTTACTTTTTACTTTATAATTTATTTGAATATGTGTTTGTTTTACTTATTTTATAATATATTTGAATTAACATTTATTTTATTTCTTATATTACTCCATTCGTCACATTATTAGTGTTAAAAAAGTAACTTAAAAATTTTTATATTAATATGATTGTAATGAGTTTACAATTTTAATTTATTTATTTATGTGTGATTTATTGATATGTGGTTGTGGGATGGACTGGAATTATTAATGGTAGATGGTAATTTAAAATTTTAATATATTCATTTATTAATGTAAGGTGATGGATAGGTTTGACGATTAATATTTAATTATTTTCAAAATAAAAATGAAATAAAAATATTGGAACAAGAAAAAAAAGTAGGACATAAATAATAACACAAAATGAGTATTATTTATTTTAATTACATAAAATAAAAAAATAATTAAAAAAAAAACTAAAATAGGCCACTGGAAGGAGTCTTTTCCATTTTTAGGTCATCACAGCCCGAATTCCAGCCCAATGGCCTAAATTCAGGCCTGAAATCTTTCTAATTGCCTATTTTCCTAAATCAAAATATCGTTTCCTAAAAGTGGAAATGACTCCTTCTTATGGCCTATTTTAGTTATTACATCTTTATTAGTATATGATAGTAATTATTACTCCATTTTTTAGCTGAATAGGAGTAGTTTTTTAGATGAATAATTATTAATGTAATTCTATTATATGAAGTATTGTTTTATTTAAATGAAGAAATAAAAAATAAAGTTTTAAAGAAATACTGAAATTTTGGGTAACCCTTTTATAATTTTAAATAAAAATACTACTCTCTATGTCCCAACTAACTTGTCTTGTTTGATTTCTACACGCAATCCAATGCACTTTTTTAACCATTAATATCTCATAATATATACAACTAAAAATTATGTAAAATATATATTCTAAAACTATACAATTAGACGAATATAACAAGACCAAACTCGACTATTCTCTTCCAAATATACTTCAATAAAATTGAGTCAAAGTTAAACAACAAATAGTGTCAAAAAGTCAAACCAGACAAGTTTGCTGGGACAGAAGGAGTATAAAATTTGGGGTAAGCTTTTTTTTATAGTTTTTTACATATGAAATAATTTTGTAACTAAAATGGTATAAAAGATAATTTAATATAAAATACATGTAAAGATTTAATATAAGATTACCTAGGTTTACGGTGGGAATTACATTCTCATCGTGATAGTAATATTAGATTTTCAATGCAAACATTCCTCCAACCAAACTAGAGAATGTTAGATACCTCACCCAAGTTCTCATTGTAATTTTCCTGTATTAAATAAATTAATTGCAGCTCTATTTGGAATAGGGGCTTGGATGATTTGGAAAAAATATAGATACAATGAAATGCATGGCGAAGATCATTCACCATGGGATTCCTTTCACTGGAAAATCCAAAGAGCAGCTCAAGAATTCCTTGCAGGACACTTAGGAGAGCATGTGCCAAAAACTGGGTTACTTGATCTATCAGTATCAGATGCACTACAAGAAATTCTCGGATCCGCGACAGAAGCCCCCACTTGATTGGGTGAAAGGCCAACATTGATGGTAGCTCCTCTGCTAATTTCTCCAACACTACAAGAAATTTGCGGGAAAGCGGCGAACTTGGCGACGAAATTTTATTGAAGTTGTCACCTGATGGATTTCGTTGCCTTGTTTGTCGCCTCATGCGTCAGGCGACAAAATCCTTTCAATTCGTCACATTCCCGCGAAATTTTTGTAGTGCAAATTAAAGCAGGCGCCCTGTTGCGCGATTCGGAAGGACAATGGCTTGGTGGAGTCAGGGCAAGATGTGTATGAAGACAAACGTTACAATAACAAAAGCTTGGTGGCATACTACTGTGTTTGCAGCTAGCTTGGCAGAAGAACATTCATAAACTTATTGTGGAGACAAATAATAAGGAAATCATAGATATGATCAATTCGAAGGCAGCCCTCTCATGAAGGTGCTCGCCCGGATTCAAGACATGAAGCAGTGAAATTGGGAGGTTAAGTTTCAATATATCTCTAGAACTTGTAACAAGGTTGCCGATACTCTAATCAAAGGCAGGCCCGGCTGAATAGCAGGAGCACCCGGTGCTCCTGCTCCGGGCCCCCAATTTTTGGGGGCCCCACATCAAAATTATTTTATTATATATTTATATATATTTTTAAAGAAAATAAAATAATTATATTTAATATGTATTATATATATGTATATATTATTTTTTATTCTAATTTTTTTGATAAATTTATTTAATATAAATAAATATATAGATTTAAATTATTATCCAATATTTTTGTTAATGTAGGACAATGAATAATTATTTTAATGATTTTTTTATTTTAAAGATCATATTTTTAATATATATATATAATCTCCATATGTTTTTAAACTATTATGTTGAGTTAGCTTTTATTATTGAAATGAAAGTGTGCTGGTGAAAATTTAGTTCAATTTTTTGTACTATAACTAGACCTTACTTAACATGAAAAATTGTTAGTTTATTAATTGTAAATTGTAAAGGGGAAAATTGTTCTCTTAACAAAAATTATACTATTATAATTTATTTTAGGAAGATAATAGTAGTATTTTTCTTCTTATTAATGAATAAATATTAAAATAATAAAATTATTTTTAAATTTAACGTGGGGCCCCAAAATATAACAAAGGCTCCGGGCCTCGAAAAGTATCGAGACGGCCCTGATCAAAGGACACATTCCCTTAACTAGAATAGAACATTTGGATAGGCCCCCGGATCATATACTTGAGTTCTTACAAAATGATGTATTTGCTTTGTGGTCGACACAACAATTTTTGGAATAATTCGGCCATGACCCACCTTTATCCCCAAAAAATAAAATTAATTATCAAAGTATATATAAAAATTGAAAATTTCCAATTCATGCATCCAAACAATTCCTTAAATGTACTACATAAGAGTACTTTAGTCATGATGGGATATCATGGGCATGCATAATTTCATTAATGAAATTAATATTAATATAGTACCTAATTATGGGCATGCATAATTTCCATTCAACACATGAATGCATAGTAGTAGACTAGTAGTAGTAGCATTATTTTTGTTGGGTAACTCCGGTACCCTGTTTTAACCTATTCTATTACAAACCTTAAAGGCCTAAAACTATGGGATTACAAGGCTTTAGCTCACCAATACATGTTTTACTCAAAATATAAGAAAACAGAAAACAGAAGCATAAACGGCCGGCCTTGGATGGTTGCTGCTGGCCGGATCTGATCTGCCTCCGGCGGACAGATTTGGCGTCCTCCGTTTCCTGCTCCGTTCGGCCTCGTTGGACAGATTCGTTTCCTCCAGTTTCTTGTTCCAACAGTTCGGTTTTCGTCTCCACTTTCCGGGTCTACAACACAAAGTTAGTAGAACAAACAATATAGCAATAAATATTAAAAGATAGACGAAATACCAACGGATCTAGTTGGATCCGTTAACTCTTAGGCTCAGGTAGCCCAAATGTAGACACCACTCAACCGGAGCCATCACAGAAACGGTCACAAGGGAAGAGAAGGAGGTAGCACCACACTACCCGGGCACCAAGCCCTTCGCCGAACACAGACGGGGTCTGTTTCGGCCTCCACAAGCCGCTGCCAAACCACCAAGTCGTCACAGCCGCTGTCCACTCCTCTGCCGTCGGCTGCCGCGCTCAGCCCGTCACCGGAAACCACTTTCCGGTGACTCTAAACCTCTGTGGCTCTACAAAAGAACACACAACTCTCACCGGACCCCAAGTCCGGCGTCCCAAACCCCGTAGAATCCTCACACCACTCGGCCCTTTAGATACTCTCACACTCACTGAGTCAACTAACAAATAGATGAAAGGAGGTGAAGCAAGATGCAGACTGAAAAACCCCAAAAAACAGAGAAGGGGCGCCGCTGCTGTGTGTGGAAGAAAGGGAAGGGAACAAAACAAATTAGGGTGATGTCTGCTGAGTGTAACGACAAGAGGGAGTATTAGTAATATGAGTTAATGGGCTTGGGTCTCAAGAAAAACATCATGGACCGGTAGAGAGACATTGGGCCGGCAAAAATGGGCCAAACCTTAACAATCTCCACCTTGGACCATTTTATGTGTTGCCAAGAGTGTGCTCATTGGGACGATATCATCATCGCCTAATCATACCTTCACTTACCAGTCCCGCTTACCAACAGTATACACAAAGTATAAAAGCAGTAAATCATGCATCAGAACAAAATATATTAGCCAAAGTCAAAGTGAAGGATTTTCATACATGATAACATCTTCTCAGCAGGCAAACACTTAGTTCCCATATCAGCAGGATTAAATTCAGAAGCAATTTTATCCAGTTTAAGTTTTTCACACTCAACATTGTCCCTAATGAAGTGGTACTTAACATCAATATGTTTAGACCTATCGTGAAAAACAAGATGTTTGCTTAACTGAATAGCAGATTGACTATCAGAATATATGGTTATCTCATTCTTTAATCCTAGTTCATGCATCAGACCACTAAACCATATTCCCTCTTTAAAAGCTTCAGTTATGGCAATGAATTCAGACTCAGTAGTGGATAAAGCAACAACAGATTGTAATTGAGATTTCCAACTCACACAAGACCCACCTAGAGTGAACACATAGGATGTAGTAGACTTCCTACTATCCCTATCATTAGCAAAGTTAGAGTCTACATAACCAGTCACAAACATATCATCATGCCATTTAGAAAAACACAGAGAATAATGCATAGACTTGATTAAGTATCTCAAAAGCCATTTTAAAGCTTCCCAATGTGGTCTACCAGGATTAGCCATAAATCTGCTCAAACAACTTATAGGATAAGCTAAATCAGGCCTAGTAGAAATCATCAAATACATAACAGAACCAATGGCATGCGCATAGGGAACAGATTCCATATCTTTCATTTCAGATTCATTTTTAGGGCATTGTTCTTTAGTCAACACGAAATGAGAAGCAAGAGGACAACCAACAAGTTTAGCATTTGACATCTTGAATCTAGAGAGAATTTTCTTCACATATTCAGCCTGGTTAAGGATTAGGGTTGAATTAGCCCTATCCCTAACTATATGCATTCCAAGAATGCATTTGGCTTCTCCTAGATTCTTCATGTCAAAACTCTTGTTCAAACAATTTTGAACCTCAACAATGCTTTTCATGCAAGGACTAACAAGCAACATATCATCAACATAAAGCAATAAGAACATAGGCACAGATTTCACATCTTTCATGTACAAGCAATGATCAAATTTAGATCTAGTGAAACCTATGTCCTTCATGCATTTATCAAATTTAATGTTCCACTGTCTAGGTGCTTGTTTTAGTCCATACAAAGCTTTTTTTAACAGGCATACATGATTGGGTTTGGTTTTATCCACAAAACCTTCAGGTTGCTTCATACAAATTTTCTTATCTATGTCACCATGCAAGAAAGCAGTTTTAACATCAATTTGTATAAGCTCCCAATCAAAATGAGCAACTAAGGCAAGCATTACTCTAATTGTAGTGAACTTAGCAACAGGTGCAAATATTTCAGAATAATAAACACCCTCTTTCTGAGTAACGCCCTTAGCTACAAGCCTAGCCTTAAACCTCTCACCATGAGTTTCCTGTTTGATTTTAAAAATCCATTTACAATCAATCACAGAGATATTATCAGCCCTAGGAATCAACAGCCATGTCTCATTTTTATGTAAAGATTGAATTTCCTCATTCATAGCACTAAGCCACTTATTAGCCTGTTTAGACTTAACAGCTTCAGAATATGATTTAGGCTCTAGATTATCAAGTTCTTCACACACAGTCATAGCATAAGCAGTAAGAACACAATCAGATAATCTAGCAGGAGTTTTACCTACTCTTCTAGCTCTATCCCTAGCTAGCACATAATCACTCAAATCATGTTCATCAATAACATCATCATTCTGAGCTCCACCTTCATCAATATCATGGGTATCAGTTATGGGTTCCTCATTCACATGCAAATTGGGATCAGCAATTTCAGCATTTTCAATCACATTAGGCACAGCAATGGGAGCAGGAAAATTCACAGAATGTTCCACAGAAGAAGACTCCACCTCAACAGAAGTACTATCATTCTCAAAAACTTTCATAGGAAATTCAGATTCATTAAAAATCACATCCCTACTAACAATGATTTTAAAACCACCCCCTGATCTATCAAACAACCTGTAACCCTTAGTTCCCTCAGGATAACCTAAGAAAATACATTTCTTGGTTCTAGGGTCCAATTTATCATTACTAGTATGCACAAAAGCTGAACATCCAAACACTCTAAGATGTTCATAATCAACAGGTTTACCAAAAAAGACAGAATCAGGAGATTTACCATTTAAAGGGGCATTGGGTGATTTGTTAACTAAGTAAGCAGCTGTCATCAGTGCTTCACCCCAGAACTTCTTAGAAAGGCCAGTAGGTGCCATCAAGCACCTAACCTTTTCTAATAAAGTTCTGTTCATTCTTTCAATGACCCCATTCTGTTGAGGTGAGTAAGGAACAGATTTATGCCTTCTAATACCAGATTCAGCACACAAAGTATCCATTTGGTGATTACAAAATTCAAGCCCATTATCTGTCCTAAGTGTACCAATCTTTAAACCAGTTTGATTCTCAATCAAAGCTTTCCAGTGTTTAAAATTCCCAAAAACATCAGATTTGTTTTGCATGAGAAATACCCAAACTTTTCTAGAAAAATCATCCATGATAGATAAAAAGTATCTTCTACCACCATGTGTGGGCGTCGAAGATGGACCCCACACATCAGCATGAATGTACTCAAGTACACGGGTGGATTTTATCCCAACAGGATATGAAGAGTTAAAAGACACTCTATGTTGTTTACCAGCTAAGCATGATTCACAAAGATCAACTTCACATAAATCAGATTTTAAACAACCAGCATCTTTCAGAAATTTCATGCCTTTATCACTCATATGCCCTAGTCTAGCATGCCACAAAAGCGTATTCTGTTTAACCTTATCAGAACTAGAACTAGAATTAGCAGCAAAAGCATAATTAACCACATTAGAGACCACAAAAAGATTATTCTTGATAATGGCCTTAAACAGCATCAAATTCCCTTTGAACATTTTAATCATGTCATTACCAATTCTCCCTTCTAAACCTTTCTTCTGCAAGGTTGCAAGAGAAATCAAATTATAAGACAA
The DNA here is from genome assembly GCA_030278955.1 of Hygrophila difformis. Lineage (NCBI taxonomy): Eukaryota > Viridiplantae > Streptophyta > Magnoliopsida > Lamiales > Acanthaceae > Hygrophila > Hygrophila difformis. The sequence continues at coordinate 1,743,963 of JAOANR010000266.1, read as the reverse complement.
ATCAGGCACATGTTTCACAGAATCAAGGCAGAATCTTGTCCCATTCTCAAATTGTAAGACAATTTTTCCTATACCTAAGACAGGACATCTATTGTCATTACCCATGAATACAAAGTCATTTTCAACAGGTTGATAGGATTCAAATAATTCAACATGCGGAGACATATGGGAGGTGCACCCTGATTCTAACAACCACACAGATTTAGAAACATCTTTAGCCATATTAACATCAGAAAAACAATTCATTTCATGAACCATCAAAAGCTCATCATGCCTAACTGCTACATCAGTCACAACATTAACCTCATTGTTCTGATTATCAATTTGATTTTTCTCTTTCTTAGGGAGTCTACAATCTTTAATGAAATGGCCCTTTCTACCACAGTTGTAACATTTCTTATCATGTTTACCTCTTGACTGAGATCTATGTGATTTAGACTGACCCCTAGCATTGCTTCTGCCCCTATCATTATGCTGTTGGTGATTACCCTTTTTCCAAGACCTACCCCTAGTCATAAACACCTTATCAGAATGCTTAGAGGAATTCTTCATTTCAAGTTCTTTGTTCTTTAGACTCTTAATCACATGATCTAAAGTCAAATCATCTCTAGCATATTGGATAGCAGATTTCACATCAGAATAACTATCAGGGATGGCATTCAACAACACTATAGGCACATAATCATCTATATGCTTATCACCTGTTGCTTTAATGTCTTGAACCAGTTTAGTAAAATTATCTAAACCCTCATCTAAGTCTCTAGATATATCCAATTTAAATTTAAAAAATTTACCAAGCAGGAATATTCTAGAAGACAAAGATGACTCATCATACAGTTCAGACAGCCTCTCCCAAAGGTCCTTGGCTGTTTTGCAATCACTAACTTTTCTAAGCACAGCATCAGATAAACTAAGGATAATGGCAGATTTAGCAAGTTCATCAGTTTCAGTCTTTTTAGCTTCAGTCACATCTTTATCAAAGAGTTGGTCAATTGCATTCCAATTTCTTTGTTGAACAAGAACACAACGCATCTTAACTTGCCAGATGCTGAAGTCGTTTTTTCCATTAAAAGGAACTATGCTATTCGAGGTGGAAGTCATTATTGTGTTTGACCGTTTAACGGAATGAGCAAACAAGTGCTCAAACACTTGGCCAACTAATCACAACTAATTCCACACTATAGCATTTGTCATCCTTTTAAAATTTTTTTTTTAAGCAAACCCAAATTAATTTTGGGAGCCCAAAAAATTTTCCAGACTTGACCCAGCTATTGGACAGGCCCAAATTAAATTTTGGGTGGCCCAAAGAGCTCAAACGGTCGGATTTCAAAATTTGGATTGATTTTCACAGATTCCTAAAAAATCACAACTTTCAAGATTTTCAGGAATCTGCTTTTTAAGGGAATAGGAAATCAATTTTTTCTATTCCCCAAAAATTTCAAATCCACAATTTTTTCACACAAAGTTCACATAAGGTACATTCAACACAGAACATGTAAAGATCACCAAGAACACCACACAAAGCAGTTTATGCACAACAAAATGCAGAAAACACAGAACACAGTTTAAGCATAATATTTCCAGATTTTAAAGCACAAAGCTCCAAGCATGAAAATCACATATTTCAAGCAACAATCCAGAACAAGAATATTATCTTAAAACTGTAAAAAGATGGATCAAGCTATTTTACCTTGCGGGGGTGCCTTGACCAACCCCCGTCCCAAAGTGGCCTATGGCTCTGATACCACTGTTGGGTAACTCCGGTACCCTGTTTTAACCTATTCTATTACAAACCTTAAAGGCTTAAAACTATGGGATTACAAGGCTTTAGCTCACCAATACATGTTTTACTCAAAATATAAGAAAACAGTAAACAGAAAACAGAAGCATAAACGGCCGGCCTTGGATGGTTGCTGCTGGCCGGATCTGATCTGCCTCCGGCGGACAGATTTGGCGTCCTCCGTTTCCTGCTCCGTTCGGCCTCGTTGGACAGATTCGTTTCCTCCAGTTTCTTGTTCCAACAGTTCGGTTTTCGTCTCCACTTTCCGGGTCTACAACACAAAGTTAGTAGAACAAACAATATAGCAATAAATATTAAAAGATAGACGAAATACCAACGGATCTAGTTGGATCCGTTAACTCTTAGGCTCAGGTAGCCCAAATGTAGACACCACTCAACCGGAGCCATCACAGAAACGGTCACAAGGGAAGAGAAGGAGGTAGCACCACACTACCCGGGCACCAAGCCCTTCGCCGAACACAGACGGGGTCTGTTTCGGCCTCCACAAGCCGCTGCCAAACCACCAAGTCGTCACAGCCGCTGTCCACTCCTCTGCCGTCGGCTGCCGCGCTCAGCCCGTCACCGGAAACCACTTTCCGGTGACTCTAAACCTCTGTGGCTCTACAAAAGAACACACAACCCTCACCGGACCCCAAGTCCGGCGTCCCAAACCCCGTAGAATCCTTACACCACTCGGCCCTTTAGATACTCTCACACTCACTGAGTCAACTAACAAATAGATGAAAGGAGGTGAAGCAAGATGCAGACTGAAAAACCCCAAAAAACAGAGAAGGGGCGCCGCTGCTGTGTGTGGAAGAAAGGGAAGGGAACAAAACAAATTAGGGTGATGTCTGCTGAGTGTAACGACAAGAGGGAGTATTAGTAATATGAGTTAATGGGCTTGGGTCTCAAGAAAAACATCATGGACCGGTAGAGAGACATTGGGCCGGCAAAAATGGGCCAAACCTTAACAATTTTTACTTACCATTTGCCCATTACTATTAAAAAGGGTATTCTTTTGTGAATGCATGGAACATCCAATTAATAATGTAAAGGCAGTTAACTATAAATTAAAGTCGAAGCAGCAAAAGGGCGCAATGCTGTAAAGTGTACGTCCCAAAACAAGTGAATAAAAAGAGCATAATTTTTTGGAAAAGGGTTAAAATGATTGAACGCTTTTCGAATGACATAAAGGACAAAAGCAACCCAAATATATAATAATAGTAATAAAATGGTGAAGTTTTGTATAAGGAGAAAGATGATTCCCAAATGGGGTATAGGTTCACATGCAACAAGTCAAGTTGGCTCCCCATGAATGAATGATAAAATAAGTATAATAATAATAATAAAAGGTGCTCAAATTCCAAGGTCATAGAATAGAAATTAATGAAATAATGATAAGGATGATATGCATGTGTCATGTGTGTGACAACGACTTCTGGGCCCTTCAAACTTGAAATAAAAATAAAGTCGTCAACCTCTCTTGGTAATAAAATGGTAGGAGTGTATTTACCTCCAACTCATACTTCTATGTCATTCACATGATCCTTAAGTATGCACCACTCAATATTAATTATTAAAATAAAAATAAATAAAATATTTCTGCAGAAATCAAACCTTCCCTTCAAAACCATTTCTTTCTATGAATATTCTTCTGCTTTTACTTTAAAACAGAAATAAACTCAAACATACTCCTATATAATAATTATTATTCAGTGGAACACTACAAAAAAAATTTTGTTTGCGCAATTGAAAATTTGATAAAATTCAGTCACTGAAAAGGTTAGCAACTACTTCCTCCGTTTCTTTTTAAAGGTTACACTTCTTATTTGCACGTATGCGAATGCACATTTTCAACTATTAATAACTCAAATTCGGTACAAACAAAAATTCTTAAAATTTGATATTTAAAAACTAGAAGATTAGACGAATTCAACAAGATCTCACTTGACTATATTTTGTCTTCTATAACTATAATAAAAATAGAAGTCAAAGTACTATAATGAACAGTAAAAAAAGTCAAAACGTAACTTTTAAAAAGAAACAGAGGGAGTACTATTTTAACGACCAAAATTTATTAGATACCATAATTTTAACGACTAAATTTGATTTTTTTTAATAGTAGAAGAATTCTAGACTCGGTTAGAAGAGTTACCGATTTTTCGTTTTTTTATTACAATTAACACTCGAACATGGGTAGAAATGGTGTTTGACCTAAATTTTTGTTGTTGTTATATAAGAAAAATATAGTCAAGTAGATAATGTTAGATTCGTCTTTTTGTATAGTTTTAAAATATATATTTTCTATAATTTTTACTTCTCTACGTTTAAAATATTAACCGTTAAATGAATGTATTGGTCTGCGTGTCACAAAGTTTTGAGACATTTCAAATGAGACAGGGGAAGTATATACATCTAAGAAGACTTGGACCTTTTATTTTTTTTGGAGAAGCGAAAGGGTGGTGATAGCTCATGCCACACGATTACAAAAGGAACAAAAGGGGATGAATAGGGGTCGAGTGAGGATTCGAACCCCAACCTATAGGTTGAGAGTTGGGGAGTTATCACTTGGGTAAATCCCCGGACCCTTTAAACTCTGAAGTCTGAATAATAATGGATAAACAATGACGAAAATATTGGTCATATTATTGTGTGTTTGAACAACTTAAAAAGCTTTCAAAGCATATAGGATTTGTGCATCTTATAAGGAGGACATTTCCCCAATGCCTTGCAATCTTGCAGCACTACAACAGTTTGATAAGAATCTGATTAGCAAGAAGCATCAGCATTAGAGCCTGTTTGGAATGACTTTTAGGGAGGTGCTTTTGGCTTTTGCTTCTACCGAAAGCACTTCTAGTAGAAATTAGGTGTTTGTTTTGGCTTTTAAGAAAAAACAAAAGCACCTCGAAAAGCCAAAAAATGTGCTTCTGGGAGAAGCAACACAGGGGTGCTTCTCCCAAAAGCAGAAGCCAAAAATACCTCGTAAAATGTGCACGAACTTAAATACCCCAACTACTTAATATAAATTATACTATAAATATATCTTATTATCCATATTAAGTAGCATGTCCTTTTTGGTAATTACTACATTTCAAAAGCACTTTTCATTTTTTTCCATCCAAACATATTTTTTAGAAAAAGCTGATTTTCAAATAATCCATCCAAATACTAAAGTTACATGCTTTTACTTTTGACTTCTGCTTCTGCTTCTACTTTTGGCTTCTGTTTTTTTCAAAAGCCCGTCCAAACGTGCCCTTAGTCCATTACACTGTAGTATTATATACACAGTCTTGTGCTCTTTTCTCAATACTGAATGGTTGGAAATTGGAATCTTTAATGCCTTCAGGATTATTCACTCACCACAATCCCAGTTCAGACAAATTACACTCAAATCAGCTGCCACTGGAATTATTATTACATTCTCATTTCAACTTACTAAAAGACCTCATTAAGATATTAGTACACCACTATTATATTATTCTCCTCCTACCATCTCCCAACCACCTTATATTCTCTCTCACTACCTTACTCTTCTCATGATCTGCTGCCCTTTGAATTACTCGTAATAAAAATAAAAATAAATAAATAATAAAATAATATAAAATGGGAGGCAGTAGTAGCCCAAAGGGCGGTGACAGAGTTTCACATAACACATGTGACTAAGAGTCTGCGCCAAATGAATGCTGAATATTATGTGTCTTGTTTGTGCTTAAGCCCAAAGTGCCGAAGCCGAACCTTCCTTCTTCTCATCTTCTCCCTCTGTCTCTCCCTGCCCATTGCTGACGTTTCCAGGTTTCTCCAGATTCTAAAATTTCCTCACATTTTTTTTTTCAAGATTCCTTGCCTTTGCCAACCCCCAAAGGTTGAAGCTTTAAGGTACTGCCTCCCCCAATTTTCATTTTCTCTTCTTTTTGCATTTTCTGTTGCTCAACAAATTTCAGTCCTCAAACTCAACCTAAAAAAAAAGAGCTTTATTTATTTTTTGTATTTACTTTATGAATGAATTTCATGCTTTCCTTGGTAAAATTGAGGAAGTCAAAGGTGCAGATCTTGCATGTATGATGTATTCATGTACTGGTGAGTGCAAGTGTTTGATTTTTTGTTGTATTGGAATTGGAATGTATTGGCTTCTGTCAATTAATTCAATTGGTATTTAATTAGATTATTATGATTGATAGGGACTTTATTGAATTTCCCCTTTGTATAAAAAATATTTGTGGTTGTTGAGACTTGAGAGTTGGAATAGTAAATGGGCTTGATTTTTGTGGCTTGAAGGAATGAATGAATCATTAAGAGTGTGCAGAGTGCTGTCTAATATCAACTCTTTTCTACTTCAATTATTTTCCCACCCTTTTGTATTGTTCTTTTTGTGCTTTTGTTGAGAAGTTCTCAAACAGGAAGTCTGATGAGATTGCTCTAAATAGTGATATGCCCATTTCATCTTTTTAATGCTTCTTAATATTTACTCCTTTGTAATGGTATGTCTTGTAAGCTCAAGCTTTTTGAGATGATTATAAGTTGGGGGGTTATATGATTTCAGTCTTGATTTTTTATTTTTGAGATTGCTCAAGCATTTATTTATATGATTATAACTTGATGCTATAGCCAGTTCAAATTGTACTCTCTGACAATTTTCAGGTGTTGGTTAGAATTGAAGAATTGTGTTTTTGTTGTGCTTGGGTTTATCTGTTTCTTTGGCTGATGAATATGTGATGGAGGACAAAACATTGAATTTCAATCAACCATTGTTATCAGTAAGAAGACGAACACCAACGCCGTCATCAGAGCCATTAGATGAAAGGAGAACTAATGTATCTCGCCCTGTTGTACCCCATCTTCCTCCTCACAGTTCTGATCTGACATCTGGGCCACTTAGGATTCCTGGGGCGGTTCCATTTATATGGGAACAGACTCCCGGACAACCTAAAGAAGAGCCAAAATCGAGAACTCAAAACTATGATAGGCCTCCTATTGTTCCTAAGCTTCCTCCCGGGAGATATCCCAAGCATAATCAGAAGGATTGTGATAAGCGCACCCCGAGTAATATTGTTGGTGCTATTAATGTTCCTCCAAGTATTGCTGTTGAAACGAAACAGATTAGGTATGTGCATTCTACTGGTGAGAACAAGCGAGAAACTTTGGATGAAAGTGTTAAAAATGTTGAGAACAGTAAAGAGACAATAGAAGACAAGGAGAGTTCAGATTCTGGGGATAGTGATGCCTTTGTGGATGCACTTGACACACTCTCAAAGACTGAATCCTCATCATTAACTTGTAGCGTTGCTGGCGCGCATGAATTGGATGATCTGGACCTCGACTCATCTGGAATCTTTGTGACGGATCCACAAGCTCAAAAGTTGATGCTGGATAGGTTTCTCCCAGCTGCAAAGGCAATGGCTTCTGATACAATTCATCATACTCCAAAAAGGCAACCTGTTGTTCGAGGACCACCAAAAAAGCTAAATAAAGGAGCGAACCAATATAAGCCAACACTCCGGTATGGACCTAGTTTTGCAAAGAAGTATTCTGAATACCGCGATGTTGAAGAAGAGAAAGAAGATAGTGAAGATGAAGATGATCATCAAGGAAATATGCGCGGAGTTTGTGGTTTATTACCCCGATTTTGCTTAAAGGGGTCAGTTGGACGCCTAAATCCTGTTCCTGGAATGAGCATGAGGACCCGAGTACCAATATCTCCTTATAGGGCACACCAGAGATCGTCATCAGCTGGTTCCTATGGCGAAACAGTTAATGAGGTAACAACCCTTGGCTTCTTCCTCATTTCTATGATGCATAAGTTTTCATGTGAATTTGTGTGAATGTGCATTAAATAAGTTGGCTCTTTTCTTTTTCATTTTAATCTTATTTGAGCAGTCAAGATCCAATAGAAGTGAGATGAAATCAATTGGAAGAGGTCGAAAAGCTGAGCTTGTTGAGGGAAAGGCTCAAACCCGAAATGGCTACACACAATTTGAAAGTCATGCCACATCGACATATCACAAGGCAACTTGGTCCTCGGTTGAAACAAAACAATTAGCCGCTGAATGTGAAGAAAAGACGAATGATGATAATAATGATTCAGGATTATATGGAAATGGCTACAAAACCTTCCGGGAAGTGTTGTCAGATATGGACACTCCAAAGGACTTGGGTACTGGAATTGCTGTTGTTGAGAAAACTGTTTATGTAGATAAAGTACAGAAGCTGGAATCCCCAAAGATGATGTCACCCTCTCGAGATGCTCACAACACAGAGGAATTTCTACCTGAGTCGAAAGAGGATCACAAGATCACTACTATAAGCATGGCTCATAAATCCACAGACGATTTGAATGCAGATGATTTCAAAAAGTTCCAGACTGCAGGTGAATGTGATAACTCAAATATGCTGCATTCATTTGAAAAACGGAAGGGAGCACATGGGATGGATGTGCTAAATGTGTCAACTACTACAGAAACTAAACTGCCCGCAAATGCAGCAGCAGACACTTCAAGCAAAGATTTACCAAGTTACGATGAAATCCTAGCTCCTCCACCTCTACCTAAATCACCATCAGATTCTTGGCTCCACCGTACATTACCTTGCGTCTCCAAAAATTCACCTTTACAGTCACATTTTGGTGCAGCAAAAGATCCACAAAACTACGGTTTGAATGCTCCAGCAAATAGTGTCAAGTGGGAAACTATTGTTAAGACTGCAAAGTTGCATCATCTTCATATGCATCATTCTGTGGTAAGCCCTTTTGTCACCCTGACTGATCTGTTAAATCTATTTGCTAATCCTTTTATTTGCTCCTCTTATGGGCTCACATTGCATTGTATTTTATCAGGGAGTGCTGACAACTATACCCGAAGCTTAACAAGACGTTCGTCTTCACAAGTTGTGCATTGTTTCTTGAGAACAACTCTTCAGTAAGTGTGTGAAGTTGATGGATTTTGAAAAGGCAATGCTTGTGGTAGTTTCCTGGAAGATATGCTCCTCTATTTAAGTGGTTGCTGGTGATTGTGACTTCATATCATGTAACTAAATATCTCATGAAAATAATTTGGTTAAGGATCAACTCATCTATGTACAAAGAAACTAAAGATACATTGGAATAAATAGATGGTAAAGATCTTCACTGTGTTTTCAATTGTGTTGTGTTTGCTGTTATCTTCACATAGTCCTATATTGATACCAATACACATTAATATAAGTTTATGGACAAATGATCACCATATAAATGAGAGGCAAATGACTTTTCATTGAAGACAGAGCTACTGGAATGGCTGCGTCGATGGCTTACAACCAATTCGGTTACGGTACAACCTTTTTATGAGTATGTGTGTGTAAACATCACAAAAAAATATTTTGCATCACATAAAACATTCGTCCATCACATATTTTCTCATCATACAAAATATTTCTTTCATACCACAAAACTCATTATTTCATCCATCGGGCAACATAGCCCTTACATCACATAAATGGTGTCCGCATGCAGACACCTGCATCCTATCACCATCCGCCGACAACTACTACAAGCAGCGAGGCTCAATTCTTGGTTGTGCCTAGGGGTGTAAATGAGACTGATAGGCTCGAAAAATATTCGGGCTCGACTCGATCAAAGCTCGGCCAAAACTCGACTCGAAAAGGCTCGGCTCGAATTCGAGATCGGCTCGAATATTATATATATATATATTATTTCTTTCTTAAAAATATAGTATATTTTCTTTCTTAACAAATGTGAGGAAGAGAAAATCCAACAGTAAATTCACTCCTCATTTTATTTAATAATATAGTACATTATATTTTATTATGGTTAACACTAAATCAAAAAAACTAAATCTCAATCTCCTTCCAAATTGAGACTATTATAAGGAATTATCAATAGTTTAATATATTTCTACATAACTCTGTCTTTCAAGTTTTTAAGCTCATTATTGAATAATTTAAAAAATTTTAGTCTTGAGTCCAATGTTGTCTAGGGATACCCGGTTAAAAAAAAAAAAACTAAAATTTATGCCGAGTTTTTTTGGCCCTTCGAGCCGAGCTCGAGCTTCAATATATTGGGTCGAGCTCGAGCCGAGCTCAATTTTTAAAGCTCGTCGAGCTTCGAGCTCGAGCCGAGCCGAACTTATACATAACCGAGCCGAGCTCGAGAGCTCGGCTCGGCTCGTTTACACCCCTAGTTGTGCCAAATAAAACGCAACCATTACAAGATGTGACTGGATAGCTACCTTCTTCAACTTCTTGCTAAGCGCTCATCTTCAATGTTTGATCTAGGCACGTAAAGCTAGACCGGAAAGTTATATATCTCTAGAAAAATAGGTTGGCCATAACTTCTAGTTTATACTTCCTCCGTCACAGTATGTTGGACTTTTCGTTACTATTCAACGTGTTTAACGTTGATTCAAATTTTTATCATAGTTATGCAAGAAAAAACATAGTCAAGTGAGATCTTATTAGATTCGTCTAATCTTGTAATTTTAGAATAAACTTTTTATAATTTTTAGTTGTACACAATTTAAGTTATTAGTCGTTAAAAATATACATCGGCAAGCGTGTCTAAGCCCAACGTAGCGTTTCTATTGAGACGGAGGAAATATATAGCTTAGACTTTTGAGTTTCATACGTCGTGTGGGAACTACTCAAGTTATAGTTACGGGAGTTTTCTCATTCGGATGCTTCATTACTTGCTAAGTGGTTATGACGATTAAGGATGTTTGAAAATTTTAAATGATGTAATTGTTTCATGGAATAAAAATCTATCCGGGATATAAACACTCTCAAGATGAAATTTTCTCATGTAAAAAAACTTACTTTTCATTTTTTAGGAACCTGAACAACAACTTCATTCTTTTGAATCCACTTTTTGATTCTTACAATCCATGGTTCATGTAGAACTCTCCTTTAAGGCTTTGTTTCACTCTAAGAGGAACAAAACATTGTTTTCATTTTGATTTCTTCTTAGTTATATCCTCTTACTTCATGTGTCATGTGCTTGGTATTTTATATAAATAAATTATAGAAAATAGATTAAGGCATCATTCATATTATATTTCACACAATTAAGTAAAATGTGTGCTACAATGATATGGAGTTAAATTGTAGTGATGTATTGAACAAGCAATCTAAAGAATTCTAGTTCATGAAAAAACATTCACTGATAAATTTATAAATCGGCAAAGGAGAGGAGATATATTGATGAAATCCTTGTTGCTGGCCTCGGCTTGCCCATTCCCGTTCTGGTTGTTATGACTGGCAAGAAGAAGTAGGTAGAACCTTGTTTTTCTATATATAAAGCTTGCTTGTGCGCTTTGGTCCTTGACTCGTCTATCCGATTCCTCATCCACTCCTGACCGATGTAGAAGTTCAGCCGGAGCTAAAGTAATTCAAGAAGATGATCGCCCGGGTTAATAAACAGCTTGCTTTGAGGATTAGACGAAGCTTACATAAGATATATAATAGTACTATAGAACCTTTAGGCCAATATACGCTTGAAGCTATCATTATATATGTCATGGGATTGTTGTACAATTGTATCATCCCTTATAACCTCAAGTTCTGCTGCTTAAGTAAGTCGTGGCCTTGTGGTGCCAATTGATGATAGCCTTTAATCACCACTTACTTACTTATATAGGGGCTTGGAGCGAAGCACTTTATTAGAGATGATTGCGAGAGTTGCAATTCCATCACCCCTTTCTTGATAAGACTATTGATAAAGAGGGGATTGGAACCTCTTGCTTTTATGCTAAGGCTCAACTAAGCGCGTCAGGTGTCAAATATTCTATATTTCATTATTCGTTATTTCCGGGTCTTTTCATTGCATAATATATTTGAGAAAAAAAAATCATCAAATGCAAATTACATATGCATTGAAAATGTCAAGATATATGGAGCAAGGATAAATTAACAAATATAAAAAAAAAATTACTAATAACTTTTATTAATATTTTTTTTTTCTTTTTTACTGAACAGCCTATACAGACTAGAAAATGGTGGTGAGAGCTCATGCTACCTCCAACCTGAAGGTTGGAAGATAAGGGATCCCCTTTATTAATAAATTATTGATCTATAAACAATTTATTGATGAAATAATGATGTAGTAACTTATTAATAATTTACTTATAAATATATAATTTATTATTAATTCTCTAATTTATTAGTTTAATAATCTAATAAGTAATTTATTAGCTTCTAATTAATTTAATGTAATAGTTTAATAATTTAAGAATAAATTATAAATAATAAATTAGTATTTTATTAATCTATTATATACTTAGATTAATATTCATAATTTAAGTAACAATTGATAAATGGTAAATTAATTAATAGTTCAAAAATTTATTATTTTTTTTTCGCTCAGATCAAAAATTTATTTTAATTTAACTTAATCTATAATGGTATTATAAATTAAGAATAAATCATGAATAATAGGTTAACAAGTTTTTAATGAATGAATTAATTAATAATTATTTAATTTAAATATAATTTAATTTAATTAACACAGGATTTCTTATCTCATTTTGCTTTTCAAATTTTAATTTATTAATTTATTTAATTGAATAATTGAATAATTTATTAATAATTATTTTATAAAATAATAATTCATTAATAATTTAAGTTAATTTAAAAATTTAAAAATTTTATTTAATTGAATAATTAATCTTTTTATTAATAATTTAATAATTTAAATTTTATTAATATCTTAATAGTTTATTTAATAGTTATATAATAATTTATTTTAGTTTAATAATTTAAATATTTATTATTTTATTAATAATTTAATATTTTAATAATAATTATTAACTTAATAATTTAATTATTAATTAATAATTTATTTATTATTTCATTTAATAATTTATTATTTATTAATAAATTATTTATAATTTAATTCTAAATTAATATTTTATTATTTCTTAATACTTTAATAAATTATTTATAATTAATTATAAATTAATAATTTATTATATTATTAATAATTCAATAAATTATTTATAATTTAATTATAAATTAATAATTTATTATTTTATTAATAATTTAATAAATTATTTATAATTTAATTATAAATATATAATTTATTATTTTATTAATAATTTAATAAATTATTTATAATTTAATTATAAATTAATAATTTAATATTTTATTAATAATTTAATAAATTATTTATAATTTAATTATAAATTAATAATTTAATATTTTAATAATAATTTATTAACTTAATAATTTATTATTTTTTAATAATTTAATAAATTATTTATAATTTAATTATAAATTAATAAGTTATTATTTTATTAATAATTTAATAAATTATTTATAATTTAATACTCCCTCCGTTCCAAAATAGTAGTCTTTTTAGAGATGAAAAAGTGTTCCACAATAGTTGTCATTTTGGGTATTTTTATGAAAATTTTCCAATATTACCCCTTTATTCACCCAATGAGATTCATTCTCTCTCCACCCCAAGTATATTTATTGGGAAGTGAGAGGGTAGAAATGGAAGATTGTATGGTAATAATTGTGTTTCTTGATTTGTGTAATATTTGCTAGAAAGACAACTAAAAAAGAACGGAGGGAGTAATTTAAACTTCTCCTCCATAGGGGCTTCAGCCTTCGAAGTCTGCTTAGAGCCTTCTTCACTAGAAGAAGGCTTCTTCGAAGGCGAAGCCGAGTAAAATATGAGGGGGAGGAGGTGTATATATAGATGCTGTGAGGGGAGTGGCGGTTATCATGGCAGTTGGATGGCGGCGGAAGGGTTAATGGGCCGACCTTATATACAATTTCGGGTTTATTGGGTTGCATTCGGGTCATTTGCATTGGCGTCTTCTGAAATTTCCTTTCCGTTCTAGAATTTCAATTTGGGTGCGGCCGACGATCATCGGAAATTGGTAGCGAACTTGAGACGAAAACCGGCCGAGGATCATTGGAGATTGGTAGCGGAGTTGCGAGGAAAATCGATTTCATGAAGGATGAAATAATCGGGAAACAACATCCTCTTCTGGAATTTCCGTTCTAGAAAATCAAAGGGAGAGTATAGGCTATACGGCGGCGGAGGAGATTGGTGGCGCTGATGAAGGCGACGGAATGATTGGGCAGCGCGAAATGGAACACTTTCATCCGCCAGATTCCTGAAGTGGAAAATTCATTCCAGTTAATTTTTTTTTTCTTTTACAGCGGTGAGGTCAGTTTGATCTCAATTCTACCACACAGAATTGCATCTTCTTATTGTTTTCTTTATTTTTTCAATTTGATTCGCATTGGATTTATTGGAGAATTGTGCTTCTTGAAATAGGGTGATGGGTTCCAGAACCAGAATGATGATATATGCTCACTTCCCTTTCTTCGCTGTTCTTGGCTCTCTCTGCCACTTCTTGAAACAGGTATTTGAAAATCACATGTGATCTCTAGTTGTTTTCTTTTCTTTGATATTAATCGGGAAACAACATCCTGTCTGGAATTTCCGTTTTAGAAAATCAAAGGGAGAGTATAGGCTATACGGCGGCGGAGGAGATTGGTGGCGCTGATGAAGGCGACGGAATGGTTGGGCCGTCCGAAGTGGAAGACTTTGTTCCCCCGATTCCTGAAGTGGAAAATTCATTCTATAATTTATTCATTTTTTAAAATTATTTTTATGTTTTACAGCGATGAGGTCGGTTTGATCTCAATTCTATCGCACAGAATTGCATCTTCTTATTATTTTCTTTATTTTTTTCTTTGTATCCCGTTGGATTGATTGGAGAATTGTGCTTCTTGAAATAGGGTGATGGGTTCCAGAACCAGAATGATGATACATGCTCACTTCCCTTTCTTCGCTTTTCTTGGCTCCCTCTATCACTTCTTGAAACAGGTATTTGAATATCACATGTGATCTCTAGTTGTTTTCTTTTCTTTTCCATTAATTTGTACAGTTAACTGCGTTTAATAAATAATCATGTCGTCTGCCCTTTTTTGTGTCCCTTTTGTGTCTTGCGTGGATCACTAGGAGCGTAAGAATTGCACTTTGTCATTAAGTCCTAATTTTTTTTAAAAAAAAGTGAACCACAAACAAGCACAAATTTAAAATCCCCAATTACCTTTCTTAACTGCTGACGCTGTGTCTTCTCAATCGGGTTTGCAACAAGTTGCCCAAATCTCAGATTGAATTTATGTTTCTCGTAGATTTGAGATATGAAATCATGTCCAGATTATCATCTGTGTATGACTACTGCATTTGAGATTTTGGGCTTGGTTTTATATATTGTTTTTGGTGATTTTTGCATGTGTTTGGTTGTGTATGGTGGTGGTGAATGGGTGAATGCCAGTCATTGTGATACTGACGATGCTGGTGCTTACTTGATTTTGATTTTTTTTTTTTTTTTTTTTTGAAAATTGGAACCTCTCCTAGATCAGTGTTTCTCTCGTGCATTCTTCATATTTTGATAATTGGAGAATTTCTTTTTAAACCTTGTTTTTTGGTATATATATTGATGAGTAACCCGGATGTTTTCTTCGTGTACGAATATTCGTTTCAACTTCTAATATTTTAAAGTTTGTAACACCTTTATTTAAATAGGTATCCTGATTGAAAACATGAGGCATGAAAACTTTGAGCTTTCTGTTTCGCCTCCAAGAGTCATGCAAGTTTTCCCTTGAGTTATTCTTGTTTGCCATTGTATAACTGCACTGTCAAAATGGACTTACAAACTTTGACTTTCTGACAGTTTGAACAAGTGTTGTCTTCTCATGCAAGTTTTAATTTTGTTCGATTGCTGGAATTGATTCCGTGACGTCCCGACAAAAATGAAACATTATGAATGAATTTCATGCGTTCCTTGGTAAAATTGATGAATTCAAAGGTGCAGATATTGCATGTATGATGTATTCATGTACTGGTGAGTGCAAGTGTTTGATTTTTTGTTTTATTGAATTGGAATGTATTGGCTTCTGTCAATTAATTCTATTGTTATTTAATGAGATTATTATGATTGATATTGAATTTCCCCTTTGTATAAAAAAATTTGTGGTTGTTAAGAGTTGGAATAGTAAATGGGCTTGATTATTAGTGTGTGTGGCTTGAAGGAATGAATGAATCATTAAGAGTGTGCAGAGTGCAATCTAATCTCAAATCTTTTCTATTATTTTTCCCCCTTTTGTTGTTCTTTTTGTGCTTTTGTCGAAAAGTTCTCAGACAGGAAGTCTGAGGAGATTGCTGTAAATAATGATATGCCCATTTCATCTTTTTAATCCTTCTTAGTATTTACTCCTTTCTAATGGTATGTTTTGTAAGCTCAAGGTTTTTGAGATGATTATAAGTAGGAGGGTTATGTGATTTCAGTCTTGATTTTTGAATACGTGCCAAGGTGTAACTTGATTCTATAGCCAGTTAAAATTGTACTCTCTGACAATTTTCAGGTTTTGGTTAGAATTGAAGAATTGTGTTTTGGTTGTGCTTGGCTTTATCTGTTTCTTTGGCTGATGAAGATGTGATGGACGACAAAACATTGAATTAGAATCAGCCATTGTTATCACTAAGAAGACGAACGCCAACATCGTTTCTGAGCTATTGGGTGAAAGGAGAACTAATGTATCTCGCCCTGTTGTACCCCGTCTTCCTCCAAACAGTTCTGATCTGACATTTGGGTCAATTAGGATTCCCGGGGCGGTTCCATTTATAGGGGAACAGACTCCCAGACAACCTAAAGAAGAGCCAAAATCGAGAGCTCAAAACTACGGCGGGCCTCCTATTGTTCCTAAGCTTCCTCCCGGGAGACATCCCAAACATAATCAGAAGGATTGTGATAAGCGCTCCCCGAGTAATATTGATGGCGTGAATCAGGTTATCAATGTTCCTCCAAGTATTGCTGTTGAAACGAAACAGATTAGTTATGTGCCTACCGGTGAGAACAAGCGAGAAACTTTGGATGTAAGTGTCAAAAATGTTGAGAACAGTAAAGAGACAATAGAAGACAAGGAGAGTTCAGATTCTGGGGATAGTGATGCCTTTGTGGATGCGCTTGACACACTCTCAAGGACTGAATCCTCATCATGACATTGTAGCATTGCTGGCACGCATGAATTGGAAGATCTGGACCTCAACTCATCTGGAATCTTTGTGACGATCCACAAGCTCAAAAGTTGATGCTGGATAGGTTTCTCCCAGCTGCAAAGGCAATGGCTTTTGATAGACTGATACAATTCATCATACTCCAAAAGGCAACCTGTTGTTCAAGAACAACCAGAAAACTAAATAAAGGATTGAAACACTCCGGTATGGACCTAGTTTTGCAAAGAGGTATTCTGAATACCGCGATGTTGAAGGAAGAGAAAGAAGATAGTGAAGATGATGATGATAATGAAGGAAATATGCGTGGAGTTTGTGGTTTATTACCCCGATGTTCCTGGAATGAGCGGTAGGACCCGAGTACCCATATCTCTTTATAGGGCACAAAGCAGATCGTCATCAGCTGGTTCCTATGGCGAAACAGTTAATGAAGTAACAACCTTTGGCTTCTTCCTCATATCTGTTATGTCATAAGTTTTCAAGTGAATGTGCATTAAATAAATTGGCCCTTTTCGTGTTTCATTCTATCATATTTGAGCAGTCGAGATCCAATAGAAGTGAGATGAAATCGATTGGAAGAGTTCGGACAGCTGAGTTTGTTGAGGGAAAGGCTCAAACCAGAAATGGCTACACACAATTTGAAAGTCATGCCACATCGACATATCACAAGGCAACTTGGTCTTCAGTTGAAACAAAACAATTAGCAGCTGAACCTGAAGAAAAGAAGAATGATGGTAATGATGATTCACGATTAACGATTATAGGGAAATGGATACAAAACCTTCCGTGAAGTGTTTTCTGATTGGGACATTCCAAGGGACTTGGGTACTGGAATTGCTGTTGTTGAGAAAACTGTTTATGTAGATAAAGTACAGAAGCTGGAATCCCCAAAGATGATGTCACCCTCTCGAGATGCTCACAACACAGAGGAATTTCTACCTGACTCGAAAGAGGATCACGAGATCACTACTATAAGCATGGCTCATATACCCACAGCAGATTTGAATGCCGAAGATTTCAAAAAGTTCCAGAGTGCTGATGAATGTGAGGACTCAAATATGCTGCCTTCATTTGAAAAACCGAATGGAGCACGTGAGATGGATGTGCTAAATGCGTCAACTACTACAGAAAGTAAAGTGCCCGCAAATGAAGCAGCAGACACTTCAGACAAACAGTTACCAAGTTACGATGAAATCCTAGCTTCTCCACCTCTTCCTAAATCACCATCCGATTCTTGGCTCCACCGTACATTACCCTGCGTCTTCAAGAATTCACCTTTACAGTCACATTTTGGTGCAGCAAAAGAGCCACAAAGCTACGGTTCGAATGCTCCAGCTAATAATGTCAAGTGGGAAACTATTGTTAAAACTGCAAAGTTGCATCATCACATCATTCTGTGGCAAGCCCTTTTGTCACGCTGACTGATCTGTTAAATCTATTTGCTAATACTTTTATTTGCTCCTCTTATATGCTCACATTGCAATGCATTTTATCAGGGATCGCTGACAACTATACCCGAAGCTTAACAAGACGTCCGTCTTCACAAGTTGTGCATTGTTTCTTGAGAACAACTCTTCAGCAAGTGTGTGAAATTGATGGATTTTGGAAAGGCAATGCTTGTGGTAGTTTTCTGGAAGATATGCTACATTATTTAAGTGGTTTCTGGTGATTGTGACTTTGATCCCTCACTTCATATCATGTAACTAAATATCTCATGAAAATAATTTGGTTAAGGATCAACTCATCTATCTACAAAGAAACTAAAGATACATTGGAATAAATAGATGGTCAAGATCTGCACTGTGTTTTTTCAATTGTGTTGTGTTTGCTGTTATCTTCATATAGTCATATATTCATACAGAAAATTAACTGGAAATCCCCCTAGGGGAACGGATTGCACAGTCCAAATTAACCCGAAAAATCTGAAGAAAAAAGGACAAACGCCTAGATAACACCCATCCTACCACTTGTCAAAGTTAGTTTTGAGATTGATACCAATACACATTATAAGTTTATGGACAAATGATCACCATATAAAATGAGAGCCAAATGGCTTTTCATGAAGGCAGAGCCACCGGAATGGCTGCCTCGATGGCTTACAACCAATTCGGTACAATCTTTTTATGAGTATGCGTGTGCAGACAATACAAAAATTATATTTTGCATCACATAAAACATTCTACTATTATATATTTTCTCATTACACAAAATGTTTCATTCATAACACAAAATTCATCATTTCATCCTTAGACAACATCTCCCTTACATCTCATCTTCAATGTTTGATCAAGGCACGTGATGTTAGACAACAAAGTTACATATCTTTAGAGAAAAAGCTAGACCGCAATCATTAAGAATAAATTATGAATAATACGTTAACAAGTTTTTATTTAATTATTTAATATTTTATATAATTTAATTTAATTAACACTGGATTTTTGATTTCATGTTGCTTTTAAAATTTTAATTTATTTAATTGAATAATTTACTAATTTATTTGTAATTTATTAATAATTATTTTATAAATAATAATTCATTAATAATTTAAGTTAATTTAAAATTTATATAATTTTAATTTAATTGAATAATTTTATTTATTATTAATTTAATTATAAATTAATAATTTATTTATGATTTCATTAATAATTTAATAAATTATTTATAATTTAATTATAAATTAATAATTTATTATTTTATTTATAATTTAATTATAAATTAATAATTTATTACTTTATTAATAATTTAATAAATTATTTATAATTTAATTATAAATTAATAATTTATTATTTTTTAATTAATTTAATTATAAATTAATAAGTTATTATTTTATTAATAATTTAATAATTTAAACCTATGAAGGAGCATCTCCTCCATAGGGGCTTCAGCCTTCGAAGGCTGCTTAGAGCCTTCTTCACTAGAAGAAGGCTTCTTCGAAGGCTGAAGCCGAGTAAAATATGAGGGGGAGGAGGTGTATATATAGATGCTGTGAGGGGAGTGGCGGTTACCATGGCAGTTGGATGGCGGCGAAAGGGTTAATGGGCCTGGCTTATATACAATTTCGGGTTTATTGGGTTGCATTCGGGTCATTTGCATTGGCGTCTTCTGGAATTTCCTTTCCGTTCTAGAATTTCAATTTGGGTGCGGCCGACGATCATCGGAAATTGGTAGCGAACTTGAGACGAAAACCGGCCGAGGATCATTGGAGATTGGTAGCGGAGTTGCGAGGAAAATCGATTTCATGAAGGATGAAATAATCGGGAAACAACATCCTCTTCTGGAATTTCCGTTCTAGAAAATCAAAGGGAGAGTATAGGCTATACGGCGGCGGAGGAGATTGGTGGCGCTGATGAAGGCGACGGAATGGTTGGGCGGTTAGGTCAGTTTCTGGAATTTCCGTTCTAGAAAATTCATTGTTCTAGAAAATCGATTTCGGGAAACAACCTCCTGTTCTGGAATGCGGAGGAGATTGGTGGCGCTGATGAAGGCCACGGAACGATTGGGCGGCGCGAAATGGAACACTTTCATCCGCCGGATTCCTGAAGTGGAAAATTCATTCCAGTTAATTTTTTTTTTTTCTTTTACAGCGGTGAGGTCAGTTTGATCTCAATTCTACCACACAGAATTGCATCTTCTTATTGTTTTCTTTATTTTTTCAATTTGATTCGCGTTGGATTTATTGGAGAATTGTGCTTCTTGAAATAGGGTGACGGGTTCCAGAACCAGAATGATAATATATTCTCACTTCCCTTTCTTACCCTGTTCTTGGCTGTCTCTGCCACTTCTTGAAACAGGTATTTGAATATCACATGTGATCTCTAGTTGTTTTGTTTTCTTTGCTATTAATATGTACAACTAACTGAATTTCATAAATAATCAACACTAGTAGGAACGTAAGAATTGCACTTGTACATTGCACTTTGTCATTAAATCCCGATTTTGCAAAATATGAACAACAAACAAGCACAAATTTCAAATCCCCAATTACCATTCTTAACGGCTGTGTCTCCTCCCCGTGTCTTGCATCCGCGAAGACCAATCTTATCCCCAATCCGGTTTGCATCAAGTTGCCCAAATCTTATCCCCGAATTTCGGGTCTATTGGGCTGCATTTACGGATTGAATTGAATTTACTGGATGCTACAGTTTTTCGGAATTTCCTTTCCGATCTTGAATATCAGTTTGAGAGCGGCATAGATCATCGGAGATTGGTAGCGGAGATGAGAGGATGATCGATTTTCTTGAAAAAATGATGGATGTAATAATCGGGAAACAAACCTGCAGGAATTTCCGTTGTAGAAAATCAAAGGGAGATTATAGGGGTATAGGACATAGTGCGGGGGAGGAGATTGGTGGCGGTGATGAAGGCGACGGAATGGTTGGGTGGTCCAAAGTGGAAGACGTTCATCCGCTGATTCCTGAAGGCGACAATTCTCTGCCACTTCTTGAAACAGGTAGAAGGTATGTTGAATATCACATGTGATCTCTAGTTCTTTTATCTTCTTTGCTATTAATCTGTACAGCTAACTGATTAATAAATAATCATTTGTATGTCTGCCCTTTCTTGTATCCCTTTTCTGACTTGTGTGGATCAACAGTAGTAGGACCGTAAGAATTGCAGTTATACATTGCACCTTGTCATTAAATCCTGATTTTGGAAAAAAAAAAAATTGAACCACAAATAAACATAAATTTCAAATCCCCAATTACCATTCTTAACAGCTGTGTCTCCTCCGCATATCTTGCATTTGCGAAGACCAATCTTTTCCCCAATCCGGTTTGCAACAAGTTGCCCAAATCTGAGATTGAATTTATATTTCAAGTAGATTTGAGATACAAAATCGTGTCGATCATCTGTGTATGACTACTGCATTTTTTTGGTGATTTTTGCTTGTGTTTGGTTGTGTGCAGTGGTGGTGACAGGTGGTGATTGGGTGAATGCTAGTCAATATGATACTGACGATGGCAGTGGTTATTTGAATTGATTTTTGTTTTTGAAAATTGGAAACTCTCCTAGATCAGTTTGTCTCTTGTATATTCTTCATATTTTGATCATTGAAGATTTTCTCTTTTCGAACTTTTTATTTTTCATTTTTTTAAATTGATGAGTAACCAAAATGTTTTCTTGGTGTATGAATAGTCATTTCAACTCCTAATCTTTTAAAAAGCTTATAATTCCTTAATCTAAATTGGTATCCTCATTGAAAACACGAGGTGAAAATTTGAGCATTCCGTTTTGCCTCCTAGAGTCGTGTGTTTTCCCTTGAGTTATTCTTGTTTACCATTAGTGTCGAAATAAACTTACAAACTTCGACTTCTGACATCTTGAACAAGTGTTGTCTTCACTTGCAAAATGTGAAGGCATTTCTCTTTTCTCTCTTGTTACAATGGATAGTGATTACGTGCTAGAAACTTGATAAATTGAATATGTAGTTCCGTTTTTGTAACTCAGTGAAGTCCTATCATACTGTTCTTATACCGATGATATCAAAGTTTGAAGGTTTTCCAAAATGTCAGAGCTTTAAATATTTTCCTTGAATACACGAAATTGCATCCCTGTCATCCTTGTCTTCACTCATTATTTTATCTTAATTTGCACAATTTATTGGCAGAACACAGTATACATGCATGATTTTTAAACTTTTGAAACTTTTAACATGGAGCACCTTTTAATTTAGTATGATTTACTTATTGTGCCCCTTACAGGGAATTGGTTTTAGAACAAATATTTAGCTCCTCTTGCTTCTTGTTTTAGAACAAATATTAAGATGTGGAGCCATTGTTTGCTCTGTTGCACATGGGTCCAGTAGCTTTCGAGGGCCGTTCAAATCATCAGGAAGTTCCTCCATTGTACTATGTATTTACATTATGGGAATATATTTGTGCCGACTCTTTGGGTGGCTTACAAAATGCTAGGGCTTTTCGAGGTAAAGGACAAACCAATATGAATGGGACATTCGGGCAGATGGGGCGTTGGCTTTGTGGCTCGAGATGATGATGGCCATTTGATTGGCGGCGACAGTGGATACCTTGGAGATGCTACGAACATTTTTGCAGAAATGGCGGCTTTAGCTCATGGTCTGGAATTTGTTGCTAGCAAGGGCATTTCTTGTGTCAAATGCTATTCGGACTCGATGGTGGTGATTGGCTTGCTCGACAACAGGGGCAGGGCTCATCCGTTGGCGCTGCTTATACATCGTATTCGGATGCCGGGAAACTCATTCGACACATGCCACATCCATCATGTTCTTTGGGAGGGTAATAAGGTAGCGGATGGTTTAGCGAAGCATGCGACTGATTTGGAAGATTTTTACACCACTTGAGTGTTTCATGTGATTTCATTCGGGGTGCGGTGGAGGTAGATGCGTTAGGCGTATGTTCCAGCGTGATTGATCTTTATTTTTTAATTTTTGTAGCCTTGTGCTAGACTCTTTTTCCTTTCTTGTTAGGCCTATTGCTTCGCTAAAAGAAAATAGCTCAACCCAAAAAGAATAACACGAAATACTAACTATTTAGTTATTTGTATTTTATAGTATTTTTAATTTCCTTTAAATTTTTTATTATTTAGACCTGATTAAGTGTTTTTAAAAAATTGAATTATAATTTTCAAAGCCCGACTTTTATGTTCGATATAAATTTTTTAATTTTACTAATATTTATAATATCAAAAAGTTAATAAATATAATATAACAAATTATATAGAAATTATTTTCTATTTTTTCAAACACACATGTTCTTTTTAATATTTTATATGAAGTTAGTTTGTATAAAAACTATAAATAATCATTTTATTTGAATCGAATTATTACAGACTTACAGTGTAAATGTGTCAAATTGTCATTCATATGTGCTAAATTGACATTCATAAAGGCCAAATAAATGCTTCCAACGTTAATTAACTGTATTTCTGGTAATAAGAAAAATACAATATTTAATTGACTAAATAATATTAACCAATATTCAATCAGTGTCGATGTAAATAGACACACATATAATGATAAAGGGTGTACATTAAATATAATATAACATAGAGTAACTGTATTTCTGATAATAAGAAAATTACAATATTTAATTGACTAAACAATATTAGTCAATATTCAATCAGTGTCGACGTAAATAGATATGTATATAATGATAAAGGGTGTACATTAAATATAATATAATATAGAGGGAAGTTTTACAATATTATTATAAAATTTCTTTTATTTCAACATTCATATTTTACCTGTAATATAATTGATATTTGAATTATTATCACATTAAAATTTTTTGTCACATTTTTTCTCAATAATATGTACTCAAGGGAAATAAGAATGACCCAATTAAACTTATATAATAAATATTTCAATTCTTAAAATATTATTTTAAAAATAAAAATAATGTAAATGTTCATTTCCGCGCAATGCGCGGATAAGTATACTAGATAACCTACTATCCACATTTGAAGTACTTCTATCTAAAAAAGTTTACCACCCTAAATTGTTACATCAGAATTTGATGTAAAAAAGGAGTGCAAAATTTAAAACCTTCGTGGATATATGAGTGCACAGTTAGAATCTTTTTACCAATTGTATACCTCTTCCTAAAGGTTGGCGAGATTCTTGAAGATGCTTTAATACCAAGCTGATGATTGACGACTCATGAAGTGAAGCCATTTCAGTATTCAATTCAATGGGTCCGTAGAAGTATCTTATAAGGTTTTTTTTTCATCTTTTACTCAAAACATCTGGAGTTTTGTTGCTTGCAGATATTTAGAATGATTGATTCAAACAAACAGGAGTTTGCGAACGAGGCATTTCTTCAAGGCCAAAAGCTCTCCTAAGGCGCCTTCTTCTCGCCATCTTCATCTACGTCTTTGACTTCGTCTCATGACAAAAATGCCAAGAATCAAGTTAACTTGACAAATTATATTGCTTGTTAGCGTATATTATTTAGCGTATAACGACAACCATTATATTGCTTGTTATCGATTTGTCTTCTATTTAAAAGAAAGCACCGCGGGAGCAAAAAATACTAATAATAAATTACTTAATAAAAACAAAAAACTCTTTTAATATATTATTAAGATATTAATAAATTAATTAAGGGAAGTGCCTTAAGAAAGTTTTTTCAATAAATAAATAAACTAAAAGTCTTTACAAAAAACTTACTCAAATAAATCATTTTTCTATTTTTTTTTGCAAAACATGGTTAGGGATTATTTAATAAATTAATGAAGGAACATTAAATGTTCTTTCAGGATGGCTTCAGCCTTGATCCGGGAAAATTGTTTAAAGCCTTCTGCCTTATCCAATGAAGAGGGCTTTGAAAAAGGCTCAAACCAAGTAAAATATATGGTCGAGGAGGGATATAAATCATTTTTTTTTAAAAAAAATTGACACTTATGTATCGGTAAGATGTATGAGAGTCAAAACCTCACTAATTACGAAGTGGATAAAGGAGAGGGATTAGAGGTCCGGTGAGAATCCAGCCTCCAAACATAAGGTTGGTAGTTAGAAGGAATGACCACTAGGCCAAGTCCTAATTCCCAGAATATAAATCAGTGTTGTTCCCAGATCAATGATCTTGAATATTCGGGAATCTGTTGTCAATTGTTATAATAGAGTAATAATTAATATATAAAAATCTCCACAATAAAGGAATATTATAATGAATTCAACTATCAAAAGTTGAGTTCGGATGATTTAATCACCTTTAGAGAAGATAACGTTTTGGGGCTTGATATGCTAACTGAGTACAAACTATCCAATGCAAATAAGAGTTGTCTCGTCTCGAAAATATAGTCTATATGATTTTATTTTCCCTCTACAATCCCTTTGAGTGGTTTTGAACTTCCCTAAAGCAAAATCGTTCCAATCTTACGAAAAAATTGCTATCCTTATAAAAACTATAAAAGAATACTGAACTCCAACAACAACATTTTTCACTTTAGACAAGTGTAAGAACTAAATTGAACAAAATTTCCTTTGTTGCGCGAATCCCTACTTGCTAACTGATCCTGGCTCATAATGCATGAGTGTACAAGTTAATAATTGACACAAGAAGCTAAATTGCCATGGCACCATTCCATTAGAAACCCTAAAATAAGTATTTTAGAATCACATTCAAAAATTATTTTTTAGGGAGGAAAACTATGTGTTTCAAGTTTCAACAATAATCCCATAAATCCTTCGAGATGTCGTAACATGTGCTTTAGAAATAGCTCCAACCCTAATGTATTGTGGCAACCAAAAAACCTTCTCATGTCACGTCCATAAATATCTAACTACATAATGTTAGATTTCAATTAACTAGGAAATAAAACCACCAAATGCAAATTACCATTTGCATTAAAAAATAACAATAAATATGAAGAAATACTATACTAATATAATTAATTTTTTGGAGTATACCCGGTATTTCAGGTCACATGAAGCCCGAGAATTTTGCTAGGAACATTTAAATATTAATAATAGATAATAAATTTAAGAGTAATTTATTATTTATTAAAAACTTAATAAATAAATTTAATAATTTTTAATAATAATTTCTAACTAATATGATAACTTATAGCTATAATATTTTTCTAATACTTTTGTAATTACGTAGAAGTATTTGATAATCCTATACATAGTAGTAATTTATTAGTTATACATTTATTTAATTTAATTTAATAATTTAAGAATAAATTAACAAATATTTAATAATTTATTAATAATTTAATTATAAATTAATAATTTATTTATGATTTCATTTATAATTTAATAAATTATTTATAATTTAATTATAAATTAATAATTTATTATTTTATTAATAATTTAATAAATTATTTATAATTTAATTATAAATTAATAATTTATTACTTTATTAATAATTTAATAAATCATTATAATTTAATTATAAATATAAATTAATAAGTTATTATTTTATTAATAATTTAATAAATTATTTAATAATTTAATAATTTAAACCTATGGAGGAATACCCTCCTCCATAGGGGCTTCAGCCTTCGAAGGCTGCTTAGAGCCTTCTTCTTCTAATGAAGAAGGCTTCTAATTCATGAAATAATGATGTAGTAACTTATTAATAATTTACTTATAAATATATAATTTATTATTAATTCTCTAATTTATTAGTTTAATAATCTAATAAGTAATTTATTAGCTTCTAATTAATTTAATGTAATAGTTTAATAATTTAAGAATAAATTATAAATAATAAATTAGTATTTTATTAATCTATTATATACTTAGATTAATATTCAAAATTTAAGTAACAATTGATAAATGGTAAATTAATTAATAGTTCATAAATTTATTATTTTTTTTCGCTCAGATCAAAAATTTATTTTAATTTAACTTAATCTATAATGGTATTATAAATTAAGAATAAATTATGAATAATAGGTTAACAAGTTTTTAATGAATGAATGAATTAATAATTATTTAATTTAAATATAATTTAATTTAATTAACACAGGATTTCTTATCTCATTTTGCTTTTAAAATTTTAATTTATTAATTTATTTAATTGAATAATTTATTAATAATTATTTTATAAAATAATAATTCATTAATAATTTAAGTTAATTTAAAAATTTAATAATTTTAGTTAATTGAATAATTTAATCTTTTTATTAATAATTTAATAATTTTTAAATTTTATTAATATCTTAATAGTTTATTTAATAATAATTTATTTTAGTTTAATAATTTAAATATTTATTATTTTATTAATAATTTAATTATTAATTAATAATTTATTTATTATTTCATTTAATAATTTATTATTTATTAATAAATTATTTATAATTTAATTCTAAATTAATAATTTATTATTTTTTAATACTTTAATAAATTATTTATTATTTAATTATAAATTAATAATTTATTATTTTATTAATAATTCAATAAATTATTTATAATTTAATTATAAATTAATAAGTTATTATTTTATTAATAATTTAATAAATTATTTAATAATTTAAACCTATGGAGGAGCATTCTCCTCCATAGGGGCTTCAGCCTTCGAAGGCTGCTTAGAGCCTTCTTCACTAGAAGAAGGCTTCTTCGAAGGCTGAAGCCGAGTAAAATATGAGGGGGAGGAGGTGTATATATAGATGCTGTGAGGGGAGTGGCGGTTATCATGGCAGTTGGATGGCGGCGGAAGGGTTAATGGGCCGACCTTATATACAATTTCTGGTTTATTGGGTTGCATTCGGGTCATTTGCATTGGCGTCTTCTGGAATTTCCTTTCCGTTCTAGAATTTCAATTTGGGTGCGGCCGAGGATCATCGGAAATTGGTAGCGAACTTGAGATGAAAACCGGCCGAGGATCATCGGAGATTGGTAACGGAGTTGCGAGGAAAAATCGATTTCATGAAGGATGAAATAATCGGGAAACAACATCCTCTTCTGGAATTTCCGTTCTAGAAAATCAAAGGCCTACAGGCTAGAGGGCGGCGGAGGAGATTGGTGGCGCTGATGAAGGCGACGGAATGGTTGGGCGGTTAGGTCAGTTTCTGGGATTTTCGTTCTAGAAAATTCATTGTTCTAGAAAATCGATTTCGGGAAACAACCTCCTGTTCTGGAATGCGGAGGAGATTGGTGGCGACGGAATGATTGGGCGGCGCGAAATGGAACACTTTCATCCGCCGGATTCCTGAAGTGGAAAATTCATTCCAGTTAATTTTTTTTTTTTCTTTTACAGCGGTGAGGTCAGTTTGATCTCAATTCTACCACACAGAATTGCATCTTCTTATTGTTTTCTTTATTTTTTTCAATTTGATTCGCGTTGGATTTATTCTCACTTCCCTTTCTTCCCTGTTCTTGGCTGTCTCTGCCACTTCTTGAAACAGGTATTTGAATATCACATGTGATCTCTAGTTGTTTTCTTTTCTTTGCTATTAATATGTACAACCATACATTGCAATTTAAGGCTTGTGTGGATCTTTGTAGTCTGCCCTTTCTTGTATCCCTTTTAAGGCTTGTGTCGATCAACTATAGTACATTGCAATTTGTCACTAAATCCTGATTTTGGAAAACATGAACCACAAACAAGCACAAATTTCAGATCCCCCAATTCTCCTCCCCCAATCTTGCATTTGCGAAGACCAAATATTATCCCCAATCGGGTTTGCAACAAGTTGCCCAAATCTTAGATGAATTTATGTTCTCTTAGATTTGAGATATAAAATCATGTCCGGATTATCATCTGTGTATGCCTACTGCATTTGAGGTTTAGGGCTTGGTTTTATATAGTATTGTTTTTGGTGATTTTTGCCTGTGTTTGGTTGTGTAAGGTGGTGGTGACCAGTGGTGATTGGTGAATGCCAGTCATTGTGATACTGATTATAGTGGTGGTTACTTGAATTCATTTTTTTTTTTTTTTTTTTTTGAAAATTTGAATCTCTCCTAGATCAGTGTGTCTCTTGTGCATTCTTCATATTTTGATAATAGGAAAATCGATTTCATGAAGAAATGAAGGATAAATAATCGGGAAACAACCTCCTGTTCTGGAATTTCCGTTCTAGAAAATCAAAGGCCTACAGGCCAGAGGGCGGCGGAGGACATTGGTGGCGCTGATGAAGGCGATGGAATGGTTGTGCGATCCAGAAGCGGAAAATTAATTTTTAATTTCTCTGGTTAATTATACAGATAAACCGACTGTATCAGAACTCAAATGTATATTTATATTTTTCATTTTCCCTCTGACTAACTTCTTTCATGGTATCAGGCATCGGATGAGAGGAAGATCGATTTCTTGAAAATGTGTGGGATGAAACAATGTGCAATCTCCCTTGGCCATTACGTGCGCGAGTCCCTCCGCTACCTGAATATCGAACCAGTTATCTTCCTTCATTCTTCGTCTCCTTCTTCCCCAACCTGAATAATGAAGGGACCCCTTCCTCATCATGTCTGCAAACCGCCCGCACCAGTTTTGTCTCCACTCTGTTGCCGACCATATCTGTCCTGCGCATCCGTTGGCGGCTGTCCTTTGCGTTGAGATCTATCCCTATTAGATCTTCTCCATCTTCGTCTGCTTCATGGAAGAAACCTCCGTAGCCATCGCACATCGTTCGAGCATCACTCTCCCATTGAACCCACTCGTGCGTGGTATCTCCGGCACCACGAAGGCCCTTCCGTGTGTCAGTCTGTGTTGTCCAACTCTTCCTCCGGCCATTCCGTGGATAGCTATTCCAGCCTCCACCTTCTTCGATAGGCTTCTTGAATCGTGGTAAGGATTTCTCGTCACCATGAATTTGATTTGGAATTTAGCTCCATCAATTTTTTTATGGTTCTTTTTACATTATGGTTTTAATGCTTCCGGATAAATTGATCGTTAGCTTTTTATGTACCCTCGATTTATGCCTTCCGTGTGTTTGTCCAAACGCCTAGCTCATTCTTGTCAAGATATTGTTCCACAATAGAAACTTGCATACATATTACTACTTATTTGGATGTATATCTAAGTGTCCTTTTTCCCAACAATATAAATCCTTGTGGTTGTGTTGATAGATGATGCAGAATGAGAACAAACAATGCACCTGAGATTTTAATGAAACACTGCAATAACTTATTGGGTATGCCTATATGTTCCTCTTGGATCTGAATGTATTCATATATCTGTCATTTTATTTAAATCGTAGGTTTTATATGTAACAATGTACTGATTATTGATGTAACGGAAAAGGAATCATTTTCCCTTTAGACAGTTGGAAATGGTGCCAAAATGAAGCTTGTCGCCACTCGCCAGCATCATAATGGGCGTGTAAATGTTTAGCTTTAGAACCCTATTAACAATTATGGTGCTTACTATTGATGTGCTTGGTTATCAACCAAGAATATAATTTTCTTCCAGATATCTGAATGTTCATTCATTGTTTGCCTTGAATTTGCTTTCATACTATACTATTATCTTCGGCTTTGTTGACTCGATTACCTTTATATGTTCCATCATGTATTCTTCATTTGATTTTATATTTTTGGATGCTACTTGCCCTTGTTCTCTTCTCGACTTCTGTTGGTGTTGTTCTTAGCCTTTTTCCTGTATATTGAGTGTTCAGGAGAATACGGATGATTGGGCTGAAGAAAGGTGAGTTACATAGGGTGTAGAATAATTTGCCCTTTTCCACTTCCATTTTATTGAATTCTCTGTTGAAAGCTTGAACGGGCTTGGCATATGATAAATCTCATTCTAAAAAACATGGAAATGTTAAGCATTTAGTGGCTTCACCTATGAGTTTGTAATTTGAGGCATTGGATATTAGTTGTGAGAACACTCTTTTCTCATTGTTATTTATTGTTCAGGTTATGTTGTTAACTCAGCTGTGTCGCGATGAAGTTCTTTGATCTGTTAAAGGCTGTTTGTCTCTTAATTCGCCTTGCCGAATTCCACAGGTAGGGCAGAGTTGGCTTGTGTGTATGCTGTCTCTACCCGAGGTCTCGAATTCTACCCGTTTTCTTGTCCAATTTAATAATTTTTTATTTTTTAGTTTAATATCTAATCCAGCCTTTTCGGAGTTTTTAAAAACTAGGGAGTTACACATGTATGCTACAATATACTGTAATACAGTTAAATCATAGGGATCTATTGGACAAACAATCAAGAAGAATCTTACATTAAAAATAAATAAATGTCAAATTTCAATAAATTATTTTCGAAAGGGAATACGGATACGGACTTGGCCTAGTGGTCATGTACCCTAACTTCCAACCTTATAGTTATGGTTGGGGTTCGATTCTCATCCGGCCCTATCCCTTTCCTTTATACCCATTTATAATTTGTCTGACTTGGGCTCCACACACCTTTGTCGACACATGAGTGTCATTGTTTATCAAAAAACAAATAAATTATTTTCGAAAGAAAAATTATCAAATGCAAATTACATTTGCATTAAAATGCCAACAAATATGGAAGAAAAATACCCACACCAACATTTATACCATGCATAGGTTGTTTATCAAAAAAATATGGAAGAGAAATAAATTAAAACATATTAATAAATAAATAAATTTATTAACATTTTGTATTAATAAATTGTTGGTTTATTTGTAGATAGAATAATTTATTAATTTTTTAATTTATTAGTTTAATAATCTAATCCCTTAATTATTAATTATGATTATTTTAATTTAAATAACTTCCAATTTTAGAAGTTTTATTAACAACATTCATGAAACTCATGATTATGATATATGTTAACTCATAATATAATAATTACTACCATGCTTTGGTACATTCAAGGATAAATTTCACATGATAAAAAAAAAATGGAAAAAAGGCCAAATATATCCTTTTTGTTTCAAAAAAAGCCAAATCTATCATTTTTCTATTTTATTACCGAATTTATCCTCTACATATGCTAATTATATCCGGAAATATCCTAAATTCACTAATCGTGGAATGCCTGCTGACGTGGCAATAAATTAACTTAAACCCTACACGCTGGATCGAATTTGAAGTGTGTCTCAATTAGGGCTGGGGAAAAATACCGAATATACTGCATACCGCACATAGTATCGAAAAAATACCGAAAATATCGAAATTTTCGGTATACCGTAATTTTCGGTATGGTATCATACCGTACCGTAAGATTTCGGTACGGTAACGGTATAAATTTTTTTGATACTGCGGTATATCGCTACCGTACCGAACTTTGGTATATA
Source organism: Hygrophila difformis (assembly GCA_030278955.1). Classification (NCBI taxonomy): domain Eukaryota; kingdom Viridiplantae; phylum Streptophyta; class Magnoliopsida; order Lamiales; family Acanthaceae; genus Hygrophila; species Hygrophila difformis. The sequence continues at coordinate 1,711,518 of JAOANR010000266.1, read as the reverse complement.
CCACAGTATCGGTATATACCGCGATACTGTTATATACCGTAATATTGGTATGTTGGTATATAGCGAAAGTTCGGTATGCCGGTATATACCGCAATACCGGTATGTCGGTATGTAGTGAATGTTCGGTATATCGGTATATACCGCGATACGGTATGTCGTATGTACTTAATGTTCGGTATAGCGGTATATACCGAACTTACCGGAATGTCGGTATGGAAACGTTAATGAAAATATTTCATACCCAAACTTTCAGTATACCGAAGATCGGTATACCGAAATGTTCGGTACGACAACGGTATGAAATTTTTCATACCGTAAAGTTCGGTAAGGTATACGGTACGGAGAATTTTTTTCGGTATGATACCATTACGAAAATTACGGTATACCGAAAATTTCGATATTTCTTTTTTCGATACGGTATGTGCGGTATCAGGTGTACTCGGTATTTTTCCCCAGCCCTAATTGAGAGACACTTCAAATCCCATCCAGCGTGTAGAGTTTAAGTTAATTTATTGCCACGTCAGCAGCCATTCCACGATTAGTAAATTTAGGATATTTCCGGATATAATTAGCATATGTAGAGGATAAAATCGGTAATAAAATAAAAAAAAGGATAGATTTGGCTTTTTTTAAAACAAAAGGGATATATTTGGCCTTTTTTTTCTAAAAAAAATATAACCAGCAACCATTCATAAAATTATGAAATATATGATTCCAATATACCCATAACGCCTTCTCTTTGGCTAAAAACTGGAATTTATGCAGGAACCATATATTTTTCATAGTTTTTTTTCAAAGCCAATTACTTTTATGTAACCTTGATAAATCCTAGACAATATATAATGTCAAACCCATGTTGGGGTAATTAGCAATTACGAGTTAACACATATTTAATTTATCCTATAAGGTTGTACATTAAAGCAACTAACAACTTAAAATTTAAATAAAATAAAATTAAATACTTAAAAATAATGAAGAGACAACAGCAGTGATGATCCAACAATCAGCAAGAAAAAAATTGATTTTTGTTTTCTTTTTTTTATAGAAAAAAATTGGAAATTCACCTAGATCAGTTTGTCTCTTACATATTCTTCATATTTTGAAAATTGAAGATTCTCTCTTTTCGAACTTTTTTTTATTTTATATGATGAGTAACCCAAATGTTTTCTTGGTGTATATTCACTCATTTCAACTTCTAATCTTTTAAAGTTTATAATTCATTTATTTGAATAGGTATCCTGATTGAAAACATGAGGCGTGAAAATTTTGAGCATTCCGTTTCGCCTCCTAGAGTTGTGTGTTTTCCCTTGAGTTATTCTTGTTTACTACTATTATATAACGGCAATGTCAAAATGAACTTACAGATTTCTGACATTTTGAACAAGTGTTGTCTTCACTTGCAAAATGGGAAGGCATTTCTCTTTTCTCTTTTGTTACAATAGATTATCAGAACAAGATAGTGATTACATGCTAGAAACTTGATAAATTGAATATGTAGTTCCGTTTTTGTCGCTCAGTGAAGTCCTATCATGTTTTTCTTATAGCGATGATATCAAATTTTGAAGGTTTTCCAAAATGTCAGAACTTAAAATATTTTTCTTAAATACACGAAATTGCATCCTCATCATTTTATGTTCGTTTTTCTAAGTATTGTAGGCTATGTTTTCTTACTGTTTTCCATTTTCTTATAAGCACAAGTTATCCAAGCATGCAAATGATGCAATACAAAAGAATGTTCTCCCTGTAATATGGAGTATCATAGATGTGCAATTGCAATATCAATTATCCTCTATGTTCATAAGTAAAGCCTTAAAGGAATTAAATACTAATTTTAAAGATATGGATTATGTATGTAATGAATCAGCTGTAAGTTTGAAAGTGGGCAAAAGCTGGAGCGAATTGAAGAAGTTACTATTGAGGTGATAGCACGGAAGGAAATATTATAGTGCCTAAAAGCCTTCCATAATTCCAATTGGTAATTTGTATTTTCATTTTCTCAGGTAAATGAAGATCCTGTGGGTTTGGTTATGGAAGCTCTCTCCCATAGACAAGGTGAAGTTAATGACATGGGTCCCGTCCGTGGCAATTTTGGTAGAAGTAGAATTTGTTTGGCTTGTCCTTCCAGGTGTATATCATTCCTTTTTTTTTAGGTGTATTTTACTCATCTCTCTTTTGTATTTATACACGCCTTTTGAAGAACAACTCATTATTATATCTTAATTTGCACAATTTTTTGGCTGAATACTGTATACATGCAGAAGTTTTAAACTTTTGAAACTTTTAACGTGGAGCGCCTTTTAACTTAATACTCCCTCCGTCCCACTACACTTGTCCTGTTTGACTTTTTTACACTGTTCATTGTTCAGCTTTGACTCAATTTAATTGCAAGTATATATTTAGCAAAAAATAGTCGAGATGGGTCTTGTTAGAATCGTATGATCACGTAGTTTTATAATATATATTTTGTATAATTTTTCATTTTGTATATTTTGAGATATTAACAGATAAAAAAGTGCATTGGATTGTGTGTAAAAGTGAAACAGGACAAGTTAAATGGGACGGAGGGAGTATGATTTACTTACTGTGTCCCTTCTTCATCTATGTGGTACAGGGGATTGGTTTGATATAGATGTATTTCTAGCAGTGATACGCGAAGCACTAGATTTATGCATCGTGCATTTCTGAGTATGCCTCTCCAACCACATTCATGGTTATTTTGTTAGAGTTCCCTACCTTCTCTTTTTAGCTGATTATATTTAGCTCCTCTTGCTTCTTGTTTTTTTAACTAAGTTGATTGATTCATACATCCACTGCACTTATTGCTGATGTCTCTTGTAGTTTGTGGCTTCACCTTATATCTGAATTATAAAATATATTTGAACTTCAGCTAGGAAATTTAGTTTTGTGGTATGTCTGTTTTGTGGTTTCACCTTATATCTGAATTATAAGATATCTTCGAACTTCAGCTCATCATCATCATTGGTAGTGTTGATAGTACATTTTCTTGTGTTTGCCTTCTGAATGGGATGTGAGTTCTCACATGCTTATTTAGTTTGGTGTATGTATTGGTTTGAGCGAAGTATGAGATATCGAGGCCCTCCTGGACATGTTAGAAGAGAGTACTGGTACATTTAATAAGTTGCCTAAACAATATTACCTTTTACTTATTTCATTAAATTCTAGTAGTATTATTTTATTTTGTTTTGATATCTTTGAAAATTTAAGTCTTGGGGGTTTGTGTTCTTGTATGTAGCAGTACAGTGTATCATCCAAGTATAGTAAATGTGCAGTTATGCAATTGCAATCACCGCTGTTCGCATATATATATTCTTAGGACCATCCAGAAGGTCCTGCCATTTCTCCAGGATGCTTTCTCACTTCGGTGATGCTTCGCTTTGGTTTTCTATGTGGTGGAAGGGACGGCAACTTCGCCCTCTGCTCCCTTGCATGGCCACACAGGATGTTGCGCTTAAAGTTAATGATGCTATTACACCATTATACCTGAAGATCTCTCTTTAAATCCATTACCTGAAGATCTGTGGAGTTGAAGCTGAGATGTGGAGCCATTGTTTGCTCTCTTGCACATGGGTCCAACAGCTTTCGAGGGCCGTTCAAATGGCCACAGTGGATACCTTGGAGATGCTACGGACATTTTTGCAGAAATGGCGGCTTTAGCTCATGGTCTGGAATTCGTTGCTAGCAAAGGCATTTCTTGTGTCAACTTCTATTCGGACTCGATGGTGGTGATTGGCTCGCTCGACAACAGGGGCAGGGCTCATCCGTTGGCGCTGCTTATACATTGTATTCGGATGCCTGGAAACTCATTCGACACATGCCACATCCATCATGTTCTTTGGGAGGGTAATAAGGTAGCGGATGGTTTAGCGAAGCATGGGACTGCTTTGGAAGATTTTTACACCACTTGAGTGTTTCATGTGATTTTATTCGGGGTGCGGTGGAGGTAGATGCGTTAGGCGTCTGTTCCCGCGTGCTTGATCTTTGTTTTTTAATTTTTGTAGCCTTGTGCTAGAATCTTTTTCCTTTCTTGTTTTCCTTTTTTGTTAAAAAAAAATAATCCAAAGGCCTATTGCTTCGCTAAAAGAAAATAGCTCAACCCAAAAAGAAAACTGACTATTTAGTTATTTGTTTTTTTATAGTATTTTTAATTTCCTTTTAAATTTTTTATTATTTAGACCTGATTAAGTGTTTTTAAAAAATTGAATTATAATTTTCAAAGGCCGACCTTTATGTTCGATATAAATTTTTCAGATTCATTTAATTTTTTTAATTTTACTAATATTTATAATATCAAAAAGTTAATAAATATAATAAAACAAATTATATAGAAATTATTTTCTATTTTTTCAAACACACATGTTCTTTTTAATATTTTATATGAAGTTACTTTCTACTCCCTCCGTTTTTTAAAAATATTAACCTTTGCATAGTAAACACTATTTCATTGAGTAACTTTGATTCGACTTTTTAATATAGTTACATAAGATAAAATTAAACATAGTCAAGTGAGATCTTGTTAGATTCGTCTAATCACGTAGTTTTATAATATTAAAGTTTTATAATCTTTTCTTTTATAAAATTTGAGATATTGATTTTTAAAAATATGTATTGGATTGCGTGAAAACATGGAATGTTAAGATTTTTTAATATGAGGAAGTATTAGAACTACTCCCTCCGCCCCATTTAATTTGTCTTGTTTCACTTTTGCACACAATCCAATGCACTTTTTTATCTGTTAATATCTCAAAATATACACAATGAAAAATTATACAAAATATATATTATAAAACTACGTGATCATACGATTCTAACAAGACCCATCTCGACTATTTTTTGCTAAATATATACTTGCAATTAAATTGAGTCAAAGCTGAACAATGAACAGTATAAAAAAGTCAAACATGACAAGTGTAGTGGGACGGAGGGAGTATAAATAATGATTTTATTTGAATCGAATTATTACAGACTTACATTGTAAATGTGTCAAATTGTCATTCATATGTGCTAAATTGAAATTCATAAATGTCAAAAAAATGCTTCCAACGTTAATTAACTGTATTTCTGGTAATAAGAAAAGTACAATATTTAATTGACTAAACAATATTAACCAATATTCAATCAGTGTCGACGTAAATAGACATGCATAAAATGATAAAGGGTGTACATTAAATATATATAACATAGAGTAACAGTATTTCTGATAATAAGAAAAATACAATATTTAATTGACTAAACAATATTAACAAATATTCAATCAGTGTCGACGTAAATAGACACGATATAATGATAAAGGGTGTACATTAAATATAATATAATATAGAGGGAAGTTTTACAATATTACTATAAAATTTCTTTTATTCACCATTCATATTTTACCTGTAATATAATTGATATTTAAATTATTATCACATTAAAATTTTGTCACATTTTTTCTCAATACTATGTACTCAAGGGAAATAAGAATGACCCAATTAAATTTATATAATAAATATTTCAATTCTTAAAATATTATTTTAAAAATAAAAATAATGTAAATCTTCATTTCCGCGCATTGCGCGGACGAGGTATATATTACATAACCTACTATCCACATTTGAAGTAGTTCTATCTAAAAAAGTTTACCACCCTAAATTGTACATCAGGATTTGATGTAAAAAAGGAGTTCAAACTTTAAAACCCTAGTGGATATATGAGATTGCACAGTTAGAATCTTTTTACCAATTGTATACCTCTTCCTAAAGGTTGGCGAGATTCTTGAAGATGCTTTAATACCAAGCTGATGATTGATGTCTCATGAAGTGAAGCCATTTCAGTATTCAATTCAATGGGTCCGTAGAAGTATCTTATAAGTTTTTTTTTTCTTTCCATCTTTTACTCAAAACATATGGAGTTTTGTTGTTTGCAGATATTCAGAAAGATTGATTCAAACAAATAGGAGTTTGCGAATGAGGCGTTTCTTCAAGGCCAAAAGCTCTCCTAAAGCGCCTTCTTCTCGCCATCTTCATCTACGTCTTTGACTTCGTCTCATGACAAAAATGCCAAGAATCAAGTTTGGAATCAAGGCAGAAAGGCCAATCAAGGCTATTATTTAGCGTATAACAACAACCATTATACTCCCTCCGTCCCACCACACTTGTCCTGTTTGACTTTTTTATACTGTTCATTGTTCAGCTTTGACTCGACTTTATTTCAAGTATTTATTTAGAGAAAAATAGTCAAGTTGGGTCTTGTTAGAATCGTATGATCATGTAGTTTTATAATATATATTTTGCATAATTTTTCATTGAACATGTTTTGAGATATTAACAGTTGAAAAAGTGCATTGGATTGTGTGCAAAAGTGAAACAAGACAAGTTAAATGGGACGGAGGGAGTATTGCTTGTTACCGGTTTGTCTTTTATTTAATTTATTAATTAACTTGAAACTTTATTAATTTATTTATTAGAAAAAAATAAAAGAAAGCACCGCGCGGGCAAAAAATACTAATAATAAATTACTTAATAAAAAACAAAAAAAAACTCTTTTAATATATTATTAAGATATTAATAAATTAATTAAGGGAAGTGCCTTAAGAAAGTTTCTTCAATAAATAAATAAACTAAAAGTCTTTACAAAAGACTTACTCAAATAAATTATTTTTCTATTTTTTTTGCAAAACAGACCGACAAGGTTAGGGATTATTTACTAAATTAATGAAGGAACATTAAATGTTCTTTCAGGATGGCTTCAGCCTTGATCCGAAAAAATTGCTTAACGCCTTGTGCCTTATCCAATAAAGATGGCTTTGAAAAAGGCTCAAACCAAGTAAAATATGTGGCCGAGGAGGGATATAAATCAGTTTTCTCTTTTTAAATAAAAATTAACACTTATGTGTTGGTAAAGGTGTATGAGAGTCAAAACCTCACTAATTACAAAGTGGATAAAGGTGGGGTATTATAGGTCCGGTGAGAATCCAGCCTCCAAACATAAGGTTGGTAGTCAGAAGGAATGACCACTAGGCCAAGTCCTAATTCCCAGGATATAAATCAGTTGTTGCTCCAAGATCAATGATCTAGAATATTCGGGAATCTGTTGTCAATTGTTATAATAGAGTAATAATTAAAACTATATAAAATACTCCACAATAAAGAAATGTTATAATGAATTCAACTATCAAAAGTTGAGTTCGGATGATTTAATCACCTTTAGAGAATATAACATTTTGGGGCTTGATATGCTAACTGAGTACAAACTATCCAATGCAAATAAGAGTTGTCTCGCCTCGTTATAATCTATAAGATTTTATTTTCCCTCTACAATCCCTTTGAGTGGTTTTGAACTTCCCTAAAGCAAAATCGTTCCAGCCTTATGAAAATTGCTATCTTTATAAAAACTATAAAAGGATACTAAACTCCAACAACAACATTTTTCACTTTAGACAAGTGTAAGAACTAAATTGAACAAAATTTCCTTTGTTGCGCGAACCCCTCCATGCTAACTGATTTTAGCTCCAAATGCATGAGTGTACAAGTTAATAATTGGCACAAGAAGCTAAATTGCCATTGCACCGTTCCATTAGAAACCCACGAAATAAGTATTTTAGAATCACATTCAAATATTATTTTTGAGAGAGGAAAACTATGTGTTTCAACAATAATCCCATAAATCCTTCGAAATGTCGTAACACGTGCTTTAGAGGTAGCTCCAACCCTAATGTATTATTGCAACAAAAAAAACTTCTCATGTCACGTCCACAAATAGCTAACTACATAGTGTTAAATTTCAATTAACTAGGAAATAAAATCACCAAATGCAAATTACCATTTGCATTAAAAATTAACAATAAATATGAAGAAAGACTGTACTAATATAATTAATTTTTTGGAGTATACCCGGTATTTCAGGTCACATGAAGCCCGAAAATTTTGCTAGCCCATTTAAATATTAATAATAGATAAATTTAAGAATAATTTATTATTTATTAAAAACTTAATAAATAAATTTAATAATTTAATAATAATATTCCTTTGCTAACGCACAAGCGTCCTGATAAAAAAAAAAAAAATTCTAAATAATTTGATAACTTATAACTATAATATTTTACTAATAATTTTGTAATTAGTATTTGATAATACTACTACATAATAATCTACATTAGTTTTTATATTTATTTAATTTAATTTAATAATTAAAGAATAAATTAATAATTATTTAGTAATAATTTAATTATAAATTAATAATTTTAGTTAATTGAATAATTAATCTTTTTATGAATAATTTAATAATTTAAATTTTATTAATATCTTAATAGTTTATTTAATTGTTATATAATAATTTATTTTAGTTTAATAATTTAAATATTTATTATTTTATTAATAATTTAATATTTTAATAATAATTATTAACTTAATAATTTAATTATTAATTAATAATTTATTTATTATTTCATTTAATAATTTATTATTTATTAAGAAATTATTTATAATTTAATTCTAAATTAATATTTTATTATTTTATTAATAATTTAATAAATTATTTATAATTTAATTATAAATATATAATTTATTATTTTATTAATAATTTAATAAATTATTTATAATTTAATTATAAATTAATAATTTAATATTTTATTAATAATTTAATAAATTATTTATAATTTAATTATAAATTAATAATTTAATATTTTAATAATAATTTATTAACTTAATAATTTATTATTTTTTAATAATTTAATAAATTATTTATAATTTAATTATAAATTAATAAGTTATTATTTTATTAATAATTTAATAAATTATTTATAATTTAATAATTTAAACCTATGAAGGATTTCCTTTCCGTTCTAGAATTTCAATTTGGGTGCGGCCGACGATCATCGGAAATTGGTAGCGAACTTGAGACGAAAACCGGCCGAGGATCATTGGAGATTGGTAGCGGAGTTGCGAGGAAAATCGATTTCATGAAGGATGAAATAATCGGGAAACAACATCCTCTTCTGGAATTTCCGTTCTAGAAAATCAAAGGGAGAGTATAGGCTATAGGGCGGCGGAGGAGATTGGTGGCGCTGATGAAGGCGACGGAATGGTTGGGCGGTTAGGTCAGTTTCTGGAATTTCCGTTCTAGAAAATTCATTCTTCTTGAAAATCGATTTCGGGAAACAACCTCCTTATATACATTTTCGGGTCTTTTGGGTTCGTTTCGGGTCAATTCAATTGGCGTCTTCTGGAATTTCCTTCCGTTCTAGAATATCATTTGGGAGCGGCGTAGCTTCATCGGAGATTGGTGGCGGAATTGAGAGGAAAATCGGCCGACGATCTTCGGAGATTGATAGCGGAGTTGAGAGAGGAAAATCGATTTCTTGAAGAAATTAAGGATAAATAATCGGGAAACAACTCCCTGTTCTGGAATTTCCGTTCTAGTAAATCAAAGGCAGAGTACAGGCCATAGGGCGGCGGAGGAGATTGGTGGCGCTGATGAAGGCGACGGAATGTTTGGGCGTTCTAGTAAATTTATTCCTTTGTCTTCCCTTTGTTTTTAAACAGCGATGAGATCAGAGTGATCTCTATTCTATCAGTCTATCACAAAGAATTGCATCTTCTTATCATTATTTTCTTTGCTTTTTTTTTTCTTTTTTTTTTTTTTTTTTTTTTTTTTTTTAAAAGTTTGATTCGCGTTGGGTTGATTGGGGAATTGTGATTCTTGTAATATTATTTGTAGTCTGCCCTTACTTCGGTGTTCTTGGCGCACTCTGTCACTCCTTGAAATTATCATTTGTAGTCTGCCCTTGTATCCGTTTGTGTGGATTAACATTTTCTTTGTTTTTTCTGAAATCGTTTTGGATTCCAGAATGAAATAATGGAATAATGGACAATCTCCTCCTTTTCCCCGACATTTCAGGCCCAGCCGTCGGCAGCAACCTCTGCCCTTCCGCCGTCTGCCTCGCTGTTCTCTGCTTTCTCTCCCTGCCGCGCAACAGGTATGGTGTTAGTCAAGTTTTGCACAAATGCGGTTGCTTCTCTTGATCTTTTTTGGAGCTTTATTCATGTGAGGCCCAGTCTAACAGTTTTTTGGAAATCAGTAGTGTACGAATCATAGATATTTCAGTTGTATTTATAAAAACAAGTAAAATGTTGGACCTCTTTGAAAAGGAAGGGCTGGTTTATGAATTGTTCAAGCAGAAAGAGAGTCATATTATTTGGGGAGTTCGTGGTTGTTTTTGTGATCATTTTTTACTATAAAACGATATGAAAGGTTATGATTTCCCATGATTTAGTTTGTACACTTGTTTAGAAGTCATCCTTTCTGAGTTTAGTTGAAAGGTATATGCATGATCCTTCAATTGCATCTGATAAATTTGTTTCCTTTACTGTGTATTTTTTGAGCTATGCTATTTTTGGCAAGGTTAGTTTTGCTTCAGTTGCTTTGGTGCAAATTTAATGTTCTACTTGATTATGTTGAATGAATTTCATTTATTGCATGTATGTTTTGTAAGCTAAATTTGTTTTAGGTGTTTATAAAATTGAAGGGTTATTGGTTTTTGAATAGGTGCCCACTTGATGCTATAGCCAGTTAAAATCGTACTACTAGACAATTTTCAGGTGTTGGTTAGAATTGAAGAATTGTGTTTTGGTTGTGCTTGGCTTTATCAGTTTCTTTGACCGATGAATATGTGATGGAGGACAAACATTGAATTTCAATCAGTCATTGTTATCAGTAAGAAGACGAACACCAACCTCGTCGTCATCAGAGCTATTAGATGAAAGGAGAACTAGTGTATCTCGCCCTACTGTACCCCGTCTTCCTCTACACAGGTCTGATCTGACATCTGGGCCAAATAGGATTCCTGGGACGGTTCAATTTATTTGGGAACAGACTCCCGGACAATCTAAAGAAGAGCTAAAACCGAGAGCTCAAAACTATGATAGGCCTCCAATTGCCCCTAAGCTTCATCCCGGGAGATACCCCAAACATAAGTAGAAGGATTGTGATAAGCTCCCCGATTAATATTGATGGTGTGAATAAGGCTATTAATGTCCCTGCAGATATTTCTGTTGATATGGAACCGATTAGTTATGTGCCTTCTATGGTGACAACAAGCGAGAAACTTTGGATGAAAGTGTCAAAATGGTTGAGAACAGTAAAGACGCAATGGCTTCTGATACTCCAAAAAGGCAACTTGTTGTTCAAGAACCAGCAAAAAAGCTAAATAAAGGAGTAAACCAATTTAAGCCAACATTCCGGTATGGACCTACTTCTGCAAAGAGGTATTCTACTATTCTGATTACCGTGATGTTGAAGAGAGAGAAGATAGTGAAGATGATGATGATCATCAAGAAAATATGCACGGAGTTTGTGGTTTATTACCCCGATTTTGCTAAAAGGGGTCAATTGAATGCCTAAATCCTGTTCTTGGAATAAGCGTGAGGACCCGTGTAAATGAAGAAGCAGACCTTCAGACAAACAGTCACCAAGTTATGATGGAATCCTGGCTCCTCCATCTCTACCTAAATCACCATCCGATACTTGGCTCCGCCATACATTACCTTGAGTAAATCACTTTTACATTCACATTCTGGTGCTGAAAAGATCCACAAAACTACGGTTCCGAAGCTCCTGCAAATAATGGCAACTGGGAAACCATTGTTAAGACTACAAAGTTGCAGCATCGTCATATGCGTCATTCTGTGGTAAGGGTGTGCATTTCATCAGGGATCTGTTAAATCTATTTACTGTTCCTTTTATTTGCTCCTCTTCTGGGCTCACATTTCAATGCATTTCAGCCGACAACTATACCTGAAGCTTAGCAAGACATCCATATTCACAAGTTGTGTATTGTTTCTTGAGAACAACTCTTAAGTAAGTGTGTGAAATTGATTGATTTTGAAAAGGCAATGCTTGTGGTAGGTTCCTGGAAGATATGCCATGACTTCATATTATGTAACTGATATCTCATGAAAATAATTTTGTTAAGGATCAAGGAAACTAAAGGTTCAATGGAATAAATAGATGGTTAGGATCTGCACTGTTCAATTATGTTATATTTGTTGTTATCTTCACATAGTCGTATATTTATAGAGAAAAATAACAGGCGAGCATTTATATCATCACATTGAACTGTTATTTTGTCACACTATGCAAACATCGAGAAATTGCACAAGGGAACCGGACCGTATACTACAAATTAACTCGCAACATCTGAAGAAAAAAGGACAAATGCCTAAATAGCACCCATCCTATAACTTGTCAATGTTAGTTTTGAGATTGATATCAATACAAATTATAAGTTTATGGACAAATGATTGCCATATAAAATGAGATGCAAATGGCTTGTCATGAAAGCACAACTACCGGAATGGTCTAATAAAGAGCAACTTTTATAAGACAAGACTGGACAGCTACCTTAACAGTTAACATTGGATTTTAAAATATGGTAGACTTGAAACCTAACCCGTGCAGCAAAAGATCCATTAAACTACGGTTCGAATGAAGCCCTTTTGTCACCCTGATCGATCTGTTAAAGCTATTTGCTAATACATTTATTTGCTCCTCTTATGGGCTCACATTGCAATGCATTTTATCAGGGATTGCTGACAACTATACCGAAGCTTAACAAGACGTCCGTCTTCACAAGTTGAGCATTGTTTCTTGAGAACAACTCTTCAGTAAGTGTGTGAGAACAACCCTTGTATCCGTCTTTGTTTTTTCTGAATTCGTTTTGGATTCCAGAATGAAATAATGGAATAATGGACAATCTCCTCCTTTTCCCCGACATTTCAGGCCCAGCCGTCGGCAGCAACCTCTGCCCTTCCGCCGTCTGCCTCGCTGTTCTCTGCTTTCTCTCCCTGCCGCGCAACAGGTATGGTGTTAGTCAAGTTTTGCACAAATGCGGTTGTTTCTCTTGATCTTTTTTGGAGCTTTATTCATGTGAGGCCCAGTCTAACAGTTTTTTGGAAATCAATAGTGTACGAATCATAGATATTTCAGTTGTATTTATAAAAACTATTAAAATGTTGGACCTCTTTGAAAAGGAAGGGCTGGTTTATGAATTGTTCAAGCAGAAAGAGAGTCATATTAGGGGAGTTCGTGGTTGTTTTTTTTTTTTTTTTTTTTATCATTTTTTACTACAAAACGATATGAAGAGTACCTATTAGTATTTTCACTTTGTGCTTAAAAAGTTTGCAATGTATGATAAGTGAATACTCCTATAAAAGAAATAGGGAAAAGAAAGCATATGATACGATTAACTGGTCTCTGGAGCTGTGGAAGGAAGGATCTTTCACTCCCTAGATAATGCAAAATTTTTACTGTTAGCACGAAGCCATAAAATAACACTTTTGTGTTGTTCAAACCTGCAAAATGAACCAACTACGGGGCTTTCATTATACAAAACTTTCCAAGTGAAACATTGTTGAGATACATATACACACATACATAGAGATGCCATAACCTTTTTTTTTTACTCCCAACTATAAATTCAAGCTCATTTAAGCTGGGTTTCTAACGAAAGTAATGGTTTGAGTTTATCTTTCTAGGATTCATTGTAATTCATTCCTTTGCTTTCACCTTTTGCATATACAGTCCATGAGTGTCCTGAAAGGGTAACCAGGAAAATGATGAAGGAAGCATTCCGCCTGCTTATACCTAGAGAACATTTCCTGTGACTGACAACTCAGTAATTATAAAAAACACCATACATTTAATTACTAAATATCAGTCTGTATTATGCAATTGTAAGGTTTGCTGCATCTAACTTGCTCCCTTCTCTTTCTGCATACTGGCAGCCAAAATCAAAGAAACTTCAGGTAATACTTTATAACATTATCTTCTTGCATTTTTCGCTCATGTTTTCCTATATGAACTATTTCTACACTCTACAGTATTGATATCATTTTTTTTAGTAGCAACAACCTTCCATCAAGATTAAATAATTTAGTTCGTATTAAATCAATGGGTTGTTGCAATCTGTGTTCTGATCTTGTTTGCTTTTTCAAATTATGTTTGTATTCTTATACAAATATGTTTATTTTGATTTGTACCATCTTCAAAATAAATGTTCTACCGAAAATCATGAGGCATGAAATTTATGGCCTTAATTTGGACATTACAGCTGAGAAAAACAATATTCCTTTGATTAATATGAGTCAGGAGATTCTGGAGTCTGATGTTTACAAGGAGATGGATATTCTTGAGGACCGGTCATTTGTTTATCCTGATTGTAATTTCCTCCATCCTATGTACTAATTAGGTACTGCATGCTTCTTTCATCCAAGTGCATCTGTTTTCCTCTATCCTGTGTTTGGCTTTTTCAACTCATCTCAATACTAAGAATTATTGCAATTATTGGGTGCTATATAGTCAATTGAATGTCTGAGCAAATGAGCTTTCCCTTTCTTGTTTTCATTGGATATTAGCAAGAAATAATATTCCCACAATTTTATAAACTTGTTCCAAGTACCGTTATAAACTTGTTTCAACTATCATTATACACTTGTTTCAAGTACCATTATGAACTTATTAAAAGTACCATTACAGACTTGTTTATAGTACCATTATAAAATTGTTAGAAGTATATACTACCCTGTTGCGAACCTTCTATAACATTCTCTGTGTTTTACATTGTTGCTCTGAATGTGAATCTGAGTTGGTTGCTTGGCTAGGATACTAAGAACTGTAGCTGAAATGCATCGGTCTCATTGGGCATTGGCTTGCTTTATATTGTACTCGCCAAAATGAGTGGGTTTTGGTTGTATATTATGAATTATTGTTGGCGTTTTGCTGAAGTCTATTACCAGATCGGCATTACTGTATGTACTAATGACAAATTTCTCAGGCGTTGTATATTACTTGCAAAGCAGCACATCCTCACAACAGATTGCATATTGAAAATTCTTGGTCTTGAGATGTGCGCAGACACGATAGTTGGTGATGACATGCTCAGAGGTGTTTCTGTTTCAGGGGGGCAAAAGAAGAGAGTTACTACAGGTCTTACTTATCCCAAGATTGTGTATGAATTATTTTGCTTGTTTGAATATTCTGAATGCTTCCAAGCTTAACTTGAATCTTTCAGTTTTCACCTCATCAGATTTTGTAATATTATGATACTCCACCCTTTCCGAGCATTGGGAGCTATCAATTATTTACATCTATAAAAATGTCATCCTTTTAGGTTCTTGAAACGGTTCATTTTACATACAGATTTTCATGGGACTGATTTTTAATAAATTTCACTTTTGGGTTGGATGGATATGATCTTTGCTCACTTCTGTATACAGGAGTAATGGCAGTTGGGCCCGGGAAAATTCTTCTTATGGCTGAAATATCTACAGGGCCAAATAGCTCTACCAAATTCCTAGTTGTTAATTGTACAAGGAATTTTGTTCATTTCATGCAAGGAGAACTTTCATGAACAAATCTTTCCAATTCCAGAAGGATTATGCCAATTGTAAGAATATGGCTCTAGTCTATGCCAAAACTGAAGCTGAATTTTGGAACATTTAATCTGTTGGCATAGAACATGGATGGATGCCAAAATAAGCTTCCTTACGTAGATTGGCGTCGGATTTGGAATTTACGCCATATTTCTTGATCTTGCGTCATTCTACGCCAATTTTGAAGACCTACAGCCAGTCATTCTTTCTTGTTCAAAAGAACCTGCACACACTCTTTTATATCTATGAATATATATCCCTAATATACAAGTGGCATTTCCTAATGAATAGTACTGTTAGGGAGGAATAGTACTATTTGCATTCTCCCAAATTACGACCTGCCATCATCGCTTTATTTCCGCCCAAATTCATCTCTTCTTCGTCTCGTTGCTTCATTATCGTTCAGCCCTAAATCTCCATCTCCGGCTCCAGCTCCTTCTCCGCTCTCTCGCCCATCCACCGCCCTAAATCGAAAACCCATCCGTTCCTTCAATTCACTCATCGACATTTCTCTTCCTAAATCGATGGTCACCAATGCGCTTGCGAACCAGCCGCTGCTCCGCCCTGCTCGCTCCACGGTTCCCCTTGCCCTCGCCCTGCTTGCAAATCAATCTAAAGGAAATAATACTGTTAATCTGATTAATAGTATTATTTCCTTTACACAGAACTCCGAAGGCGAGTTTTTGTAAACAAGGACCACACTTGGTTATCCAAAGTCAAAAGTTTTTGTGAATCTGTGAATGTAGGCAGTAGCCATATTTCCAATTTAGCTAAATTGAAAGTTAAGTCGTACATATTGTTAAGAGACGCAGTTAAATTTTTATCTTTTTAAACACGGTAGCCATATTTCCATGTAGGCAGTAGCCATACTATTAATCCGAAGGCGAGTTTTCATTTTTGTAAACACGGTCTCTCTCCGCTCGTTGCGCCCCCCGCTATCTCGCCGAACATCGACCTACTGCGAGTCGTGAATACCCAATCCGCGAGCGACCCGCCGCATCTGCGATCCACCCGCACCCTGTTCGATTCCCCTCCGCCCCATAGAGCGAGCCAACCAGTCCTCGTCCTTCCCTCTCCTCCGTTGAGTTGTCGCCGGCCAGCGCAGCAGGCAGTCGCTCCACCAGCAACTGTGGAGACTTGAGAGATGTGAGAGGCAGGTGGTCGTGCCACTCTGTGACCTCCTTCCCCTTGGCTTGCTGTCCCGTTTCACCGTCGCTCGCTGACAACCTACCACCGTGGTTAGTTGTGGTTGTCTGAAATTTTGCCCAATTTGTGTTCGTTCAAATGCCAATGCTCGTCTGCATTGTTTTCCATTTTCCCCCAGTTTCAAGCTTTATTTTGTCCTGAAACCAGACTTTGTCTTCAAGCCCTACCGTCAATACTCGGCACTTTGTGTTCGGAATTTTTGGTGGGT
Organism: Hygrophila difformis; assembly: GCA_030278955.1. Classification (NCBI taxonomy): domain Eukaryota; kingdom Viridiplantae; phylum Streptophyta; class Magnoliopsida; order Lamiales; family Acanthaceae; genus Hygrophila; species Hygrophila difformis. The sequence continues at coordinate 1,694,679 of JAOANR010000266.1, read as the reverse complement.
TTTCTTTAATTTCCCTACACTTTCTTCTTTTTCTTCATTTACTTATATACTGTTTTATGGTGTGATGATTGGATTTGATCTTGTTCTTAGTCATTTCCGCCTCAACGTGATAACACTTGAGGTTCATTTGATCTTGAGGTTCATTTCCGCTATAGTGGTATATACTATTTAAGTTCAGTTCTTTTGGAAAAATTGAACTTGTGTGAAAGTATAATGCCATGAAGTTGTCTTCTTCAAATGGATTTCAAATTTCGCTTGTTTCTGGAGTATAAAGAATGCTTCAATTGGTGTGCTTGAAATTGTGGTTTTGTTGAAGTTCTCATTCTGAATTTGATCTCTTTGTTTGCGTTTTTGTCTGGGACCATTTACTATTCTCGGACCAACTTCGATGGATGGAATGTAATTTCTGTCAACACTTTTTTTTGTGTGTCTTTGTTAAGTACTTATTCAGCTGTAAGACCCTATCGAAATTGATGGTTTCCTCTCAAATTCTGAATTTTGTTGTGTTATGGAATACAAGTGTGTGGCGCTTAGTGGTGTGTTTGTGAATTCCAGATTTAAGACTTCGATTCCTTTTGAAATTTGGATTTGGGAACAGCTGTACCTCGAAAAATGAATAGCTGTACTTCTAAAGAATGCATAATTAATTTAGAAGTGTGGCTGATACTTTTATTTTTAATTTAAGCAAAAATTCATTTTGCCTCGTAAAGAAAGACTCTAAAATAAATTTGACCCACACACCATTAATTTCCGATTGCTTTGTCAGAAACTCATTTTACTCATCTTTAATTAATAGTATTATTTCCTTTATACAGAAATTCGAAGGCGAGTCTTTGTAAACGAGGACCACACTTAGTTATCCAAAGTCAAAAGTTTTTGTGAATCTGTGAATGTAGGCAGTAGCCATATTTCCAATTTAGCTAAATTGAAAGTTAAGTCGTACATATTGTTAAGAGACACAGTTAAATTTTTTTCTTTTTTGTGCCTTATTTGCGAGTTATTACTCTTTTAATTGTTAATTTAGCCTGGGTTGTCTGCTACTTTGATTGTTTGGGGCTTTGTTCTTTTCCTAAATATGTTGCGTAACATATATACATATGACAATGCATTGTGTTTTCTGTGTAATTTATTTCTGGATTGCAAAGTATTTGCAATACTAACGTAGATTGTTTCTTGCATGACATAAGGTAGATTGTTTCTTGCAATGTGCATCTGGCTTTATATGACATGGCATTTTAGTGCATCTGCTGTTTAGGTGTTGTTCGTTTGTGTTCTGCCTAATTATTTCAGAATCTTTTGTTATGACTTCTTTAAATTTTACTTGATTTCATTTACCTTCTCTTTTTCCCTTTGGTCAAATGAGATTCCTGACAAGTGATGACATGCACACACACAAGACATTGAAGAAGTTTATGGAAGAGTTGACCACTTACTGATCATTTGGTATTTGTCTTCTATGTTTATTGGTTTCTTGGCCTCTTGGGTTGTTTTCTACGAATTGCTTATTATTTTTAAATTAGTTGAGTTGTGTTGTAAAATAATGGTTGAAGCTCTTTGATTACATAGCTATTGTGAGGTACATCTATTTATACGGTCAACTTTGTGTAAGAGGACTGCTCATGTTCCTTGAGGGGGTATCTCTTATAATTGGAACGGTGTTAAATCGATTTACATGGCCCATGGTGTACACAAGAGGACCTTGCATTTTGTCAAAGCATCCAGTTGCTGATGGGTTGTGCAAATTTTTGTGTGTTTTTTTTTTTTTATTTTTTTGTTAAATTCCTTTTGGTTTGGACTATGCTCTTGCCTCATGTATTTTTATGTTATAATATAATGATCATCATAGGAAACTTACCCTAGCCCACAGTCTGCTCTCCGAGATTTGAGACCTGAGATGAAACCACCGTCATTGCAGGGATTTTGGGGAATCAATATAATAGTACTACATTATTCTCATGCTGTTGCCTGATCTTAATCCTTTTGAAAACAAGATGCCTTGGACTTTCCTTTTCTTTAGGTGCAAAAATAAATTATAAGTCATTACAAGAATTTGTTCACTTGTCATGTATTCAACAACTACTAAAACTAATCTCATGGATTAATTTCTGTCAAGTGCATCCGGTTGAATATTGCACATCAGCATTACTATATTATATATTGTTTTTCTTCTTTTTGATGTAAGTTAATAAATACTACTTTTTTTTTCTCAACATCACAACCAAAGATATTGTTGCTAGATCCTGCTATTAATGAGGAGTTCATGAGACTGAAGGTACTTATCTAGAATTATGATCGCAATTTATAATGATAATGCATTGTGTGCATGTGCTACATTTATTCTATTAGTCTCAAGATTCCCAAAGTGATTAAAGAAGCAATCACAATATCCATCTTCATTCTCTCTTATATAAGTTAAATAAGAAAATAATCCGCTTTTTTAATAAGATCAGAACGCACCCTTCTTACAAATACACTATCACATGATATCTATTTTCCCAAAAAAGATTATGCCCCACAATGTGATCTTATGCGGAGGTTGGAATTGGACTTTCAGTTGTTTTGTCAACATAGAGGTTACTCTTTTACTGTATTAACTTTCTGCCTGCTGCTGATAATTATGTTCTTTGGGGATATTTTTTTCTCTGATTTACTCTTCCACTTTTTTTCCCAATTTCTTTCATATCATTTGCTTTTGGTTTGGTTTTATTGCTTTAACGTTTCTGGAATTCCCTATGTTTCCATTTCTGGAATCTCTTCCATCGCGTTTTCCTGGGTGGAACAGTCACAGAGATTTCTGCTTCCTGCATTTATCTGTTTCTCCGCCACAGGCTAACTGGCTTCTATCTGTTTGTTCTTCCGACGTCTGTCATCCTTTGTCTGACTCTGTCGGTGAGCCAGCATCGGCATCGCCCCATCTTCATTGTCAATCTCTTGCACAGGTGCGTTTCTTTGTTTCTGACTGTTGTGAATGTGTTTATGTGAAACTGAATTGGGTGAGGTTCGGGGAAATTGCAATGGATTTCTTAACATGTGAAAATCAATACTGTAATGGTTAGGATTATTTATGGGGTGGTTTACTGCTGATGATTTCTCAGTGCGTAGATAGAAATAGACCCCATGTATATGCGTTTCTATGTTTCTGTTTTGCATTTGTTATTGTTTATGGCTTGCTTGATGAATTGACTCCAAGAATGATTAAAGCTGGTTTCTTTGCCTAATATGAGTTGCTGAGTTTGCCAAACTTGAATTATTGAATTGGACACTACTTGTTTGATGAATTGGCTGAATAAGCATTGATGATCGCTTCTCCTTTTCTCACCTTCTATCAGTGTTTTCCTTAAAGAAAATAGCCTATTATTGGTGTTGTACTGCCATTGAATGGATTTCCCTTTCTCATTTTTTTCTTTTTTTTTCTTTAAAAGAAAACCTTGAAGATGTATTTTTATGTACGATTTGATCATTAAAGAAACTCTATATTTTGTACAGCTTTATTATTTTTGGATACAAGAATCTTTTTTTTTTCTTTTTTCTTTTTAAAAGTATATATATTTTGTTTCACATCAAACCGACAAGCTAAAAAGTATATATATTTTGTACTGCCTCTTGTATGGTTTTTTTTTTTTGTTAGGTTTCTTGGGAGTTGGAATGAATGAGGTGAAGCAGGCAGAGGGTCACCTGACCTCAGCTACAGTTCTTGTGAAACGGTGGAAGGAGGGATTGAGGAGGGTTTTAATGATGCTTGCATCATATGCCTCGAGGGGTTTTCTAACATTGATCCTGCTGCAGTGAAGTGCAAGTTTAATGTTTCTTTGGCATTTATATGATTTCATAATTGTTTTTTTGCCATACGTTTCTAAGCATTTCTTCTTTTCAATCATGTTATTAGGTGACAACCAGAAAGCATGAGTTCCATCTTCAATGTGTTCTTGAATGGTAAGGATATTATTTTCCCCTGATTTTCCACATGATGTTCGCTCATCAATCTATTGATTTGATCTTTCTTCTTCTTGGTTTTATTATGCACTTTAGTCCATTCCATTATATAATCAAATTTGTTAAATGTGTTCTTAAAAAAAAACTATAATTTGTACTTTGGGGGTTGTTCTTGGTCTCAATTTGTTTGTTTTTTTTTTGGCCTAACAAGTGAGAATTTGTTTAGTAATTTTGGATTACTTTGTGTAGATTGTTAGTGATAATGGCCAAAATTGACCATTATTTTCAATCCATTTCCGTGTCTGAGACGGACATTTTGATCGTGTTTCCATCTTATTGTAATAAGAAAGCAGTTGAATTTGACAGATTAATGCTAGTTTGTAAAAACATCGAGCCGGTAATAAAAAGACACAAAATATGCAATTTTTAATTGTATTTGTGTTAGAAAAATCCAAAAACATGAAAAAAAGGAAAAAGAAAAGAAAAAGGAATGAAAAGATGGGCAAAAGAATAATATAGCCCACAAAAATCCAAAAAGATGGGGAAAAGATTGAAAATCCCACAACTGAATTTTGGCTAAGTGTTGAAGCACAATTCGAATTGTACAATTCGAATTAATTCGAATTGGCACAAACAATTCGAATTGCTGAGGAGAAGAAGAAAAATTTGTTAAGTGTTGGGAAGGGATGCAGAAGAGCTAATTCGAATTGGCTTGAATAATTCGAATTAGGGAATGAAGAGAGAAGAAACCCAAAGACAAGAAGAAGATTGCAATTCGAATTGTCCAATTCGAATTAATTCGAACTGGCACAAACAATTCGAATTGCCAACAAATGCAAGGAAGCCAAGCAGAAACCCTCATCCAATTCGAGAAAAGACCAATTCGAATTCTTCACAACAATTCGAATTGATAACTGAAGGCCACATTTCCAGCTCAAGGAAGAGATCTCACAATTCGAATTAATTCGAATTGATTGAATTAATTCGAACTTCCCTCATTGAAGCTGTGGAGCATGAGCACAACATTGGTGGGCCTAGGGTTTCGAAAATTTGTCTATAAAAGCAGACCTTTCACAACAGAACAAGTAGATCAAGAATTTTAACCAAAAAGCAGCTGGGACAAAAAGAACAGCAGGAGGTTCCACACCCCTTAAGGGTTAGGTAGGTAGTTTAGTTTAGTTTAGTTTATTTTTCTTGCAAGTAGTATAGTTTTTACATGCTTTGATCTTAGTATAGTGTAGAAGCAGTTTGTGTAACCCTTAGAGTAGCCATTTCCAGATTTTTACATGCTTTCTAGTTAGAATAAACCCTACCTTCAAGTTAATGATGGTTTTGGGTTCTTTATTTTGCTTTCAAAGTGTCAATACAAGAAAAATTTCCAGAAATGGTGTTATTCATGTGTTTTGGCACTCTTTAATGCTTTCTTTAGAAATAAATGCTTAGCATGTTTGTTTGTTTCAACTAGGTTACATTTATTATGTCCTAGTTGACATTCAAACTTAATAAATGCATATTTGGTGGGTTGTCAGCTTGATTTTGTGCCTTAGAGCTTCAAATAAGTGTTCTTAGGTTTTAGATGTTTTAAGGTTTGTTGGGATTTACCTTCATATCTTATTTTTCCTGCCTTGTTTTTATTTTTATGCTGCCTTAGATAACATAGGTGTTCTTAGCTTTATTCATGCAGTTCTTGATTTTCTAGATGTTTTAGGTTCTTGATCTTTGAATCCTTTGTTTGTAGAAATAGGGTTTAAATCTTGCCAATACCCACTGGACATGTGTTTGTTTCTTTCTTGAAAACCTCACTAGGGTGGCTGTGAAGTGACATTGATGTGAGATGAGGGATTTGGTAAATCTAAACCCATCATTACAGCACAGTGTACACCTAACCCATACTTGTGAGAACAAAAATTGTTATTGTTCGAAAATGTGTAATTCGAATTGAGGCAATTCGAATTATCTCGAATTGCCTAAGAAATTCGAGTTGCACAACCAAAAATTTCCTTCATGTGGTTTCCAACCAATTCGAATTCTCTAATTCGAATTAATTCGAATTGGCATGAGAAACCACATTGTATTGCATACCACCCATTCATGCCTTGGTTTTTTTCTTCATCTCTTACCAATTCGAATTGTCCAATTCGAATTAACTCGAATTGCTGGACAATTCGAATTCACTTTCCCCTTGAGGTAAATGCCTTAGTCAATTTGAGCAAGAAAAGGACTTCGCCAATTCGAGTTGTCCAATTCGAATTAATTCGAATTGGTCAATAATTCGAATTAGATGATGCTCCAATTTCTAGCAATGATCAATTGGGTAAAGTAATACTTCATCCTTCATGCATTCTCATTTCGAATTACCCCAGTAATTCGAATTGAACTATCCCTTCTATTTTGAAAACTCCAAAAATATTTTCTTTCATGATTTGTGTAAGTTGCATGGGTGTATTGGGCCTAGGCCCATTTCACCTAACTTTATCCATGACACATTTCAACCCATTAGTGTCCACCAATTGTGTGCTTAACACCCACACAATACCAAAAATATTTTCTTACTTTTAAGTTTTCCTTTTCGTTGTGTGTATGAACGGATAATGAGAAACACTACAGATTAATGTTGGTGAAAGGTCCCTTCACTGGGATATCGACTAACCCGTCTTCTGTGTGTCAATTATTATCTGTTATTTTGCATGATCTGGTTAGTGGTTGGTGGAAGCTTCGGCGAGCGTTCTCTTCACTAAGAGTTTCGATTAGTCACTCAGCCAATTCCTAATCAGATACAGTTTTAATTTTCCTTATCTTAATTTCTCAAACCTGAATTCAAGTTGCAATAGTATTAATTGATGTCGACCAACATCAGTTGAGAAATATTACAGCAAGAAATATGTGGGTTTTTTCTTCTACTCATAGACAAAAGAAAACTCAATGACGGCGGTCACCGTCATTTGGAATTCTTTCTGTCTAAAATCATTCATCTGGGATAATTGGGAACCAGACAGCAGATGTTTGCAGTCCGGAAAACCTCAATTATCTCTGGCACCCTTTTTAGCCGAATTTTTCTCATCTCAGGCTAATCCATCTTTGTGTATCGCATTCCGTCTAACCCCACCATATATTTTGGGGTATTTTATTTTCCTTTTCATATACTTGTATGCATGATACTATTATGTAGATGTTCTGGTCTTACTATTATTTTGGGGATCCTTCCCCTTGGACACAGAAGTCTTGATTTAAATTAGATGCTGCATAATAAATTTCCAACAAAAATTCCTTTATAAAATCCGGATCTGAGTAAGGGATAAATTCAACAGTTATGACTAATTCATATTCCACTGGGGGGGTTGATTTTGAGAGCTTAGAAGCAGAGTCAGCGATTAGGTCTCATCTAGACTGAAAGGATCTGTGTTTTAATTGAGAGTTTAGTACCTGTCTAGGAAATAATTTTCAAATACTCATTGGTTTCTCAAAATTGCTGTGTGTTGGAAATCTGATATTAGATATCGCATTAAGTCAATATCCACTTGGGTGTAGATGAGATGTGATAAATAATATTGGAGGAACAACATATAGGCCTTGGTGAATTTCTAATGTATGGTTGAGTATTCCTTCGACTACTATCTTCTTCTGCCAAAGTCTAGAATTGAGTCTTGAGTGAGTACATCCGGAATAGGTTCATTTATGGATCTGTTTCATTCAGTTTGTATCTCATAACTACCCAGATGCTGTAAGCCCTGTGGCTTATTGATATCTTGGGGGTTCTTGATCTGCATCTGGTCACCAAGACCAGGGGCTCTTTTATACTAACGGAAAGAGATGTTTTTAATGCTTACGAGTGATAGATTTAAATGCTTTCTTTACAGCTTTCTTACTGCTTTCCTTTTAAATGCTTTCATAGAGGTCACTCGGAAGAATTAGGGGCTGTCCATCTGTTAAAAGGTTTGAGAGTTATGGAATGGTTTGGGGCTTTATTTGAAACTTTGGGTGTGACATGGGAGAATGATAGGAGTACTTGGCATGTCAACTAATGATGTGTTAGGTGTTGCTTATCCACCACAGATATGTAATGTAACTTCAGAAGGCCTGTGAAGGGAGTTATAAGTCTGTGGTATCTTAGATATTGTTGTCTTAAGAGCATGTAAATTCTCACCATAAGTACCTGTCTGTTAAAGGGAGCATGGTGCAGAAAGCATGAGAATTAGCTAACTAGAGGATTATCCCAAGCTAAGATCTGTGTATTAAAAATGGAAGTTTAATTGTGTTTCATCTGAATCTTGTCCAATCTTTATTATTTCCTCCCTGTCCCTTCTGTCATATTTAAATCTGCTTTCTAGATAGTGTAGCATAATTTTATATTGCTTTCGTAGTATAGATTTAAATGCTTTCCTCGATCTAGTTTACCATGCTTTGTAGAATAACTATTTACTGCTTTTATGATCTGGTTTAATTTATGTCAAGTAGTTGTTAGAAACCCTTGCAAAACTTGAAACGAGTAACCGAGTGGAAAATCTTAGTAAACGACGTGGGCCCTGCTTCCATCGCACATCCTCCAGTGAACGATCCGGTACTTACTATAAATTACTGCAATTTTTGACTCCGTGAGCTTTCGGGAGCACAGTTTCTTGACACGAGTAAATAAAAACATAAAATTTTGGGAAAATACTCATACAGTGGGAAGATGTTCAAAAGCTTCATGGCAGGTGCTTTCGTGACATGAAATTATGAGAAGTATCATGGCGCAGATACCAGGGACTTTCAGGGTGACAGACTGAAGGTCAATCCCGGTTGCACCGTGATATTTGTCAAAAGTTTCATGGCGGGGAGGACCACAGCGCCGTTTGAGATTAAAACACCCCACATGAGTAATAAAAAGGGAAATCTTAATATATCCTTAAACCCCTTCCCTAAAATCATAACTCTTTTCATTTAATAAATCCAAACTTGATGATTCGGAAAATTACTCGTGTTAATGAAACTCGTCAAAAGTTTCAGTTAGCAAATTTATGTTGATTGCAGGATGTTAGGAAATTTTATAGCAAGCAAGTGCGTTTTTCCTGGTGAATCTCAGTTGAGTCTTTTAATGCCTGAAGTTTTGCGTGGTGCAGGATGTTCCAATATCGAACCAAAATTAATCAAGTGGAGGATTTTTATATTTTTTATCATGTTTTTGGATTTTTTGACATAAAATTACTGAAAATAACAATATTTTTGTATTTTTCAATACCAGCTTATTATTTATACAAACTTGCATATATCTGTTAAATTCAACTGCTTTCTTATTAAAATAAGACCGGAATGCGATCAAATGTCCGTATTAGACACGGAAATAGATTGAAAATAATGGTCAATTTTGGCCATTATCAACATCCTCACATTTAATACTGATCGTCCCCGAGCAGTCAGAGTCAGTGCTCCTAAGAGCATAGACGCTGCATATTCAATCTATTTTCGTGGCTTCAAAAATTTCATTCTTTTTAGATTGGGATAAGACAATCAAAAACTACAAGTATTAAATTTTCTTGATTGCAGTGTTTAATGAAATGATACTTCTCACTTAATCAGGCCTACAAATCAGTCATTATTGATAATTCTTCATGAACATCATGTTTAGAAAAATTCATTGATTTAATTATAGAATTAAAGTATGACATGAACATAATTAAAAGCAGAGCCTCACATATAGTAGAAACGGAAATTTCACTCACTCTCAAAAAAGGGGTTTTATCAATGAGCACTCATAATCAAATTTAATTAAATTATTCCATATGCTTGCAATTGGACCAACTCGCCACCGGCTCATTTCTGTAAATCGAGATCATGAGGTCTTATTCAAGGGTTATAATGGGGCATACGGTTGTAACATTTGGTAGGAAAGGAATTTATTGGGCTAAGAAGTGGCAAGAATTAATATTATCATAACTAGGCATATTTTTATTTAAAACTTATGATTATCAATATTTTTCTTTCTTTTCTTTTGTTTTTTTTTTCTTTCATTTTGCATGACATTAGACTATGTCTAATTTGCTTTGTCATTTGCAATTTATTTATGTTGAATGGATCTCAACATGTTCATTTTTCTTCTTTCTTTTCTCTTTTTTTTTTTTTTGAATCGGTTTATTGAATACCGATTTGATGACTTGATGATCATAAATTTAATGCCTTGATAAAATTCATTCTTACACACTTGGGTTTAAATTTTCTTGGTATTTTTAGAAGGCTTGGAATAATATAGAGGGCTTCAAAGAAAAATTAGGCTTAAAGGCTCAAGTTGGTTTATCCTAAAGGGAAAATATTTTTGGGTTTGGAATTCAAAAGAAGGCCAAAAATTTGGTTTTCTAGTTGCCTCGATCATATGCTCGATTTTTGGAATATGGCATGGTCTTGAATCGGTCCCAATCGCAAGTTCTAGTTTCCTTTAATTAAAATGATTTTCACACGTCAAAGAAAAGAATGAGTAAAAGTGACTCATGGCTCAATTCTCACATGGAATGGTTCATTCATGTCATACAATATTCTTAAATATAATCTTTGAAAATCTCTTACACTCTATTCAATTAAATTCTCAACATGAGGACTTATTACCCAACAAGATGATTGTATCATTAAATTTTTATAGCTCAAAACCTCAAAAATTCATATCATGCATGTCTTCAATTATATTATCCCAATTTAAAAGTTTGAAAATTTAATCATAAACCAAAATTAAATATGCGAATTTCTTAGACAGAGTTATGCATGCTTTGCACTGGGTTTAAATATAAAATAATAAAAATGAACAAAAAGCAAAGTAACACACTTTTTTTTTTTTTTTAAGTGAAGAATCAACATCCTCACATTTTGAGCCTTGCTCGAAATGTGAGTAAATCAATTCCTACTTAAACGATTTATCAAAATCAAAATAAAACAAGAGAGGAGGGAGGGAGGGGGAAAATATTAACATAAAAGATAGAAAAATAATTCCGATAGCCTTTTTCGTTAAACCAATCAAATGTTCGACGAATTTGGCTATGTGTGATCGTTTGGTTCGTCGAACAAGGCGATTGTTCGATGCCCAACACTTAGAAACATTCTGATTTTCATCAAAATTGTTCAATCACATTTTTGGATTTTATAAAAAAAGTTTAATCTACTATATTTACTTGCATAAATTAGGTTGGATTAATTCTGTTCTCATAAAAGTTATTCCGGATTTTAAATTGCTTTAAATTCCAGGAATACTTTCAATTAATCACAGAATCGATCCAACCGGGAACCTGTTTTGGAGCTTTAATTTTCTTTTTGGTAGTTCCACAAATTCCTGCAAAGCAAACACAGAGAAAGTTATCGTTTTTTTTTTTCCAAAAATATCAGCATCCTCACATTTAGAGTCTTAGTACTCTAAATGTGATTCAATTGACTAACATCCAATTTATTTAATATAGTATGCACAAGATATATAAATAAATATGTATAAATAAATATATATATCTATGATTTTGACTTGCAGAAAATTAGGTTGGATCAATTCTGTGCTTGTGAAAATTATTCCGGATTTTATATTTCTTTAAATTCCGGATATAATCTTCGGTCAATTACAGAACTAATCCAACCGGGAACCTCTCCAGATGCTCAGTCGGGACAGGGGCGATGGAAAGTGAGATGATGGCCGTGGCTTGTCCGATGGTGGTGAGCAATTGGTAGTCCGAAGATCTGCTGCTCCATTTGTTATTTCACCAGTGATGAGGGTTTCCTCAGCGCAGTGGTGGTGTTGAGGTGGATGAGCGATGGAGCAGCGGTCGAGCTTCGTGGTCCGGATGTGGTGGAGATGACAAACACGTGAGTCTCACGTGTTGTGCAATTTACAATTGCAAATTAGTGTAGCCCCAATGCTACACTTCTCCATTTTTCTTTGATTTTTCGTTTAATTAACCTCGATTTTACAATTGGAGAAGTGTAAAATTAAACGAAAGATCAAAGTAGTGCAGCCCAAATGCTACACTTCCACATTTGACTCCTTACACCATTTTCGATGGCTCCATGATTCCTGCAAGCAAAAATACCCAATTGGTTAGGTTTTCCCCTCAAATCAACATCCTCACATTTAGAGTCTTAGTACTCTAAATGTTTAATTGATTTGAGGGTACTTCTCTGTTCTGAAATAAATACACTAAACTAACACTAAACTAACTATGAGTAATCAGGAGTGTAATTCTCTTAATAAACGACGCTGCATCCTCCCCGGCAACGGCGCCATGAAACTTTTGACAAATTTCATTAACACGAGTATTTTTTTCAATAAAATATATCAGGTTTGGATTTATTAAATGAAGGAGTTATGATTTATGGAATAAGTTTAGGGATATATTAAGAGTATCACTCTTTATTACTCAGGTGGGGTGCTTTAATTTCAAATGGCGCTGCAGTCCTCTCATGTCATGAAACTTTTGACAAGTCTCATGATACAACCGGGATAGATTGACCTTCAGCCTGTCACACTGAGGGTCCCCGGCATATGTGCCATGATACTTCCCATGATTTCATGTCATGAGATTACCTACCATGAAACTTTCGGCAAACTCCCACTACATGAGTATTTTCTGAAAAATCACATTTTTATTTACTCGTGTTAAGAAACTGTGCCCCCGAAAGCGCACGGAGTCAAAAATTGCAGTATTTATAGTAAGTACCGGATCGTTCACTGGAGGATGTGCGATGGAAGCAGGGCCCACGTCATTTACTAAGATTTTACACTCGGTTACTCGATTCAAGTTTGTGTTTTGACTATCAACTACTTGACAGAATTTAAATTAAGCTATGAAAGCAATCAAAATAAAGCAGATAAAGTTATTCTAGAAAGCGAATTAAATTTAATCTAAGAAAGCAATAAAATTATTCTAAGTAAGCGGTTAAAATTATCTAAGAAAGCAGATTTAAATTGAGACAGAAGGGACAGGGAGAAAATAATAAAGATTGGACAAGATTCAGATGAAACACAATTAAACTTCCATTTTAATACACAGATCTTAGCTTGGGATAATCCATCAGTCAGCTAATTCTCATGTTCTCTGTACCATGTTCCCTTTAACAGACAGGTACTTACAGTAAGAGTTTACATGCTCTTAAGAAAATATAATCTAAGATACCACAGACTCATAACTCCCTTCACAGGCCTTGCAAAGTTATATTATTTATCTGTGGTGGACAAGCAACACCTGACAAATCATTTATTGAAGTGTCAAGTACCGTTATCATTCCCCCATGTCACACCCAAAGATTCTAATCAAACCCTGAACTATCCCTTAACTCTCAGTCCTAGTAGCAGTTACACAACTCTCAATACAACCGAGTGACCTCTGACGAAAGCATTTAAAAGAAAGCGGTAAAGAAAGCATTTAAAATCCTATCACTCGGAGGTTTTTGAAAGTCTGATCCTGGTAGTAAAAGAAAGCCCTCAGTCAGAATGACCGGATGTGGATCAAGAATTCCCTATTCTCGGTGAACCGTTCGCAATGTTCACTTCTCGTCGGGTGGTTATGAGATACAAACTAATGAAACGAACTAATAAATTAGTTCGTTCCGGATGCACTCACTCAGGACTCAAAAATAGGCTTTGGCAGAAGAAGATACCAGTTGAAAGAATACTCAACCCTACCTTAGAAAATAACCAAGGCCCGAATGTTGTTCCTCTAGTATTATCTGTCACACCTTATCGGAATCCAAGTGGAATCTGACTCAGTGCAATATTTAATACAAGATTTCCAACAAACAGCAATTTTGGAAAATAATAAATCTGAAAATCATTCCCTATCAGGTACTAGACTCTCAATTAAAACACAGATCCTTTCAGTCTAGGTGAGACCTAATCACTGACTCTGCTTCTAATTTCCCAAAATCAACCCCCAGTCGGATATGAATTAGTCATAACTGAGGAATTTATCCCTTACTTAGATCCGGATTTTGTAAAAGAATTTTTGTTGGAAATTTATTATGAGACATCTGATTTAAAATCAAGACTCCTGTGTCCAAGGGAAGGATCCCAAAATAATATTGACCACAATATCTACATAATAATATCATGCATAAATTTATAGAGAAGTGTAAAAGCAAATAACCCAAAATATAAGGCGGGTTTAGACAGAAGTTGGAACACAAAGATGAAATAGCCGGAGATGAGAAGAATTTATTTGGCTAAAAAGATGACTGAAATAACTGGGGTTATCCGGACTGCAAACATCTGCTCTCCAGGTCTCAACTATTCCAGGTGGAGCGGTTTTAGACAGCAGATAATCTTAAATGACAGTGGTCGCTATCATTCAGATCCTTACTATCTGTGAATCAGAGAAAAACCTACATGTTCTTTCACTGTCTTAATTACTAGACAACAATGACCTATGTCGTCTAATGTTGGCACAGTTTGAGATTCGGGTTTGAAATTAAGATAAAGAAAGAGAAACTGTATCCGGGTAGGAGTCAGCTGAGCAGCTATTATAATCCCGGATGGACGAACCACCAAGGCTTCCACCGACCACTATTCGGACCATGCAAAATAACATTTAATAATTAATATACAGACCACGAGCTAGTTATCCGTGTGGGAATACCCGCCAACATTAATCTGATATATTCCTTATTAGCTGTTTCACACATTACGGGAAAAGACAAAATAAATAGAAGAAAAATATTTTTGGGTCATCTTGCATGAGAGACATTGGTTTCTCATGCAAGGTATGGAAATTATTCCATAATTACTCTCCATGTCTAAATAATCACTCATTCCATAATTAATTAATTACAGTCCGGATTATATACTTAGATCATTAGAGTGTAATCATTTGTAGAAGAATCTTTTAATGGGAAATTGAACAAAGTTCTTTATATCAAATTAATCATGGGTTGAGATCATTGGATTTCAACCCCAAAATATTAATATAAAGGTTCAATTAATTAATGGGGTGAGATGAAGAATAAAAATTTGGCAAAAAAGTGCCACTTTGTCGCGGAATAGAGTTTGTGTCGCGGACCATGGGTCCGCGACAAAGGTTTCGCGACAAGGGGGTGGGAAATAAGAGGAATGGAATATTTTTGAAAATTAGGGTTTATCTTGTCGCTAAGCAAAAATTTTGTCGCGGAACATGGTTCCGTGACAAGGAGGCATAGCGACAAAGGGTTGAAAATTGGTAAGGACATAATTCCTGGTCGCGGAACAAGGATTTTGTCGCGGTACGTGGTTCCACGACAGAGTCCTCCCAGAATAAAATTACAAGTATTTGGGTCCTTGGTCCCTAATCAAGGATTTTGTCACGGAACGTGGTTCCGCGACAAGAGTTGCATCGCGACCAAAGGGTTTCAAAATTAATGGCAAGGCATAATTTTCTGTCTCGGAATAAGATTTTGTCGCGGAACGTGGTTCCGCGACAAAAGCCATGCAGACAAAATGCAAGAATTTGGTCCTTTGTCGCTAAACATGGGTTTTGTCGCGGAACGTGGTTCCGCGACAAAGGTTGCATCGCGACAAAGGAGGGTTTTAAAGTTTTATAAAATTTTGGCAGCATAACGCCTAATATTGCATTGCGGGGGAGTGCGTTGTGATCCGTGGGATCACAATCGGAAAATTACGTTGCAACCCGTGGGGTTACAACGTGATGCAATACAATATGGGTGATGCAATTTTAAATAAATATGCATAAACACTTTGACACTATCCCTTTTTAGATCATCTATACTAACCCTAAAAAATATAAAAATAAAAACATAAATAAAGAAAATAAAACCAAAAACAAGAACAACACCAACAGTAAAGTGGAAACCACTACTAAACTATAAATAAATAAAAACTAAACTAGGAACAAGAATTTAAATAAACCTAAACAGATAAATCTAGAAGGGGATGGATGTCAAGCATAAATACATTTATTAAATCTAATAAAGCTTCTAAACTAACTAAAATGACAAAATTGGTCAAGCAACCCAAAAGAAAATAAAGACAGAACAGCAAAATAATAAGGAAGAAGCCATGACAAATTTTTGTGGGGCCTTTTCTTGATTAAAGCAACTAAACAAGGTTCAAAATACACTTATTAATTAAGTGTTTAAACCTAAAATACAAAAATATAAACTGGGAAGGAAAATGAACACTAGCTACACTTATTTATTACAAAGCATAAATCAAACTAAGCTAAGATCTACTACATTGCATAAAAATAAACTAAACTACCTACTCTAACATATTTTTGGAGAGCACAGTGGTGCCTCCAAAACAGTAAAATAAACTAAAGTGTAGCTAGGTTACTGTTCAAGGGGGTGGGAGGATATATTTATAGAGTAGGATTAAGCCCTAGGCCCATTCAAGGCCCACCTGGTCGCTAAACAATTGCTTTGTCGCGGAACAAATTGGCTAGGGACAAAACACTTTTTAGCTCCAAGATGGCGCGCAGGAGTGGGCGGGACTGGAGGTCCGGAGAGGAAAGGACGAAAATATTGTGCTTGAGGGAGTTCCGGTCCCAGGAGCTTGCAACAGATTTGACATGTGGGAATTGAATTTATGAGGAGTCACGTGACTATGTCTCTGCTTTAATTTTCTCTGTCTGTCGCGGTCGCGATGCATTTGTCGCGGAACATTGTTCCGCGACAAATTTCATATCTTGCTACTCCTCTCACAGTCTCGGAGTAAGATTTTGTCGCGGAGCAATTTTTTGGTCGCGGAGCACTTGGTCGCGATGTACTACGCCGCGACAAAGGATTAGTTTTCTCCCTCTCTCTTTCTTTTCCAGTTTTCAATCTTCTCTTTCATTCTTCTCTCTCGTTTCTTTCTTTCTCTTTCATTTTCTTCACAGATTTCATTCTTCCAGTTTTCCAATTCTGTTCTTCTTTCTTCTTGCTTTCTTCTCCTCTTCCGTCTCAGTTTTCTAATTTCTTTCCTTCTTCTCCTCCATTTCTGTTCGTCCCTCTTACTTCATTCTTCTTTTATTTTTCTTCTTGTTGGGCTGTTGAGGTTAAGGTCGGGGATGGTGAGTGGCTCGATTTTGGAGAAGCAGCCGCCGGAGGCGCTGGTTGGGGCTCGGAGATGGCCGGAGGAGAGGGTGTGGGGCGAAAATGGCGAAAATGGTGAAGGCTTGGGATGACAGTGACTGTAGAGGTGTTGGAGCAGTGGGCGCTGGAAAATGGGGCTGGGGGGAGTCTGGAGATGGTGGCCGGAGGGATGGCCGCGGCGGCAGGAGAGCTTGGACGGAGAGCTCTCGCCGGAGGCAGGGCTGTTTGGTGGCGCGGCGGCTGAGGAGGCGTCCGAACTGGGGTTGCAGAAGGGCGGAGTTGGGTTTCTGGAGTTGGAATTTGGGGATGGGGACTGTGGTGGTGGAATGGAGGTTGGTCGGAATAGGGGCGGAGCCGCGGTGGCTGCTGGAGGCAGCGGCTGGTTGGATCGCCGGAGGGGGCGGCGGATATGGGGGCTGCGGTGGTGGCTTGGTGGTGGAGAGGTTTTGGGGTTGAAAAATGGAGGAGAGGGTGGTGGCAGGAGTGGCGGCCGAGGATGGTGGCCGGAGTGGTGGCCGGCGGCGGTGGCGGCGCCGCCGGCGGGAAAGGGTGATTAGGGTTAGGGTTTTGGGTGATTGGGCTTGGAGTTGTGTTTGGGCCTGGGGTTGTGTTGTTGGGCTTGGATGATGTAATTGTTGGGCTAAGGGGTGTTGGGCTTGGATTGAAAATATGGTGGTATGGACTCAATATTGGGCTGGAAATTGGACTGGACCAAATTAACTCAGAATACCTGCAATTAATGAAAATTAAGAGTGATTAGTGGACTCATTATTTTTTTACTCATACCACAAAATTAAATTAAAAACAAACATAAGAAAAATAAATATCTACATCAACAAACAAATAAAAATAATATAGACATATAGTTTTTGTTCCACTTGATTATTGGGTTTAGGCTCCATTTAATGAACTCGTGTTTCACCGAATAGACAATATCGAACCAAAATTAATCAAGTGGAGGATTTTTATATTTTTATCATGTTTTTGGATTTTTTGACATAAAATTACTGAAAATAACAATATTTTTGTATTTTTCAATACCAGCTTATTATTTATACAAACTTGCATATATCTGTTAAATTCAACTGCTTTCTTATTAAAATAAGACCGGAATGCGATCAAATGTCCGTATTAGACACGGAAATAGATTGAAAATAATGGTCAATTTTGGCCATTATCAATAGTGTAGCATAATTTTATATTGCTTTCGTAGTATAGATTTAAATGCTTTCCTCGATCTAGTTTACCATGCTTTGTAGAATAACTATTTACTGCTTTTATGATCTGGTTTAATTTATGTCAAGTAGTTGTTAGAAACCCTTGCAAAACTTGAAACGAGTAACTGAGTGGAAAATCTTAGTAAACAACGTGGGCCCTGCTTCCATCGCACATCCTCCAGTGAACGATCCGGTACTTACTATAAATTACTGCAATTTTTGACTCCGTGAGCTTTCGGGAGCACAGTTTCTTGACACGAGTAAATAAAAACATAAAATTTTGGGAAAATACTCATACAGTGGGAAGATGTTCAAAAGCTTCATGGCAGGTGCTTTCGTGACATGAAATTATGAGAAGTATCATGGCGCAGATACCAGGGACTTTCAGGGTGACAGACTGAAGGTCAATCCCGGTTGCACCGTGATATTTGTCAAAAGTTTCATGGCGGGGAGGACCACAGCGTCGTTTGAGATTAAAACACCCCACATGAGTAATAAAAAGGGAAATCTTAATATATCCTTAAACCCCTTCCCTAAAATCATAACTCTTTTCATTTAATAAATCCAAACTTGATGATTCGGAAAATTACTCGTGTTAATGAAACTCGTCAAAAGTTTCATGGCGCCGTTGCCGGGGAGGATGCAGCGCCGTTTACTAGGAGAATTACATTCCTGATTTACTCATAGATAGTCTTTGTATATACTATCAAACCATCACTAACTTGGGGATTGTACAGGTACTGTCAAAATCTTGATACCAACTGCTTATGCAACGGAGGAGGAACACATTGCCGGAGCTACCGTTCGATCTAGAAATAGAAAGGACCGCTCGCCAACTGAGGGCAGAAGTCAGAAGACGGAAAGAGCAGGAGCGTCGGACTCGCACTTCACCCGAAATATCGAGCAGCGATCTATCAGACATGGCAGATAACCAGAACATTCCCCCGATCTTACCCATAGACCAACCACCAAATAACCCTGGTAATGGAGCTGACGGAGGAATGGTAGAACATCCTAATCGTGCCAACGAAGAGGAGAATATACCAAATCCCAATCAGCAACAATACCAGCAATTCCACCAACAACCACCACCACCCTTAATCCAATTTCACCAAAATCAAAACATACCAAACCAGCAATACCAAAACCAAGCTTTCAATCCAGCTCAGTTTCAGAACAACCCACAAGATCCACATAACTTCCAGCAATTTCCCAATTACCACCAACAGTACCAGAACCAAGCTGAACAAGGAAATCAACAACAGCAGCAAGCAGCGGCAGACTTCATGCAACCAATAGTAGAGCCCTATCTGGATGGACCTGGGAGAGCACACTTTCCTGCACGCAATTTCGAGCTCAAATCGGCACTCATTAATTTGGTGCAAAACAATCAGTTCTGCGGTGCAAATCATGAGGACCCTCATGATCATCTCCAGACCTTTCTGGAGCTCTGCGACACGATCAAAAATCAGGGAGTCTCTCCTGATGCTATAAGGCTAATGTTGTTTCCATTTTCTTTATATAGTGGTGCCAGGGACTGGTATAAGTCATTGCCTATCAATCTGAGGAGCACTTGGGCAGACTTGGTGAGGAGCTTTTTGCTGAAGTATTTTCCAGAATCAAAGATTGAGGAAGGACGAGCTAAGATTGGAGATTTTAAAATGAAGCCAGACGAATCATTATATGATGCGAAAGAAAGATTCTTGGGCCTCATCAGGCGATGCCCCCAACACGGGTACGCACCATGGGAGCAATTGAGGAAATTCTACGGAGGACTCACCCATCCATGGAGAACAATGTTAGACGCTGCTGGCGGACGACATTTACTCCACTTGCCTATGGACCAAGCTTGGGAGAAGATTGAGACAATGTCTGTCAACAGATCCATCCTAAACACAAATGATAGGAAGGAGGATCCTCCTAGAAAAGTCTTTGCTGTAAGTGAAGGGAAAACATATTTTGAAAAATTGCAAGAACAGGTAGCTGCGATACAGCTGAGCCAGGATAAAGGGAAGGGAATAGACGCTTCCCAGGCAGGAACCTCATCAGACCAAGTTCAAACACAGCAATCGGGAGTTGTCTGTGGACTGTGTCAAGGACCTCATCCAACTGATACATGCCAACAGATAGCTACCGAGAGTTGTAATTATGCCGGGAACTACCAAAATCGCCATCCCAATCTCTCCTATTCCAACAACAATGCACTTAATGCGCATTTGTTGCAGCCAAACCAGCCCAACCAGTTCGCAAATCAAAACCCACAGCAAAACTTCAGACCTCAGAATCAAGGATTCGTCCAGCAAAGAGTGCAGAACTTTCAAAATCAGAATCAGAATTTCCAACCTCAAATCCAACAGAGGCCTAATCAGAACCAAGGCCAGAATTTCCAGAATTTCCAATCCCAACCTGATCAGAATCAACAATATAAGCAAAGGCCACCATCTCGTCTGGAGAACTTGATGACTGAGTTTATAGCCAACCAGAAGGATATAAACCAACAACTGCAGTCATCAATCAAGAATGTGGAGACGCAAGTCACCCAATTGGCCAAGGAACTGCAGAACAGGGGGAAAGGAACACTTCCAAGCAGTACTGAAGCTAACCCGCAGTGTAAAGCAATCACATTGCGGGGAGGCAAGACTCTAAAAGGAATTGTTGGACATGGAAAAGAGACGGCCGAAGAGGAAAAGGATCCAGTGGAGGGTGAAAAAGAAAATGAAAGGATTGAAGGAGGAGACGGTATTGGACTGGTCGAGGACAAATCAGAAACAGCTATTTCGCAGGCTGAAGCTGCAAAGGGAGCTGAAAATGGTAGGGTTGAAGGTACAACTTCCTTCTCTTTACCACCAAAAACAAACAATAATAAGTACATGCCAAGGGTGCCATACCCAGCACGTCTTAAAAATAAGGAACATGACCTTAAATTCAAGAAATTTCTAGAACGGTTAAGGTCTGTAGAGATAACCATTCCTCTCGTGGAAATGATTTCAGAAATGCCCACCTATGCTAAGTTCTTGAAAGAATTGATTTCAGGGAAAAGGCAGGTAGAGCAGGAGGAGGTGATTGTTCTCAACAGCACATGCAGTGCCATAGTTCAGAAGAAACTGCCCGAAAAGAAAGAAGACCCTGGATGTTGCACGCTACCAGTACAGATTGGGAAGGCCAAAGTGAGCATGGGGTTATGTGATCTAGGATCCAGCATCAATGTGATGCCCTTAGCCATGGCAATTCGCCTAAGGCTCGGGGAGATTGAACCAGTTAAGATGAAGCTGCAGCTTGCAGACAGATCAATCACAAAGCCTGTAGGAATCCTCAAGGATGTGGTAGTCAAAACCGGTCAAGTTCTTTTCCCGGTTAACTTCATCATCCTCGACATCGAAGAGGACTCTGAAATGCCACTTATCCTGGGACGCCCGTTTCTGGCCACTGGCGGTGCACTGATTGATGCAAAATCTGGAAGAGTCACATTGAGGGTCGATGACAAAGAAATCACATTTGACATGGAACAGCTGCAGAAGTTTCCGAATGAGGGATCTTGTTCCATATTTGATGTAATAGAAAGTAGGAGTGAGGATGAGAGTATAAACTCTGTGACTGATGAGCCAAACAAAGTTTCAAAACAGGTACTGAAGCCTGAAGGTGCGGAGCAACCAAGGAGCTGCAACGCTGTCCACTTCGAGGACCCTATCTCTGGGGACCTTGAAGAATTCGATGGGGTTGAGTTCATCCCGGAGGAAGAGGAAAGCACCGCTGAGGAGGAAGTGGATCCTGTACTGACACAGGATCCTGAAGGTAAATCTGATCTCTCTCTCCCATCCATTTCTCGCAAATTACTGCCTTCCGTTGAATGCCCACCAGAGCTTGAACTTAAAATACTTCCGGATCATCTTAAGTACGTCTTTCTCGCTGAACATAAAAGATTACCGGTGATTGTGTCAGCCAAGCTGACACAAGAACAAGAAAAAGCTCTGGTAGACATTCTAAAGAAATATGTACATGCAATCGGATGGACCATTTCTGATATAAAAGGAATAAGCCCCTCTGTTTGCATGCACAGAATTTTAATGGAAGAGGTGTACAAGCCCTCAAGGCAACCACAAAGGCGTCTGAACCCCCATATGCAGGAAGTGGTAAGGAAAGAAGTTATCAAGCTCTTAGATGCTGGTATCATCTATCCTATCTCTGATAGCAAATGGGTTAGCCCAGTGCAGGTCGTACCTAAACGTGGGGGGGATCTGTGTAAGAGCAAGGAGAAGAAGTGGCGACGCGTCCAGTGACCGGTTGGAGAGTTTGCATCGACTACCGGAAGCTCAATACCGCTACCAGGAAGGACCATTTCCCCTTGCCATTCATTGATCAGATGCTAGAGCGGTTGGCCGGAAGGGAGTTCTATTGCTTTTTGGATGGGTACTCTGGCTATAATCAGATTGTGATAGCTAGCGAGGATCACGACAAGACCACATTCACGTGCCCATATGGAACTTTTGCGTACAGGCGCATGCCTTTTGGACTTTGTAATGCGCCTGCCACATTTCAAAGATGCAAGATGTCAATTTTCTCAGAATTTATCGAAAAATGCATTGAAGTTTTCATGGATGACTTCTCTGTGTATGGAGATACTTTTGATGAATGTTTGACTAACCTTGCACAAATTTTGAAAAGATGTGAGGGCACCAACCTAGTTCTGAACTGGGAGAAGTGCCATTTCATGGTCACCGAAGGAATAGTGTTAGGTCACCGCATCTCGCGCGCAGGTATCAAAGTCGACTGAGCTAAGGTCTCAGTCATCTCAAACCTACCATTGCCTAATTCAATAAAAGCAGTTAGGAGTTTCTTAGGGCATGCCGGTTTCTACCGGAGATTCATTAAAGACTTTTCTAAAATTGCCAAGCCGCTCACTAACTTGCTTTGTAAAGAAAATCCTTTCGTAATAAATGAAGCGTGTGTTCAAGCCTTTGACACGCTCAAAGAGATGTTGATTTCTGCTCTAATAGTGCAACCACCCGATTGGTCAATGCCTTTCGAGGTAATGTGTGATGCAAGTGATCTCGCCGTGGGTGCAGTTCTTGGGCAATATAAGGAAGGGAAGCATTGTGTAATTCATTACGCAAGTCATGCCCTGAATGAGGCCCAAATTAACTACACCACCACGGAGAAGAAGATGTATGCTGTGGTTTTTGCGTTTGATAAATTCAGACAATATCTTATTGGTACGAAAACCACAGTGTACACAGATCACTCTGCACTGAGATATTTGTTTAGCAAACAAGACGCCAAACCTCGATTAATCAGGTGGGTACTTTTGTTGCAAGAATTCCACATTATAATAAAAGATAGAAAAGGCAGAGACAATGGTGCTGCTGACCATTTGTCTCGACTAGAAAATGATAAAAATGAGCTAGCCGTAAATGAGAATTTTCCGGACGAGCAACTGTTTGCCTTGCATCTTCATGATCAAGCTTGTCCGTGGTTTTCCGATATTGCTAACTTTTTAGCATGGGAATAACCCCACCATTTCAAAGCAGGGGCCACAAAGCGAGGTTCAACCGAGATGTAGTTAACTACTTCTGGGAAGATCCTTATCTCTTCAAGCATTGTGCAGATTCGATTATTAGACGATGTGTAACTGAGCACAAGGCTTATCAAATCGCTGAGAAATGCCATGAGTCGGAATATGGAGGTCACCATGGCCCCACTCGAACAGCCCATAAGGTGCTCGAGTGTGGTTTTTATTGGCCTACCATTTACGAGGATTGCAAAGCGTTTGTTAAAGCTTGCGACAGATGCCAAAGACTAGGGAATATCTCCCAGAGGGATGAGATGCCTCAACAAGGAATTCTCACTCTCGAGATTTTCGATGTATGGGGCATTGACTTCATGGGACCATTCCCGACATCTGATGGAAACCATTACATCTTGGTAGCTGTCGATTACGTTTCCAAGTGGGTTGAGGCCGTTGCACTGCCAACCAATGATGGCAACCAGGTCGTCAAATTTTTGAAAAATAACATTTTCAATAGATTTGGTGTACCCAGGGTGATCATATCAGATGGAGGAACCCATTTTGTTAATAAAGCATTTGCAAATCTTATGAGCAAAAATGGGATTCTCCACAAGATCGGCACGCCTTACCATCCCCAAACCAGTGGTCAAGTCGAGGTCTCAAACCGCGAAATCAAACACACACTCGAGGCCACTGTGGGGACAACTCGCAAAGATTGGTCACGTAAGCTCAATGATGCTTTATGGGCATACCGCACTGCATTCAAGACTCCCATTGGGATGTCTCCATACAGACTCGTCTTCGGAAAGGCCTGTCATTTGCCCGTAGAACTAGAGCATAAGGCTTACTGGGCCGTACGAACGCTCAATTTTGACTCACGAGTTGCTCAGAGTAAGCGCAAGTTGGACCTCAATGAAATTGAGGAAATACGTGCGCAAGCTTATGAAAGCTCGAGGATTTATAAAGAGCGGACCCAGAAGTTACACGATCGTCGTATCAAGTCTAAACACTTCTATGTTGGCCAGAATGTCTTGTTATTCAATTCCAGGTTGAAGCTGTTCCCCGGAAAGCTGAAATCCAGATGGGAAGGGCCATACGAAGTGGTGCACGTGTTTGAAAGTGGAGCTGTCAGGATCCGAACTGACAAAGGAGAGCTGGTAGTGAATGGACACAGATTGAAGGAGTATCTTGGGCAGTTCGACCCCGAAAAAGAAGCTCAAATGACAACAGAACCGGCTTATGCTCAATAAATATTATACATATATTTACTCACTTATTTATTACTTGCTCCACCTATTTTTATTGGGATGAAGTATCCAAAAATCAATTGAACATTTAGAGTACTAAGACTCTAAATGTGAGGATGTTGATATTTGGAGAAAACCTAATGCTTTCTTATAATTGTTTTGCAGGAATTCGAGGAACTAACAAAAAGAAAGATAAAGCTTCCAAAAAAAACCAGGTTCCCGGTTGGGTTAATATTATATTTAATGAAAATTAATTCTGGAATTTAGAGAAATCTAAAATCCAGAATAAATTCATAAAATAAAATTGTTAACCCAACCTAATTTATGCAAGCAATATGTTTTAGATTCTAATTCTGTGTAGATATGTTTGCTATTGAGTTCATGTTGATGAACATAAATTTTTGAAAACCTAAAAATTTTTCCTAAGTCTTGAATGTGGTTTATTTTTCATTTCAAGAAAATTCGAATTAATTCGAATTGCTTGGAACAAACCACATAAGATATTTTGCCTTGGAAATTTTCACTCTCGGATTAGTTAATTCGAATTATGCAGGCAATTCGAATTAATTCGAATTGACATGCAAAATTCGAATTGGCACCCAAGGCAGAACGTTCGGATGTTTTATTTGGCCAAGTATTGCAATTCGAATTATAAGGCAATTCGAATTATTTCGAACTGCCTGACTAATTCGAATTAGCATACAAAAGGCATTCTCCTCAGCAAGTGAGCAATTCGAGTTATTCAAGCAATTCGAATTAATTCGAATTGACCACAATAATTCGAATTAGCTCACTTAGGCATCTTGTGCAATTTTTGCTCACAACCTCCAGTTCGAATTGTGAGTCAATTCGAATTAATTCGAATTGATCTCAAATATTCGAACTTGCTTTGTTTCTTTATTTTTCAAGCCAATTCGAATTAATTCGAATTGGCCTGAATAACTCGCACCCCTCACAGAATGCATCAATTCGAATTAATTCGAATTGATGCATAATTCGAACCTCCTTTCCAAACTCTTTTTATATACCCCTGTTTCCCCCCACTTCCATCACTTTCACTTTTCACTCATCCCAAAATCCCCCGTTCTCTCTCTCGCGAAACCCTTCTTCCTCGCGAAACCAGTCACTCGTCTCGACCTTTCCTCCGTTCAAACTCGTCGGAAATGGCATCTTCGTCATCAAATCCGAGTGGGAGCAGGGGGTAAGTGTTTCTTTTTCATTTTCGCACTCGGTTTTCACAGTTTTCAGTTGTGTCCCTTCGTATTCCTTGTGAAATCGGGGTTGGGGAGGGAATGTGTTTCGTTTTTCATGTTGGGAAGGGTCGGAATATGGTCGGAATGAGTCACACTTGTGCGGGGATGATCTAGAACAGGGCAGGGCGAACTAGGGCTCTTTCTTGCTTTAAGTTCAAACTGCCATTTTAGGGTTCGAAGGTTTCTGTGTCTTTAAGGGATGTTCATTTTGAAAATTGGGGTTGCAAAACCCTCAAAAATCTGTTTTGATTGTTTTTGTGTGTTGTTTTGTTGTTTTACTCCTATTTTGTGTTATTATGTGAATACAGGGTTAACACAGTGATTATGTTTCTTAGTCACTGAGTTGTTTTGTTCAGTAGATGCTTGATGATGATGATTGACAATGCATGTTGATGATGTCTAAGAATCCATGTTTTGAAGCATGATTTTTGGAAAGATTTATGCATGACATTAGTTAGGGGTGAAAGCGGTACGGTAAATATCCGACCGATCCGATGTCGTATCCGATTATATTCGAATCCGAATCCGTTTTTGACTATCCGGACGGATATTTCAATATTCGTATTCGAATCCGAATCCGTATTTTAATATCCGCATTCGTATCCGTATCCGAAAATATCTAACCGAATCCGAGAATATCCGACCGTATCCGAAAATTGATAGGATATTATCCGGATTTTAAATATGGATATCCGAATATATTAATATATTATTATTTAATAATTAAAAATGATTAATAATTATAAAAAAATATCAAATTTTCAAAAAAGATTATAAAAAATTATCCGATAATCTGTATCCGATTGAATCCGTATCAATTATATATCCGTCCTGTATCCGTACCGTATCCGTCATCCGAAATATCCGAAACCGTATTCGTATCCGGCCCATCCGTATTCGATACCGAATTCGACAAAAAAAATATGGATAATATCCGTATCCGACACTATCCGACCGTATCCGTACTGTTTTCATCCCTAACATTAGTATGTACGGACCATTTGTGTTTGTTTTTATGTTTGCATGTATTATATTATATGAGTAAATTAGTAATAAATGCTTTTGTCGGGTACATGTTGCCCACACTTTGCAAACTCAACTCTAGAAGTTGATTTTTTGCACATCCGGGAACATGGTATTACAGACAAAACCATGCCAAAATTTTTCCAACACTTTTGGCATGGCATTTATGTGTAAAAAGACAAATGGTAGAATGTTCTTTGCCTTAAAGTGTTTGATCTTTGTCAACTTGGGACAAGTGGGGAATGTTCACAAGGAATGTTTTGTTTATATTCCTTAAAAACCCACTTCCCAAAACAAAATCTAAATGGGGGACCACTTACACTCCCAATTTCATTAAATAAACAAGTCAACACTTTTCCATAAAAATCCAAAAATCACCTTTTGTATGTACGCATGTCTACTTTTACGTTCATTTTTATTCTTATTTTTAGTCATGGTCCATTGTTACATACTAGTAATTGCATAATTTGTCGCTTGCATTTGCTTTTCATCATTAATCCTTTATCTCCCCTTTCTCTTATGATTTAAATCACTTGTTAAGTGATAAAAAAATCAAAATCCTTTCGTAGGCTCAACAACCTACGAAATATTCTCCTTTGGTCATTCGACCACCCAAAAACATCTTAGACTATTTATAGTCCAAGAAATTTTTTTTAAGGATCCAAAAATCCTTATTCATTTTCTGTTGCAATAAGAGTTAGATTTAACAATCCAGCTCTATGTTTTTCTTTCTATAAATTCGATTAGAAACCAATTAACTCACATTTAGAGCTTAGCTCAAAATGTGAGGATGTTGACTTTCAACTCGGATCCACTTATCAAAAATTTGTTAAAAATAGTTCCAACTCTTTTCTCTCCAGGGATCAATTCATTATAGACTCCCTGATGGGTCTTCCAAAGACAACTCCAGATAGTGCCTTCTTGGAAATTGAGAGGCTGAAGAAAGAGGCAGAGGAAAATAGGGTGGCCATAAGGAATGAGCATAACCTGCCTATGGACCACCAGATTGAATGGAGGTTCGAAATGAAGGACCATTGGTGGAATGCGATTCCAGAGGAAGAAAGAAATGATAGAGCGACGGGCCTCGAAAGAGACTTTTGCCAACATGTATGTAACTTCTGGAACCAAGAGTTCGATGAGGCAAGGTACGATCAACGGTTTGATGAGCCGAAAGTTCACTATGAGCGGATGGTTTGGAGGATGAAACGACAGAAGGCTTATTGGAACAGAATGCTTGAAATCCACTTCGGAGATAGGAGAGCCTCAGCCTTTGATCCAGTCCTCATCCAACCACCCATTACAAGGGAAGTAAAAATGCATTATGCCCCCATGACGTCACCACACTTAGTTGCGTCAACTGGTGTACTCTCCATGCCGGAGACCTTTCCATTTACGTACAAGAAGGAACTATTCGACAATGGGACCATTTGCGGACCGGAGGAGCAGCTATGGCTGACATTGCGTGCAAAAGAGCGTCATACTGAAATGACATTCAACTTCCGGGACTCTCTCCAGGCGGTACTGAACTACGGACAAGCCCACCACACTCCAATGCTGGATTCGATTATTGAGAAAACAAAAGCAGTCAGGAAACTGTGGGGGGAATACATGAGTGCATGGGGAAAATGGGAAAAGGACATCAGGAAGTCTGTACTAAGACCGGGAGTAGTAATACCTCCGGGAAATGTGGAGATTTTGCCAGTCTTCTTACCACAAAAGATTCCGGCAGTTGAGCCCCGAGAGACTACAATGAAGGGGATGCCCAATTTTGAGCTGATGAGAGCTGAATGCATCGCGATGATTCGAAACAGATCATGGGACAGAATGGGACACAAAAGGAAACAGATCTCAGTCATGGGCAAAAACAAGTGTTTGGAGTATCTCAACATTCCACCAGTCCGAGACCTAGGACACCTAAAGGAAAAAAAGGCGGACATCATGGACACCTTGTACACGGAGATGAAAAAGAAGTTCCTCGACCTGTTACGTGAAATGGATGCAGAAGGTCTAAGGCACTGTCAAGAACACCGACCTCGCTTGCAGTATAACACGGGATTCCAAGGTGTCCTAGGCAGATATTTCACACTAAAACGGACTGCGCAACTCACAGCCATGTCTGAGCCTGAATTCATCCAAAAATTTCTGAAGATCAAAGGACCGGAATTTGGATTGAGTGTTGAGGATGAAGAACAGATCATTGACGATTATGTTGATCCGACCTCCGAGCAATCTGAACCCTCTCAGACTGAATCCGAACCAGAGCCACCCAAGAAGAAGAGAAAACTGATAAGGTTGGCAGATAAAGAAAAGTCTGAAAAGTCTGCTGAGCCTCAGATCAAAATCCAAGAACCTCCGAGTCAGCCAATGATCATTCCCCCTGTGTCGAAATTCTATGATGAGCCCCCCAAGCAAAAAGACAAAGGCAAGAAGCAAGCCATTGAGTTATCCAAGAAAGAACAACAGCGTAAGGCCCAAGTGCAAGCCGATGCAGAAGCAGCAAGGATAGCTCAAGAGGAAGCTGAGATGGATAGGATTGAGGCACAGAGGAAAGCCGAGTACGAGGCCCGAAAAGCTGAAAGAGCAAGAAGGGAGAAGGAGGAGGCTGAGATCGAAATGGCAAAAGAGACGGAGGAGTGGAAGCAGAAAATGGAAGCCGCAAGGGCCGAGAAAAATCGACTTTGGAAAGAACAAATGGCCAAGGCAGCTGAAGAGGAGGCCAAGAAAGCAGAAGAAGACGCCAGGAAGGCAGAAATGGAGGAAAATATTAGAAAAGCCCGAGAGGAAGAGGAGAATAGAAAAGCTGCTGAAAAATTGCAGGCTGAGCTAGAGAAGAAGAAGAAAGCTGACACTGAAATACAGGTTGAGGTCGGGGACGATGATTGTCAGATAATCCGCGGAACCAACATTATTCCTATCAAGGTGAAAGCTGAGCCAGCCGAATGGGCCAAGGACAAGCAAGAACAAGTGAAGGAATCCACTGCTCGCAAAAATGACGCAAGGGCGGATGTTGAGAAAGCAATGGAAGGAATGAAGCCTACAGAGGAAATAGAGGAAATGGTGCACGAGAGCAATGAAAGACTTGAAGAGTCAAAGAAGAAGTTAGCCGAGCTTGCGAGTGATTTGAATGAATTAGCGGCACAAACTCTGGCGGCAGCCACTACTCAACCGCAACCCACAGTGCAAGAAACAGCGAGAACTGAAAGCAGTAGTGGTGACAAGCGAACGGACTTGGAAACCATAGAAAACTATTTTAAGGACAAGTCGTTTCAGCAAATACTCCAATACGATCTCAGTATTCCTGTGGAACAAGGAGATGATATGGGGGATGAATTCGAAGATTTGACCATCAGGAGTGAAGTCGAGGCATCACAACAGGAATATCAACATGTAGTTGATCCTTATCTTCATGAGGATTTCTTAGATTCTGTATTCCCTGAAGACCCTTGTAATTTGCACGAGCAGGGAGCAACTCAACGAGGTGAAGAAACTGAGTTGGGACAAACTGAGGAAGAGCCACAACCGAATACACAGGTTGAATCAGAACAGCACGAGCAAACTGAACAGAAGGAACAGCCAAGGGAGAATTCCGACTCTAATGGAGAACAAGCAGGAACTGAAGGAACCCAAGAATCAACTGGATCAGTGCGATCGGCTGATTATTGGGCCAACTCAACTTCAAGGGGCAGACTGGGTGTATCCACTAAGAAGTTCAGAAAATTCCGCATTAGGGATGATGCTGATATAATGAGGAGGTTCAACGGGAATGAGCAGAATGCGGGACGATACATGGCATTGGCCGGAGTATTCGTCCCTGATAAAGGATTCAGTCCAGAACTGATAGATCATCCAATGCTACTCAGGCTAAAAGAAAACCACGGATGGACTGAGTTCCTTAAGCATCACGCTGAACCCGGGATAGCAGAATTGGTTCGGGAATTCTACTGCAACATCAATGCCACACGAAAGACAAGTTGGGTGCGAGGAGTTGACGTAAACATCTCTGGAGAATACTTGAACAACTTCCTTGGCACACCCAACTGGAGGTCAGAAATTCCGACATTTGAGCATTTCGAGAAGGGAGCAAGCAGGGCAGCTGACAGGCAATATCACGACAACATCACTAGGTCTCTTACTGCTGAGAGCTACACTGGTGAAATCCCCTTCAAAGCAAAGCACCTGAAGCTGGAGTTTCAACCCTCCTATGACTTCTACATGTCGAAGATTAGGCCAAACCCTCATGCACATGAAACATCTGGTCGAATGTTGAAGGGTTTTGCCAAGATTTGGCATGGACTGAAGATCAACGTGGGGGAGCAGATTTTCCATGTCATGACCACAAAAGTCACAGGCACCAGAGCTGCTGCTTTATGCTATCCCAACCTCATCAGGAGAATTTGTGAGGCCCAAGGAGTAGATCTAACAGTTTTTGCAGAGAGCGATCTTATTGATATGAGCCGGCCGATCCCAGTCCCAAAGACAAGGATAACTAAACCAGTTACATGCATTATGCCGGAAGAATCAGACGCTCAATCCAGATACACTCCTAGGACACCAACAGCAGGACGCAAGAAGAAGGACCGTACTGAAGCGGTACCTTCAGCAGAAGAAGCTGCAGTCACACCAACAGAACCTGCTCCCACTCCCACTCATCCTGGAACTGATGTTTCCACTCCAAGCTTATCACGAAGACATCCAGTCCGACCCTCTCGCAGAAGCCCGACTGTGTCTCAGTATCCAGCTGATTCTCAAACTCTAGAAGCAGTGAGCAGAATGGGAGAGTCAATGATGCAGAGTGTCAAATCTTTGGCCGATGTCATTGTTTCGACTCACGAGAAACAAATGCAGAAAGAGGAAGAGTTTAGGCTGAGAATGCTTGAGAGAGAAGAGGAGTTCAGAAAGGAAGCAGCAAGGCAGCATCAAGAAAGGACTGAGAATGTGGAAAAGAATAGAAAAATGTTCGAAGCAGTGTTCGCCAGTCAAGCCAGGATGTTCGACAATCAAGCCGAAATGATGAAGACCATCCTCAGCAAGTTCCCATCACCTCCAGGAGATGCCACCGGATCCTCCACACAGCCCACGAAGAAGAAAGACTAAGCTAAGTGATCACATTCATGCGAGCTCCATTGTAAACATCATGCATTAGATTTTCCATTCATTCAGTGCACTTTCAATCCTCACCATGGAAATCTATTGTAACTTATGTACATTACTGCTTTCCAAAAGAGAATTTCGTCTTGAGTTCTCTATTATTTGAAAAAGATGTGTGGCAGTCCAAGATGAATAAGTGACTGTCACGCCAAAAACAAGCTGTGACATGCTTGCATGCTCACAGTGTCTTTTTACTGCTTTCAATTAAACAAACCGGCATAAAACAAGCATAAATCTGTCACCTAAATTCACATGTTGAATTTAGACTGATGATGAAATTTTCAGATTTATTAAATTGGGATAAAACAATTAAAAATATGCATGATATAAATTCTCGAAGTTTTGAGCTATAAAAATCCAATGATATGATCACTTGAAAGAAAAACAAATCTTCATGTTGAGAATTTGATTGAATAAGTTGTAAGAATTTTCAAAGGCTAAATTTGAGAATAAATGTATGACATGATCAAACCGCACCTTGTGAGATCTGAGCCATGAGTCACTTTTACTCATTCTATTCCTTGTTGTGTGAAAATCAATTCGATTAAAGGACACTAGAACTTGCAATTGGGACCGATTCAAGACCATGCCATATTCCCGAAATCGAGCAAATGATCGAGGCACTTAGAAAACCCAAAATTTTGGCTTTCGTTTGAATTCCAAACCCAAAAACATTTTCCCTTTAGGATTAACCAATCTGAGCCTTTAAGCCTAATTTTTCTTTGAAACCACTATATTATTCCCAGCCTTACAAAAAGACCAAGAAAATCAAACCCAAGTGTACATGAGCCATCCCATCAAGGCATTGTAATTTTTGATCATCAAATATGTGTCAATCGGTATGCTATAAACCGATTCAAAAAAAAAACTTCGTTGAGATCCATTCAACAAGAATAAATTGCAAATGACAAAGCAAATTAGACAAAGTCTAATGTCATGCAATAGAAAAAAAAAAGAAAAACAAAAGAAAGAAAGAAATAATGATGATCATAAATTCCAAAAAAAAAATGCCAAGTTATGGTGGAATGGTGTCGCGTCACTTTTTAGCCCAATATTTTCCTTTCCTACCAAATGTTACAACCATATGCCCCGTTATAACCTTGAATAAGACCTCAGGATCTCGATTTGAGGAAATGAGCCGGTGGCGAGTTGGTCCAGTTGCAAGCTTATGGGAGAATTTAATTGAATTGGATTTTGAGCGTTAATGATAAAAGCCAATCTTGAGAGTGAGTGAACTTTCCGATTCTACTATATGTGAGGCTCTGTTTCTATTAATCAATGATCATGTCATGCTTGAATTCAAGAAGTAAGCCAATGAATTTTTCTAAACACCTATTCAAGAAGAATTAACAATAATGATTGGTTTGTGTGTTCACTCAAGTGAGAAGTATCATTCCATTAAACACTGCAACCAAGAGAGTTTAATACTTGTAATTTTGATTGTCTTATCCCAATATAAGAAGAATGAAATTTCTGAGGCCACGCAAATGGATTGAATATGCAGAGTCCAAGCTCCTAGGAGCACTGACTCTGACTGCTCGGGGACGATCAGTATTAAATGTGAGGATGTTGATAATGGCCAAAATTGACCATTATTTTCAATCCATTTCCGTGTCTGAGACGGACATTTTGATCGTGTTTCCATCTTATTGTAATAAGAAAGCAGTTGAATTTGACAGATTAATGCTAGTTTGTAAAAACATCGAGCCGGTAATAAAAAGACACAAAATATGCAATTTTTAATTGTATTTGTGTTAGAAAAATCCAAAAACATGAAAAAAAAGGAAAAAGAAAAGAAAAAGGAATGAAAAGATGGGCAAAAGAATAATATAGCCCACAAAAATTCAAAAAGATGGGGAAAAGATTGAAAATCCCACAACTGAATTTTGGCTAAGTGTTGAAGCACAATTCGAATTGTGCAATTCGAATTAATTCGAATTGGCACAAACAATTCGAATTGCTGAGGAGAAGAAGAAAAATTTGTTAAGTGTTGGGAAGGGATGCAGAAGAGCTAATTCGAATTGGCTTGAATAATTCGAATTAGGGAATGAAGAGAGAAGAAACCCAAAGGCAAGAAGAAGATTGCAATTCGAATTGTCCAATTCGAATTAATTCGAACTGGCACAAACAATTCGAATTGCCAACAAATGCAAGGAAGCCAAACAGAAACCCTCATCCAATTCGAGAAAAGACCAATTCGAATTCTTCACAACAATTCGAATTGATAACTGAAGGCCACATTTCCAGCTCAAGGAAGAGATCTCACAATTCGAATTAATTCGAATTGATTGAATTAATTTGAACTTCCCTCATTGAAGCTGTGGAGCATGAGCACAACATTGGTGGGCCTAGGGTTTCGAAAATTTGTCTATAAAAGCAGACCTTTCACAACAGAACAAGTAGATCAAGAATTTTAACCAAAAAGCAGCTGGGACAAAAAGAACAGCAGGAGGTTCCACACCCCTTAAGGGTTAGGTAGGTAGTTTAGTTTAGTTTAGTTTATTTTTCTTGCAAGTAGTATAGTTTTTACATGCTTTGATCTTAGTATAGTGTAGAAGCAGTTTGTGTAACCCTTAGAGTAGCCATTTCCAGATTTTTACATGCTTTCTAGTTAGAATAAACCCTACCTTCAAGTTAATGATGGTTTTGAGTTCTTTATTTTGCTTTCAAAGTGTCAATACAAGAAAAATTTCCAGAAATGGTGTTATTCATGTGTTTTGGCACTCTTTAATGCTTTCTTTAGAAATAAATGCTTAGCATGTTTGTTTGTTTCAACTAGGTTACATTTATTATGTCCTAGTTGACATTCAAACTTAATAAATGCATATTTGGTGGGTTGTCAGCTTGATTTTGTGCCTTAGAGCTTCAAATAAGTGTTCTTAGGTTTTAGATGTTTTAAGGTTTGTTGGGATTTACCTTCATATCTTATTTTTCCTGCCTTGTTTTTATTTTTATGCTGCCTTAGATAACATAGGTGTTCTTAGCTTTATTCATGCAGTTCTTGATTTTCTAGATGTTTTAGGTTCTTGATCTTTGAATCCTTTGTTTGTAGAAATAGGGTTTAAATCTTGCCAATACCCACTGGACATGTGTTTGTTTCTTTCTTGAAAACCTCACTATGGTGGCTGTGAAGTGACATTGATGTGAGATGAGGGATTTGGTAAATCTAAACCCATCATTACAGCACAGTGTACACCTAACCCATACTTGTGAGAACAAAAATTGTTATTGTTCGAAAATGTGTAATTCGAATTGAGGCAATTCGAATTATCTCGAATTGCCTAAGAAATTCGAGTTGCACAACCAAAAATTTCCTTCATGTGGTTTCCAACCAATTCGAATTCTCTAATTCGAATTAATTCGAATTGGTTCACACAATTCGAATTGGCATGAGAAACCACATTGTATTGCATACCACCCATTCATGCCTTGGTTTTTTTTTCTTCATCTCTTACCAATTCGAATTGTCCAATTCGAATTGCTGGACAATTCGAATTCACCTTCCCCTTGAGGTAAATGCCTTAGTCAATTTGAGCAAGAAAAGGACTTCGCCAATTCGAGTTGTCCAATTCGAATTAATTCGAATTGGTCAATAATTCGAATTAGATGATGCTCCAATTTCTAGCAATGATCAATTGGGTAAAGTAATACTTCATCCTTCATGCATTCTCATTTCGAATTACCCCAGTAATTCGAATTGAACTATCCCTTCTATTTTGAAAACTCCAAAAATATTTTCTTTCATGATTTGTGTAAGTTGCATGGGTGTATTGGGCCTAGGCCCATTTCACCTAACTTTATCCATTACACATTTCAACCCATTAGTGTCCACCAATTGTGTGCTTAACACCCACACAATACCAAAAATATTTTCTTACTTTTAAGTTTTCCTTTTCGTTGTGTGTATGAACGGATAATGAGAAACACTACAGATTAATGTTGGTGAAAGGTCCCTTCACTGGGATGTCGACTAACCCGTCTTCTGTGTGTCAATTATTATCTGTTATTTTGCATGATCTGGTTAGTGGTTGGTGGAAGCTTCGGCGAGCGTTCTCTTCACTAAGAGTTTCGATTAGTCACTCAGCCAATTCCTAATCAGATACAGTTTTAATTTTCCTTATCTTAATTTCTCAAACCTGAATTCAAGTTGCAATAGTATTAATTGATGTCGACCAACATCAGTTGAGAAATATTACAGCAAGAAATATGTGGGTTTTTTCTTCTACTCATAGACAAAAGAAAACTCAATGACGGCGGTCACCGTCATTTGGAATTCTTTCTGTCTAAAATCATTCATCTGGGATAATTGGGAACCAGACAGCAGATGTTTGCAGTCCGGAAAACCTCAATTATCTCTGGCACCCTTTTTAGCCGAATTTTTCTCATCTCAGGCTAATCCATCTTTGTGTATCGCATTCCGTCTAACCCCACCATATATTTTGGGGTATTTTATTTTCCTTTTCATATACTTGTATGCATGATACTATTATGTAGATGTTCTGGTCTTACTATTATTTTGGGGATCCTTCCCCTTGGACACAGAAGTCTTGATTTAAATTAGATGCTGCATAATAAATTTCCAACAAAAATTCCTTTATAAAATCCGGATCTGAGTAAGGGATAAATTCAACAGTTATGACTAATTCATATTCCACTGGGGGGTTGATTTTGAGAGCTTAGAAGCAGAGTCAGCGATTAGGTCTCATCTAGACTGAAAGGATCTGTGTTTTAATTGAGAGTTTAGTACCTGTCTAGGAAATAATTTTCAAATACTCATTGGTTTCTCAAAATTGCTGTGTGTTGGAAATCTGATATTAGATATCGCATTAAGTCAATATCCACTTGGGTGTAGATGAGATGTGATAAATAATATTGGAGGAACAACATATAGGCCTTGGTGAATTTCTAATGTATGGTTGAGTATTCCTTCGACTACTATCTTCTTCTGCCAAAGTCTAGAATTGAGTCTTGAGTGAGTACATCCGGAATAGGTTCATTTATGGATCTGTTTCATTCAGTTTGTATCTCATAACTACCCAGATGCTGTAAGCCCTGTGGCTTATTGATATCTTGGGGGTTCTTGATCTGCATCTGGTCACCAAGACCAGGGGCTCTTTTATACTAACGGAAAGAGACGTTTTTAATGCTTACGAGTGATATATTTAAATGCTTTCTTTACAGCTTTCTTACTGCTTTCCTTTTAAATGCTTTCATAGAGGTCACTCGGAAGAATTAGGGGCTGTCCATCTGTTAAAAGGTTTGAGAGTTATGGAATGGTTTGGGGCTTTATTTGAAACTTTGGGTGTGACATGGGAGAATGATAGGAGTACTTGGCATGTCAACTAATGATGTGTTAGGTGTTGCTTATCCACCACAGATATGTAATGTAACTTCACAAGGCCTGTGAAGGGAGTTATAAGTCTGTGGTATCTTAGATATTGTTGTCTTAAGAGCATGTAAATTCTCACCATAAGTACCTGTCTGTTAAAGGGAGCATGGTGCAGAAAGCATGAGAATTAGCTAACTAGAGGATTATCCCAAGCTAAGATCTGTGTATTAAAAATGGAAGTTTAATTGTGTTTCATCTGAATCTTGTCCAATCTTTATTATTTCCTCCCTGTCCCTTCTGTCATATTTAAATCTGCTTTCTAGATAGTGTAGCATAATTTTATATTGCTTTCGTAGTATAGATTTAAATGCTTTCCTCGATCTAGTTTACCATGCTTTGTAGAATAACTATTTACTGCTTTTATGATCTGGTTTAATTTATGTCAAGTAGTTGTTAGAAACCCTTGCAAAACTTGAAACGAGTAACCGAGTGGAAAATCTTAGTAAACGACGTGGGCCCTGCTTCCATCGCACATCCTCCAGTGAACGATCCGGTACTTACTATAAATTACTGCAATTTTTGACTCCGTGCGCTTTCGGGAGCACAGTTTCTTGACACGAGTAAATAAAAACATAAAATTTTGGGAAAATACTCATACAGTGGGAAGATGTTCAAAAGCTTCATGGCAGGTGCTTTCGTGACATGAAATTATGAGAAGTATCATGGCGCAGATACCAGGGACTTTCAGGGTGACAGACTGAAGGTCAATCCCGGTTGCACCGTGATATTTGTCAAAAGTTTCATGGCGGGGAGGACCACAGCGCCGTTTGAGATTAAAACACCCCACATGAGTAATAAAAAGGGAAATCTTAATATATCCTTAAACCCCTTCCCTAAAATCATAACTCTTTTCATTTAATAAATCCAAACTTGATGATTCGGAAAATTACTCGTGTTAATGAAACTCGTCAAAAGTTTCAGTTAGCAAATTTATGTTGATTGCAGGATGTTAGGAAATTTTATAGCAAGCAAGTGCGTTTTTCCTGGTGAATCTCAGTTGAGTCTTTTAATGCCTGAAGTTTTGCATGGTGCAGGATGTTCCATTATCCGTTAGTTGCAAGATTACTTTGTGTAGATTTTTAATAGAGACGTATTTGAACAACAGAGCGGTAAATAGAGACGGGAAACAAGGATGGATTGATTCACCAGATTTCAGCGTCTGGTTCACGCCTAGATGCTGAACAATTTCGTGATGATGAATTAATTTTTATAAAGTGAACCAGCAACCAGGTATTTGCTGTATAGGCATGTGATCAGATGTGGGTTTACAAAAATTATTGTTTAGTCAATCTGTATTTGGTGGGTTTGTGAATTTTGATTGTTGGGAGGAAGGCACGAATGAATTAGTGGCTTTTCGTGCACCAGCGCAATCAAAATACATTGAAGATCTAATTAGCTTCGGTAGTTTGATTATTCTATTTGCCCACTAGCATTGAGTGACATAGCTCAATATAAAATGATGATTGATAAACTGAATGTTCATCTTTTTAAAACATTCTTTTGATCACACATTTGAAATTAAGAATTCAGTCTTTATAGTGTATTTGATTATATATACATTAGTGAATTTGTGCTTGAATTGAAATATTTATTTAATTTATGGTGTATGATTTAACTAATCTTATTTATCATATTCTTATCATTTTATATGTAGCATGGAAAATCGTGAAATATTGGAAGAAGAAATGGAAGAAGAGATTGAAGATGAGACATATGAAGATTTGGATATGGAACTTTATGAAATTGTTAAACTATTGATGTTGGTAATTAAGACAGTGATACTTTTATTAGGAAATATTACTATGGTGCCTCGACGTGTCGAACATTCTTTGAATCGGCAACCAATTACTAGAACTGGATATCATTTTGTATGAAACATGATGGAAGGAGACCACAAAGTTTTCAACATTTGTATAGGATGTATCCGGATGTATTTCTAAAGTTATGCACAATTATTAGAGAGAAAATTCATCTAGCAGATACAAGATAAATCTGTTGAAGAAATGGTGGCATCATTCTTGATCATTGTGGGACATAATGATTGATATTGTAATGTTCGCCAAAGGTTTGGCCGTTCGCAATTTCTACTAGTCGAAACTTCAACAAGACCTTAAAGGCGTTGAACACCATTGCACCGGAAATGATGGTTAACCTGTCCATAGTGTTGACCGACGGCCTCAGGCTCCGCTTGGTGGTCGCCCTTGGCCCGCAGTCCCGAAGATTATGGTTGCTGTAAGGCTCGTCTGCCGTTGGAATCTAAATCGAGGTATCCCATAGTTTCATGAGTTGCTCTATGATGTTGTCCAACCCGACCCTTCGGATGGACCGTTT
Organism: Hygrophila difformis; assembly: GCA_030278955.1. Lineage (NCBI taxonomy): Eukaryota > Viridiplantae > Streptophyta > Magnoliopsida > Lamiales > Acanthaceae > Hygrophila > Hygrophila difformis. Next base: position 1,654,633 of record JAOANR010000266.1, on the reverse strand, counting down.
GGCGGAATAGTGCTGGGAATCAGTCTATTAGCCACTCGGCGCGCCGCAGTCCCGATACGGACCCGGCGCCCCGTGACAGTTGGTATCAGAGCCGGCCTTCCGGAACGGGTGGTGGCATCATGAGCGAGAGTGCATCAGGGATCGGATTCGAAAACGGCAGGCGGGCACATCCCGGCGGTTGACTTGGAGCTTGCAGAGGCAAGGCTCCGGTCGAAAGTTGAAGAACTTGAGACGGAGAATGCAGAGACAAGAGCCATCCTGAGTGAGTGCCAGGAGCTCTGTCGGTCACTTATGAGTAATGTCCGCGCCTGTCGGGGCTGTCCGGACGTGCCGGTTGTCGCTCCAACCTTGTGATTCACAATGGGTGTTGCAGGGTGCGATGGACGACTGGTGTGGCCGGGCATTGTGTACGAAATGGCGTGTGAGTGGTGCTAAACTCGAATGAATGGGCAAAGGCCCAGGATGAGTAATGCCGAGGGCTCGCAGAGGCGATGACCCAGACACAAGAGTTAGCTGAGAGAGCTACACTCGAACGGGCAGAGGCCCATGATGAGTAATATTGAGGGCTCGCAGAGGCGATGACCCAGGCACGAGAGTTAGCTGAGAGAGCTAGACTCGAACAGGCAGAGGCCCAGGCAAGGATGGAAGAGACGTCCATCCAAATATGACTACTACAGAGAGCTGTAAGTAGAGAGCAAGAAGTTGCTCCGAGTTCGGTCCCAAGAGTGCGTGTCCCGGAACCTTAGCCTTACACTGGCAACCGCGATGCTAAGGAAGCCGAGAACTTCCTCTTTGATATGAATCAGTACCTTGAGAAGTCGAGTATTGAAAATGAAACAAGAAGGGTTTCTAGGCCACGATGTATCTGGCGGGAGACGGCGAGTTATGATGGCGTGGAAAATATGCTGAGATTCAGCAAGATAGTATGGCAATTGATACCTGGGCGGAACTGAGAGGAGCGATTCGGAGTCAGTTCCTCCCGGAAAATGTGGGATATCACGTTCGGAAAGCTCTGTGAGATTTGAGGCACACAGGAAATGTCCGAGCATATGTTAAAACTTTCTCGGCACTGATGCTCGACATCAAGGACATGTTCGAAACGGACAGGTTGTTCACCTTCATGGAGGGCCTCCGTCCAGGAACGCGATTGGAGCTGCAGAGGCAGCGAGTGAATGACCTAAACTCTGCGATGGCAGTAGCAGAAAGGCTTACGGATTATTACGACGACCGATGAGATCGTCAAGGGCCCCGGCCAAGTATGCAACAGAAAGTAGGGAGTGAATCAGAGTCGGACCATGTGGCCAAGCAATTGAAGCAACTGATGGCAACATGTTCCACACGACAATTCTGGATTGATGAGGGACTATTGATGACGAAAGGGAGACCTTGGGAACGAGCCAAAGAGAAGAATGCTCTCAAACCTCTTGCCGAAGACTTTCGGAGAGCCACGGCGATGAGGACATCGCCAATTTAGCGGGGGGAGAATGTTGACCGACGGCCTCAGGCTCCGCTTGGTGGTCGCCCTTGGCCCGCAGTCCCGAAGATTATGGTTGCTGTAAGGCTCGTCTGCCGTTGGAATCTAAATCGAGGTATCCCATAGTTTCATGAGTTGCTCTATGATGTTGTCCAACCCGACCCTTCGGATGGACCGTTTGGCGGAATAGTGCTGGGAATCAGTCTATTAGCCACTCGGCGCGCCGCAGTCCCGATACGGACCCGGCGCCCCGTGACACATAGGAATGCCCGCTAAAATTCAAGAAAGTACGAGGTGTAATCCTTTCTTTAAGGTATGAAACCTCCGGTAACAATATATATATATATATATTATCTATATCAAATTTTCTGTTTTCTTTTATCGAATGTGTACTTTTTTTAGGATTGTATTGGAGCTATAGATGGAACTCATATCCCGACAATGGTAACATGCCGAGAAGTAAGCAGCTATCGTAATCGTCATGGTATTCAATCGCAAAATGTTTTGGCCGCTTGCAACTTTGATTTGCAATTTATGTATGTACTTAGTGGGTGGGAAGGTTCGGCACATGACTCAAAACGTTTACATGATGCAATATCAAGAAGAAATGGGTTTCAAGTGCCTCAAGGTGCTACACTTTTACTTTTTTGTATTTATATTTTTAAAATAGTTGACAAACTAATTAATGGAAGAGGAAAATATGGAATTGCTTTCTCAAAGCCAATTACAACAAAGAATGGAAGCTAATGCATGGAGAATGAGTATTGCAAATGCAATGTGAGAAACGAGGCCTATGTATAATAATGATAGAAATGAAGGTGAGAATAACAATCTTGAATAATGTTGTTATTATTATTTTTATTTTTTTTGAAATAATGAATGTTTTGTAAACTTTAATCAGAAGTGCTTGTGACTTATGGGCTATGGCTGTTCTGCTCTTACTGATCAGTTGCTGTGGAGTATACGTGATACCCAGTTTTGATTGCACTCCTTATGGTCTCGGAGTTTTGTTTTCTTCATTGTTGTTCATCATATTGTTGATTCGTACACTAGTTTTGTTTCTTCATAAAGGTCTGCAATGCAGGAATCAATGCACAAACATGTTTGTTACTTGCTTCTCGAATCTCATTATCCACATATTTGACATGATGGCCACAATGATGCAGTGATGAGTTTCGTGGCTACTGGAGTAACTCATTCAATTTTTTCCTCTTCTCACATTGCCGAATTTAGTTTTGGAATGAAGCATTGAAGATTGAGACAAACAGATTCATCTTAATGCAATAGCTGTAACGTAATACTTGGCACATGCGCATACATTGAGTTGTAAATATCTCCAACCAATGGTTCTATATTGTTCCTTTGTGATTATCTTCTAATAATGCCATTTCGAAAGTGATGTTGGAATATTACTTTTGTAACTATATGCAGTAGCTAATTTCAAGCTTTACTTTTTCCTGTACTTCTTCTACTACTATGGTGATGTATTTCATGCACTTACAATTATAACTATGTGTTAACCCAAAAAATAAAAAATAAAAAATACGTATTTTTTCTAAACAATTCTGATAACTTATATATCACTTTAAAACCTTAGTGGATATATGAGATTGCACAGTTAGAATCTTTTTACCAATTGTGTTCCTCTTCCTAAAGGTTGGCGAGATTCTTGAAGATGCTTTAATACCAAGCTGATGATTGATGACTCATGAAATGAAGCCATTTCAGTATTCAATTCAATGGGTCCGTAGAAGTATCTTATGAGGTTTTTTTTGTCCATCTTTTACTCAAAACATCTGGAATTTTGTTGCTTGCAGATATTCAGAAAGATTGATTCAAACAAATAGGAGTTTGCGAATGAGGCATTTCTTCAAGGCCAAAAGCTCTCCTAAGGCGCCATCTTCATCTACGTCTTTGACTTCGTCTCATGACAAAAAGGCCAACAATCAAGGTTGGAATCAAGGCAGAAAGGCCAATCACGGCTATTATTTAGCGGATAACGACAACCATTATATTGCTTGTTTCTGATTTGTCTTCTATTTAATTTATTAATTAACTTGACAAATTTATTAATTTATTTATTAGAAAAAAAATAAAAAAAGCACCGCGGGAGCAAAAATACTAATAATAAATTACTTAATAAAAACAAAAAAACTCTTTTAATATATTATTAAGATATTAATAAATTAATTAAGGGAAGTGCCTTAAGAAAGTTTCTTCAATAAATAAATAAACTAAAAAAGTCTTTACAAAAAACTTACTCAAATAAATTATTATTTTTTTTTTTTTTTTGCAAAACAGACCGACAAGGTTAGGGATTATTTACTAAATTAATGAAGGAACATTAAATGTTCTTTCAGGATGGCTTCAGCCTTGATCCGAAAAAATTGCTTAACGCCTTGTGCCTTATCCAATAAAGATGGCTTTGAAAAAGGCTCAAACCAAGTAAAATATGTGGCCGAGGAGGGATATAAATCAATTTTCTCTTTTTAAATAAAAATTACTCCCTCCGTCCCACTCCAAGTGTCTTGTTACTGTTGGGCACAGGAATTAAGATAGAGTTGGTTTGTGAGTATATGGTAGGGTCCACATAGTTGTTGGAGGGGAAAATTATTTCTATTTATAGAGAAAAAAACATTTGTAATGGGACATCCAAAAATAGTAAGTAGGACATTTGGAATGGGACGGAGGGAGTAACACTTATGTGTCGGTAAAGGAGTATGAGAGTCAAAACCTCACTAATTACAAAGTGGATAAAGGTGGGGTATTACGGGTCCGGTGAGAATCCAGCCTCCAAACATAAGGTTGGTAGTTAGAAGGAATGACCACTAGGCCAAGTCCTAATTCCCAGAATATAAATCAGTTGTTGCTCCAAGATCAATGATCTAGAATATTCGGGAATCTGTTGTCAATTGTTATAATAGAGTAATAATTAATACTATATAAAATACTCCACAATAAAGAAATATTATAATGAATTCAACTATCAAAAGTTGAGTTCGGATGATTTAATCACCTTTAGAGAAGATAACATTTTGGGGCTTGATATGCTAACTGAGTACAAACTATCCAATCCAAATAAGAGTTGTCTCGTCTCGTTGTAATCTATAAGATTTTATTTTCCCTCTACAATCCCTTTGAGTGGTTTTGAACTTCCCTAAAGCAAAATCATTCCAACCTTATGAAAATTGCTATCTTTATAAAAACTATAAAAGGATACTAAACTCCAACAACAACATTTTTCACTTTAGACAAGTGTAAGAACTAAATTGAACAAAATTTCCTTTGTTGCGCGAACCCCTCCATGCTAACTGATTTTAGCTCCAAATGCATGAGTGTACAAGTTAATAATTGGCAAAAGAAGCTAAATTGCCATTGCACCATTCCATTAGAAACCCACGAAATAAGTATTTTAGAATCACATTCAAAAATTATCTTTGAGAGAGGAAAACTATGTGTTTCAACAATAATCCCATAAATCCTTCGAAATGTCGTAACACGTGCTTTAGAGGTAGCTCCAACCCTAATGTATTATTGCAACAAAAAAAACTTCTCATATCATGTCCACAAATAGCTAACTACATAGTGTTAAATTTCAATTAACTAGGAAATAAAATCACCAAATGCAAATTGCCATTTGCATTAAAAAATAACAATAAATATGAAGAAAGACTGTACTAATATAATTAATTTTTTGGAGTATACCCGGTATTTCAGGTCACATGAAGCCCGAGAATTTTGCTAGGCCCATTTAAATTTTAATAATAGATAAAAAATTTAAGAATAATTTATTATTTATTAAAAACTTAATAAATAAATTTAATAATTTTAATAATAATATTCCTTTGCTGACACGCAAACGTCCTGGTCACCAAAAAAAAAATAATAATTTCTAAATAATTTGATAACTTATAACTATAATATTTTACTAATAATTTTGTAATTAGTTACTGTATTTGATACTACTACATACTAATCTATTAGTTTTTACATTTATTTAATTTAATTTAATAATTAAAGAATAAATTAATAATTATTTAGTAATAATTTAATTATAAATTAATAAATTATTTATAATTTAATTATAAATTAATAAGTTATTATTTTAGTAATAATTTATAATTTAATTATAAATATATAATTTATTATTTTATTAATAATTTAATAAATTATTTATAATTTAATTATAAATTAATAATTTAATTAATAAGTTATTATTTTAGTAATAATTTAATAAATTATTTATAATTTAATTATAAATTAATAATTTAATATTTTAATAATAATTTATTAACTTAATAATTTATCATTTTTTAATAATTTAATAAATTATTAATAATTTAATAATAAATTAATAAGTTATTATTTTATTAATAATTTAATAAATTATTTATAATTTAATAATTTAAACCTATGAAGGAGTGTTCTCCTCCATAGGGCTTCAGCCTTCGAAGTCTGCTTAGAGCCTTCTTCACTAGAAGAAGGCTTCTTCGAAGGCGAAGCCGAGTAAAATATGAGGGGGAGGAGGTGTATATATAGATGCTGTGAGGGGAGTGGCGGTTATCATGGCAGTTGGATGGCGGCGGAAGGGTTAATGGGCCGACCTTATATACAATTTCGGGTTTATTGGGTTGCATTCGGGTCATTTGCATTGGCGTCTTCTGGAATTTCCTTTCCGTTCTAGAATTTCAATTTGGGTGCGGCCGACGATCATCGGAAATTGGTAGCGAACTTGAGATGAAAACCGGCCGAGGATCATTGGAGATTGGTAGCGGAGTTGCGAGGAAAATCGATTTCATGAAGGATGAAATAATCGGGAAACAACATCCTCTTCTGGAATTTCCGTTCTAGAAAATCAAAGGGAGAGTATAGGCTATAGGGCGGCGGAGGAGATTGGTGGCGCTGATGAAGGCGACGGAATGGTTGGGCGGTTAGGTCAGTTTCTGGAATTTCCGTTCTAGAAAATTCATTCTTCTTGAAAATCGATTTCGGGAAACAACCTCCTTATATACATTTTCGGGTCTTTTGGGTTCGTTTCGGGTCAATTCAATTGGCGTCTTCTGGAATTTCCTTCCGTTCTAGAATATCATTTGGGAGCGGCGTAGCTTCATCGGAGATTGGTGGCGGAATTGAGAGGAAAATCGGCCGACGATCTTCGGAGATTGATAGCGGAGTTGAGAGAGGAAAATCGATTTCTTGAAGAAATTAAGGATAAATAATCGGGAAACAACTCCCTGTTCTGGAATTTCCGTTCTAGTAAATCAAAGGCAGAGTACAGGCCATAGGGCAGCGGAGGAGATTGGTGGCGCTGATGAAGGCGACGGAATGTTTGGGCGTTCTAGTAAATTTATTCCTTTGTCTTCCGTTTGTTTTTAAACAGCGATGAGATCAGAGTGATCTCTATTCTATCAGTCTATCACAAAGAATTGCTTCTTCTTATCATTATTTTCTTTGCTTTTTTTTTTTCTTAAAAAAAATGTTTGATTTGCGTTGGGTTGATTGGGGAATTGTGATTCTTGTAATATTATTTGTAGTCTGCCCTTACTTCGGTGTTCTTGGCGCACTCTGTCACTCCTTGAAATTATCATTTGTAGTCTGCCCTTGTATCCGTTTGTGTGGATTAACATTTTCTTTGTTTTTTCTGAACTCGTTTTGGATTCGGTAATTGTGGTTCTTGAGATAGTGTGGGGGTTCCAGAATGAAATAATGGACAATCTCCTCCTTTTCCCCGACATTTCAGGCCCAGCCATCGGCAGCAACCTCTGCCCTTCCACCGTCTGCCTCGCTGTTCTCTGCTTTCTCTCCCTGCCGTGCAACAGGTATGGTGTTAGTCAAGTTTTGCACAAAAGCGGTTGTTTCTCTTGATCTTTTTTGGAGCTTTATTCATGTAAGGCCCAGTCTAACAGTTTTTTGGAAATAAATAGGGTACGAAATCATAGATATTTCAGTTGTATTTATAAAAACTATTAAAATGTTGGACCTCTTTGAAAAGGAAGGGCTGGTTTATGAATTGTTCAAGCAGAAAGAGAGTCATATTAGGGGAGTTCGTGGTTGTTTTTGTGATCATTTTTTACTATAAAACGATATGAAGAGTACCTATTATGAAAGGTTATGAGTTTAGTTGAAAGGTATATGCATGATCCTTCAATTGCATCTGATAAATTTGTTTCCTTTACTGTGTATTTTTTGAGCCATGCTATTTTTGGCAAGATTAGTTTTGCTTCAGTTGCTTTAGTGCAAATTTAATGTTCAACTTGATTATGTTGAATGAATTTCATTTATTGCATGTATGTTTTGTAAGCTAAATTTGCTTTAGGTGTTTATAAAATTGAAGGCTTATTGGTTTTCGAATAGGTGCCCACTTGATGCTATAGCCAGTTAAAATCGTACTACTAGACAATTTTCAGGTGTTGGTTAGAATTGAAGAATTGTGTTTTGGTTGTGCTTGGCTTTATCAGTTTCTTTGACCGATGAATATGTGATGGAGGACAAAACATTGAATTTCAATCAATCATTGTTATCACTAAGAAGACGAACACCAACCTCGTCATCAGAGCTATTAGATGAAAGGAGAACTAATATATCTCGCCCTGTTGTACCCTGTCTTCCTCTACACAGGTCTGATCTGACATCTGGGCCAAATAGGATTCCTGGGACGGTTCAATTTATTTGGGAACAGACTCCCGGACAATCTAAAGAAGAGCCAAAACTGAGAGCTAAAAACTATGATAGGCCTCCAATTGCCCCTAAGCTTCATCCCGGGAAATATCCCAAACATGATCAGAAGGATTGTGATAAGCTCCCCGAGTAATATTGATGGTGTGAATAAGGCTATTAATGTTCCTGCAAATATTTCTGTTGATACAGAACCGATTAGTTATGTGCCTTCTATGGTGACAACAAGCGAGAAACTTTGGATGAACGTGTCAAAATGGTTGAGAACAGTAAAGACGCAATGGCTTCTGATACAATTCCTCATACTCCAAAAAGGCGACCTGTTGTTCAAGAACCAGCAAAAAAGCAAAATAAAGGAGTAAACCAATTTAAGCCAACATTCCGGTATGGACCTACTTCTGCAAAGAGGTATTCTGATTACCGTGATGTTGAAGAGAGAAAACTGAAAAGATAGTGAAGATGATGATGATCATCAAGAAAATATGCACGGAGTTTGTGATTTATTACCCCGATTTTGCTAAAAGGGTTCAATTGAACGCCTAAATCCTGTTCTTGGAATAAGCGTGAGGACCCGTGTAAATGAAGAAGCAGACCTTCAGACAAACATTCACCAAGTTATGATGGAATCCTTGCTCCTCCACCTCTACCTAAATCACCATCCGATACTTGGCTCCTCCATACATTACTTACCTTGAGTAAATCACTTTTAATTCACATTCTGGTGCTGAAAAGATCCACAAAACTAAGGTTCCGAAGCTCCTGCAAATAATGGCAAGTGAGAAACTATTGTTAAGACTACAAAGTTGCAGCATCGTCATATGCGTCATTCTGTGGTAAGGGTGTGCATTTCATCAGGGATCTGTTAAATCTATTCACTATTCCTTTTATTTGCTCCTCTTCTGGGCTCAAATTTCAATGCATTTCAGCCGACAACTATACCTGAAGCTTAGCAAGACATCCATATTCACAAGTTGTGCATTGTTTCTTGAGAACAACTCTTAAGTAAGTGTGTGAAATTGATTGATTTTGAAAAGGCAATGCTTGTGGTAGGTTCCTGGAAGATATGCCATGACTTCATATTATGTAACTGATATCTCATGAAAATAATTTTGTTAAGGATCAAGGAAACTAAAGGCTCAATGGAATAAATAGATGGTTAGGATCTGCACTGTTCAATTATGTTATATTTGCTGTTATCTTCACACAGTCGTATATTTATAGAGAAAAATAACAGGAGAGCATTTATATCATCACATTGAACTGTTATTTTGTTACACTTTGCAAACATCGAGAAATTGCCCAAGGGAACCGGACCATATACTACAAATTAACTCGCAACATCTGAAGAAAAAAGGACAAATGCCTAAATAGCACCCATCCTATAACTTGTCAATGTTAGTTTTGAGATTGATATCAATACAAATTATAAGTTTATGGACAAATGATTGCCATATAAAATGAGATGCAAATGGCTTGTCATGAAAGCACAACTACCGGAATGGTCTAATAAAGAGCAACTTTTATAAGATAAGACTGGACAGCTACCTTAACAGTTAACATTGGATTTTTTTTTTTTTTGGAGACTTGAAACCTAACCTTTACAGTCACATTTTCGTGCAGCAAAAGATCCATAAAACTACGGTTCGAATGAAGCCCTTTTGTCACCCTGACTGATCTGTTAAATCTATTTGCTAATCCATTTATTTGCTCCTCTTATGGGCTCACATTGCAATGCATTTTATCAGGGATTGCTGACAACTATACCCGAAGCTTAACAAGATGTCCATCTTCACAACTTGAGCATTGTTTCTTGAGAACAACTCTTCAGTAAGTGCGTGAACTCTTCAGTAAGACGTCCATCCTTCAATTGCGTCTGATAAATTTGTTTCCTTTACGATGTATATTTTGAGCTTTGCTATTTTTGGCAAGATTATTTTCGCATCAGTTGCTTTAGTGCAAATGTAATGTTCAACTGGATTATGAATTTCATTTATTGGTTTATTTATTTCTTCACGCCACGGGTTGCCTTGTACATTTTGGCTTCATCGTCTCTTCATTCCATTGGTTAATATCATAAAAAGGGGAAATGCCACTGTGCCACTACATATAATTCAAATATTATTTGTTAATGATGTCGTTTTTGTTTCATGCATGGACTAATATCTAATAAGGATTTGTTCCCTGCTAAAGGTGTCGGGGATAACAACAGAGGTGTCGGGGATAAGAAAAATCTGTAACAAACCATTGCTCTAGCACTTGCTGCTGCTGCTGCTTCCAACATGGTTACTTGAACAGTTGAACGCCCATGATCTGGCTAATTGTAAGTTATTTCATTCTATTTTATTTATTATTCTGGTGTATATTTTGTTTATATATGTCTGTATATTAGTGATAAATTGGGACAATAGTAATGCCACAGCCGGCACCCATGCGCTACTGTGGCTTCCAACAATGAGGTCAAATTCTTTGTATTTCTTACATGTATAAACGCTTTAATTGGATATATGGTAGTCCTATTTTCTGATTAGTTTTCCTACTTTTCTTCCGTTGTTTTGTTACTGCACATCTAGAAGAAAGGGAACAACAAATTGAGTAGCTTGCTGATTTTTCACATATCGAATATTTTGACTTTTTGCAATTAGAAAGTCTCTCCACTCTGCAGTATATGATAAGTTAATATTACAGTGATAGGGGAAAGAAAGAAAGAATACGGTATGATTAACTGGTTTTTCACATTTCGAGTATTTTCACTTTGTGCAATTAGAAAGTCTCTCGACTTTGGAGTATATGATGAGTTAATATTACATAGGGGAAAGAAAGCATAAGAGGGGGACTAAATTGGAAAAAAAAAAAAATCAAACTTATCATTAATTAGAGGTTGTGGAACCCACATTAATGGCATAGTCCTCCTTCATTTGATGTTAATTAGGTTTAATATGCCCAAATGACTAAATTGGAAAAAAAAAAATCAAACTTCAGGGACTAATTTTTCCAATTGAAATGAAGGGGGGACTATTTTGGTGAATTTTAAACTAAATTGTTAATTTTTCCCCTTATTCATCTATGTGGTACAAGGGATTGGTTTGAGATAAAGTATTTCCAACAGTGATACGCGAAGCACTGGATTTACGCATCGTGCATTTCTGGGTATGCCTCTCCAACCACATTCATGGCAATTTTGTTAGAGTTCCCTACCTTCTCTTTTTAGCTGATTATATTTAGCTCCTCTTGCTTCTTGTTTTTTTTTTCCCTGAAAATGGGAAGCTTCTACTAAGCTGATTGATTTGTACATCCACTGCACTTATGTATGATGTCTCTTCTATTTTGTGGCTTCACCTTATATCTGAATTATAAGATATCTTCGAACTTCTGTATGATGTCCCTGAAAATGATGATTGATTTGTACATCCACTGCACTTTGCATGGTACATCATCATCATCATCATCATCAGTCCCTGAAAATGATGATTGATTTGTACATCCACTGCACTTATGTATGATGATGATGATTTGTACAAATCATCATCATCATCATCATCGGCAAAACATTTTCTTGTTTTTGACTTATGTTTGGGATGTGAGTTGTCACGTGCTTATTTAGTTTGTTGTATGTATTTGTTTGCACAAAGAATGTGATATCGAGTCCCTCTTGGACATGTTAGAAAACAGTACTGGTACATTTAATAAGTTGCCTAAACAATACTACCTTTTACTTATTTCATTAAATTCTACTCCAAGTATAGTAAATGTGCAGTTATGCGATGAAGTATTATTTTGTTTTTGTTTTGATATCTGTGAAAGTTTAATAAGCCTTGGGGGTTTGTGTTCTTGTATGTAGCAGTACAGTGTATCATCCAAGTATAGTAAATGTGCAGTTATGCAATTGCAATCACCGTGGTAAGTTTGGAACCTCGTGGCGTACTTTTTTTAAAACCAGGAATGGAGGTTGTGTTGATTATATTCTCTAATTCTTACAGTCCAGTTTATGTGCCTAGTTTTGCATCGCCTGTTTGTGTATTTTCAATATCTCCCTGTATTATCACTTGAATATAAGCTTTCGCATGAACCTTTTATTTATGCATCATTCAAGAACTTGCAACAAGGTTGAGCTCACTACAGTGGGATATGACAGATAAGCACTGGTGGTGTTTTGTTTGTACCTCAGTCGATGAGTATTATATTCATCCACCTGGATGTTGTTGCATCATTCCAGTTAGTTGGTATATACATGGCTTCATACCAAGTGATGTTAGCAAGAAATAATATGCCCACAATTTTATAAACTTGTTCCAAGTACCGTTATGAATTTAGTAAAAGTACCATTATAGACTTGTTTGTAGTACCATTGTAAAATTGTTCGAAGTATATAATACCGTGTTGCGAACCTTCTATTTCATTCTCTGTATTTTACATTGTTGCTCTGAATGTGAATCTGAGTTGGTGGCTTGGAACTGTAGCTGAAATGCATCAATCTTGTTGGGCATTGGTTTGCTTTATATTGTACTCGCCAAAATGAGTGGCTTCTGGTTGTGTATTATGCATTATTGTTGGCGTTGCTGAGGTCCATTACCAGACTGGAAGGTATTACTGTATGCACTAATAACAAATTGCTCAGGCATGATCTATTACTGACAAATCAGCACATCATCACAACAGATTACATATGCGCAGACACGATAGTTGGTGATGACATGCTCAGAGTTGTTTCACGAGAGTTACTACAGGTAAAACTTATCCCAAGATTGTGTATCTATGAATTCTAGACAATTATTATAAGATTGTGTATGAATTTGCTCGTTTGAATATTCTGAATGCTCCCAAGCTTGATTTTTTCATCTCATCAGATTTTGTAATATTATGGTACCTCTACTACTCTACCCTTTCTTGAAAGTGTTCATTTCACATACAAATTTTCATGTTGATGATTTTTAATAAATTTTACTCATGGGTTGGATGCAAGGTTGTTAAGTTTTGTTTTTTTTTTTTTTTTTTTTTTTTTTTTTTTTTTTTTTTTGAGGAATCAAGACTTTTATTGCCAAAAAAGGATTGCCATACAAGGTTGTTAAGATTGATATCCTATATGGGATCGTTTTTCTCTTTACAAGATCGGCATCGTAGGATCGAATCGAGATCCTAAGATCATATGAAATTACAGAAATGAATAAACTGAATTATGTATACTAATAAGTAAAAACATTAATTCATGTATTTATGAATCTTGTATGTTAATTAGTACAATACAATATAAAAACATCACAATTAAACATGAAATATTTACACATACATGCATATTATGTTTTTTACACATCATACATAAGGAGTACAAGTTCTTAAGTTTAAAATTAAAGAAAAAAAGTTGCTTTGATCCCGAATCATAAAATCCTACAAAAATTTTATGCATTTAAGAGGGTATGATCGTAAGATCGTAGAAGCATTTAAAGGAGTATGACCATAAGATCCTAATATTATACTATTAGGATCTGGATCTTATCAAAATATTATTAATTTTAAGATCCAATAAAGACCGTGATCGTTTTAGATAGGTAGGATCTTAAAATCGTAAGATCTTAAGATCAGGATCGAGATATTAACAACTATGATTGGATGGATATGATCTTTGCACTTCTGTATATAGGAGTAATGACAGTTGGGCCCTGGAAAATTCTTCTTATGGATGAAATAGGAAAAAATGCCAAAAATGTCCTTTTTCTTTTCCAAAAATTCAAACCTGTTCTTTTTCTATTTTATTACCAAACAGCCCGCTACAAATGCTAATTATGTCCAAATTAGTCTTTTGTTCACTAATTATGCTCTAATTCAGTCCATTTTCTTAAATCTTTTGTTAATTCAGTTCTAAATTTTTATTTTGTTCAAATTATTTTATTTCAGGCCAAAAACCTTAAATAAGAAGAAATACTATACTAATATACTAGTTGTAAATTTCAATTAACTAGGAAAATAAAATCACCAAATGCAAATTACCATTTGCATTAAAAAATAACAATAAATAAAAAGAAATACTATACTAATATACTCCCGTCATCAAATGATATCAACATTTTATGTTTTCACGCAATCCAATGAAAATGTTTATAACAACTAATATCTAAAACTATGTGATTAAACGAATCTAACAAGATCTCACTTGACTATGTTCTATTTTATGTAACTATGTTAACAAATCGAATCAAAGTTAATCAATAAATAGTATTTTACTATGGCAACGTTATTATGATTAAATGACGGAGGGAGTAATTAATTTTTTTTGAGTATACCCGGTATTCCAGGCCACATTACGTCCGAAATTTTTGTTAGGCCCATTTAAATATTAATAGATAATACATTTAAGAGTAATTCATTATTTATTAAAAACTTAATAAATAAATTTAATAATTCTTAGTAATAATTACTAAATATTTTGATAACTTATAGCTATAATATTTCACTATTTGTAATTACTTATTTGATAATCCTATACTACATAGTAGTAATTTATTAGTTTTACATTTATTTAATTTAATTTAATAATTTAAGAATAAATTAATAAATATTTAATAATTTAATTTTAATTTAATAATTTATTTATGATTTCATTAATAATTTAATAAATATTTATAATTTAATTATAAATTAATAAGTTATTATTTTATTAATTTAAATAAATTATTTATAATTTAATTATAAATTAATAATTTATTATTTTTTAATAATTTAATAAATTATTTATAATTTAATTATAAATTAATAAGTTATTATTTTATTAATAATTTAATAAATTATTTAATAATTTAAACCTATGGAGGAGCATTCTCCTCCATAGGGGCTTCAGCCTTCGAAGGCTGCTTAGAGCCTTCTTCACTAGAAGAAGGCTTCTTCGAAGGCTGAAGCCGAGTAAAATATGAGGGGGAGGAGGTGTATATATAGATGCTGTGAGGGGAGTGGCGGTTATCATGGCAGTTGGATGGCGGCGGAAGGGTTAATGGGCCTGGCTTATATACAATTTCGGGTTTATTGGGTTGCATTCGGGTCATTTGCATTGGCGTCTTCTGAAATTTCCTTTCCGTTCTAGAATTTCAATTTGGGTGCGGCCGACGATCATCGGAAATTGGTAGCGAACTTGAGACGAAAACCGGCCGAGGATCATTGGAGATTGGTAGCGGAGTTGCGAGGAAAATCGATTTCATGAAGGATGAAATAATCGGGAAACAACATCCTCTTCTGGAATTTCCGTTCTAGAAAATCAAAGGGAGAGTATAGGCTATAGGGCCGCGGAGGAGATTGGTGGCGCTAATGAAGGCGACGGAATGGTTGGGCGGTGAGGTCAGTTTCTGGAATTTCCGTTCTAGAAAATTCATTGTTCTAGAAAATCGATTTCGGGAAACAACCTCCTGTTCTGGAATGCGGAGGAGATTGGTGGCGCTGATGAAGGCCACGGAATGATTGGGCGGCGCGAAATGGAACACTTTCATCCGCCGGATTCCTGAAGTGGAAAATTCATTCCAGTTAATTTTTTTTCTTTACAGCGGTGAGGTCAGTTTGATCTCAATTCTACCACACAGAATTGCATCTTCTTATTGTTTTCTTTATTTTTTCAATTTGATTCGCGTTGGATTTATTGGAGAATTGTGCTTCTTGAAATAGGGTGATGGGTTCCAGAACCGGAATGATAATATATGCTCACTTCCCTTTCTTCCCTGTTCTTGGCTGTCTCTGCCACTTCTTGAAACAGGTATTTGAATATCACATGTGATCTCTAGTTGTTTTCTTTTCTTTGCTATTAATCTGTACAACTATACATTGCAATTTAAGGCTTGTGTGGATCTTTGTAGTCTGCCCTTTCTTGTATCCCTTTTAAGGCTTGTGTCGATCAACTATAGTACATTGCAATTTGTCACTAAATCCTGATTTTGGAAAACATGAACCACAAACAAGCACAAATTTCAGATCCCCCAATTCTCCTCCCCCAATCTTGCATTTGCGAAGACCAAATATTATCCCCAATCGGGTTTGCAACAAGTTGCCCAAATCTTAGATGAATTTATGTTTCTCTTAGATTTGAGATATAAAATCATGTCCAGATTATCATCTCTGTATGCCTACTGCATTTGAGGTTTAGGGCTTGGTTTTATATTGTTTTGGTGATTTTTGCCTGTGTTTGGTTGTGTAAGGTGGTGGTGACCAGTGGTGATTGGTGAATGCCAGTCATTGTGATACTGATTATGGTGGTGGTTACTTGAATTCATTTTTTTTTTTTTTTTTTTTTTTGAAAATTTGAATCTCTCCTAGATCAGTGTGTCTCTTGTGCATTCTTCATATTTTGGATAATAGGAAAATCGATTTCATGAAGAAATGAAGGATAAATAATCGGGAAACAACCTCCTGTTCTGGAATTTCCGTTCTAGAAAATCAAAGGCCTACAGGCCAGAGGGCGGCGGAGGACATTGGTGGCGCTGATGAAGGCGATGGAATGGTTGTGCGATCCAGAAGCGGAAAATTAATTTTTAATTTCTCTGGTTAATTATACAGATAAACGGACTGTATCAGAACTCAAATGTATATTTATATTTTTCATTTTCTCTCTGACTGACTTCTTTCATGGTATCAGGCATCGGATGAGAGGAAGATCGATTTCTTGAAAATGTGGAGGATGAAACAATGCGCAATCTCCCTTGGCCATTAGTCCATTACCTCCGCTACCTGAATATCGAACCAGTTATCTTCCTTCATTCTTCGTCTCCTTCTTCCCCAACCTGAATAACGAAGGGACCCGTTCCTCATCATGTCTGCAAACCGCCCGCACCAGTTCCGTCTCCGCTCGCTGCCGACCATATCTGTCCTGCGCGTCCGTTGGCGGCTGTCCTTTTGCGTTGAGATCTATCCCTATTAGATCTTCACCATCTTCGTCTACTTCATGGAAGAAACCTCCGTCGCCGTCGCACATCTTTCGAGCATCACTCTCCCATTGAAGCCACTCGTGCATGGTATCTCCGTCATCTCTGGCACCACGAAGGCCCTTCCGAGTGTCAGTCTGTGTTGTCCAACTCTTCCTCCGGCCATTCCGTGGATAGCTATCCAGCCTCCACCTTCTTCGATAGGCTTCTTGGATCGTGGTAAGGCTGTTTGTCTCTTAATTCGCCTTGCCGAATTCCACAGGTAGGGCAGAGTTGGCTCGTGTGTGTGCTGTCTCTACCCGAGGTCTCGAACTCTACCCGTTTTGTTGTCCAATTTAATAATTTTTTTATTTTTTAGTTTAATAATCTAATCCAGCCTTTTCGGAGTTTTTGAAAACTAGGGTGTTATGTATATAAATTATAGCAAGGTTTCATCCTTATATATTTCATACAATTTACTAAAATGTATGCTACAATATACTGTAATACAGTTAAATCATAGGGATCTATTGGACAAACAATCAAGAAGAATCTTACATTAAAAATAAATAAATGTCAAATTTCAATAAATTAATTTCGAAAGGGAATACGGACTTGGCCTAGTGGTCAAGTACCCTAACTTCCAATCTTATGGTTGGGGTTCGATTCTCACCCGGTCCCCTATCCCTTCCCTTTATACCCATTTATAATTTGTGTGGCTTGGGCTCCACACACCTTTGTCGACACATGAGTGTCATTGTTTATCAAAAAATAAATAAATTATTTTCGAAAGAAAATTTATCAAATGCAAATTACATTTGCATTAAAATGCCAATAAATATGGAAGAAAAATACCCACACCAACATTTATACCCTGCATAGGTTGTTTAGCAAAAAAATATGGAAAATTAACACATATTAATAAATAAATAAATTTATTAACATTTTTTATTAATAAATTGTTGGTTTATTTGTAGATAGAATAATTTATTAATAATTTTTGAATTTATTAGTTTAATAATCTAATCCCTTAATTATATGATTATTTTAATTTAAATAACTTCCAATTTTAGAAGTTTTATTAACAACATTCATGAAACTCATGATTATGATATATGTTAACTCATAATATAATAATTACTACCCTGCTTTGGTACCATTCACTACCCACGACATTCAAGGATAAATTTCACATGATAAAAAATAAAAATAAAAAAAACCAGCAACCATTCATAAAATTATGAAATATATGATTCCAATATACCCATAACGCCTTCTCTTTGGCTAAAAATGGGAAATTATGCAGGAACCATATATTTTTCGTAGTTTTACTTCAAGGCCAATTACTAGTATGTAACCTTGATAAATCCTAGACATAATGTCAAACCCATGTTAGGGTAATTAGCAATTACGAGTTAACACATATTTAATTTATCCTATAAGGTTGTACATTAAAGCAACTAACAACTTAAACTTTAAATAAAATAAAATTAAATACTTACAATAATGAAGAGACAATAGCAGTGATGATCCAACAATCAGCAAGAAAAAAATTGATTTTTGTTTTCTTTTTTTTTATAGAAAAAAATTGGAAATTCACCTAGATCAGTTTGTCTCTTACATATCCTTCATATTTTGAAAGTTGAAGATTTTCTCTTTTCGAATTTTTTATTTATTTTATATGATGAGTAACCCAAATGTTTTCTTGGTGTATGAATACTCATTTCAACTTCTAATCTTTTAAAGCTTATATTTCATTTATTTGAATAGGTATCCTGATTGAAAACATGAGGCGTGAAAATTTTGAGCATTTCGTTTCGCCTCCTAGAGTTGTGTGTTTTCCCTTGAGTTATTCTTGTTTACTACTATTATATAACGGCAGTGTCAAAATGAACTTACAGATTTCTGACATTTTGAACAAGTGTTGTCTTCACTTGCAAAATGTGAAGGCATTTCTCTTTTCTCTTTTGTTACAATGGATTATCAGAACAAGATAGTGTTTACATGCTAGAAACTTGATAAATTGAATATGTAGTTCCGTTTTTGTCACTCAGTGAAGTCCTAACATGTTTTTCTTATAGCGATGATATCAAATTTTGAAGGTTTTCCAAAATGTCAGAACTTAAAATATTTTTCTTAAATACACGAAATTGCATCCTCATCATTTTATGTTCGTTTTCTAAGTATTGTAGGCTATGTTTTCTTACTGTTCTCCATTTTCTTATAAGCACAAGTTATCCAAGCATGCAAATGATGCAATACAAAAGAATGTTCTCCCTGTAATATGGAGTATCATAGATGTGCAATTGCAATATCAATAATTCTATATGTTCATAAGTAAAGCCTTAAAGGAATTAAATACTAATTTTAAAGATATGGATTATGTATGTAATCAATCAGCTGTAAGTTTGAAAGTGGGCAAAAGCTGGAGCGAATTGAAGAAGTTACTATTGAGGTGATAGCAAGGAAGGAAATATTATAGTGCCTAAAAGCCTTCCATAATTCCAATTGGTAATTTGTATTTTCATTTTCTCAGGTAAATGAAGATTTTGTGGGTTTGGTTATGGAAGCTGTCTCCCATAGACAAGGTGAAGTTAATGACATGGGTCCCGTTCGTGGCAATTTTGGTAGAAGTAGAATTTGTTTGGCTTGTCCTTCCAGGTAGGTGTATATCATTCCTTTTTTTAGGTGTATTTTACTCATCTCTCTTTTGTATTTATACACGCCTTTCGAAGAACAACTCATTATTTTATCTTAATTTGCACAATTTTTGGCTTAACACTGTATACATGCAGAATTTTTAAACTTTTGAAACTTTTAACGTGGAGCACCTTTTAACTTAGTATGATTTACTTATTGTGTCCCTTCTTCATCTATGTGGTACAGGGGATTGGTTTGATATAGATGTATTTCCAGCAGTGATACGCGAAGCACTTGATTTATGCATCGTGCATTTCTGAGTATGCCTCTCCAACCACATTCATGGCTATTTTGTTAGAGTTCCCTACCTTCTCTTTTTAGCTGATTATATTTAGCTCCTCTTGCTTCTTGTTTTTTTAACTAAGCTGATTGATTTGTACATCCACTGCACTTATGTCTGATGTCTCTTGTATTTTGTGGCTTCACCTTATATGTGAATTATAAAATATATTTGAACTTCAGCTAGGAAATTAAGTTTTGTGGTATGTCTGTTTTCTGGCTTCACCTTATATCTGAATTATAAGATATCTTCGAACTTCAGCTCATCATCATCATCATTGGCAGTGTTGATAATACATTTTCTTGTGTTTGCCTTCTGAATGGGATAAGAGTTCTCACATGCTTATTTAGTTTGTTGTATGTATTGGTTTGAGCGAAGTATGAGATATCGAGGCCCTCCTGGACATGTTAGAAGAGAGTACTGGTACATTTAATAAGTTGCCTAAACAATATTACCTTTTACTTATTTCATTAAATTCTAGTAGTATTATTTTATTTTGTTTTGATATCTTCGAAAATTTAAGTCTTGGGGGTTTGTGTTCTTGTATGTAGCAGTACAGTGTATCATCCAAGTATAGTAAATGTGCAGTTATGCAATTGCAATCACCGCTGTTCGCATATATATTCTTGGGACCATCCAGAAGGTCCTGCCATTTCTCCAGGATGCTTTCTCACTTCGGTGATGCTTCGCTTTGGTTTTCTAAGTGGTGGAAGGAACGGAAACTTAGTTGTCCCTCTGCTCCCTTGCATGGCCACACAGGATGTTGCCCTTAAAGTTAATGATGTGGTGAGAGACTGAGAGGAGGCAAATGGCATTGGCAGGATGTTTACAGCATTATACCTGAAGATCTCTCTTTAAATCCATTACCTGAAGATCTGTGGAGTTGAAGCGGAGATGCGGAGCCCTTTGAAGAACAACACATAATTTTATCTTAATTTGCACAATTTATTGGCAGAACACGGTATACATGCATGATTTTTAAACTTTTGAAACATTTAACATGGAGCACCTTTTAATTTAGTATGATTTACTTATTGTGCCCCTTACAGGGGATTGGTTTTAGAACAAATATTTAGCTCCTCTTGCTTCTTGTTTTTTTCCCTGAAAATGGGAACCTTCTGTTAAGCTGATTGATTTGTACATCCACTGCACTTATGTCTAATTTAGTATGATTGATTTGAAAATGGGAACCTTAGGATCATCCAGAAGGTCCTGCCATTTCTCCACGATGCTTTCTCACTTTGGTGATGCTTCGCTTTGGTTTTCTAAGTGGTGGAAGGGACGGCAACTTGGCCCTCTGCTCCCTTGCGTGGCCACACAGGATGTTGCGCTTAAAGTTAATGATGTTATTACACCATTATACCTGAAGATCTCTCTTTAAATCCATTACCTGAAGATCTATGGAGTTGAAGCTGAGATGTGGAGCCATTGTTTGCTCTTTTGCACATGGGTCCAGCTTTCGAGGGCCGTTCAAATGGCCACAGTGGATACCTTGGAGATGCTACGAACATTTTTGCAGAAATGGCGGCTTTAGTTCATGGCCTGGAATTTGTTGCTAGGAAAGGCATTTCTTGTATCAACTTCTATTCGGACTCGATGGTGGTGATTGGCTTGCTCGACAACAGGGGCAGGGCTCATCCATTGGCGCCGCTTATACATCGTATTCGGATGCCAAGAAACTCATTCGACACATGCCACATCCATCATGTTTTTTGGAGGGTAATAAGGTAGCGGATGGTTTAGTGAATCATGGGACTGCTTTGGAGGAATTTTACACCACTTGAGTGTTTCCCCCTGATTTCATTCGAGGTGCGGTGGAGGCGGATGTGTTAGGCGTCTGTTCCCGCGTGCCTAATACTCCTATTTCTTTATTGTTTTCTTATTTTCTTATTTTTTTTTGTATTTAGCGGCCTATGGCTTCGTTAAAAGAAAATAGCTCAAACCAAAAAGAAAACACATAAATACTAACTATTTAAGAAGTTATTTGTATTTTATTTTATTTTCAATTCCATTTTAAATTTTATATTATTTAGACCTGATTGCATGTTTTTGAAAAATTGAATTATAATTTTCAAAGTCCCGACCTTTATGTTCAATATACATTTTTCATACTTATTTAAATTTTTTAATTTTACTAATATTTATAATATCAAAAAGTTAATCATTATAATACAACAAATTATATAGAAATTATTTTTTATTTTTTCATTCACACACGTTCTCTTTAATATTTTATATGAATTTACTTTTTATGGGAACTATAAGATAATAATTTATTTGAATCGAATTATTACTGTGTAAATGTGCCGAATTGTTACTTATATGTGCTAAATTGACATTCATAAATGCCGATTAAATGCTTCCAATGTTAATTAACTATATTTATTGTAATAAGAAAAATACAATATTCAATTGACCAAACAATATTAACCAATATTCAATCAATGTCGGCCTAAATAGGCCCGCATATAATGATAAAGATTGTACATTAAATATAATATAGTATAGAGGGAAGTTTTACAATATATATAAAACTTCTTTTATTTCACCATTCATATTTTATATGTAATTAGTTTTACAATATATATAAAACTTCTTTTATTTCACCATTCATATTTTATATGTAATCTAATTAATATTTGGATTAGTATCACATTTAAAAAATTTTGTCACATTTTTCCTCTGATATTGTACTCAAGGAAAATGAGAATGAACCAAATAAGTTTATATAATAAATATTTAAATTTTTAAAATATTATTTTGTTTTAGAAAATAATGTAAATCTTCACTCCGACGCATTGCGCGAACGAGTATACTAGATAACCTACTATCCACATTTGAAGTAGTTCTATCTAAAAAAATTTACCACCCTCAATTATTACATCAGGGTCCAATGTAAAAAGGAGTTCAAACTTTAAAACCTTAGTGAATTATATGAGATTGCAGTGTTAGAATTCTTTTACCAATTGTGGTCCTCTTCCTAAAGGCTGTCCAGATTCTTGAATATGATTTAATATCAAGCTGATGATTGATGATGTAACACCCCCATTTTCCCTAATGAACAGCGGAAGCAAAGAGTGGGAAAAATGGGCGAGTACTACCGTCACGTATTCTGGAATGTCTGAAATACGCTAAGGCAATAATAAATATTTGTGGGATATTATAATTGAATATATATGCTAACCACGTTCCGGACAAGCTAGCAAATAATTCGCAACGAAGCTTATAATATTATGAAAAGTATAAAATAAGCTTAATAAATATGTTTGGTTGTATAACCAAAATGGAGGAACATTCCACAATCGAGCTCGATGATGGTAATGGAATAAATCCATGGTAGTTTTAATTTAAAAGAGGTAGTTACCTCGAGTTTCAAAAATACTTTTAAAACGTAGAGTGCGTTGTTTAGAAATATAGGGCACAATATATGCACAAGTGGGATAAAACCCAAATAATTGTTCATGCTTAATAAATGATTATCTATGCCAAGTAATAAATTTTTTATCCCAAGAGGGATTCAAAATATACTTTTCGGGAATAATACCCCAAACCGTGCCCATGCAAATGATGCCTTGCAGATCTTAAAACCTGATAGGAAATGGTGGAAAGTGTACAGTCAGCGAAAACAATCGCTGAGTAACTAGACATTTACTCCCGGAGGAGGTAGGGTTGCAGAAAGCCAGAAATAATTTTAAAAAAACGGTTATGGAATTAGGCATGCTGAAACGAGAATAATTTATACATAAAGTCAATATTAATCTAACCCGGGAATAGATAATACAACAATATACGTTACCAGATGTACTATCTCAACCACTGTGATGTGCAGGTTCCCCATAGTTGCCCAAAATCTCACATACATGCAAAGGTGTGGGGAGGTAAGAAATTTCCTCAAAACCCACCACTGGAATCAGATATGGAACCGTACTGGATTGCCCCAATAGTCCCCGTGTGGCTATTATGTGCACAACTACATAGGAGTTGGGCAGCTGACCCATACCCAGACCCAACCCCTAACAATGAGCTCAAACATTCATGGGATTTTATGATTAATTGCAGAGATTATAAAGCACAGTAAAAGAGCATAACAATATTCCAAAAAAAAAGCATTAGGGAGCTATAAGCATAAATTTAAAAGTAATAAAGCTGTTTTTTTAATTTATGCTTAAGCTAAAATAAATTTAGGTTTACTGCAAAGAGTAAAAATCTACTTACCGTCACCGAATGCTTGGGGTTAACAACACAATGCAGGCCTACGAGCAGTTAAATCTTCCTAACGAGCAGCTACTTGGCTTCCTTGTTGCAAACTTTCCATGGATTCTAACACTAAATGTTTTATTTTAGAATTCAAACAGACAGAGCTTCTAGGGGTAAAAATATTTTAAAAATAATAATAGAATCTCACCTTTCGATTCTTTGCAGGGATTCTTCTAAGGATCCTGGAACCCAACTAGATAGATATACACCACTTGAGAACACTAAAAACTATTTTATTGCTGAACTAAATTTCAAACAGGAAACAGAGAGATCCAAGAAATTTGCTGAAGTGAGAAGGGAGACGAAATGGCGTGAATGGCTTCAGGGGGAGTGTCAAAGGTTTTAATTTAGGTTATGGATTCAATTTGTTTAATGATCCGGTACAGTTAGTTGAGTAATCCAAGACTCCGCACCCTCTAATTCGGGATCATCGCTAATTGAAAGTCGGACAATTTCCGATAATTAAATGGGTCAAGTATTTTAATTGTAAGGACTTAATTTCTATAATCTAATCTATGTCCAATATTTAATCCAATGTCTTTAAACATATCAACCGACTTAAAGGATTTAATTAAACTCTTGATGACACAAGATATTATAATTATAAGCTAAGCCAATATTAATTTAAATTATTAAATAATTGGTTTTACTTGTACGGTAATCAAGTCTTGGAATAATCGATCCAATAATGATTCTTCTAGCATCCGATTAAGTGTGTAATTAAATTTTATCTGCTAAATTAGGCTTAAGATAAAATTAATAGCTAGCTCCTTGATTAGTCTATCAATTAACATTGGGTATCTTAAGAAAAATTAATCTAAATATCCAATTATCTTGTACTTATACTTTTAGTTAATAGATTTTAATTATATACTGATTTATTCCATTAACAAAAATTATCCAAGTCTTCAAATCCTTCAAGTTGACACAATTTGCTAATTACAATTCAGGTCGACGTTGAATCCCATAAATTATTAGTCTAAGTTTTTTTTTTTTTTACTTAAATCATGGTGACTAATTCTGATAACTCAATTCATGTCCAATAATATCTATTTAGAATCTAATAGTTCATAAACTCGTTTATTCTTAGCAATTAAATTACATTTCTATCTGATACCCTCGTCGGATAAATTTGGATAACGTAATTCGTTTTTAGCAAATTTTTAATCCAACTCATATACATAAATTGGTGGACTTAAATAAATTCTTGATAATTTATAGATTAATACTTATAAGCTAATTTAATAGTCTCGTAATTAAAAGTTTTTAATTCTTTAAAGTTGGTTCACAACTAGGATCGATTTAAATAAATTCACACTTCGAAAATAAATATTATTTCCTTTCATCTTCTAAAAGTTTAATTTATGAGAATTTTTTTTTAATATCTATTTATTAAAATTCAATTTCTATCTAAAAATTTTTACGGGGTGTTATAGATGACTCATGAAATGTGAAGCCATTTCAGTATGCAATTCAGTGGGTCAGTAGAAGTATTTTATAAGTTATTATTCTTCTTCTTTTACTCAAACATCTGGAGTTCTACTGCTAGCAGGTATTAAAAAAAAAATTGATTCAAACAAATAGGAATTTGCGAATGAAGCATTTATTCGAGGCCGAAAAGCTCTCCTAAGGCGCCTTCTTCTCGCCATCTTCATCTATGTTTTTGACTTCATCTCAAGATAAAAAGGCCAACAATCAAGTTTGGAATCAAGGCAGAAACGCCAATCAAGGCCGTTATTTGGCATATAACGACAATCTATTACCGATTTGTCTTCTATTTAATTTTTTTTTTGAGAATAAGGTTTTATTGTAGGTCGGTACAAAACTTACTCAAATAAATTATTTTTTCTATTTTTTTGCAAAATAGCCTGACAAGGTTAGAGATTATTTAATAAATTAATAATATAATTTAATAAATTAATGAAGAAACAATAATATTCTTTCGGGATGACTTCAGCCTTGATCCCGAAAAATTGCATAGAGCCTTCTGCCTTATCCAATAAAGAAGGCTTCGAAAAAAGCTCAAACCAAGTAAAATATGTGGCCAATGAGGGATATAAATCAGTTTATTTTTTTTAAAAAAAAACATTGACATGTGTCGGCAAAGGTGTGTGGAAGCTCAAACCACACAAATTACAAAGTGGATAAAGGGGATGGATTGTGGGCCCGGTGATAATCAAACCTCCAACCATAAGGTTGGTAGTCAGAAAACATGACCACTAGACCAAGTCTCCATTCCCAGGATATAAATGAGTTGTTGCTCCAAGATCAATGATCTTGAATATTCGGGAATCTGTTGTCATTGTTATAATAAAGTAATACTAATTAATATATGAAATACTCCACAATAAAGGAATATTGTAATGAATTCATCTATCAAAAGTTGAGTTCGGATGATTTAATCACCTTTAGAGAAGATAACTGTTTAGGGCTTGATAAGCTAACTGAGTGCAAACCATTCAATGCAAATAAGAGTTGTCTCATCTCATTATAGTCTAAATGATTTTATTGTCCCTCTACCATCCCTTTGAGTGGTTTTGAACTTCCCTAAAGCAAAATCATTCTACCCTTACGAAAATTGCTATCTTTATAAAAACTATAAAAGAATACTGAACTCCAGCAACAACATTTTTTACTTTAGGCAAGCGTAAGAACTAAATTGAACAAAATCTTCTTTGTTGCGCGAACCCTCCATGCTAACTGATCTTGGCTTCTCATGCATGATTGTACAAGTTAATAATTTTATTTTATTTTGGCATAGCTGTCAAGTTAATAATTGGCATAATAAGCTAAATTGGCACCGTTTCATTGGAAACCCACGAAATAAGTATTTTAGAATCACATTCAAAAATTATTTTTGAGGGAGGAAAGCTATGTGTTTCAACAATAATCTTATACATCCTTCGAAATGCCGTACAGAAGTGGCTCCAATCCTAATGTATTGTGGCAACAAAAAGAAAAACTTCACCTATCACGTCCACAAATATCTAGCTACCTAGTGGTAAATTTCATTTAACTAGGAAAATAAAATCACCAAATGCAAATTACCATTTGCATTAAAAAATAACAATAAATATGAAGAAATACTATACTAATATACTCCCCGTCATCAAATGATATTAACATTCCATGTTTTCACGCAATCCAATGACAATGTTCAACAACTAATATCTCAAAGGCCTTGGTTAGGGTGCTGAGACCCATGTCTCTTGATGTACTGTGGCACATTCAAGCCATTGATGAAATACTGAAATCAATGGCTAAGATTAATACAAAGGGTACTATTGTAATTTCAATAAGATCCAAATAATCTCTATTCATTTTTCTCAATTCTCATGCTCATACTTCTCTCTCCCATAATCTACTTTTTCTTTTTGGAATTTCTAAAATTTGATATGAAATTTAGATTACTTGTATCGAGTAGGTAAATTTTCATATAAAGAAAGTCAAAATCCGAGTTCGTTTGAGAAAGTTAGAGTCATTTGAAGTTAATTGCAATTTTAAAAAACGTAGCATTTACATTTCAGCGACGGTGGCTTTGCAATTCAGTGATGGGAGCTTTACAATTCAGCGACATAACCTATACAACATAGTTTTTATGACAAACTTCAAATGGCTCTAACTTTTTCAAATGAGCTCGGATTTGGACGTTCTTTATATGAAAATCTATCTACTCAACACAATGAATTTAAATATCCTACCAAAATTTAGAAAGTCTAACCAGATAAATATCATATTTTTAAAATAACGAGAATAAGATATCGTTTTCTTTGAAAATCTGGTATTTATCAATTTGTAATTTCAAAAATTTGATAGAAAATTTAAATTCCTTGCATCGAGTAGATAGATTTTCATATAAAGAATGTGAAAATCCGAGTTTATTTGAGAAAGTTAGAGCCATTTGAAGTTCATTGCGATTTTCAGAAACACAGCCTTTACATTTCAGCGACGGTGGCTATGTAATTCAGCGACGGGGGCTTTACAATTCAGCGATGGAGGCTTTACAATTCAGCGACCGAGGCGTTATAATTTAGCGATATAGCCTATGCATTTCAGCGACGTAGCCAATACAACAAAATTTATGTGACAAACTTCAAATGGCTCTAATTTTCTCAAATGACCTCCGATTTGGACGTTCTTTATATGAAAATCTATCTACTCAATGCAAGAAATTTAAACATTCTCTCAAATTTTAGAAAATCTAAACATATAAATATCATATTTTCAAAACAACGAGCATAAGATATCTTTTCTTTTGAAAATCTGGTATTTATCTATTTGTAATTTCCAAAATTTTATGGGAAATTTAGATTCATTGCATCGAGTAGGTAGATTTTCATATAAAGAACGTCAAAATCCGAGTTCATTTGAGAAAGTTAGAGCCATTTAAAGTGCATTACGATTTTAAAAAACACAGTCTTTACATTTCAGCGACGCTGGCTATGTAATTCAGCGACGGAGCCTTTACAATTCAGCGATGGAGACATTACAATTCAGCGATATAGCCTATGCATTTCAACGACGTAGTATATAGAACAAAATTTATATTACAAACTTCAAATTGCTCTAACTTTCTCAAATGAGCTCGGATTTGGACGTTCTTTATATGAAAATTTATCTACTTGATGCAAGGAATCTAAATATCCGATCATATTTTAGAAATTCAAAATAGAAAAATAGCAAATTAAGAGGAATGAAAGACTAACGAGTGAAAGAGATGAATAAAGATAATTTCTCTATTATTATGCCATGAATTGTGTCAAAAGAGGGCTAACTTATGCAAATTTTTTATATGATCTTTATTTAAGGATAAAAATCACTAAATTGATTTTGTGAATGATTTTATTACTAAAGATATAATTATTTATGTTTGACAATTCTACCCTTTTTATTTTATAGCCATTGGAAATTTTTGTATGGTAGAGATGATTTGTCTTGATGTACTACCATTCACATTGGTAGTACCATAACCATTCCCTATCTCAAATTGTATAAATGTAAAAATTATAAAAAAAAATTAATATTCTAAAACTATGTGATTAAACGAATCTAACAATATCTCACTTGATTATGTTTTATCTTATGTAACTATGTTAAAGTTGAATCAAAGTTACTCAATAAATAGTGTTTACTAGGGCAACGTTAATATGATTAAATGACGGAGAGAGTAATTAATTTTTTTGGAGTATACCCGGTATTACAGGCCACATTACGCCCGAAATTTTTGTTAGGCCCATTTAAATATTAATAATATACAATTAATTTAAGAGTAATTTATTATTTATTAAAAACTTAATAAATAAATTTAATAATTTTTAATAATAATTTCTAATTAATATGATAACTTATAGCTATAATATTTTACTAATATTTTTGTAATTACTTATTTGATAATCCTATACATAGTAGTAATTTATTAGTTATACATTTATTTAATTTAATTTAATAATTTAAGAATAAATTAATAAATATTTAATAATTTATTAATAATTTAATTATAAATTAATAATTTATTTATGATTTCATTAATAATTTAATAAATTATTTATAATTTAATTATAAATTAATAATTTATTATTTTATCAATAATTTAATAAATTATTTATAATTTAATTATAAATTAATAATTTATTACTTCAAGTTAGCTCCTTGATTAGACTATCAATTAACATTGGGTATATTTAGAAAAATTAATCTAAATCTCTAACTATCTTGTACTTATACTTTTATTTAATAGATTTTAATTATATACTGATTTATTCCTTTAACAAAAATTATCCAAGTCTTCAAATCCTCCAAGTTGACACAATTTGCTAATTACAATTCGGGTCGACCTTGAATCCCATAAATTATTAGTCTAAGTTTTTTTTTTTTTTTTTACTTAAATCATGGTGACTAATTCTGATAACCCAATTCATGTCCAGAAATATCTATTTAGAATCTAATAGCTCATAAAACTCGTTTATTCTTAGCCATTAAATTACATTTCTATCCGGTACCCTCGTCGGATAAATTTGGTATAACGTAATTCGCTTTTAGCAAATTTTTAATCCAACTCGTATACATAAATTGGTGGACTTAAATAAATTCTTGATAATTTATAGATTTATACTTATCAGCTAATTTAATAGTCTCATAATTAAAAGTTTTTAATTCTTTAAAGTTGGTTCACAACTAGGATCGATTTAAATAAATTCACACTTCGAAAATAAATATTTCCTTCCATCTTCTAAAAATTTAATTTATGAGAATTTTTTTGAATATCTATTTATTAAAATTCAATTTCTATTTAAAAATTTTTACGGGTGTTATAAATAACTCGTGAAATGTAGCCATTTCAGTATACAATTCAGTGGGTCCGTAGAAGTATCTTATAAGTTTTTTTTTTCTTCTTTTACTCAAACATCTAGAGTTCTGTTGCTAGCAAGTATTCAAAAAGATTAATTCAAACAAATAGGAATTTGCGAATGAGGCATTTCTTCGAGGCCAAAAAGCTCTCCTAAGGCACTTTCTTCTCGCCATCTACATCTATGTCTCTAACTTCGTCTCAAGACAAAAAGGCCAACAATCTAGTTTGGAATTAAGGCAAAAACGCCAATCAAGGCCATTATTTGGCATATAACGACAACATGTTACCGATTTGTCTTCTATTTAATTTTTTTTTTGAAGAATAAGGTTTTATTGCAGATCGGTACAAAACTTACTAAAATAAATTATTTTTTCTATTTTTTTGCAAAATAGCATGACAAGGTTAGAGATTATTTAATAAATTAATAATATAATTTAATAGATTAATGAAGAAACATTAAATGTTCTTTCGGGATGCTTCAGCCTTGATCCCGAAAAA
This sequence comes from Hygrophila difformis, assembly GCA_030278955.1. NCBI lineage: Eukaryota > Viridiplantae > Streptophyta > Magnoliopsida > Lamiales > Acanthaceae > Hygrophila > Hygrophila difformis. The sequence goes on along the minus strand of JAOANR010000266.1, from coordinate 1,623,530 downwards.
TTGCATAGAGCCTTATCCAATAAAGAAGGCTTTGAAAAAAGCTCAAACCAAGTAAAATATGTGGCGGATGAGTGATATAAATCAGGTTTTTTTTTAAAAAAAACAAAACATTGACATGTGTCGGCAAATGTGTGTGGAAGCCCAAACCACACAAATTACAAAGTGGATAAAGAGGAGGGATTGTGGGCCCGGTGATAATCAAACCTCCAACCATAAGGTTGGTAGTCAGAAAACATGACCACTAGGCCAAGTCCCCATTTTCGGGATATAAATGAGTTGTTGCTCCAAGATCAATGATCTTGAATATTCGGGAATATGTTGTCATTGTTATAATAAAGTAATACTAATTAATATATGAAATACTCCACAATAAAGGAATATTGTAATGAATTCAGTTATCAAAAGTTGAGTTCGGATGATTTAACCACCTTTAGAGAAGATAACTGCTTGGGACTTGATATGCTAACTGAGTGCAAACCATCCAATGCAAATAAGAGTTGTCTCGTCTCGTTATATTCTATATGATTTTATTGTCCCTCTACAATCCCTTTGAGTGGTTTTGAACTTCCCTAAAGCAAAATCGTTCCAACCTTACGAAAATTGCTATCTTTATAAAAACTACTCCCTCCGTCCCATGTAAGACGTCATATTTGACTTTTTGACACTGTTTATTGTTCAACTTTGACTCAATATTATTGTAAGTATATATTTGAAAAAAATAGTCGAGTTCGGTCTTGTTATATTTGAAAAAAAATAGTTTTAGAATATAAATTTTACATAATTTTTACTTACATATATTTTGAGATATTAACGATTTAAAAAATGCATTGGATTGTATGCAGAAGTCAAACATGACATCTTAGTTGGGACGGATGGAGTATAAAAGAATACTGAACTCCAACAACAACATTTTTCACTTTAGGCAAGCGTAAGAACTGAATTGAACAAAATCTCCTTTGTTGCGCGAACCCCTCCATGCTAACTGATCTTGGCTCCTCATGCATGATTGTACAAGTTAATAATTTTATTTTATTTTGGCATAACTGTCAAGTTAATAATTGGCACAAGAAGCTAAATTGTCATGGCACCGTTCCATTGAAAACCCACGAAATAAATATTTTAGAATCACATTCAAAAATTATTTTTGAGGGAGGAAAGCTATGTGTATAACACACCGTAAAATTTTAATTTCTTTTATTAATAGATACTCATATTTTTTTATTTATTAATTTATCGTTAGGTAAGTTGGAGAATGAGAAGTGATAATTTTTGGAATAAGAATTTCTTAGGCGATCTAAAGTCAAGCCTAACCGAACAAATAACTACCGTTGGAATATTTTAATTAACCGTAGGACCACTAATTTATGAGCATTGAAAGAAATATTGGTAAACAAAGGAATCAATCACTTTAATTGACATTTGGTTGACCGTTATGGATATCCGTTGGATAATAAAGGAAAATCCATTGGACAAAGGGTCAAATCACTTTAATTGACATTTGATTGACCGCTATGGATATTCGTTGGGTAATGATGAAAAACTATTGGTCAAAAGGGTCAAATCACTTTATTTGACATTTAATTGACCACTTTAATTGACCACTACGGGTATCCGCTGGATAAAGGGGTGAAAACCCAATAGACGAAGCTCTTGACCGGTTATAAGGATATCTCATCCCTTCTATATAACCCCCCTCCCCCTCCTTCATTTTCTCCATCCCTTCTCCCTCACCACCACACATCGCCACCACCCCGGTGCCGCTGCCGCCACGCCGGCCGCCGCCACTAGTCCCGCCATCGCCGTCACCATTCCTTTTTCCTTCCGACCATCATCCCATCAAACCTCCACCACCTCGAGCCACCACATTCCCCACCCCTCACTTTCTTTTTCTTGCTTCAAGTTTTTAAGTTTATGTAAGGAAAGTAAGAGGGGTATTTTGCTCGGATGTTGTCCAACTAGTAGCTAAGAAGATTGAGTTCACTGTTGGAGTACTAAGTCAAGTTGGTGTGTTAAGAAAGGCTTTTTTATCTGCTCGTAGTTGTAGCTTGCATAACATGTTTCCCCAAACTTAATAACTGTAAGTAGATCTTTATCCCCTTGGGGTTAAGCCTAAAGTATTTTAGCTTAAGCATAATTTAAATACCATTTATTATTTTAAATTTATGCTTATTGCTTCTTACTGTTTTGGATTATTGGTATGCTATTTTTACTGCGTTATAATTTAGTGCGATAAGTCTTGAATTTGGCTAACTATTGTTATGGGGTTGGGACTGTCTTTGGGTCTTGTCGCCACCCTCGCGTTGTGTGCATCCAATGCCACTCGGGAACGGTGCCGAAACGACACCACATTTTATTCCAAATTGGGTCTTGTCGCTACCCTCGCCGTCATGTGCATCCGATGCCACTCGGGAACGGTGTCGAAACGACACCACATTTTATTCCAAATTGGGTCTTGTCGCCACTCTCGCCGTTGTGTGCATCCGATGCCACTCGGGAACGGTGCCGAAACGACACCACATTTTTCCAAATTGGGTCTTGTCGCCACCCTCGCCGTCGTGTACATCCAATACCACTCGGGAACGGTGCTGAAATGACACCATATTTTATTCCAAACTAGGTCTTGTCGCTACCCTCGCCGTTGTCTGCATCCAATGCCACTCAGGAACGGTGCCGAAATGTTACTACACCTTATTCCAAGTGGATGAAAGAAATTTCATACTTCTTCCAGAACCATTGAATGCACATGTAAGACCAAGAATCTTATTTATAGACCCCTTCCAATTGGCATGAAGAAATGTAACAATACGTTGATTAGTATATAGTCCGTTCTCGGGTTTAGATTTATATGGATTTCGTGTATGTATGATTAAATCTTGTTTTTGCATACAATTACCATAACTATTGTCTTTAAAATTATTTCTGCAACCCGACCTCCTTCGAGAGTAAGGGTCTACTTACACAGCGATTGTTTTACCTTTTCCTTTCAGGACTTGAAATCTGCAAGGTTCGGCAGAGCACCATTTACACGGGCACGGTTTGTGTGTAATATTTAAAAATGTAATATTTTTAAATTCCCTTTTGGAAAAATATATTACTTGGCATAGATTATTTTTATTAAGTGATATTATTTAGGTTTTTAGCCCACATTTACAATGGTTTTGTAATATTATTTTAAACAAAGAAAATATTGTGCAAAACTAGTGGCCCGGTATTTTAAACTCTGAAATATATATGCTATCCTTAACGTATTCCGAGCGGACCGGAATACGTGACGGTAACACTCGCCCATTGTTCCCCCGCTTTGCTTCTGCTGTTCCTTTAGGAAAAATGAAGGTGTTACAATGTATTTCAACAGTAATCCGAAATGTCGTAACACCTGCTTCAGAAGTGGCTCCAATTCTAATGTATTGTGCCAACAGAAAGAAAAACTTCACCTATCACGTCCACAAATATCTCAAATTTCAATTAACTAGGAAAATAAAATCACCAAATGCAAATTACCATTTGCATTAAAAAATAACAATAAATATGAAGAAATACTATACTAATATACTCCCTCTGTCATCAAATGATATTAACATTCCATATTTTCACGCAATCCAATGACAATGTTTAACAACTAATATCTCAAATCGTATAAAAGTAAAAATTATAAAAAAAAATTAATATTCTAAAACTATGTGATTAAACGAATCAAACAAAATATCACTTGACTATGTTTATCTTATGTAACTAAGTTAAAAAGTCGAATCAAAATTACTCCATAAATAGTGTTTACGATGGCAACGTCAACATGATTAAATGACGGAGGGAGTAATTAATTTTTTTTGGAGTATACCCGGTATTCCAGGCCACATTACGCCCGAAATTTTTGTTAGGCCCATTTAAATATTAATAATAGATAATAAATTTAAGAGTAATTTATTATTTATTAAAAACTTAATAAATAAATTTAATAATTTTTAATAATAATTTCTAACTAATATGATAACTTATAGCTATAATATTTTTCTAATACTTTTGTAATTACTTATTTGATAATCCTATACATAGTAGTAATTTATTAGTTATACATTTATTTAATTTAATTTAATAATTTAAGAATAAATTAATAAATATTTAATAATTTATTAATGATTTAATTATAAATTAATAATTTATTTATGATTTCATTAATAATTTAGTAAATTATAATTTAATTATAATTTAATAATTTATTATTGTATTAATAATTTAATAAATTATTTATAATTTAATTATAAATTAATAATTTTTTACTTATTAATAATTTAATAAATTATTATAATTTAATTATAAATATAAATTAATAAGTTATTATTTTATTAATAATTTAATAAATTATTTATAATTTAATTATAAATTTATAATTTATTATTTTTTAAATAATTTAATTATAAATTAATAAGTTATTGTTTTATTAATAATTTAATAAATTATTTAATAATTTAATAATTTAAACCTATGAAGGAGCATCCTCCTCCATAGGGGCTTCAGCCTTCGAAGGCTGCTTAGAGCCTTCTTCACTAGAAGAAGGCTTCTTCGAAGGCTGAAGCCGAGTAAAATATGAGGGGGAGGAGGTGTATATATAGATGCTGTGAGGGGAGTGGCGGTTACCATGGCAGTTGGATGGCGGCGGAAGGGTTAATGGGCCGAGCTTATATACAATTTCGGGTCTTTTGGGTTCCATTCGGTTCAATTGAATTGGCGTCTTCTGGAATTTCCTTTCCGTTCTAGAATATCATTTTGGGAGCGCCCGAAGATCGTCGGAAATTGGTAGCGGACTTGAGAGGAAAGTCGGCCGACGATCATCGGAGATTGGTAGCGGAGTTGAGAGGAAAATCGATTTCATGAAGAAATGAAGGATAAATAATCGGGAAACAACCTCCTGTTCTGGAATTTCCGTTCTAGAAAATCGAAGGCAGAGTACAGGCCATAGGGCTGCGGAGGAGATTGGTGGCGCTCATGAAGGCGACGGAATGATTGGGCGGTCCGAAGTGGAAGACTTTGATCCGCTCATTCCTGAAGTGGAAAATTCTTTCCGGTTTTATTTTTAAATTTTTTACAGTTGAGGTCAGTTTGATCTCAATTCTACCACACAGAATTGCATCTTCTTATTATTTTCCTTCTTATTATTTTCTTTATTTTTTCAATTTGATTCGCGCTGGATTGATTGGAGAATTGTGCTTCTTGAAATAGGTTGATGGGTTCCAGAACCAGAATGATGATATATGCTCACTTCCCTTTCTTCGGTGTTCTTGGCTCGCACTGTCACTTCTTGAAAATATCATTTGTAGTCTGCCCTTGTATCCATTTGTGTGGATTAACATTTTCTTTGTCTTTTTGATTAGTTTTGGATACGGGAATTGTGGTTCTTGAGATAGTGTAGGGGTTCCAGAATGAAATAATGAATCTCCTCCTTTTCCCCGACATTTCAGGCCCAGCCGTCGGCAGCAACCTTTGGCCTTCCACCGTCTGCCTCGCTGTTCTCTGCTTTCTCGCCCTGCCGCACAACAGGTATGGTGTTAGTCAAGTCTTGCACAAAAGCAATTGTTTCTCTTGATCTTTTTTGAAGCTTTATTCATATAAGGCCCAGTCTCAGTTTTCTGGAAATCAATAGTGTACGAAATCATAGAGGTTTCAGTTGTATTTTTAAAAACTGTAAAATGAATTATTCAAGCAGAAAGAGAGTCATATTAAGGGAGTTCGTGGTTGTTTTTGTTTTCATTTTTTACCTTAAAACCATATGAAGAGTACCTTTTATGAAAGCTTATGTACACTTGTTTAGTAGTCATCCTTTCTGAGTTTAGTTGAAAGGTATATGCATTATCCTTCATTTGCATCTGATAAATTTGTTTCCTTAACTATGTATTTTTTGAGCTATGCTATTTTTGGCAAGATTACTTTTGCTTCAGTTGCTTTAGTGCAAATTTAATGTTCAACTGGATTATGTTGAATGAATTTCATTTATTGGTTTATTTATTTCTTCACGGGTTGCCTTGTAAATTTTGGCTTCATCATCTCTTCATTCCATTGGCTAATATCATAAAAAGGGGAAATTCCACTACATATACACCTCAAATTTTACTTTGTTAATGTAAAAAAATAAAATAAAAGTAGTAAATGCCATCATAACTCTTTCACTTCATTCTTGCCAACGGCTCAGTTCCCCATTATGAATGGATTGTAAAAGCTTTCCTCACTTATCAGAAGCTGGAGGGATTTCAGAAAGACTATCTAATGATGTCATTTTTGTTTCATGCATGGACTAGCATCTAATAAGGATTTCCCTGCTAAAAGTGTCCGGGATAAGAACAGAGGTGTCGGGGATAAGAACGGAAGCAAAAGGTGTCCATAATAAGAATAGGAAAGATGAGGAACAGAATGTTAACCCTACTCGAAGACGAAAGGTGAAAAATCGGTCACGACCCATTGCTCTAGCACCCACCATGGTTACTTGAACGCCCATCATCTGGCAAATTGTAAGTTATTTCAATTTATTATTCAGGTGTATATTTTGTCTATATATGTATATATTAGTTAGAAATTGGGACAATATTAGTGCCACAGCTAGCACCCATGATGTGGCTTCCAACAAGAGGTCAAATTCTTTGTATTTCTTATATACATGTATAAACGCTTTACTTGAATATGTGGTATTTCTACTTTCTGATTAGTTTTCCTATGTTCTTCCATTGTTTTGTTACTGCACATCTAGAAGAAAGGGAACAACAAATTGAGTAGCTTGCTGATTTTTCACATATCGAGTATTTTCACTTTGTGCAATTAGAAAGTCTCTCCACTCTGCAATATATGATAAGTTAATATTACAGAGATAGGGGAAAGAAAGAATACGATATGATTAACTGGTTTTTCACATATCGAGTATTTTCACTTTGTGCAATTAGAAAGTCTCTCCACTCTGCAGTATATGATAAGTTAATATTACAGAAATAGGGGAAAGAAAGCATATGGTACGATTAACTGGTTTCTGGAGCTGTGGAAGTATCATAGATGTGCAATTGCAATATTTATAATTCGATCTGTTCATAAGTAAACCCTTAATGGAAGTACGCACTACTTTTTAAGATATGGATGACATCTGTAGTTAATCAGGTGTAAGTTTGAAAGTGGGCAAAAGCTGGAGCGAACTGAAGAAGTTACTATTGAGGTGATAGCGCAAAAGGAAATATTTTAGTGCCTTGAAGCGTCCATAATTCCAATTGGTAATTTGTATTTCATTTTGTCTGGTAAATGAAGATCATGTGAGTTTGGTTATGGAAGCTTTCTCCCATAGGCAATGTGAAATTACTGTTATGGGTCCAGTCCCCAGCAATTTTTGTAGAAGCAGAATTTGTTTGCCTTGTCTTTCCAGGTGTGTATCATTCCTTTTTTTTTTTTTCTTTACTATGTATTTTACTCATCTCTGATTTGTATTTATGCACGCCTTTCGAAAAGCAACTGATCATTTCATCTTAATTTTGACAATTTTTTGGCCAAACACAGTATCCATGCATGACTATTAACCTTTTTGAAAAATTTAACATGGAGCACGTTTGAATTTAGTATGATTTACTTATTGTGGCCCCCTGCCCCTTCTTCATTTATGTGGTACAGGGGATTGGTTGGATATAGAAGTGTTTCCAACAATGATACAGGCGGCACTGATTTATGCATCATGCATTTCTGAGTATGCTCTCCAACCACATTCATGCCTATTTTGTTAGAGTTCTGTGCCTTCTCAGTTTAGCTGTTTATTATACTGTACTTAGCTCCTCTTGCTTCTTGTTTTGTCCCCTGAAAATGGGAACCTTCTACTAAGCTGATTGATTTGTACATGCACTGCACTTATGTCTGTTGTCTCTTTTATTTTGTGGCTTCACCTTATATCTGAATTAAAAGATATCTTCGATCTTCAGTTAGGAAATTAAGTTTTGTGGTATTTTTTTATATTATTATTATTATTATTATTATTATTATTATTATTTTTTGCTTGGCTGTGTTGATAATACATTTTCTACGTTTTTGCCTTCTGTTTGGGATGTGAGTTGTCACATGCATATTTGGTTTGATGTATGTATTTGTTTATGCAGAGTGTGAGAAGTATTGAGGCCCTCTTGGACATATTAAAAAAGAGTACTGGTACATTTAATAAGTTGCCTAAACAATATGATCCTTATGATCCTTTTACTTTTTCTTTTCCTTTTTTTTTTCGGCGAAGCCAAAGCCGGTGGTGGGAGTCCATGCCACACAAATCCTTTTAATTATTTCATTAACATCTAACATTTTATTTTCATTTTTTTTTAAATTTGTGAACATTTAGGTCTTTGGGGTTTGTGTTCTCGTATGTAGCAAGCAGTACAGTGTATAATCCAGTTATAGTAAATGGTGCGGTTATGAAATTGCAATAAGCTTTGGTGTAATTGACTGAACATCACTGGCAGGTGTCAGTGGGATAAGGGGCCATCACTGTTCATGCATTGATGAGTTTAGAACCTTGTGGCGCACTTTGTGTCAAACCAGGAATGGTGGTTGTGTTGATTATATTCTCTAATTCTTCTAGTCCAGTTTATGAAACATGAGCATGAAGAAGATAATGCCAAATATTTGGTTCTAAAGTTATTTATTTGTACCTTTTGTCTGGTTTCTTACATTTTGTTATAACTTATTATTGCAGGCATATGATGGGATGATTAATGGAGAACATTCTGCGGATACAGATCTTGATGTATGGAAAAAGTTGTTCTATGATTTCCTTTTAGCCGTGTGTGAAACCACAATTGTTGCCTGTCGTAGGAATGGCTGCCTCAGTGTCTTCCAATTCCTGGAATGTTCCATTGAAGCTCAAATTTTATAAGATGAGGCTGGACAACTACCGAATCTTCAATGTCTTGCTAGGTGCTCGTCTTCAATGTCTGATCAAGGCACTTCAACGTCACTGAATGGCATTCATTCCTACACCAGGCAAGCATACAAGCAGCACACACTAATAACACTCTCCCTGCAAGTCTGCATGCTCTCCCCTTCACACAATTTATTCTTCTCTGTCTTATTCCCTGTCTACGGTGTTTGTACGGAGAGGTTGAAGACATTTCAGCTATGGGGACGATATGCCAATTCATGATTACTACTGTGGCATAAACTGTCTTGTGGGAACATGACAGGACTCCTGACGCCATAACTAGGTTACAACATTTCTGCATTTCGTTCTCTTGTTTTTCCTCCCAGTTTACTATTTCTATTGTTTTCTGTATTTCTATCTTACAATGAAAGGAAAAATGTTGTACTATAGCTTCTGTAACAAGCGGAATAGAAAAGTTAATAGTGGTTTGAACCAAAACCAAAGTGGTCATGGTGATATTCCCTATAGATGATGATCCTCATCAACTTCAAGTCCAATGCTGAGTGACTCCACACCCAAGCAAGGATATAACTACTAGTAAAACATTAAATATAGCATTACAATTGCAATTTATAAGTTAACAAATTTACAAATTATATGTACGATTGTACATATTCCATCAAACACAAGAATAACTTCAAAGTTTGGGACATTGAGCCTTCTCCCGAGTCTACACTTAGCATAGGACGACTATCCATCACTGCCCAAAGAGTGCTTAGCGAAAAAGAAACCAACAGGGCAACACATTGTGAGATGCACCTCTGATTGGTAACTAAGTTGAGGAAGCAATATCAGTTCGGACATCATGCTTGCAAACCGGGCAGAACGTAGCCCATTTGGTTAACCACGAGTTCACACAGCTAACATGGAAAACTGCAAAAGGAAGCATATTTTTAGGCAATGAGATCAGCCACAAGAACCATCAATGAAAGCTAGAGAAAAGAAGAAACAGGAGTAAAGCTTAAGAACTCTATTACGTGTCAGACTTCCTAGCGCATAAATATAGGCAGACTGACACTTCTTCCATATGTGAAATTTTGCATCAAAATAAGGATTCTCAATAAGAACCAACACTTCTTTTGTGACAGGCACGCCAAACATAGCTCTTCCATTTAGGAAATTTAAACACAAATCAAGATGCATCAGTTTCTCCTGTATGCAAAATGATCAGAGATACAAGCGAACCTCTATGCGTAACTTCACTCAGCGTATCATTATATGCATGACAAATCAAATATTCAAATGGGATGGTAAGTCATTCCCAACAAGTATAGATACTACATACTCCCTCTGTTTTGGAATAAATGGAACCTGTGCATAGTTCTTACTATTCATTAAGTAACTTTGATTCAATTTTTTTAACAAAGTTCTATAAGATAAAACATAGTCATGTGTGATATTGTTATATTCATCTAATTGCGTAGTTTTAGAATATCAAATTTTTATAATTGTTACTTTTATACAATTTAAGATATTAAGTGCTAAAAATGTGCAGTGAAGGATAAATATTTCTTAAGATCAGTGAAGGATAAATATTTCTTAAGATCATCACGACCAACGGGAATATGTGATTAGCATACATGTATAACGTACCAAAACAATGAAGCTTACCATGATTGCATGGAAGAAGTTTTAATATCTCCCCCTTTTTGTAATCCTCAAGACAAATTGTACATGTCTCTCCTACATGGCTAGTTAGGTTAGCAGATCCAAATGTGATGCAAGGAAGAGCATCTACTGCTTTATCATCTATAATATGCTCAGTCTGCTGATGATTGCCCCGATGGTTGTACGAGAAGTAGACCATAACCAGGAGCAAGATCACTGCAAGGACTGAAATAAATGATATAACCAGGACTGTCCAGGCAGTTTCATTAACGTATGAGATGATGCAGCATTCACTTCCCTTGTCTTGAGCATTATCTCTTAGGATCACCCCTGCTGCATTGGAGACAAAAACAGCATGTATCCATATTCCTTTAGGGCTCCCCATCACTATTTTATCAAGAAAAATGGTTGGATATTAGTTCAACAGAAAGAGATCACACAATGAAGTTGGGAAAATCAAATGTTACAAAATGTCATGGAATTTAATCTTTTCATCAACCAATAGTGCTACAAAATTCTACAATGACAAGTTAAAGAAACAAAAGACACTGAAATTTTTTCAAGGATCAAAATCTCCCCAGTGTTTCATAATAATTCGAGGTTTATACAGCCTGCTGGTTAAAATAAGCATTGCTTCACCAGAAGGTAATGCTCATTGTCATTGTCCACAGTGTGATGTTCATATTGAATATAGCTTAAATGTAGAGATGCATTTTTGACAGTCTAACCTCCAAGCCTGATCAATACCAATAGAGCTGCTGCACAGTAAAATTGTTGCGCTATGCCAGATAAGATATCCATCATCAATGCATATAATTTTTTAAGATTGAAACGTTGCCTTCAACAAGCTCAAAAGTACCCAGAATTGCAAGTAATGAATCAACATCAGAAGATACCTTAAAACTGATTTCATTAAACCACTTGCAGGTGCAGCTTAGAGTTAAACAAAAATGAAGGAAAATGTGTACACACATTAGAACTACAACCTAAAGAATGAATGTTGAATACTCCACAAAATAATCAAATGCCCTAAACCACATTGAGCCTTGCACATACTTCAAAACAAATGAAGTCCAATACTGTTGCCACAAGTCTTTTCATCGAACACCCAGCGGACACTTCAAAGTTCAAATCCAAAGAAGCAAATTGCAAATTTCCAATTTCACAAACAAGGAAAAACCCAAAAATCATTGAAAAGAAGACAAGAACCCAAAGGAATTAAGATTAAGCGCAACCCTCACTTGAAATGAGATCGTTATTAGGCTGATCATCGTATACAATGGCGGCGTGAAACCCCGAATCCTGCGCATTTCTGACCTTCTCATCAAAGGGGCAATTCCCTCTAACAATCAGAGCAATACTGGGATTTGCAGCAGCAGTGTATTCGAGATGGTTCCTCAAGGGAGAGCAGGCGTCGAGTGGATCAGCCAAGAGCAAATTCCCGCAGATTGAGCTACCATTCAATCCTCTAGCTGCAATAGTAAAATTCAGAATAAAGGACATCAATGACAGCAAAAATGAGATTAATTGCCCAAAAAAGAAAGTGCGAACGATTAAGGGTTGTGGATAGATACAGAATCTGGCCGGAGAATCCGGGAATGAAGAAGAGGAGATGGATTGGAGGTGGACGAGTGAAGAAGTAGGAATGGGGTTGAGCAAAGAACAGAAAAGGAAAGCGCAGAAGAGTAAGGGATTGGTTGATTTCACCATCAAAATCAAATAATGGTTTAGGGGAGAGATGAGCTTTCTCCCCTCCCCTAAAAGCCAATTTAGGTTTGAATTTGATCTGAATGCTGATGTTCTTGTTCAAGACACTTGTCTGAATTCAGAGTCAAGACCTTCCTACCGGATGAAGGAAAATCATAATAATACTATTATTACACCCAAAATAATAATAATAATAATAATAATAATAATAATAATAATAATAATAATAATAATAATAATAAAATAGAAAAACCGAGAAAAAACTAAGAGATAAAATTAAGTGAAAAACTAAGAGTCAAGCCGCATTGGACCTAAGCGTCTTTTACATACACAAAGTCTTTTACATACACAAAGCTCGAACCCAAGACCTTGCTTACGCGACTAGAGACTCAATCTACTCAAATCAACTGTTGTTGGTAATTAAGTGAAAATTAATTAAAACTTCTATAAATTAATTTCAAAATCTCTACCATTTTGAGATGAGGCAAAAAAAAAAAAAAAAAACTCTACTACTATAATTTTAAAAAATAATATTTGAAGGAAAATTTAAGATAAATACCTCTGACGAAAATTTCTTACTTGTTGGGCAAAACTTTTGACAACTAGTGTGTTGTAGATTGGTAAAAGAGGTATTTAGACATTGGTATATGAGGGTGTTTGCGAGCGATATGCTAGGGAATTACGGATCTGCTAGAAAAAGAAAGAAAAAATATTTTTTCTCAATAGGTATGTCGTTGAGTTTGAGGGAAAATAGTAAAAAATAATGATAGTGAATGAATGATCATAACAGAGTAATTACATATTCTTTTTTCTTTTTTTTTTAAATCTATATAATTTTAGGGATGATTTTGAGGGGAAAGAAAAAGAAGGAAAAAATTATACACCAACTACGGAACTACCTTTTAATCCTTTCATTCCATTTTTTTTAAAAAAAAAATTCGAGAACACGTCTTTTTTTTAATTTCCCTCTAAAAATACTCAAGAATATAGTGTGACTTATTTAGGCTAAGATTTTAGTATATTTACTTATTTTAAAATAAAATAAAAACTAAAATAAATATTAGAGATAATTTAGGGTCTGTTTGTTTTGACTTTTGAAAAAATGGAGAAGTCAATAGTAAAAGGAGAAAGAGATAGAAGAAGAATTTAAAAGCAAAAACAGCTCAAATAATTGTTTGTGGATTGACATTATTAAAGTTACTTTTCAATGGAAACATGTTTGGATGAATTGTACGTAGAAGGACTTTTGACATATTAAAATTACTAAAATGGACATAGATATTGTAAGGATATTTACAATATATTTTATTTCCTTTTTAAATATAGACATTTTTCTATTTTTATTCCAAACTAACTTCTCCTTTTAAAAAAAGTAATCCATACCTACTTTGAAAAAAAGTTGAATTTTAACTTTTGCTTCTCATTTTCTTTTTAAAAAAAAGTCAAAACATACAGTTAAAAAAATTCAAAAGAATTTTTGGGTGAAGCAAAAATCAAAAGGAGAAAAAATAAGCCAAAATAAACCGGCTTTTTGTTTTGGGCATATGAAGGATTTTGGGCCCGTTTGGATTGGCTTTTGAAAAAAGCAGAAGCCAAAAGTAGAAGCAGAAGCAAAAGTCAAAAGCAAAAGCATGTAAGTTTTGTGTTTGGATGGAATGTTTGAAAAGCGGCTTTTTCTAAAAAATATGTTTTGATGAATAAAAATGAAAAGTGCTTTTGGAATGTAGTAATTACCAAAAAGGACGTGATACTTAATAGGATAATAAGATATTTATAGTGTAATTTATATTAAGTAGTGGGGGTATTTAAGTCCTTGCACATTTTACGATGTGCTTTTGACTTCTGCTTTTGGGAGAAGCACCCCTGGGTTGCTTCTCCCAGAAGCACTTTTTTGGCTTTTCGAGGTGCTTTTGTTTTTTCTTAAAAGCCAAAACAAACACCTAATTTCTATTAGAAGTGCTTTTAGCAGAAGCAAAAGCCAAAAGCACCTCTCTAGAAGCCATTCCAAACGACCTCTTTGTGCCTTGATTGAAAGCCAAATGGCCGGATAATTCCTCCAAAAACACACAACTAAAATCAACTCCTCATTGGATCCACAACCGCAATCCCACGTGGCAGACCGAAGGAATTTCCACCATTGCTACTATGTGCGGAAGCGGAACTCACCATTGTCATTGACCTCAACTACCTCGCACAATGTTACCGATGTTTCCTCAGATATTCCGGTACAAGCTTCCACGACCTAGAGGCCAACAATCTTTCCGAATTCATTATTTTGATGAATCCAAATACATTGAACGAGGTCAAAGAGTGGTTTTATAGAGTTGAAATGCGTTCAAAGGGCAATTTCGGTCAATTTTGTGGGTTTTGGGCCGGCGCATCTATGTCTAGGCGTTTGGATTGCACGCAGCCTGCTTATAGGAATTATCCGGCCATTAGGCCTTCAATCAAGGCCCAATATCCTTCATATGGTCCAAAAGTCTAAATAAAAATTTCGTGGCCCAAATCCGAATAGCCTAAAAAACTTTTTATCTCTAAATATTACTCCTACTATATTGTTAAATGGCTCTGCCCCCAAAATACATATATTTTTGCAGCATTATATTGTTGTACTGGCTAATTTAATTTAGTAACTAGCTATTTAAATTCACTAATACAAGCAGCGCAAAAAAATAAATAATAAAAAAAGAACTAAGTAAGATTACTATCTTACTCATAATGTACAAGGAAGCTCAATGTATCCACCATTTAGGGAAAAGATTGTGTACAGGCGATTGCACATGCAGACACTATGGGATGTTTGGGAGTCAGCAGATCCGCTAGCAGATAGCAGATTCGGAGAGAGAACTGTGAGAGGATATGCTCTTTCAATATGCTATATGCTACCAAATATGCTTGCTCCCAAACATACTCTATGTGTGTGATGTATGAATTATGTTGTGTGATGGATTAAATGGCGAGTTTTGTGTGATGCAACAAACTTTAATGGGATAAATATTTTTTGTGATGCGAGATGTGTTTTTTGTAATATATGCCCGGATTGCACCATTTTTATTCACAATAAAAAGAACATCCTACCATTGAACCTTGCCACGGACATGTTGGGGGTTTCCACATCCTCAAGCTTAGTTCCTTTGTTTTTGGGATCCCTGTTCTCTCTCTGTAGATTTTTTTGGCTTTTCTTTAAGCCGATACTTGCGCGTCACTATCTACCGAAAAAACATTACAAATTCAAAATCCCAACATCCAGTTCTAGAACATCAATGAATATTCAATGACATTCACAAATGAATAGCCACCGGCCAATATGAATGAAAATTCCTATGCACACCAATCTCTAATCAAATCTATACATGATAACATACACAAGTTACAAATATAATTATTGGCGGACCCAAGAATTTTGATTGGTAGGCCTGGAGTCTTTTTTTTTAATCTTAAGTATACAAATTTTTAAAAAAAAATTTAAAAAATTAGGTGAATTTTTTTAAAAAAAATAATAACAATAAAAATTTTAGGTGAAAAAAAAAAATTAAAGATGGCCTGTAGCTTCATCCGCCATTGAATATAATTGAAAATTGAAATGCATCATGCACTAGGACTACTAACCTAGAATGGAAGTCCATAGCACACACACCAAAAATGTCTTCTAGAGTTTTGATTTTCCTCTGTATCTAAGCAACTATTTCACAAATAAACACCTATTCGTTAATAGAAATCAGTTTTTGTATGAAGTCTATTTTTTTGTTGTTAAAAGAAGCCCCCAATTTTTATTGGTTGAGAATTGCAGGAGGAAACCGATGAAATTTTTTTTGGCTCCAATTGTTGTTATTCCTTTCCCAACCCCCGCCAAATAATGTCTTTCATCTAAAGTTTGGAAGTCGATTACATTGATTCCTATCGAGCAATTTGTCGTACCATCCCAATTTGGTGTTTTCGACACCAGTTGTACTATTGAACGAACATACTGTGGATATGAACGCTACAAGGGTCGTTGACACCTTTGGAAAAACTCAAAGGCAATGCCAATGACATCTCAATCTCCCATGTCAAACCATCCATTGACGAACCTTTGTATTGTTTGGCATGACTCGAGAATCAATCGTGTCATTTCTTCGAGGTCCATTTATGGCTAGTAACGCAATTTGGGATATGGTTGTATCAGGTGATCGATCTCGTGGCTTTGATATTCGGTTTCCACTGTGGTTGTCATTTTGTTAATGTCATAGTACAATTGATGATTCCCTTCTAGAAACAATAATAACGACCGCTTATTGGGTAATAGGACCCGATGAAGCCAACGACAATGCCAATGGTTGGGTCACTCACTATTATATTGAATATAGGTTGTGAATTACCATATATGAACGTGGGCAATTGAGAGTCATAAGCCCATAATAAAATATTGGTTGATGAAAGCCATTGTTTTACAAACACATTACGAAACTAAAGAAACAACATTAATCTAAATCGATGCAACCTAAGGTTTTTTTTTTTTTTTTCCCCGAAACTATTGGCCAAAGGAGAATTAAATTGTATTTTGAATGAGGTTTTGGATGATTAATTTTACAATACAATAAACACATTCGTTAATAGATGCCTATTGCTAATAGACACCTATTTTTGTATATATATATTTTTTTTGGTGTTATCACTTTGCTATTGATAAGTTACAATTAGCCTCGTTGACTTATATCCAAATGAATTTTATGATCACACTTTACTTTACTGGCAAAAAAAAAAAACTTTAGTAGTATTTTCTACTGTCAAAACATCAGTAGTACCTTTTTTTGGTCTTCAAAGTCTTGGCAATCCTACAAAAAGGATGGTTGAAAGAAAATGTCATGCTACATCAACTCATCCAGTTGGCTTTAATTTTGCTTGTTGCAACGGTCATTGTAGAAAGAGATTTTTCTACGATGAAGTTTAAAAAACAAGATGGGAGATTATTTCTTATGTATAGTGTGTGCTATATTAAAAAAGAAATCTTTGTAAATATTGAAAATAGAACTCTTTTACCGTGTATTAGAATGAAAACCATAACTATGCTTATATATTATGTTGAATAATTATGTAATATAACTTTTTTATTTTTTTTTTAATTTCTTTTTCTTTTTATAAAAACATTCGACCCTTGTATATAATCCTGGTTCTGTCAATGCATATAATGAGTGTTTACATGTGTTGTGCTAATATAATGAGCTGTGGGGCTTTATTACAGTGCTATTATTACTATTAGTTACTTTCATTTTTTTCACCCGATTTGGTAAAACTTCTAATGTTCATTTTCATTCATACACACATTAAATACAATCAGTTCATTCATATTTTTTTTTTTGCTAACAGCCTATACAGGCTAGGGAATGGGTGGTGAGAGTCCAAACCACACAAATTACAAATGGAATAAAAGGGAGGGATATAGGGCCGATGGGGAATCGAACCTCCAACCTTTCGTTGGAAATCAAAAAACTTAATCACTTGGCCTAAGTCCTCATCCCATCAATTCATTCATTTAAATAAAAGCATTATAATAGAAAACAAGTATACCTATTATATAAACCAATATATATGCGTTTCGCATACATTAACAAAAATCTCACATACATTAAATAAAATCAGCGTTTAAATAAAATCATAAGATTTATAATGTAAAACAAATACACACATCGTATAAAACCTAGCCCGTATATGCTTATATATTCGTGGCACGGACATATATGGTAGGTATCAATAACTTTAATCATGAATAATTATTTTATGTCATGTATCAATCACTCCTTAATTTCAGTTTTCAATGTTAATTAGTAACTCACATTGTATGTAGTTTTGGCGAGCAGAATGAAGGGTTCTCCAGGGAGGGCAGCCGGCAACTATTCAGGGAGAGAGATTAAGAGAGGATCGGATGAGGGATGGCAGCCAAGATTCAGAGAGAAGAGAAGGTTTGAAGGTGGTGTTGAGAAAGCTCGTAATAACCTTGTTGGGGTCTTTGTGGGAAATATTCTAGTGGAGGTCGGAAGTAACTTTATTTTCAGGGAGATAGATAAGATAGCCAAAGTGAAGGATTGGTTTATCCCTAACAGAAGGTGGTCGGAAAAGGGATTCAAGTTCGGCTTTTTTAGATTTCAAATTAAAAGAGAGGCGAGCGGGGTTATTAGGAGTCTACAAAGTAGGATACTCCAGGGAAGAAAGCTAAGGGTTGGGTGGGTAGTACCAAGCATGAAAAGAAGGGGGGACGAGTGGGGATGAGATACATAGGGGGTCTTCGGTCCAAGGGGTGTAATGGTGGATGAGGAGTAGAGGGATGAAAGAACATATGTGGAGGTGATCAACGGGGGTAGGGATTGGAAAGCACATGAAAGGGGGAGTAGGAAAATGGACAAAGTGAATCTGGTGGCACAGCAGGATGTAGTAAGGTTCCAAAGGGCGGTAGTGGTCGATCTATAGAAGCTAGAGGCTTTGGTGGGGTTTCAAGATTGGTTTTTTTAGTGAATACAATGAGTGTGATGAAGTCTTGTACGGAGGGGGATTGGATAGTGGTGGTGGCGTTTAAAGAAATTGAGAGTCGGGATAAGTTTCATCGACTGGAAGAGACGGTGGGTGGCCGGTGTTATGGTAACAAAACAATTGTGTGGACATACATCTTTGGGTTACCTTACACAGCCTGGTGTGAGGAGAACATGCACAGATTAGTTCGGGATTGGGGAAGGGTGATTAACATACACAGAGAAACTGGGGAAATGAAGCAATTGGATAGGGCAAAAATCCTGGTGGCGCTGAAGGGAGGAGAAGACCCGCCATCGGAGATAAGGATACAAGTAGCGAGCATATGTCAAAGGTGAGGATAGTGGCCAATTACTGCGAGGATGTGGTGGTGGAAGACGAAAGGGGGGAAGATAGGGAGGTATCGGTCCAGGAGAGGGCGGCGGAAGTGGAGGTGGGAGGGGAGTCGAAGTCTGAGGAGCGAATGCTGGACGGTAAGTCCCGCACCAAGGAGTATAGGGAAGTGCAAAGAGGTTCTGGGGATGTGCATGGGATGGATAAAAATTTGAATAAGGCGACTTGCCATAATTACGTAAAAGATACGACATGTAGGGAGTATTCCCAAGAGGCGGGAATTTACCTGGAAAGGGGCCAGGAAGATCGAATAATTGAATGTGGTCCCTCTGGTAATGGAACAATCTTAAGAGTAAGTAATGTAGAGTGGGCTGTGGGAATCAAAGAAGGGGAAACGTTGGGCTTGGAAACAAATGGGCCTGATTGAGTGGACGTGGGTGATCCAGGCAGTTGTAAACAAAATGAAAATTGGGTCGTGGGAGTTAAAGAGGTGGAGACGGGGGGCAAGGGGATAAGTAGGCCTTATGAAGTCGAAGTGGGAAGGATGCAGAAAGAGGACCGAAGTAAAATGGGCAATATTGAATAGAGAGGAGAGACGAGCGGGGTAGAGGATGGGGTACAGATCGGAGGGGGAAGCGAGGAGATTGTGGTAGATTGATCGGAAAAGGTCAGGGTGGGAGGTGTTGAGGTCTCGGTGGAGAATCATGAGGTAAATATTGGGGTAGAGAGGGGGATGGGCACTCATGTAATTCAAAGAATTGGAAGGTTGGAATAGGGAATACAGTGTCGGAGTTAGAAGAAATTGAGAGCTCAGCACAGAGAGTGGATCAGTCTGCCGTCTCTAGGGACTGCTCAGATGTGATGGAGGAAGTCGGCCAAGAGATGGTGGAGGATCAAGAAGGGCTAGCAACAGAGAAGTTCAAGGCAGTTGAGTGTGCGTTGGCAAAGGTCTTGGAAACAAGGAAATGTACTAATCGGAAGGAGCGTAAGAAGGGTAAGAAGGGAAGGAATTTTTTTAGGGGTGGTCGGGCATTAGGAATGGGAAAGGTGAGCAGGGTGGACGATGGGTTTGCAACCCTGTAATTTGCAACAGTGAGGCTAAAGAGTAGGATTAAATTGATCAATTGCTTGGAGGTAGAAAAAACATTAGGGTTAGCAAAAAGTTTGGGTCTGGGTTACAGGGTAGGGAGAGAGGTGGTGTTGGAGAGGGTGAGGGAGGAGGTTGGAAAGGAGTTCTAAGTGCTGGAGGGTAAGGGCGGGAGGGTTGAGGTTGTTCTGTTAATCATGCATTTGATCACATGTAATCTTAGGGGTTTGAAGTGGGGGTTAGGAAGAGGGTAGTGATGAGGATGTGTAAGAAGGTAAGACCTACAGTGGTGTGTTTCCAAGAAACAAAAAAGGAGGATCTGAGGGATATGTTAGTCTATAGGTTATGGGGATCGAGAAATTGTGAATTTTGTTATCAGTCATGCGTTGGGAATGCGGGGGGATTGCTGGTTGTTTGGGATGTCAGTTGTGGGACGTTTAAGGTGATTGTAAAAGAGCATAATCTGGTTTGGGTAAAGGGTAGGATGAGTGGGTTGAGAGATGAGGTAAATATTGTGTGTGTCTATGCACCAAATGACAGAAGAGAGAGGGCAAGGTTTTGGGATTCGATTGTACAGAGATGCAACACAGACAATGGAGAACTGCGGTGTTTTTCGGGGGATTTCAATGCGGTGGTTGGGATGGGAGAGAGGGTGGGGTGTAGTGATGATCAAGGGTCAATTAGAGAGTTTAGGAATTTTATCGAACAATTGGGATTCGTGGATTTGCCTATGGAGGGAGGGGTGGTAGGGCTTCTAGTCGTTTAGATAGATTTCTTCTTTCGCTGGGATGGTTGTGTTTAGAGGGTCATGTTGTTCAAAAAAGGGGAGAGTCGATTTTATCTGACCATTATCCGGTTAACCTGGAGGTGGAGGAAAATCATGGGGACCAAAACCATTCCGTTTTTACAATTATTGGTTGGAGGTAAAGGGATTTTCTGGTGTGGTTAATTAGGCGTGGGATATGGATAGGCCATCCAGAGGTAGTAGTGTATTGTGGAGGCTCCAGGAATTGAAGAAGAAAATTAGAGATTGGGATGGTTATGTGGTGGCGGATGTGGAGAAGAAAATTCAGCAGCTACAAGAGGATATTGGAGAATTAGAGGATAAGATCCAAGGGGGCGATGGGGATGTAAACGTAGAGGTAGATTGGCAGATTAAGAAAAGGGAGTTGAAGGGATTGTTGCTAGCCGAGGAAAGAAGATGGCTCCAAAAGTCCCGTATCCGGTGGATTAAGGAAGGTGATCAAAATACAAAGTTTTTCCATGCTGTTACAGCCTTCAACAGACGGAGGAATCGTATTGGGGCGATTAAGTTGGAGGGTGTGATTGTCGATGAGCCGAGGGTAATAAAAGAGGGGGCGGTAAAGTTCTTCAAGGCGAAGTTTACTTGACAAAAGGATGATTTATTCCATATTGACAATTTCATGATGGCTAAGGTGGATGAGGAGAAACGGGGTTGGATGATCCGAGGATTCACAGAGGAGGAAATTAAAGAAGCTATATGGAGTTGTAATGGGAACAAGGCGCTGGGGCCGGATGGATTCAATATTGAGTTTTTTAAGAAGTTTTGGATGATAGTGAAAGAAGATCTTCATAGGAAAGTCATTCATAACCTTAATCCCAAAGGTAGAACATCCTATGGAATTTGGCGAGTTTAGGCCAATATCACTACGCGTCTATAAAATTATAGCAAAGTTTTTAGCGAGATGATTAAAAGAAGTGATGAGCAGGCTAGTGGGATCATCTCAGATGGCCTTTTTTAACGGTTGACAGATATTGGATGCGGTACTAGTGGCATATGAAATTATTCACTCCACTCAAGTTTCAGGGATGAGGGATTTTGTGATTAAATTGGACTTTGACAATGCCTATGACAACGTATCGTGGGAGGCCTTGGATAGAGTATTAAGGGCAATGAACTTTGATGATAAGTGGATTAGATGGATGATGGTTTGTGTAAAATCTGCAGCCGCAACAGTCCTAATTAATGGGTCACCAACAGGGTTCTTCAAAATGGAAAAGGGTCTTAGACAAGGGGGGCCCTATATCCCCCTATCTATTTGGCTTGGTGGTTGAGATTTTTAACTGTTTAATGAATATGGTGGTTGAATTGGTTTGTACAGGGGGTTAGCAGTTGGAGGTAACGGAATGAAGGTGACTCACCTACAATATGCAGACGATATTCTGTGAAGGGGAACTACTACAAGTAATCCTAATAAAAAAAATTCGGAGATATCTCTCTCTGACAACGGGGTTGAGGATTAACTTCAATAAGAGTTGCATATATGGAATCAATTGCACATAGGAGAAGCAGCAGGGATCCTCGGATGTGGTACGGGTAGTTGGCCAATGGTATATTTGGGGATACCAGTAGGGGGCGGATTAATGGTGTGTCACTTTGGCAACCGGTACTTGATAAGGTTGAGCAAAGATTGGCGGGTGATAATGGCCAGAAATGACCATTATTTTCAATCCATTTCCGTGTCTTAAACGGGCATTTGATCGCATTCCGGTCTTACATTAAGTAAGAAAGCAGTAGAATTGGACTGATTTATGCATAATTGTAAAAATAATAAGCTGGTGTGAAAAAGGCATAAATACGTAATTTTATTACATATTTATGTTAGAAAAATCCAAAAACATGAGAAAAAGAAATGAAAAGAAAAAGGAATGAAAAAGATGGGGAAAAGAGAGAAAAGCCCACAAAAAAGAACATTTTCGGCCCATCTGGCCCAATCCAGCAGGCCCAGGAGCACCTTTGTCGCGGAAGCTCCTTTGTCGCGATGCATGGTTCCGCGACCAAGGAATGTTCCGCGACCAAGCAGACTCAGATGAAGAGGAGACCAGCCAGGATACCTTTGTCGCGATGTTCCGCGACAAAGGTCTATTCCGCGACAAAGATGCACTTTTAGAGACACAAGACCCAGTCGAGAAGCTTTGCCACATGCAGTGTGTTCCGCGACCAGAGTTAATGCTCCGAGACAAAGCTGTGATGTGTGTGATGTCTTGAGACACAATGGGCTCAAATCAAAGCCCATGAGCTTAGGGTTTCCTCTCTATAAATATGAGGTGTTTCCTTTGAGCTGGGAGTTGGAAGAATTTTAGAGAGAACATACACTCTTGAAGACAAGTTGGGAGCTCAGTTAGTTTAGTTTAGTTTAGGGTAGTTTAGTTAGGTTTTTTTTTCTTGTATTATTTAATTTATGCATTAGTTAGATGTAGTTTCTAGCATTTTAGTTTAGATAGCCAGTTTTTACATCTTGTTTCTTGTTCTAAACTTTTGCTTAGGGTTTAGTGATATCCAAAATCATGGGTATTAACAAACCCACTTAATAAGATGGGAGAATATTCTTGAAAAAGTGTCCCAAAAATCATGAAATGGGTCTCACACCCCATGGATCTTACTGCTTTCATTTTCTTTTGGTCATTTGATCCTTATTTTTCATTTTAATGCCACTGCTTGGTGGCTTTTCTTTGGATAATGTTGCATGTTTATGGGTGATCAAGCTTAGATTAGGGTTTCTTCAGTTTTAAGTTGTTTTATTTCTATTATGTTCAAGCATGTTCTAGCTAGATTCAAATTCTGTTTTGTCATTTTTAGCTTAGTTTAGCTTTTGAATCTGAAATGGGTGAGATCACACACAATGCATGCCACTGTTCCACCTTACTTTTCTGACATGTGTCCTGGACACACCTTTGTCGCGGAACAACTCTTGTCGCGGAACCACGTTCCGCGACAAAATGACACTTTGGCGACAAAGATGCCAAAGAACACTTGTTAGCAATATTTTGAAACCCTTGGTCGCGAAACAACTCTTGTCGCGGAACGTGGTTCCGCGACAAAATCCTTGATTAGCGACCAAGGACCCAAACACTTGTGATTTTATTCTGGAGGGGCTTTGTCGCGAAGCAACCTTGTCGCGGAACCATGTTCCGCGACAAAACCTCTTGTTCCGCGACAAGAATGCCCTTGTCCAATTTTCAACCCTTTGTCGCTATACCACTTTGTCGCGGAACCATGTTCCGCGACAAAATTTTTGCTTAGCGACAAAACAAAACCTAATTTTCAAAAATATTAATTCCTCTCATTCCCACCCTTTGTCGCGAAACCCTTGTCGCGGACCCATGGTCCGCGACACAAACTCTATTCCGCGACAAAGTGGCACCTTTTTGCCAAATTTTTATTCTTCATCTCACCCCATTAATTAATTGGACCTTTATATTAATATTTTGAGGTTAAAATCCAATGATCTCAATCCATGATTAATTGGATATAAAGAATTTTGTTCAATTCCACTAAAAGACTTTTCTACAAGAAATTAAACTCTCATGATCTAAGCATATAATCCGGACTGTAATTAATTAATTATGGAATGAGTGATTATTTAGACATGAAGGGTGATTATGGATTCAAATCCATACCCTTGCATGAGAAACCAATGTCTCTCATGCAAGATGACCCAAAAATATCTTTCTTTTATTTATTTTGTCTTTCGCGTGTTGTGTGAAACAGCTAGTAAGAGATATAACAGACTAATGTTGGCGGGTATTCCCACACGGATAACTAGCTCGTGGTCTGTATATTAATTATTAGATGTTATTTTGCATGGTCCGAATAGTGGTCGGTGGAAGCCTTGGCGGTTCGTCCATCCGGGATTATAATAGTTGCTCAGCTGACTTCTATCCGGATACAGTTTCTTTTTCTTTATCTTAATTTCAAACCTGAATTTTGAGCTGTAATACTACCAAATCGTGTCGATCAACACTGTTTGAATAGTATCACAGTAAGAAAATATGTAGGTTTTTCCCTCTTTTCACAGATAGTAGGAGTCTTGATGATAACGATCACTGTTATTAAGATCTTCTGCTGTCTAAAATCATCCCACCTGGAATTGTCAGGACCTAGATAGCAGATGTTTGCAGTCCGGATCATCTTGACTATTCTTGTCATCTTTTTAGCCGAAATAAATTCTTCTCATCTCCGGCTATTTCATCTTTGTGTTCCAACTTCTGTCTAAACCCGCCTTATATTTTGGGTTATTTAATTTTACACTTCTCTATAAAATTATGCATGATATTATTATGTAAATATTGTGGTCAATATTATTTTGGGATCCTTTCCTTGGACATAGAAGTCTTGATTTTATAATCAGATGTCTCATATTAAATTTCCAACAAAAATTCATTTATAAAATCCGGATCTAAGTAAGGGATAAATTCCACAGTTATGACTAATTCATATCCGACTGGGGGTTGATTTTGGGAAATTAGAAGCAGAGTCAGCGATTAGGTCTTACCTAGACTGAAAAGATCTGTGTTCTTATTGAGAGTCTAGTACCTGTTTAGGGAATGATTTTCAAACATCTATTATTTTCCAAAATTGCTGTGTGTTGGAAATCTGGTATTAAATATCACACTGAGATGGGGTCCACTTGGATTCAGATACGGTGTGATAGATAATTCTAGAGGAACAATACATAGGCCTTGGTTATTTTCTAAGATAGGGGTGAGTTCCTTTTAACTGCTATCATCCTCTGCCAATGCCTATTCTTGAGTCCTGAGTGAGCGCATCCGGAACAAACTAATTTGTTAGTTCGTTTCATTAGTTTGTCTCTCATAACCACCCGAAGGGAAGTGAACACAGCAAGCGGTTCACGGAGATTAGGGAATTCTTGATCCACACCCAGTCATTCTGACTGGGGGCTTTCTTTTACTACCAGGGTCAGACTTTCAAAAACCTCCGAGTGATAGGATTTTAAATGCTTTCTTTACCGCTTTCTTTTAACTGCTTTCTTTAGAGGTCACTCGGTTGTACTGAGAGTTGTGTAACTGCTACTAGGACTGAGAGTTAAGGAATAGTTCTGGGCTTGATTAGAATCTTTGGGCGTGACATGGGGGAATGATAACGGTACTTGACACTTCAATAAATGATTTGTCAGGTGTTGCTTGTCCACCACAGATGGCTAACATACTCTTGCAAGGCATTGCAAGAGGAGTTGTAAGTTTGTGGTATCTTAGAGTTTGTTTTCTTAAGAGCATGTGAATTCTTACTGTAAGTACCTGTCTGATAAAGGGAACATGGTATAGAGAGCATGAAAAATTGGCTAACTGAATGGATTATCCCAAGCTAAGATCTGCGTAACAAAATGGAAGTTTAATTGTGTTTCATCTGAATCTTGTCCAATCCTTATTATTTTCTTCCTGTCCCTTCTGTCATCATTTAAATCTGCTTTCTTAGAATAATCTTAACCGCTTTCTTAGGATAATATTATTGCTTTCTTAATTAAATTTAATTCGCCTTCTAGAATAATTTTATCTGCTTATTTTAATTGCTTTCATAGCTTAGTTTAAATTATGTCAAGTAGTTGGTAATTCAAACGCACGCTGGAATCGAGTAACCGAGTGGAAAATCTTAGTAAACGATGTGGGCCCTGCTTCTATCGCACATCCTCCAGTGAACGATCCGGTCTTACTATAAATTACTGTAATTTTTGACACCGTGCGCTTTCGGGCCACAGTTTCTTAATCACGAGTAATAAAAACGTGACAACCTATAAATATATCCCTACTCACAACTCCGCCATCATAAATTGGTTTCATTAAATAAAATTGAAAACCAGGATTATGATTTTTCTGTCAAAAGTTTCATGGCAGGGAATCTCATGGCAAGAATTGATGAGAAGTATCATGGCACATATGCCGGGGACCCTCAGTGTGACAGGCTGAAGGTCAATCTATCCCGGCTGTACCATGAGATTTGTCAACAGTTTCATGACAGAGAGGACCATAGCGCCATTTGAAATCATAGCACCACACTTGAGTAATAAAAAGAATAACAATCTTAATATATCCCTAAACCCCTTCCCGTGAATCATAACTCTTCCATTTAATAAATTTAACCTGGTATATTTTAGAAAACACTCGTGTGCGGAAATTGTCAAAAGTTTCATTGCGCCGTTGCCGGGGAGGATGCAGCGTCGTTTATTAAGAGAATTACACTCCTGATTACTCATAGATTAGCTTAGTTTAGTGTAATATATCTAATTCAGAACAGAAAAAGTACCCTCAAGATTAATTGAACATTTAGAGTACCAAGACTCTAAATGTGAGGATGTTGAACTGAGGAGAAAACCTAACATATTGGGTATTTATCTGTCTTGCAGGAAATTCGGAACCACCCAAAAAGAAGGAGCAGAAAAAGCATGGAAAACCAGGTTCTTGGTTGGGAAAATTCCACAAATATGAGAAATTATTTTCGGAATTTAAAGCAATTTAAGATCCGGAATAAATCTCGCAGATAAATGGAACTGACCCAACCTAATTTTATGCAAGTAGATTATTTTAAATAATGGCCCAATGTTTTGAATTTATTTGGACTGAATTCATTCAGGTCCAAATCAAATAAAATGGACGCAGGCCCAACATCACACTCGGGCCCAGTCCGTTGAAAATTTGAAAATTCAAAAAGTTTGTCGCGGAATGACCATTTTGTCGCGGAACAACGTCCCGCGACCAAGTGCAACTCCGCGACAAAGTTCCCCTTATCATCAAACCCTGTTTGTCTTTGTCGCGGAATAACCAGTTTGTCGCGATGCACAGCATCGCGACCAAGTGCAACTCCGCGACAAAATTTCACTCATCCCTGAGCTCTGTTTGTCTTTGTCGCGGAGCACTGCATCGCGACAAAGCTCCTGTTCCGCGACACGAGCACACTTCACCCCATTTTTCCTTCCTATTTTGTCGCGGTACCCTTTGTCGCGGAGCATGACTCCGCGACAAAGTACCATATTCCGCGACACCTCTAATGTCGCCGAGCCTGGTCGCGTAGCCCTGTTCCGCGACAATGGGCTAGGGTTCCGCGACCGGCCCATCAGTATTTAAACCTCTCCACCTCCCTCTTCTTCCCTACGCATCCCACACTTAGAAAATTTTCGGAAAAACTTCTCGTACGCGAAACTGCCATTTTCGAACGAACACCACCGTGTTCCTTCACAAACCCGACCATTCTCAGGGGAAACTCTGCCCGATTTCTGCCATGGAACCCCCATCTTCATCTTCGCCCCCGAAGCAGACCGAACCATGGTAAGCCTTTTTCCATTTCGCCATCCGATTCACGTATCCCCTGTTTCGCGAGTTTGAGGATTTTTGAGTTTTCTTTTTGAATGTGCGAATGTGTTAATAAGCCTCTGTGTTGCTCTTTTATGTGTTTTGAGTTCGATTTTAGATTGTTGGCACTATGGGCATGGTTTCTAGTTTATTTTCTTTAAATTTTAGTTGCTAGCCGAGTATGGAATGAAGGATGTGGGAGTTGTTTTCTTGCTCTGGAAGTGTAGGGGAGTTCGATTTTTGAATGGGCATTTCGATTTTGGCACTTGGGGCTGTTAGAGAACACAGCGACAGTTCGGGTCATTTCCACCATTGTTGAGTTTTCAAGCTTTCTAGGGTTCTTAGAATTGATTGTTTGGTTCTTATGAATGATTCAATCTCAAGTTCTTGGTCCTTAGGATTCATGGAGATTTTCAAACTCTTCATGTCTTGTTCCAGTAATTTTGATGTTGTGGTACTATGAACTTCTTCCCTGTTTCGCTGTCTGTGTTGTTTTGCCTTATTTTTAAAATCTGATAAACCAATGAGCATGAGGGTATTTGTGAATATCTTGTTGTTGTTGGTTGTTTGTAGTGAGTTTGTGATGTGAAGCAGCAGAGCATGCATGTTTGTTTAATCTCCTGTTTTGCTTTGAGATAGTGTGATCTTGTGTTGGTATTGGTTGGTTGTTCCTTGCATGCCAATACACACATTTAATGCATTTTCCTATTTTGTGGTGCCTGTGTATGTATGCTGTGAATCTGTAAAAGTGTATGTTTGTTTGGTTTTGGGCAACCTGGGCCACCAATTCCCTTTTCAACAAATTCACTTTTTCACAAAAAGACAAAAATAGTATTAGGAATTTTGGTTGACAAGTTGTTTTTGTTCCCAATGGAACTAAAAAGTGTGAGTTAAGTAGCAGTAATTTTTGTCTCCTATGACTGCTATCATTTTCAAAAGCCAAAAATGGGACCACACATATCCCACTTTTCATTAAATAAAATCAAGTCAACCTTTTCAAAATTAAAAATAGTGTTTGCAATTTTCTTGAACGTTGTAACTGTCCAAAGACAGTCCAAGCAATCCGGAAATAGCAAATCCACTCCGCCACGCCTCCATTGCACATTCCATTTTCGAGCTATCCATTCCATCATCGTCATTTCATTCCATTTTCAACAAGTGCCTCGAGCTTGTTTAATAAAAATTGGAAATTAAACCTTTTTGGGCCCAATAGTCCATTTAAAAACTCTCTAAGTCCAACGACTTAGATTTTTCAAGTAATTAATGTTATATGCCTTGAAATAAAGCTTTAAGTACGAATCAAATAAATCACATTTCGAGCAAAGCTCAAAATGTGAGGATGTTGGTTTTTAGCTTGAAACTCAATTTTCAAAAATATAAAAACTTGATTGGAATTAATACTTTCTATATTTCTCAGGAATGAACTAGTGATTAAGTCAGCTATTGGATTGCCCGATTGCACTCTGCATCAGGCAGCAGTAGAAGCATCTGCAAACAGGACTCAGATCAAGAAGCTCAGGGAAGCACTAATAAGCGAGTACAGTGTACCGTTGGACCAGGGCACCGAAGCTGAGTTATCATTGAGGCCCGGATGGGATGTAAACATCCCTCCTGCAGAAAGATCAACCACGCTAACGAGCATTGAAAGGGATTTTTCTTATCATATGCTGAAGTTCTGGGAATTGATGACAGATCATGCCCCGAATGACTCCGTAATGACTCCCGCAGTGCATTTGGAAAGGATAACACTGAAGTTCCAGATACACACAGCTGTCTGGCAACGTCATTTGGAAGATGGGACAGTGGGAATCGATATCTCGAATTATGATATACTCATTCCCGATCAGCCCATAGACCCACAAGTGCGACTGCAGTTTGTGGAAAAGCCTCTACCGGTGAGCCAAATATTAGGAAAGGGAGCCATCTCGATGTACGAAGCTTTCCCTGTATTTGGAACCCGCATTTATTTGATAACATGGGCAGAGAAGAGCAAAGATGGGTAACCAGGCAGGCTAAGTTAAGACATAGGGAAATGAGTTACAACCTGCACCACAAACTGAGGAGAATTGAGGAGTTCAACACAGAAAGGAACTCTACCATGATAAACAAGTTCAAAGAAGAAATCAATGCAGCTAGGAAGGAATGGCATGAGATGACATATCTGTGGGGGAAAGGCAAGGGGTTCATAACGCAAGAGAGGTTGGATAAAGGATTGACCTTGCCAGATGAGGATAATTTTGAGACAATTTTCATAAACAAGCGGTTTGGCCAGACGACACCAACTGAGAAGGGAACTGAGGTAGACCCTGGATTTCCCGAGCATATCAGAGAATTAAGGGAAAAAGCCCTTTATGAGGTGCAGCACCACAGATGGTCAGTGATGACAGATAAAAAGACGCAACTCAGACTGATGACTAAGGCCGAGGCTGGGGAATATCTGAGATATGATGTGGCGCAAAGCATGACTTATGTGACAGAGGAGCTGGAAAGAGATATGGTCAACACCATGATGGAGCAATACCGAACTTCGTATCTTGAACTCCTCATGGAGATGGATAGAGAAGCCCTGAAATATGGGATGGAAGGAAACAGAATGAAGGTTATGCATTATAACCATATGATCAGGAGCTTATTTTGCACACGAATCAAGAAAGCATGGGAGCTTAAACTGGTCCGGATAACAAGCCAAACATTTGTGCACGACTATCTGAGATTTGCACACAAGTTGTTTGGGACTCAGGAAGCTCAGGAGGATACGCAGCAGGAAAATCTGGAAGACCCAGATGCTGAGATTGATGCCTATTTTTCCACTCCTCCTGAGGCCAACCCGCAGCCTACCCAGCCAGCAGTACAAGCTTCGGCTTTACCGCCAAGAGGGCAGACTGAAATGCAAGAAGTTGCTACCACCAAGCCAGTGGCACAGCAAGAAACAGTTCAGGTCCCAGTACAGCCAGCTCAGACTGAAATGACAACACCTGCTGCAGCACCTGCCACCACTGCTGCACCCATCCCGCCCGAGCAAACATCCAATACTGCTGTTACATCTGAAGGTCAGCCAGCACCACAACCGGGAACGAGGAGAAGGTTGATAAAATCTGCTGACAAAGATAAAACAGCAAGAGTTCCGGAAAGGAAGGTGGAAATAAAAGAACCTGAGCCAACTGGTAGGAAAGTGGCAGAGCCCACAGATCCCAAGGACAGAGGTAAGAAGCCGATGCCACCACCACCCCCGAAAAAGAAGCATCAAGTGGCATTCGATGCTGAGCTAGCCAGAAAAATGCAAAATGATGAACTTGCATTAGATGGTCTGCTGGAGCAAGAACAGGTGGCTCAGGAGTGGAAAAAATGGATGACCAAGAACGAGTTGAAAAGGAAAAGGAAGCTGAAGCAGAAGAACAGATGATGAAAAACATTCAGCAGACAAAAGATGAGGAAGCTGCGCGGAAGCTTGAGGCTGAGCTTGAAGCCAAGAGAGGAGCTGAGACTGAAGAACAGACTCGGGAGAAAATCATCCAAGTGAAAATAGAAAAAGGTGAAGAGATGGAGAAGCAAAGGGCTGAACAACAAAAAGAGAAATCTGCCGAGCCCAAGCAAATCCAGGACATTGACGATGACGAGTTGATGGCACCAGATACAATGCCTGAAATCAGGCCATCCACCAGGGGCGACGATCCTCATCCCTTGGCACACTTGACTCCTGAAGAAAGAAATGAAGATTTCAGAACATTTTTTGGACTAAAAAAGGACGACCCTCTCTTCCTGGATTACCTGGCTGAAAAGGCAGAGCAAAGAAGAAAGATAGCAGAGAAAATGGCTCAGCACGCAGGAGCGGAGGGCCCGTCACATCAAGCGGAACGGTCAGAAGGATCGCAAGATTCCATCGATCCGGCAGCATTGGCCAAAACATTGGAAGAACGGCCGAAAGAAGATCCCTTGGCCTCTGCATTCAAAGGAAACGTTCGAGAAATTTTGGACGAGGCATCATCTGAACGGTTAAAGAATAGAGAAATCTTGACTGAAACGGCAGCTGACGTTGATTCAGAAGAAGAGGCTCAGCAGGAGGTGCAAGAATTCCATGGCCAAATGCAGTCCATTTTCCAACGACCCACAGGACAAGCTTCAAGAATTAGGGAGGTCGAGGAGGAACTTAGAGATGAAACAGCTCATGGAGAAGGAGAGCCAAGTCAGAGGAGAGATGAGGCTGAACCAATGGATGACCAGCCGCAGGAAGGAGACAACCAAACAGACTGGCACACGAGCGAAGACGAATCAGTCGGATCTGTCCGGCCAGTCGAGTTTTGGTCCAAAAATACTGTGAGGCAGAGAATGGGCGTCGCTAAAGGATACGAGAAGAAAAAGCTGAGTGCAGAACAGGTGCAGATCAAGTTCAATGGCAATAAGGAAAACGCATAAAAGTACAAGAAATTGCAGAAAAGGATAGTGCCAGACAAAGGATTCAGACCCGATGCCTTGTCTCACCCCACTGTTGAGACCTTCTACAAAAATCAAGAGTGGGGGAACTTCATGCTGCACCAGGAGGAAGATGGCTTCGTGGAACTGACAAAGGAATTCTTCTGCAATATCGACAAAGCTACCAGAACAACATGGATCCGAGGACAAGTGATAAATATTGCACCTGACTGGCTGAATCAGTTCTTTGGGACTCCGGACATTAGAAGCGAGTTTCCCCCTGATGAAATTATGACGAAAAGAACCAAGACAAGCGAATATGCAAGGTATGCAACTCTGGCAAACAACATGACAAGAATAACTGCCCCCGGGCACACATTCGACGCAAATTGGCTGAGCCTGAAATTCATGCCAACTTATGAGTTTTACATGTCTAAGATCCGGCCTAATTCGCACCCGCACACCACATCTGGGAATGTATTGATGGGATTTGCAAGAATGTGGAGCGGAGCGAAACTGAATGTGGGGAGGCATGTGTTCGAAGTAATGATAACCCGGATAGAGGACAGACAGGTGCTATGCTATCCAAATCTGATTAGGAGGATCTGCATTGCTCAGGGAATTGATTTGAGCGCTTTCGAGGGTGACGCGGTGGTGAAAGTAAACCCACACATCAGTGTGCCGAGACTTCCCCTGTGTGAGAGTATTAAATATTCTCTCCCTCAAATGTTCGGCAGAGACAATCCAGACGACCAATCCTCTTTCATATCAAGTGGGCAAGCATCGAGAAAAAGAAAGAGACAGCCCAAGACAAAGAAGGGAACACAGAAAACCTGTGCTGATGCAGGACCTTCAAATGTCCAAGAAGAGCCTCCTGCAGACCAAGAGCAAACAAAAATACCAAATCCAATTCCGGAAGCTCCGACTCGACCTCAACCTCAGATGCCTCCTCAAAGCCAGAACGTATCTCAATTCCCTGCTGATTCCCAAGCATTTGAGATGGTGAGCAAGATGAGTCAATCTGTGCTCGAGGGAATGAAGTCCATGACTAATGTAGTTATGGCAAGCCAAGAGGAACAGCGAAAAAGGGCCGAAGAGGAACGTGAAGAGCGAAGGAGGGAGAGAGAAGAAGAACGCCAAGAGCGTAGGAGAGAAAAGGAAGAGAAGCGAAAGGAGAAGCAGGAGAAGGAAAAGAAAGAGGAGGAATTCAAGAAAATGATGATGGAAATAGAAGAGCGCATGCACAGAGAAAGATTGGAGAATGAAGAAAAGCAGCGCAAGATGATGGAAACACTGATGCAGGCACTCATCAGTCAACTTCCCAAGCCACCCCCACCTCCATCAGATGCAGCAGGACCATCGAATCAGCCAGGAGAGAAAACAGATTGAGTGTGTAATTGTCATATCAATCGAGCATAATTGTAAATATCATATAAGAGAATTTCATTTCCCTTGTGCAAAATCGTTCTGATTGCAGTGGAATCTCTTGTAATTGATATCATTCACTGTTTTAATTTTGGAATTTTGCAGTCCAAACAATTTTATTCTTGAAAAGATGTCTGCACAGTCCAAGATGAATAAGTGACTGTCAGGCCAAAAATATGCTGTGGACATACTCTGTATGTCAGCAGTGCCTCTTTACTGCTTTAAGTTAAATAACCAGCAAAAATATGCATAAACTTGCTCTAAATTCACATGATTGAATTTAGGCTTGTGATTAAATTTTCAACTTTTAAATTGGGATAATATAATTGAAGACATGCATGACATGAATTCTTAAGGTTTTGAGCTATAAAAATTTAATGATGCGATCAGCTTATTGGGTAATAAATCTGCATGTTAGAGATTTCTATTGAATAAATTGTTAGAACTAAGCTCTGATTAAATTTGAGAATATTGTATGACATGAATCAACCTAACCTTGTGAGATTTGAGCCATGAGTCATTTTTACTCATTTATTTTCTTTGATGTGTGAATCATTTTGATTAAAGGAAACTAGAACTTGCAATTGGGACCGATTCAAGACCATGCCATATTCCAAAAATCGAGCATATGATCGAGGCACCTAGAAACCAAAAATTTTTTGCCTTCTTTTGAAATCCAAACCCAAAAATATTTTCCCTTTAGGATTAACCAATTTGAGCCTATAAGCCTAATTTTTCTTTGAAGCCCTCTATATTATTCCTAGCCTTCTAAAAAGACCAAGAAATTCAAACCCAAGTGTGCAAGAATAAATTCTATCAAAAGGCATTGAATTTATGATCATCAATCCATATTAATCGGTATGTTATAAACCGATTCAAAAAAAAAAAGTTGAATTTCATTCAACACAAATAAATTGCAAATGACAAAGCAAATTAGACGTAGTCTAATGTCATGCAATAGAAAAGAAAAGAAAGAAAGAAAAATATTGATGATCATAAATTTTAATAAAAATATGCCAAGTCATGATGGAATGAGCTCTTGCCACTTCTTAGCCCAATAAATTCCCTTTCTCACCAATGTTACAACCGTATGCCCCGTTATAACCTTAAATAAGACCTCATGATCTCGATTTGAGGAAATGAGCCGGTGGCGAGTTGGTCTGATTGCAAGCTTATGGGATAATTTAATTAAATTGATTTTGAGTGTTCACTTATTAAAACCCCATCGAGAGCGAGTGAATTTTCCGATTCTCTTATATGTGATGCTCTGTTTCATTAAACATGTTCATGTCATCCCTTGATTCTGATTTTTAGTCTTTGCATCTTTCAAACATGATATTCATGAAGGGTTGATAATAATGTTTGATTTGTAGGCCCGATGTAGTGAGCAAGTATCATTTCATTAAACACTGCAATCAAGGGAACTTAATACTTGTAGTTTTTGGTTATCTTATCCCAATCCAAAAAGAATGTGATTTATGAAGCCACGAAAATGAATTGAATATGTAGAGTCCGTGTTCTTAGGAACATTGACTCTGACTGCTCGGGGACGATCAGTATTAAATGTGAGGATGTTGATAATGGCCAGAAATGACCATTATTTTCAATCCATTTCCGTGTCTTAAACGGGCATTTGATCGCATTCCGGTCTTACATTAAGTAAGAAAGCAGTAGAATTGGACTGATTTATGCATAATTGTAAAAATAATAAGCTGGTGTGAAAAAGGCATAAATACGTAATTTTATTACATATTTATGTTAGAAAAATCCAAAAACATGAGAAAAAGAAATGAAAAGAAAAAGGAATGAAAAAGATGGGGAAAAGAGAGAAAAGCCCACAAAAAGAACATTTTCGGCCCATCTGGCCCAATCCAGCAGGCCCAGGAGCACCTTTGTCGCGGAAGCTCCTTTGTCGCGATGCATGGTTCCGCGACCAAGGAATGTTCCGCGACCAAGCAGACTCAGATGAAGAGGAGACCAGCCAGGATACCTTTGTCGCGATGCCCTGTTCCGCGACAAAGGTCTATTCCGCGACAAAGATGCACTTTTAGAGACACAAGACCCAGTCGAGAAGCTTTGCCACATGCAGTGTGTTCCGCGACCAGAGTTAATGCTCCGAGACAAAGCTGTGATGTGTGTGATGTCTTGAGACACAATGGGCTCAAATCAAAGCCCATGAGCTTAGGGTTTCCCCTCTATAAATATGAGGTGTTTCCTTTGAGCTGGGAGTTGGAAGAATTTTAGAGAGAACATACACTCTTGAAGACAAGTTGGGAGCTCAGTTAGTTTAGTTTAGTTGAGGGTAGTTTAGTTAGGTTTTTTTTTCTTGTATTATTTAATTTATGCATTAGTTAGATGTAGTTTCTAGCATTTTAGTTTAGATAGCCAGTTTTTACATCTTGTTTCTTGTTCTAAACTTCTGCTTAGGGTTTAGTGATATCCAAAATCATGGGTATTAACAAACCCACTTAATAAGATGGGAGAATATTCTTGAAAAAGTGTCCCAAAAATCATGAAATGGGTCTCACACCCCATGGATCTTACTGCTTTCATTTTCTTTTGGTCATTTGATCCTTATTTTTCATTTTAATGCCACTGCTTGGTGGCTTTTCTTGGGATAATGTTGCATGTTTATGGGTGATCAAGCTTAGATTAGGGTTTCTTCAGTTTTAAGTTGTTTTATTTCTATTATGTTCAAGCATGTTCTAGCTAGATTCAAATTCTGTTTTGTCATTTTTAGCTTAGTTTAGCTTTTGAATCTGAAATGGGTGAGATCACACACAATGCATGCCACTGTTCCACCTTACTTTTCTGACATGTGTCCTGGACACACCTTTGTCGCGGAACAACTCTTGTCGCGGAACCACGTTCCGCGACTAAATGACACTTTGGCGACAAAGATGCCAAAGAACACTTGTTAGCAATATTTTGAAACCCTTGGTCGCGAAATAACTCTTGTCGCGGAACCACGTTCCGCGACAAAATCCTTGATTAGCGACCAAGGACCCAAACACTTGTGATTTTATTCTCGAGGGGCTTTGTCGCGAAGCAACCTTGTCGCGGAACCATGTTCCGCGACAAAACCTCTTGTTCTGCGACAAGAATCATGCCCTTGTCCAATTTTCAACCCTTTGTCGCTATACCACTTTGTCGCGGAACCATGTTCCGCGACAAAATTTTTGCTTAGCGACAAAACAAACCCTAATTTTCAAAAATATTAATTCCTCACATTCCCACCCTTTGTCGCGAAACCCTTGTCGCGGACCCATGGTCCGCGACACAAACTCTATTCCGCGACAAAGTGGCACCTTTTTGCCAAATTTTTATTCTTCATCTCACCCCATTAATTAATTGGACCTTTATATTAATATTTTGAGGTTGAAATCCAATGATCTCAACCCATGATTAATTGGATATAAAGAATTTTGTTCAATTCCACTAAAAGACTTTTCTACAAGAAATTAAACTCTCATGATCTAAGCATATAATCCGGACTGTAATTAATTAATTATGGAATGAGTGATTATTTAGACATGAAGGGTGATTATGGATTCAAATCCATACCCTTGCATGAGAAACCAATGTCTCTCATGCAAGATGACCCAAAAATATCTTTCTTTTATTTATTTTATCTTTCGCGTGTTGTGTGAAACAACTAGTAAGAGATATAACAGACTAATGTTGGCGGGTATTCCCACACGGATTACTAGCTCGTGGTCTGTATATTAATTATTAGATGTTATTTTGCATGGTCCGAATAGTGGTCGGTGGAAGCCTTGGCGGTTCGTCCATCCGGGATTATAATAGCTGCTCAGCTGACTTCTATCCGGATACAGTTTCTTTTTCTTTATCTTAATTTCAAACCTGAATTTTGAGCTGTAATACTACCAAATCGTGTCGATCAACACTGTTTGAATAGTATCACAGTAAGAAAACATGTAGGTTTTTCCCTCTTTTCACAGATTGTAGGAGTCTTGATGATAGCGATCACTGTTATTAAGATCTTCTGCTGTCTAAAATCATCCCACCTGGAATTGTCAGGACCTGGATAGCAGATGTTTGCAGTCCGGATCATCTTGACTATTCTTGTCATCTTTTTAGCCGAAATAAATTCTTCTCATCTCCGGCTATTTCATCTTTGTGTTCCAACTTCTGTCTAAACCCGCCTTATATTTTGGGTTATTTAATTTTACACTTCTCTATAAAATTATGCATGATATTATTATGTAAATATTGTGGTCAATATTATTTTGGGATCCTTCCCTTGGACATAGAAGTCTTGATTTTCTAATCAGATGTCTCATATTAAATTTCCAACAAAAATTCATTTATAAAATCCGGATCTAAGTAAGGGATAAATTCCACAGTCATGACTAATTCATATCCGACTGGGGGTTGATTTTGGGAAATTAGAAGCAGAGTCAGCGATTAGGTCTCACCTAGACTGAAAAGATCTGTGTTCTTATTGAGAGTCTAGTACCTGTTTAGGGAATGATTTTCAAACATCTATTATTTTCCAAAATTGCTGTGTGTTGGAAATCTGGTATTAAATATCACACTGAGATGGGGTCCACTTGGATTCAGATACGGTGTGATAGATAATTCTAGAGGAACAATACATAGGCCTTGGTTATTTTCTAAGATAGGGGTGAGTTCCTTTTAACTGCTATCCTCCTCTGCCAATGCCTATTCTTGAGTCCTGAGTGAGCGCATCCGGAACAAACTAATTTGTTAGTTCGTTTCATTAGTTTGTGTCTCATAACCACCCGAAGGGAAGTGAACACAGCAAGCGGTTCACGGAGATTAGGGAATTCTTGATCCACACCCAGTCATTCTGACTGGGGGCTTTCTTTTACTACCAGGGTCAGACTTTCAAAAACCTCCGAGTGATAGGATTTTAAGTGCTTTCTTTACCGCTTTCTTTTAACTGCTTTCTTTAGAGGTCACTCGGTTGTACTGAGAGTTGTGTAACTGCTACTAGGACTGAGAGTTAAGGAATAGTTCTGGGCTTGATTAGAATCTTTGGGCGTGACATGGGGGAATGATAACGGTACTTGACACTTCAATAAATGATTTGTCAGGTGTTGCTTGTCCACCACAGATGGCTAACATAGTCTTGCAAGGCATTGCAAGAGGAGTTGTAAGTTTGTGGTATCTTAGAGTTTGTTTTCTTAAGAGCATGTAAATTCTTACTGTAAGTACCTGTCTGATAAAGGGAACATGGTATAGAGAGCATGAAAAATTGGCTAACTGAATGGATTATCCCAAGCTAAGATCTGCGTAACAAAATGGAAGTTTAATTGTGTTTCATCTGAATCTTGTCCAATCCTTATTATTTTCTTCCTGTCCCTTCTGTCATCATTTAAATCTGCTTTCTTAGAATAATCTTAACCGCTTTCTTAGGATAATATTATTGCTTTCTTAGATTAAATTTAATTCGCCTTCTAGAATAATTTTATCTGCTTATTTTAATTGCTTTCATAGCTTAGTTTAAATTATGTCAAGTAGTTGGTAATTCAAACACACGCTGGAATCGAGTAACCGAGTGGAAAATCTTAGTAAACGATGTGGGCCCTGCTTCTATCGCACATCCTCCAGTGAACGATCCGGTCTTACTATAAATTACTGCAATTTTTGACACCGTGCGCTTTCGGGCCACAGTTTCTTAAACACGAGTAATAAAAACGTGACAACCTATAAATATATCCCTACTCACAACTCCGCCATCATAAATTGGTTTCATTAAATAAAATTGAAAACGAGGATTATGATTTTTCTGTCAAAAGTTTCATGGCAGGGAATCTCATGGCAAGAATTGATGAGAAGTATCATGGCACATATGCCGGGGACCCTCAGTGTGACAGGCTGAAGGTCAATCTATACCGGCTGTACCATGAGATTTGTCAACTGTTTCATGACAGAGAGGACCATAGCGCCATTTGAAATTATAGCACCACACTTGAGTAATAAAAAGAATAACAATCTTAATATATCCCTAAACCCCTTCCCGTGAATCATAACTCTTCCATTTAATAAATTTAACCTGGTATATTTTAGAAAATACTCGTGTGCGGAAATTGTCAAAAGTTTCAGCGGGATGGAAGGGGCGGATGTTGTCACAAGCTGGGAGGTTATGTTTAATAAAGTTGGTAATGAATTGCCTTCCGACATATTTTTTGTCCATTTTCAAAGTCCCAAGAACTGTGGCGGAAAAACTAGAGATGCTTAAAAGGCGGTTTTTTTGGAATGAATGGGAGGCTACGAGTCGGTTGCATACTGTGAAGTGGGACTTGATTTGCCTACATAGGGAGGATGGGGGTTTAAATATTAGGAATGTTGAGAACTTCAATCAGGCACTGCTGAATAAATGGAGATGGCGGTTTGGGGGGGAAAGCACACTTTGGCAAAAAGTGAAAGATGCTAAGTATTATGTAAGTGAGAGTCCTTTACTACCTGAGGCAAAAAGGAGTAGGTCTATGTGGGGTAGAATTTATAGTGGATGGGATAGTTTAGATCAGGGATGGTTGGGGGCAGTCTGGTTATTCATGTTGGGGATGGATGCAAAACAAGGTTCTGGTGGGATAGGTGGATAGAGGGGTGGAAGGAATCTACGAGAGATGTTCCCAAGAATCATTGCGTTAGCGGTGAACAAAAAGGGGATGGTTGCAGAGGCAGGGAAATGGTGTGGGATTGAGTGGGAATGGAGAATTGAGTTGAGAAGACAGTTGTTTGATTGAGAATTAGGGGTGTGAAGTAATTTTATGCAAGTCCTAAAGCAAACTAGGCTAAAAAGATTCTTGATGGACAAAGTGCGCTGCAGCAAGAAAGCAACGGGCAATTCTCAACTTGCTCTTATTGGAAACGGTCTGATGGGAATGGTGCAGAAAATAGGAAGAGGTTTTGGCTTAGGATGTGGAAAGTGAGGTGCCCTATGAAAGTGAAGGTCTTGATTTGGAAGGTATTTCATAATGCCCTTCCAGTTAGAGAAGTGCTTCTCAAGAGAGGATGTGTTCAACCAACAAATGCGATGTGCCCTTATTGCGAAAAGGAGATCGAGTCGTCTGATCACCTGTTCTGCAAGTGTAATGAGGTATGTACTTTATGTTATAGTGTTGTAGAGTGGTTTGGCTTTAGTTGGGTGGTTCTAGGGAAAGGAATAGAGTTGTTGGTAGGATGGGTTGAGGCTCTAGTTAAACAGAGGAGTAGGGAAGCTTGGTATTTGACGGGTTTAGCAATATTTTTGATGGTGTGGAAGCTGCGCAATGAGTTGGTCTTTAATGGAAAAATATTCGACAAGAAGTTGGCGGAGGAGATAATAAGGTGGAGGGTTACATTGTGGTGGCAAGCTTCGGGAGGAGGAACCGGGAGTCAGTACTGCTTGGAAGGTGCATGTCCTGGGGGACTGGCGTATTTGAGTGCCCAAAGGATCAAGATACCGCGTTGTGAATTGGAGTAGGAATATCCTGAAGAGGGTTGGTGGAAAGTTAATACGGATGGTTCGTCTCTATGGAACCCGGGGCCTGCTGGAGTTGGTGGAGTAATTAGGGATGATTGTGGAAATGTAATTTACATATTATCGGAATGTATTGGGTGCAAGGATTCTAATGAGGCAGAAATTATTGCAATCAATAGAGTATGCGAGGCTATTGTACGAGATCATGGGTTTCCAATTCCAAAGGTTGTCTTTGAAAGTGACTCACAAAATGTTGTGCATTGGTTAAGAGATCCAGAGAATGCTCCATGGAGATTCAACAAATATTTGGTACCTGTTTTGGCGGTCCTCCAGTGCGGGGGTATAGTAAAGGTGAAACACATCTTCAGGGAAAGGAATTCTCTAGCAAACTTTTGGGCTAGATGAGGTGCGACAGGGAAGGAGAGTATTGAAGTGTGGTTATAATTATATATCAATTTGTTGCATAGTAAAATTCTGTGTGTGGTGCAGGCTGTGTCTGTGAAGCAAGTTTTGTAATTCCCTTGAATGTGTAGTGGAATAGAGGGAGGGAGTTGGAAGTCGAGTATTTTGCTTGTGGTAAGAAAAGCCATATGTAAACGATGTGTTACATTAGGCTCTTAATAAAGAATTTTCTTCCTCAAAAAACAAAAAAATTCAGTTTTTAATGTTGGTAAGTATATATGCATTTCCATAAATATCCTTATCATATACTCCAATGATATATTTTTATTACCACCTACATATTTCGCGGCCAATAATAACACATGCAGCAGGGCTGAATTTAAGGAGTTCGTCCTAACAGAACCCACATATTCTAGTTATGCAATTTATGAAACAAAATCACAGTCACAATTAACTAAA
Source organism: Hygrophila difformis (assembly GCA_030278955.1). NCBI lineage: Eukaryota > Viridiplantae > Streptophyta > Magnoliopsida > Lamiales > Acanthaceae > Hygrophila > Hygrophila difformis. The sequence goes on along the minus strand of JAOANR010000266.1, from coordinate 1,581,119 downwards.
ACATAAAACATTGAATTATGCTACTAATTAACTAAAATTATCTAAAATATCGAATTATAGTAAAACATTGAATTAACTAAAATTAACTAAATCATTGAATTATAGTTCTGCATTGAAATGTTTTTTTACTGAACTCATTTTTCATGCAGTTTAATGTACATTTAAACCATTAATAACTCAAGTTTGGTACAAATAAAAATTATAAAAGTTCGATATTTAAAAACTACACGACGACACGAATCTTAGAAAAATTCCACATGACTATATTTTAACTATAATAAAACTTTAACAAAAGTTTGTGTATAAGTAGTAACACATTATCAAATGTCAACAATATTTCAACACATATGTATATAAATAGTAACACATTGCCAAACGTGCACAATATTTCAACACGGATGTAGTACTTAAGAAAGAAAAGGGGAAAGTAATAAAAAGGGCCATTAGAATGAGCCTATTCCACTTTTAGGCCATTATAAGTTAAATTTCCAGAATTAGGCCATTACAAACACATGTTGAATGAAATTAAGCCATAAGGACAAATTTGAAATTAATTAATAACCCAACAACTTTTTCTTTCTTTCATTTAAACCCCAATAAAGTTTGACTTTATTTACTTTAGTATTTTCTCAATATACTTAATTTTTCACTATATAAATGACACACAATGCGCTTGAAAATTGGTATCAGGGCCTAGGCTTTATTAAAGAATATATTAATTATATTATTTATAATATTTTATCTCTTAATGGTGAATATTTAATTATTTAATGGATTTATTTAATTGAAACCAACGAGTTATTTCCAAATTTTGGAAATAAAAATAGAAATTTCCAGAGGGAATTCTTGAACTTGTCTATAAGACAAGATTTTATCAAAAATAATTTTTTTCATGAAAATGACAGGAACTAACTAGAAAGAAATTGATCCGGATGGCTCTAAGTTCTCACAAGACTTAAGAGAAATTCAAAAGACGATTCAAGATTATGGTAACCGGGTATTAATTTTACCTGGAAAAATAGATAACTTGAATCAATCAACAGAAGAAATCTTGAAATTGTTTCAAGATTTAAAGAAAGAGATTTTAAATCTGAAATTTGATATTTCGGATATAAAAAAAAGGCAAAAGGATATTTCTGATCTTCCAAGAATAACCAAACCAATATTAGAGATGCATTCGGACCCGTACAAGCTTTACATCAAAAAGGTAAAACAACTATGGTTCCAAAGCAGAAATCACAAGAAGAGCTTATGATCGATCTCCTGAAAACCAGTCGAATGAGTGTTTCCAGAGCAGATTTATCACATCTAAAAGAATTAGCAGAATCATTTTCCCAACTTGGGGTTATGGATCTCATTAATGTAAAACCCAATGAAGTTCTTCAATTGGGTTATGCGGAAGAATCAGGATCCAACGTGACTCACAATGGACCGCCTGATGTCCCAATGAGGGAAAGTACAGACTTCCACATAAACATGTATCCTGAGGTGCATCTCAATGCAAGACGAAACCCAGGACGGAACCCGACTAGAGCACCAGAATCCACACCGTGGGCCAAGACGATGTTACAACCATTAAATCCATATGGCATAACACTGAACCTCGATGTTATTGACTTCCGAAATATCGAAGATCTGATCGACAAATGGGTAGCTTCAATGAAGATTGCAGCAACCATCCTGGATCTCGATAAAGAAAACTTTGTTAGATTAATATAGCTAAGTCTCGAAGGATCGGCAAAGCTGGGCTGGAAAAACTCCACGGCGGCTTTAAAGGAGCAAATACTCGAAGGAGAATCCAAAAGCACAATCTGCGAAAGATTTGGTCTCTTATTCAAAACCCATTTTGTAGGAGATGGTTATTTTGAAGAACAGAGAACCGAAAAAATCAAGGTCTATACCCAAGCACTATTGGGTATGGAGTTAAGAAGTATTTGCGCATTAGACGAATATATTTACTGGTTTCGTAAATACTATTTTCGGAGTAATATGACAGCTGAAGTAGCATGTCTCATGTTCTTTGCAAAGATCTGCAGCCCATGGAGAGAAATTATTGAATCGTACACAGTACCCCCTGGTACAGTAGATTCAATAGCCCGAAGAATGTCCTTTTTGAAGGATAAGCTCAGAGAATGGTGTCAACAAGCAGCAACCCAAAAGAAAATCAAGAGACTAAGAGGTAAAATAAAAAGAACCCCTCTTTGTTGTGAAAATAACGATTTTCCAACAATTATAGGAGAATCAGAAGAAAAGAGAAGAAAGAAGAAGAGTCGAGGCTCATGCAGTAAGAGTTTCAGAAGACCTCCATTTCGAAGAAGAAGAGCATGGTGGTCCAAGAGCAAGGCCAGAATATACAAAACTGGACAAAGAACGGGAACGATGAAGAGTTCATCCCAAGGCTCAACTAGCTCAGCAACAAGGAGCACGGGGAGAACGACGTCCAAGAGAACGTTCAGACGAACCCATACTCGAGCCAACGAAAGTTTCAAGGACCGCAACTGTTGGAAATGTGGAGCGAGAGGTCATATCTCATCCGATTGCCCTCAGAATCGGGAGATACGAATGTACGAAGCCACGGAGGATATCGTGGAAGCAGTCTACCATGGAAAGCTGGTACTAGTCTATCAGTTTGAAGACATCCCCTCGGATGAAAGAATCTACCAGGAAGAATTAAGAAGTGACTCGGACTCATATCCAGATGGATCTTCAACCGAGTCTGACTGAAGAGGACATGATTCAAACCACTGTAAACTTATCTGGATTCTTTTCAAGGATGAAGATCTCGAATCGAACCATGGAAAGAAAATGCGACAAGATTCCAACCTCAGCCCATATGACGGATTCAGAATTAGCGGGATTGGACGAGTTCTTAACCAGATGGGACTCAACCAGAGAAGACATAAGATCATCTACAAGGTAAGTGCAGGTGAGTTTGCAATTCCTATGGAACTTACTTGTAACGTTATGGATATGCAATTAATTCCTAAAGAAGAAATTCTTGAGGAATTAAGTAGAATGAAGGAGGAAATTGCCATTACTATAAAATGGATCCACATTGGAGCCATCGAAGTAGTAATTAAGGCAACCTTCAAAGAATGCATTGATTCTGAATTACATCTATCAGTCACTGATAAAAGAATCAATAACCTTAGAGATGGTCTTCTTGGGACTATGGTAGGAAATTTATATGCTGGGAAATTAATGTTTGACATACATTCCAGAATTTCATATAACTTAGCTGACCAAGATTTTAGCAGAGTTCTAACTCTTCATCAGGATTTCAAAAGAAAAGATCTGATGAAAGAAGGGAACATGTCATATTCTATAACTTATAGAATCTCTTATGCACTTTCCAATAGTCATAATTCTGACTTATTTCTTAGGAAAGAATATATAGAAATTCCTAGAATTTTTAAGGAATTTGCTAAAGTCATGCCTCCAAATCCTACCCAGATTCCAAGGTTAGGAGGAGTAGACATACAGATAAGAGATCATCCAATTCTAGACAGATCAACGAGTGCTAGAATTGAGTATGCAAACCGTATGTCTTTTTTGGAAGACAGAATTATGGCATATAAAGGAAAGGAGTTCATCAAAGATCTAACTCCTCAATCCATCGGGGTAGATAATATAAAGATTAAATGCCCTGAAGGATGGAAAGAAATACGAGTAATATTTGACATCACTGAAAAGATTAACCGTTTTCCATGTGATGGCTTATACTACTTGCAGCAGCCATCGATTGGAACCTATGAAGGAACAATTGAAATTGCAGGACACGAGATCAGAGTCATAGGCACCGCCGGAAAAGACAATGGGGTTATGATTTTGGGACTAAGTTTTCTCAAAAATCATAAACCATGGGTAAGAAAGGATAATTGTATAGAATTTAATATTAAGGGTCATACTATCAGAATTAAATGACAAGTCCATTTTCCATTTATATCTCAGTAGGGATAACATATGAACAATATAAGTCAGAATATTTTGCAGCTTATATTGATTCAGGATCAGGTATTTGCAAGGCAAAACCATGAGTTTTCCCTAGCGAAGCTATGGAATCATTACCCATTATTGCAGGAAGAGATTTTTCCCAAAAAATCTTAGTACTAAATAAGGGTATTCGACAGGCCAATATCATGATTGGAGGAGCATTTGGCACACTTTGCTATAAGGTAAAAACGCCTCCTATTTACTTTCATGATACAGGAGCATATATTTTGTTAGGGAATAATTTCATACGTTCCTTTACAAAATATGTTCAAGATAACAAAAGAAATTTGTTAATATTTACCACAAGTTGTGGAATTGAGATACACGTGTTGCGCAGAGAAAAGGCATTCAACATGTTAATGCCTATATTATTTCGCCGCAAACGTGGTGATAATGATGCCAAACTACCCATCCAAAAATGCAGGATAAAAGAAAGTTTGGTAAGGCTTTGTTGTCTTTTAGACAGCAAGGATTCGATGAAGCTTCTATTGAAGAAATTATAAACCTCAAAGAAGCAATGCAGGAGATGAAGTCATTAAATATAACTTCATTAGACATTGATGGGGAAACTAAATTATCCCTCAAAAATGTCAAAAGAATTATCCAGAGAAACTTTAACGAGGATCCTCTTAATAAATAATATAAATATGAGTATGTTCGATACAAACCCATCTTAATGAATATGCAGGATAAGAAAAATATGTAGCAAATTATCAAGGAGCATATCGATCTTAAACTCATCGAGTCTGGAGTCTCAGCTTATAGTAGCCCTGGATTCTTGGTAAGAAACCACGGTGAAATAAAAAGAGGTAAACCCAGGTTGGTAATAAACTATCAATGTATTAATAAAATAATACAGTTTGATGGTTATTACATTCCGAGTAGAGAACACTTAATTGATTGCATCAAAGGTGCTAAAGTGTTTTCTAAATTTGATTGCAAATCTGATTTCTATCAGATTAAGATGGAGAATGAGTCGAAAGAAATTCACAGCATTCTCCACCCCCACAAGGGCAATATATTTTGAATGTTATGCCAATGGGGCTTTCTAATGCCCCTCCGATATTCCAAAGAAAGATGGATAATCTATTTAAAGATTATCTAGAGTTTATGTTCGTCTACATAGATGACATTCTGATTGCATCTCGAAATATCAAAGAGCATATTAAACACCTTAAAATATTTTCAGATGCATGTCACAGGGAAGGTCTTGTTCTCTCTGAGAAAAAGGCTACTATTGCTGCTAACAAAATTAAATTCTTAGGAGTTCAAATTGATGAAGCAGGGATAGAGTTACAGGAACATATTGTGGAGAAAATCCGCAATTTTCCTGACATATTAAAAGAAAGAAACAACTTCAGAGTTTCTTGGGAGTTGTAAATTTTGCAGGAATGTTTATAAAAGACCTTGCAAAATATATAAATGATTTTAGACCACTCCTAAAAGAGACTGAAAGCTCTAGATGGAAATGGGAAGAAATCCATACAAAGAGAATTCGCGAACTAAAGCAAGTCGGCAATAGCTTGCCGAAACTCGCAATACCTCAAGATGAGGATGAATTGGTAGTCTATACAGACGCCAATGACTTTCGACGGGCAGGAGTGCTCATGAGAAAAACAACTACGGGGCAAGAACCCTGTAGATACACAAGAGGGTTGTTCACTGAATAACAAGCCAAATTTTGGCACATTAATGAAAAAGAATTCTTTGCAGTATGGAAAACATTTAAAAAATGGTCTTTATTCTTACTCGCAAAGAAATTTATTTTAAAGGTTGATAATACTAATGTTAGGGCTTTTCTTAAAAATAAACTTGAATAAAAAATTGAAAAAGCTCATATTATCAGATGGCAAGCTGAATGTCAATATTATACTTATGATATTGATGTTATAAAATCTCATGAAAATGTTCTTGCAGATTTCCTGACGAGAGATGGAAGCATTTTAAGCTGATTCCATCATTACGAGATTCAGGCACCTCAGAGAAAACCTAGAGAAGCTATCAAAGCATATTGGGCAGCTGGATATCAATGCAAAAGCAGCTCGCCAAATACAACAGAGCGATGTGGACATGGTCCGCAATGATATACGAACATCCCATATCGCAATGACAATGCTATGGGAATCGGTACTCGAGCCAATCAGGAAAGCATCAGCTTCTCTGGTTAACAAAGAGAAACGTGCCCAGCAAACAAAAGTGGTCACGTATGAAGAAGCAGATTCAAGCAATGCTTCAAAAGAACAATTATCGGACACCAGTAAAAATATTGAGCAAGAGGAAAGTCACATTTCTGAAAGCTCAAGTCAACCCGTTGCCTCTGGGGTAAAAGAGGAAGAAATTAACCTTAGGCCAATGACAGGCACCTCTAAGGTTAATTCAGAGGAGAAGGTCCTTTCTACAGCCTGGCTGGACTACCAAGGCAAATGGGAACAACTGGTTTCCAAAAGAGGAATTAACCCGAGCAAGACGGTTATCGAGACATCGGAAGATACAACAGGGTCTGGATGCTCCAATGATCGAAGCCAGAAGAGGTTCGAAAGTGGTATGACTTTGGGGCACTAGCATCTTTCCATACTACATCACTAGGATTTCCGGAAATCGAAAAACTTCCGGGATGGATAAGCAGCGCGGTGCATGAATCCTGGCAGAACAACCCGCACCTGCAAAGAGGAGATATTCTGGAGCTTAAGTTCATTTCAGCGGCACCAGAAATAGTCGGGAAAGGTTCTTATCCGGTCTTTCACTTTATTAAATTACAAAGACCTGATATGATTGCCTTCAACAGAGTTAAGTTTATCGATGAGAAGGCACCATTAGTATCTTCAATCAGCGAAGATGAAATCTCCACCAGACGAGCATGGGGATTCTGGGTCTGTCTCACCGAGATGAAAAATGTTAAATATCCGTTTAAAATATTCTCAAACAATTTAAATGGATCGTTCATGGTTAATTCTTTAACAGGGAAAAGCACATAGTTTGCGGAAACCTCTTTCGAAAAGAAGAGGTTATTCATCTGGGAAAACAAGTTGCTAGCAACCGAGTCTATGATGCATCCTGTGAAACCACATTTAAATGAGCTTAAATTGCACTAAAATGTGTCTAAAATGCATGCATGTCACCTTATTTTTAGGGTTTTTAGTTTATATTTAATGTAATTTGTAAATATTAATAATCATGGTTAAATTAAGCTTATGTGAGTTCAATTTACCATGTTTTATGCTTTTTAATAAGACTTTGGCAAATCTAATACATTGCAATGATGTTTCAGGCATTAAAATGAAGAAAGAAAGATGTTCGGAGGATAAAGAATATCAAATTCGGATTTTTCAACACTGGAACGTGCCCAGGATGCGCCACATTAACATGGCGGCGCCCAAATAGACCTCAGAGCGCCACCTAGGCGCCGTTTCAATACTTAGAAAAATTTCGGAGATGAAAAAGCTTCAGGATGCGCCGCACGTGCATGGCGGCGCCGGAAACAGCCCCTGAGCACCACTTTTGGCGCCGCAATCTGAAATTGTGGAAAATCGTCAGGATGCGCCGAGCCTCCTTGGTGGCGCCGAAATACCCTCCGGAGCGCCACCTGGCGCGCCACAGTCGCGGTTTAGCAGTTTTCTAACCTCCTGAACTCGGTTTTTAACACTGTTTCTTCCTCATTTTCGACATTCAGACTGCAATATTCGATAGAAACAATCTGTAAAAACTCTAACAGTGGGAGAAGAAGGCCTGAAACACAAAATCAAGCCGGAGGAATTGGACAGAATGCTGTTCTGATCGAGTTCTTCCTATTCTAGGTGTTGCCTTTCTTTTTCTTGCTTTGTAATGTTATGAATTTGCCTCTGAATGTAATCTTCTATCATGTTTCGAATTTGTAGATGGATTTCTATGTTGTTCGTGTTAGGAGTGATCTAGAACGGGAGTTCAGAATCACTTTCGAAGTACGGATTTATATTTTATGGAAGCAATAATAATGACCGATATTTATATGTTTAATCTGGATTAATCTGTAAGAATGTTAGAATTTAAATTAGGATTACTTGTTGGATGCCTGCAATTGATCGATGATTCTGTCTTGGCAAAAATCTGATATTTCCATTCTTAATGTGCTAATCTAATTATGATCGATCATTCTGTAATTCCTATTTTTAGTGATCTGACAATAATCCTAATCTGTCTGCATTTTAATATTAGTAACATAATCCACTTTACCATGTTTTTATTAATCTTTTACCATGTTTATTAGATCATTTACACTATTCTGCATAATTTAAATGTGAGAATCTAATTCTGTGAGTTCTGCTTTGCTAAATCGGGAGATAACAAGTAGAATCTATATTTTAGTACCGGTATTGGGAATAAATTACATTAAAAATGGATTCTGGCATGTATACAATGATTTGGGAAATGAAATGTGTCTTTTAATCGCTATACGAAAATTTGTATGCTTGGGAAAGACTCAAATTTAGGCCTAGAATGATGATTGCATAATGTTAGATAATTTAATTAGCTTCCATGAAGTCCGTTTAAGCATAATTTGAATTTTAGGAAGTTACTATATTTTTAATCTTTATAAAATATTTAAATTTTAAAGAAATTGATCTTTTTTAGACATTGGAAAATGCTATATCAATATGCAATTTCTCTTTTATATAAAGACGACAATATTTAAAATATTACAAGCATCTCCCATTTATATTTTTATTAATTAAAATTTTAAACTTGCTTTATTTTTAAATTTAATGTCTCTATTTTAATTTAATCAACCTTATAATTAAACAAAATCTTTTAAAATATGTAAAATATATTTAATAAACTTAAAAATAATTAAAATATTTACCGGAATGAAATAATATTCTGAAATTCTCTGTGGTTCGACTCGGTTATTTACCGATTTTATTACTTGATAACAACCATCCGCTTGTGGTTTAAAAATGAGTAGTAAAAATAATTCATCAAGTTTTTGGCACCGTTGCGGGGGAGTTTATTGTGAATTTTTTAGTTGTATTTAGTTTATTAATTAAATTTAATTAAATATTAATTTAACTGTTACTTATTTTATCTTATTTTTATTTAATAATTGCAGTGCGAAGCAAACAAGCAGAAATAGCTTATGATCCTGAAATTAAACGTACCCTAAGAGCAATTAGGTTAGGAAAACGTAGAAGACCAGCTCAGTTGGAAATACTAATTAACTCATCCTCTGATGAAGAAGACTATTCTCCAACGACTGGAGTTTAACAATCCAAACTAATCAATTAGTTGCTCAGTTCAATAGGCTAAAAATGACAGAGAATAATGAAAATAATAGGGGTAATAATGGAGGTAACGGTGGTGATGTGGAACATGATGAACAAGCTGAAATGACCATTGAGGAATATTTACAAGGAACTAGTGGAAATCTCCTCAATAGAACTCAAAGGCCAGATGTAGATGCCTTAAGTTTCACACTTCAGCCAGCTTTAATCACAATGGTTCAGGTAAATCAATATAATGGAGCTCCTACTAATGATGCAGTAGAAACATAAGAAATTTCCAGGATTATTGTGACACAGTGATGATAAATGGTGTTACTAGTGATGAAATTAAGTTTAGATTGTTCTCATTTTCACTTAGGGATAAAGTTAAAACTTGGTATAACTCACTTCAATTAAGGGATGTTACTACTTGGGATAAAATGTTAGAAGCTTTCTTAGAATATTTCTTCCCACCTTCTAAGGTTTTAGAATTGCAAGAAAAGATCAAAAAACTTGTGCAAGATGAGGATGAGACTTTACTTGATGCATGGGATAGATACACCACCTTATTGGCTAGATGTCCAAATCATGGCTTTGAAGATTGGCAGCAGATGCACTTTTTCTACAATGGATTGTTGGATCATTGGAGGAACTTGTTGGATGCAGCAGCTGGAGATTCTTTTCTATCTATAGGACCATCTAGAGCTAAGGAAATAATTGAGTAAAAGATATCTAACATGAAGAAATTTTCTGTTAGAAAAATGCTAGAAACAAATCAAAAGCGGGGTTATATGACGTAGAAGAGACAGTTGCTATGGATTCTAAGTTAGATGCTCTGATGAGAGAGGTTGCTTCACTGAAGAAAGTCAAGCTAAGGTTGTGAGATGTGGTATTTGTCATGGGCCTCATGAGTCATCAGCCTGTCACCTGCTCGATCAAGGACTTCAAGAGACTATGCAGTGTGAGGGGACTGAGAAGCAAGTGGAAGATGTGAATTACATGGGAAATAGGCAGCAAAATTACAACCAAAACTGAGCTCAAAATCAAAACTTCTACCCGAATCAAAATTCTCAATTTCAGCAAAACACTTACCCACAAAATAACCGTCCATCTTACCCACAAAACCAAAATCAAAATTTCCAAAATCAAAATCAAAATCAAAACTTTGATCAAAATAAAAATCAAAATCAACCCTTTTACCCAAACCAACAGCCAAGAAACTTTCAACCTCAACAACAGCTGCAACAGAAACAAGAAGGAGATGAGGTCAATTTAAAAGAATTAATGAATAAAATTGTGTCTCAACAACAAACAATTCAACAAATGCAAGCCTCAATGAGAAATCTGGAAGTTCAAGTTGGTCAAATTGCTAGGAACACCTCAAATAGACTGCAAGGAACTCTACCTAGTATGTATGACCCTAATCCGAAGGAACAGTGTAAAGCTATCACTTTAAGGAACAAAAAGGAGCTACTAAATCCTTACCCTACCTTAGATGACCCAAAGGTTTCAGCTGATACTGTAGACGGTCAAGGTGAGGATACGGAGGAAGAAAGTCAGCGGAAGAGTACTGAGGAGCCTAAGGAGAGTGAGAGACTTAGTGTTGATAAGAATAAGGATAAGGGAAAGTCTACTGTTCCAATCAAGTCATATCAGCCACCTATTCCATATCCACAGCGTCTTAAAAATGCTAAGGAAAGTGTTTAAAAATTTAAGAATTGACATTCCTTTCTGATGCTATAGCACAAATGCCCATTTATGCTAAGTTTTTAAAAGAAATTCTATCAAAAAAGAGGAGTGTAGATGATGAAGAGAAAGTGACACTAACAGGGGAGTGTAGTGCAATCTTACAAAGAAGGCAGCCTACCAAATAAAAAGACCCAGGGAGTTACACCATTCCGTGCATTATTGGCACTAAAGAATTCAATAAAGCTCTGTGTGACCTTGGCTCTAGCTTTAATTTGATGCCTCAACACGTCTTTAGAGAACTTGGAGTAGGAGTTGTAAAGCCTACTAGGATGCAGCTACAGCTTGCTGATAGATCCATTAGGACACCTTTAGGCATTGTAGAGGATGTTCCTGTTCAAGTAGAGAGTTTCATTTTCCCTGTTGACTTCGTGGTTCTTGATATGGAGAAAGACATGGATATTCCTTTGATTTTAGGTAGACCATTTTTGCAAACTGGGAGAGCTATGGTTGATATGGATGATGGTAAAATTACACTTAAAGTAGGTAATGAACAAGTGTCGTTTGATATTTCTAAAACAACTAAAACACAACGCGCTAGTTCTGATACCTACTCATGTAATAGAGTGACAACTATCTATCAAGATGATGAGGTGATTGAGAGAGAGTTCTTTGCTAGATATGATCCCTATAGGAAATTTGCGCAGTTAAAGGAGAGTTGTGAGGACTTAGCTGAAAGTAAGTGTGAGGGAGGATTACCTGTGCAAGTAGCATGTGCAATAGAAGAGTCTAAGTTAGTCCCATCTGTTGAAAAGCCGCCTACATTGACTTTGAAAGAGCTGCGATCACATTTGAGGCATATTTTTCTTGGTAAGAATGATACATTACCTGTTATTGCAAGTAATAAATTAAATGATGATCAATTAAATGCATTAACCCAAGTGTTGAGTAAGCATGTTAGAGCAATAGGTTGGACGATAGCTGATACCAAGGGACTGAGTCCAGCATTGTGCACACACCGGATTTACATGGAGGAGAACGACAAGCCAGTGAGACAGCCCCAAAGGAGACTGAATCCACATCTACAAGAAGCTGTAAGGGCAGAGGTGATTAAACTACTCGATGCAGGTATTATCTATCCTATTTCTGATAGTCAGTGGGTGAGTCCAGTGCAAGTAGTGCCTAAAAAGGGAGGTATGACTGTGATTAGAAATGAAAATGGTGAATTAGTACATACTAGACCTACTACTGGATGGCGTGTTTGCATTGATTATAGGAGATTGAATGTTATTACTAGGAAAGATCATTTTCCACTGCCTTTTATTGATCAAATGTTAGAACGTTTAGCTGGTCATGAATTTTATTGCTTTTTAGATGGTTATTCTGGTTATAATCAAATTCCAATTACACCTGATGATCAAGATAAAACTACATTTATATGTCCCTATGGTACATTTGCATATATGAGATGCCATTTGGTTTGTGCAATGCACCAGCTACATTTCAGAGATGCATGATGTCAATATTTTCTGACTTAATTGAGACATGCATTGAAGTATTCATGGATGTTTTTTCTGTATTTGGTTCTGACTTTGAAAAATGTTTAATTAATCTTGAACAAGTGTTGATTAGATGTGAGGAGTCAAATTTAGTTCTCAATTGGGAAAAATGTCATTTTATGGTTAATGAAGGAATTGTCTTAGGACATAGGATATCTAAAAATGGCATTGAAGTTGATAGGGTTAAAGTAGAAGTGATTGCTAAAATTCCACCTCCTAATAATTTAAAAACTTTGAGGAGTTTTCTGGGACATGTTGGATTCTATAGAAGGTTTATAAAGGATTTTTCTAAAATTGCATTGCCTCTATTTAAACTGTTGTGTAAAGATGTTGAATTGATTTTACTAATGAGTGTGTTGAGGCATTCAATAGGATCAAAGAAGCATTGGTGACTGCACCAATTATTCAGCCATCTGACTGGAGCCTGCCATTTGAAATCATGAGTGATGCAAGTGACTTCGCCGTTGGAGCAGTATTGGGTCAACAAAAGGATAAAAAGCTACATGTTATTTATTATGCTAGTTAGGCTTTAAATTCTGCACAACGAAATTATGCTACCACTGAAAAAGAATTATTATCTGTTGTATATGCATGTGAAAATTTTAGATCATATCTGATTGGCTCTAAGACTGTAGTTTACACTGATCATGCTGCTATTAAATATCTATTTACAAAGAAAGATGCTAAACCACGGTTAATTCGATGGGTATTATTGTTACATGAATTTGATTTGGAGATTAAAGATAGAAAAGGCAATGAAAATCCTATAGCTGATCACCTGTCGAGATTAGAACATGAAAAAGGGGAAGAAAAATTAATAAATGATTCATTTCTTGATGAAAATTTATATTTAATAAACAATACTTCCTCTGATCCATGGTTTGCTGATTTTGTAAATTATTTATCATGTGGTTTAATTCCTGATATTTTAAATGGCATAGTCAAAAACAAAAATTTAAAACTGATGCTAAATATTTTATTTGGGATGAACCTTATTTATTTAGACTGTGTGCAGATCAAATCATAAGGAGATGTATCCCTGATGAGGATTTTGAGAAAGTTTTAAAAACATGCTACGAAGGACTTGGAGGAGGACATGTTGGACCGAATAGGACGGCTCATAAGGTACTTGAAGGTGGTTTATATTGGCCTAACATTTATCGTGATGCTAGATTTTTTGTGCAAAAATGTAATGTATGTCAAAGGGCTGGTAATATCACTAAAAGAGATGAAATGCCTTTAAAATGAATAATGCCTGTTGAGTTGTTTAATTTGTGGGGAATTGATTTTATGGGTCCGTTTCCACCATCTAATGGTAAATTATATATTCTAGTTGTTGTAGAAAATGTGTCAAAATGGGTAGAAGCTGAAGCATGTGCTTTGAATGATTCTAAACAAGTGATTAAATTCCTGAAAAAACAAATTTTTACTCGTTTTGGTGTGCCTAAAGCAATCATTAGTGATGGTGGGTCTCATTTTGTTAATAGGGTTGTTAATCAATTGCTATCTAGATTTCATGTTCATCATAGGATAACAACACCCTATCATCCCCAAGCCAATGGTCAGATAGATGTCACTAATCGTGAGATTAAAAAGATTTTGGAAGCAACTGTAGGAAAATCTAGAAAAGATTGGGCTTTTAAGTTAGATGAAGCACTATGGGCTTATAGGACAGCATTTAAGACACCTATAGGTATGGCCCCTTTCAAATTAGTTTATGGTAAAGCTTGTCACTTACCTTTCGAACTTGAGTTTAAATCATTGTGGGCAATGAAAAAATTGAACTTTGAATTTAAAGAAGCTCAAGAGAAAAGAAAGGTTGATCTTAATGAGTTAGAAGAAATTAGACGTCATGCATATGACAATGCTCTAATTTACAAGGAAAAAACAAAACTTTATCATGATAAGTTGCTTAGGCCGAAGGTGTTCGAAGTTGGTCAATTAGTGCTTTTATATAATTCTAGATTTAAAGTGTTTCCTGGTAAATTGAAAACAAAATGGTCATGGCCATTTAAAATTGTGAAAGTGTTAGATAGTGGTGTGGTTGTCTTAAAAGCTGAAGACGAAAGGGAATTCACTGTAAATGGTCAAATACTTATACATTATTTTGGAGATGAAGCTAAATTCATCGAACAAATTAATGTTAAGCCTTTGATTATTTAAATCTGCTTATTAAAATGAATGCATGGCATTTTATATAATTTATAGGTTTGTATTTAATTAATTAAGAATTATAAAAATCAATAAAAATTATAAAATGAAATAAAAACAAAAAAAATTTTAGATTTCATTGTTTATGTGCTTTATGCTTTACATTTCAATTATACTTATTTTCTTAAATTTTAGTTTGAATTGTCTTGGCATATTATTATTTATGTTTAATGTTAGTTCAAATGATGCCTTAGTTTAAATTATGCTGCTTTTGATTTTAATAATCCTTATGGTATGTTTACTTTGATCTAAGTGAATCATGGTTAATAAAATTAGAATAGTAATGATAATACCAAGTAAAACAGAAGCTAAAAAGTGCTAAATTTAGAGAATGAATGATCCGGAAGATGAGGAAGATTGTGAATAGAGCTTAGACCTGCTAAATTAGGAAGGGAAAAATAATCTTCCATCTGACCAAAATTGATCTGAAATTTCGAGTCCAAAAGATTCAGTTTAGGCGCCACATCTTCAGTATGGCGCCTGGATTGAGCGCCACATTGGGGCGCCAATTCTCATTCAGCATCAGCCTATGCGCCGCTTCTGCAATGCGGCGCCATAATTAGCTTTTTAGCGCCATTATGGCGCATGATTCTGAGGATCAGAATGCTAATTCAGTTCTGACTCGATATTTAATGCCCGAAATTCATTCTTTTTCATTCATATCACTCAATATTGAATGGTCTTATCTTCTGTTTGCTGTTAAACCACTATTCTGTGTTATGGTCAAATAAGTAAGTAATATAATCACCCTAAACCCTAAACCCTAAACCAGAAGAAGATGTAGTTGAGTCTCAAGAAGAGGCAATTTCTCCTGAAAGAACCAAACGTTCTCGTGGTGCTCAAGCAAAGAAAAGGAGCCATAATAGGAAAGATGACACACCACCTTTGAAGGAATTAATGGGAGAAATCTTCAATCTTGCAGTGTTCATCAGTCAAGAAGCGTACTCAACTTATCAAAACATGAAGGAAAAGTGGATCATCCAAGACAAAGGTTTTACTGATGAGGACATGGATCGAGTAACGGTTCATGACGCTTTAAGGACCCGAGGATGGATGAAGTTTTCTGATCATCCAGATGCAATATTCTCATTGGAGCTTACGAGACAATTTCTGGCCAATGCTCGGTTTGAACCCTTTACTTCATGGATTCGGGGAGTACCTGTGCCATATGGTCCTGAAATAATCAACCGGATCTACAACACTGTGGATGTTTCTTGCCCGGCTACAAAGAAAAAGAAATTCTGTGAGCCTATTTATTCTGAAGATGGAGGACCGGAGCTAGAAAAGAAAATATTGAAGGATATGTTTGAAAAGAAAAAGAAAGTAGTTTACATTGAGAATTCCAACAATGAGAGAGTGGAAGCTACATTGATGGATCCCCCTCTTTATCAATTCTATCTGCTCTACAAGCATAAGATCTATCCTACTTCACACACTTCCCAACCAAATGCAGAGGAGTTATATTTTGTGTATTGTGTGAAGAATGGACTGCCTATTGATGTTGGTGAGTTGATAGCCGGTGAGCTGGAGACTATGAGATCCGATGCAGCAAGATCTACACTTGGTTTTCCAGGGCTTATTTGGGATCTTTGTGAGAGAGCTGGAGTAAATTTGGAGGCTTATGATCGTGACTTGGCGAGGAAACCTCTTATTTCTTTCAAAAGATTCTTCGATACGCCTAGAGTGAGATGTGCAGAATTAGCTTACCCAACTTCACCCCGAAGGGCACCTAGGGCATCTACCCATCATACTGATATACCTAGTACATCTGGTACCAGTGTAGATCCTGTTGTGGTGGCACTGAATGGGATGACTTATGAGATTCATCAGCTTCGAGTCGAGATGAAGAGAAAGGAGGATAGTACACAGACACAGCTTGCACGACTTTCTTCCAGACTTGAGCACTTCATGTCTTAAGAGTTAGGTGATCGATATGTCCCTCCTATTGATCCGAGCTCTAATGGTGGTGATTAGGGGTGGGCGTCGGGTCGGGTTTGGTGGGTTCGGGTTAGTCGGGTTCGGGTTAATCGGGTTCGGGTAGAAAAATAAATTACCCACCCATTACCCGACATTGGTGGGTACCCGACACGTCGGGTACCCGATCGGGTCGGGTACCCACTTCGGGTACCCACTCTTTTTTCTAAAAAATTAAAGAAAAACCTTTTTTTTTAAAAAAAACAAACTATTAAAGAAACTTTGATAAATTCAATAATCACCATCATAATTTACAATTTACAAATTAATAAGAATGAGAACATACTCATTCATTAACGAATAAAAGACAAGAATTGACTAATAATATTTCGAAAAAAATAGGGATTGAGGTTTTACCCTTTTGGTTTGCATAAAATTATGTAATTAGAAATACTAAAAAATAAATACTCTCTAAATTGTGGGAAATTTTTTTTAAAGAAAAAGATAGACATTTTTAATAAATAAAATAAAATATTTTTTTTTAAAAAAAGTCGGGTAATTCGGGTACCCGATCGGGGAATTCGGGTTCATTTGTAAAACCCGATACCCGACCCGATCTACTAACTTCGGGTTCGGGTACCCGACTTCGGGTTTTTTCGGGTTCGGGTACCCAACCCGATCCCAATATTTTTCGGGTTCGGGTCGGGTACCCGATTAACCCGCCCCGTTTGCCCACCCCTAGTGGTGATGGTGATACTAGGGAAGCTGAAGTAGCTGATTCGGATGGATCTTTGAGGTTCTAGATGTTTAGATAGATAGGAGTGATTTCTTTTGCTAAATTAGATTAGAGAATCATGGTTGAATTTGTTTTGCTATTATGTTGCTTAATTTGATGTTGGCATTTTCGTGTTGCTTTTGCTTAGATTTGTGGTATTTTGATTTTGGTGAATTTATAAATTCAATATTTTATTAAATCTGTCCATATTTATTTAATTGGTTAAAATTGCTAATATATGTTAAAATTCTGAAATTTAAATATTAAATATTAAAAATCTGAATTTAAATAAATTATGGATGATATTTAATTATTTTACTTACTTTAAAATTCACCATGTGCACTAACAGTTGTCTTTTGTTTAAGTAAATGCCATATGAAAATATTGAGAAGCAGGATATGCCAACGAAGAAGCAAAAGGGGACAGTCATGATGAGAAGTGAAATCCTCAAGTCTAAATACTCCAAGTGTGATCTTTTCATATTTTATGTTTACTAATCTGCATGAGGTAATTTGATAAGAGCTTGGTTATATTTCAATATTTTACTATGCTTTGAATAAATGTGGTACATATATTATATGAATATATTAATTATTTTAGATTTAAATGTGTTTTCACAGTGGTGCTACTATCACATCACTGCCAATCTGGAGAAAATCAAAATAAGTCTAAATGTTCTGCTTAGATCCGATTTTACAACTTAATGAGTATTAGGTTTCTTAGTTTAAAGTACTAGACTTTGTTAAACGGTCATGTTAGTTGTTCGAACCTAGGTGATAATTCTATTTACCTTGCAGAAAACTTTTTGATTAATTGGACTAGTTTATTTGTTTTGTGGAGAGTCATCATTATTTATATATAAATATGATCGTTCCAAGTCTTCTTAAATGTTTAGTTACACATAAAGTCAGAGTAAAACCCCCATTAAAAAAAATATTTATTAAATCTTGCAAAAAGAAAAGAAAAAAATATATAAAAAATGCAAGATCAAAAAAAAAACTGAAATAAAGGGGTATTAAACAGAAATTTATAAAATCTTGACTATATGACTGGCACGTATTCTTAGACATGAGTAGCTTTTGGAATTCAACCGTCTACAACTCGGCCAAAGTGTCAAGAATAATTGTGAAACCGAGTCATTAATTGAGCATATTTGAAGTCTGGAATAGAAAAGCATATTTACATTATTCACTTTCCCATTTCAAGTTGCTATGTGTAATTAATCTATTTTCTGTATTGTAAGTGCTTTGGATATCTGATTTTGACAACTGATGCATGACAATTTACCTTGTTCTAGCACATTAAACTGTTGGACCCTTTTTACTTATTGTGTTGTTGAAATCTATGATTTGACAGAACTATAAAGACTTTATCTTTATTATCTTGATTGTCATGTTGATGTGTTAATTGATTTCATTGCTCAAGGGACGAGCAATAGTTAAGTGTGAGGATGTTGATGCACCATGTGAAATCACATTTAAATGAGCTTAAATTGCACTAAAATATGTCTAAAATGCATGCATGTCACCTTATTTTTAGGGTTTTTAGTTTATATTTCATGTAATTTGTAAATATTAATAATCATGGTTAAATTAAGCTTATGTGAGTTCAATTTACCATGTTTTATACTTTTTAATAAGACTTTGTCAAATCTAATACATTGCAATGATGTTTCAGGCATTAAAATGAAGAAAGGAAGATGTTCGGAGGATAAAGAATATCAAATTCGGATTTTTCAACACTGGAATGTGCCCAGGATGCGCCACATTAGCATGGCGGCACCCAAATAGACCTCGGAGCGCCACCCAGGCGTCATTTCAACACTTTGAAAAATTTCGGAGATGAAATTGTGGAAAATCGTCAGGATGCGCCGAGCCTCCTTGGTGGCGCCAAAATATCCTCCGGAGTGCCACCTGGCGCCCCACAGTCGCGGTTTAGCAGTTTTCTAGCCTCCCGAACTCGGCTTTTAACACCGTTTCTTCCTCATTTTCGACATTCAGACTGCAATATTCGATAGAAACAATCTGTAAACACTCTAACAATGGGAGAAGAAGGCCTGAAACACAAAATCAAGCCGGAGTAATTGGACAGAATGCTGTTCTGATCGAGTTCTTCCTATTTTAAGTGTTGCCTTTCTTTTTCTTGCTTTGTAATGTTATGAATTTGCCTCTAAATGTAATCTGCTATCATGTTTCGAATTTGTAGACGGATTTCTATGTTGTTCGTGTTAGGAGTGATCTAGAACGGGAGTTCAGAATCACTTTTGAAGTACGAATTTATGTTTTATGGAAGCAATAATAATGACCGATGTTTATATATTTAATCTGGATTAATTTGTAAGAATGTTAGAATTTAAATTAGGATTACTTGTTGGATGCCTGCAATTGATCGATGATTCTGTCTTGGCAAAAATCTGATATTTCAATTCTTAATCTGCTAATCTGATTATGATCGATCATTCTGTAATTCCTATTTTTAGTGATCTGGCAATAATCTTAATCTGTCTGCATTTTAATATTATTAACATAATCCACTTTACCATGTTTTTATTAATCTTTTACCATGTTTATTAGATTATTTACACTATTTTGCATAATTTAAATGTGAGAATCTAATTCTGTGAGTTCTGCTTTGCTAAATCGGGAGATAAAAAGTAGAATCTATATTTTAGTACCGGTATTGGGAATAAATTACATTAAAAACGGATTCTGACATGTATACAATGATCTGGGAAATGAAATGTGTCTTTTAATCGCTATAGGAAAATTTATATGCTTGGGAAAGACTCAAATTTAGGCCTAGAATGATGATTGCAAAATGTTAGATAATTTAATTAGCTTCCGTGAAGTCCGTTTAAGCATAATTTGAATTTTAGGAAATTACTATATTTTTAATCTTATAAAATATTTAAATTTTAAAGAAATTGATCTTTTTTAGACATTGGAAAATGTTAAATCAATATACAACTAGTAAATAACCCGTCGAGATTCGACGGGCATAATTTTATATTTTATATAATATATATATATATATATTTATATTATATAAAGTAATAATATAAATCATATTTTGAGTAATGAAAAATGTATAATGATTTTTTTATATATTCAAAAGATAGTGTATATGATATTATAATTTAATTAATTTTAAAACTAACAAAGAAATCATATTATACCGTATTCTTTAGTTTATGTGGCTTGTCCGGTACAAACATAACATATCAATAAAAATAACTATCAAAATAATCTTTTTATTTATTTTAAATTTAAATTAAGATAAAATAAAATTTTAAAATAAGTGTGAAGTAATTTTTCTAACAATTTGCTGAAAATTTCATTGGTGAAAATCTCATTGATAGGGGCTAGTATAACACTATCTTTTAAAATGTTTGAATTTGAAATGGTGCAGTTTATATTTGTATATGTACTTTAAAAAATTATCGCTATAGGATCACCCGTAGTGTTCATAAGAATAGCATCCGAAAAAATATCATATCTAATTGTACATCTCCAAAATCAATGCCGTTTTACCATCACCTAAATCAACTATTCATTTTGCAAATTTTCTGTCACATATAAATTTCATTGTAAACAACAATTCTTGTGGTATCTTGAGTTATTCATTCTTAATTGCATATTAATACTTTTAGCCACATCTTGCTAGTGACACGAAAAATTACAACATAACTGTTCATGGCTTAAAACTGGTTTTGGAATATAAAATCCGACGTTCTTTTTAAGATTGGCATTGACTTTTGTTTATAATCATAGCAAAACAAACTGTGAGTGAGAATTTTCTCATCTCAAATCGAATCAAAAATTTGGTTAAATCAAATAGGCTCATAATCATTCTATCAATCAAGAATTTACTACTTTCATGGTTTCCCGAAAATTAGTTTAACCCCAACTATCTAATTCCGCATCTTAGTTACTATCAATGTACTTCCGTTACATAATTTATTTGATGGATATATATTCCTAAGAAGCATGACTATGCAACCCTCATTCAACTATATTTCATGATTCAGAACAATTGATCGTGTTTATATATTCCGGTGAAAATAATTCATTGGCATTATCTATGCTTTCATCCTTTTGAAAAATATTTTAACTGATTGTAGTAGTGAGGCATTAATGTTTTGGTGGCTGTGAACTCACTTGTGTTTCTGTGGGAATAAAAGAGATTATTTCTCAAAACAAAATTGTTAAAACTGATATATATATATATATGCATTTTCATTTGCAGACATACGTTCCATGATGCATTATTGATTGTAGCAACAATCTCATTGGTAGGGGTTAATATATAAAAAAAATTGGATTTGAAGTTGTACAGTTTATATTTATATAAGTACCATCAACAATTGCCGCTATAGAATCTCGCGTAGAGTTTATAAAATTATCATCTTGAAATGTCACATGTAATTGTACATCTTCAAGATTAATACCAGCTTTACCAATTACCATCACGTACATGAAGTATTCATTGTGCAAATTTCAGCCATATATAATTTTCGTTGTAAATAACATTTATAGTGTCTTAAGTTAATCCATCTCAATTACATATTAATACTTCGAGTCCCCTCTTTAAAGTGACACGAGATATTGCAACATATCACTGACATGGGTAAAAACTGGTTTTTGAAGATAGAGTCTAACATTCTTTAAAGGTTGACATCGATTTTTATTTTAATTTTTTATAGTCATAGTAGAACAAAGTGCGAGTGGAATTTTTTTCTCTGAAATCGAATGAAGAATTTTGTTAATTCAGACGGGCTCATGATTATTTTACTAATCAAGAATTTTCATCCCAAATATTGAGCTTTGTTTTAATGAGAAGAGATGTTAAATAATTTTTTTAGGTAAGTTTTTTGCAGGTAGAATTCTCATCACAATCTAGTGGAATATCAAATCTAGAATGTGCAGTCCTACCTCTTGGAATGAGTAAGGGTTTTGTTCCATTGGATGCTACAGGCAGCACACTATTACATCTACCATGAAGGGCTAAACATAATATTTTCCACCACGTAAAGAAAATTAATCAACACCCATCACTATCAATTACAGACATTATATTATTATAAACATTCTTCTTATCATTAATCAACAAAGGTAATAACTTAGCATGATTCGCTTTCATTTCTTCCTTATTATAATATGTTTCTCCTTGTATCAATAGATTATGTGTTTCAAACGTTAAAACTTCATTTAGTACCGGCATTCTAGAGAAAATTTTCAAATTTATAGAATTTGCAGCAATTAGCCTTTCAATATGAACTTACTTTGATCATTCACAATCACAATTTTCTGAGTATTTGTTTTTCGTCAATTACAAATTTGTTAAAATATAGATTAATGAACTACATCATCCGTTTTTTTAATGTTACACTTTCCCTTTTTGGGTGTTTGGAAATAAGTGTTACATTATCATATTTGAAATGTTTTGAAGGTTAATAATTTTTACTAATTATACGTAAATTATTAATTTTTATATTTATTAAAATAAAAATCAAAAGGAATAAAGTCAAATGGGACTTATTTTATTTATTTAATTACTTCAACTAAATAAATTTTATTAACTTACCTTAAATCTTGTGTCATTTCCTAGTGTTACACTTATTATAAAATGGAGGGAGTATTTTTTAAAAACTATTCCCTCCGTCGCAGTCAAAGTGTCTCATTTTGACTTTTTAATATTGTTTATTGATCAAATTTGACCTAATGTGATCGTAATTATATATGAAAGAATATAGTCAAATTTGATCTTGTTAGATTTGTGTAATTATGCAGTTTTAGAATATAATTACATAATTTTTACATATGTACATTTTAATGTATTAAATGTTAAACAAATGTATTGCACGGCGTGCTCAAAAGTTTTGTGACAGAAACAATGGGACATAGGGAGTAGATTTAAAAAAAAAAATCCACTTTTAAGCCATCGCAACCCGAATTCGCCCAAATTGCCAAATTTTAGGCCCAAAATCGTTCTAATGGCCCATTTGCCTAAATCAAAATATCGTGACCCCAAAGTGGAGGACCTCCTTCTCGTGGCCTATTTTAGTTATTATCTCTTTATTTTATTTACTGATGATTTATTCGCAACTATA
This sequence comes from Hygrophila difformis, assembly GCA_030278955.1. Lineage (NCBI taxonomy): Eukaryota > Viridiplantae > Streptophyta > Magnoliopsida > Lamiales > Acanthaceae > Hygrophila > Hygrophila difformis. The sequence goes on along the minus strand of JAOANR010000266.1, from coordinate 1,557,637 downwards.
TAATTGTATATTACTTTTAAGAGAATTGACATATTTTTGTGAAAATATGGCCTATATATACACTAATTAATATATACAAATATTTTTTATATATTCATTAATGTATCTTTTAATAATATAAATTCTATATATACACTGAAAAATCCATTTAAATTTGAAATTCCATTTTTTTTTAAAATGAAAATTGTGGGAACTATATATAAAAATTAAAAATTAAATATCTTTTAAAAACTGAAAATTGAGATTTTCATATACACATTAACATATCTTTAGCATGAATAAATAAATCTAACGTGCGATGTACATTTTGATTACATCATTCACCATACAAAAAAATGTAACCAAAATTGAGACGAAACCTACACAAAATTACCGGCATTACAATATGTTCACCATATTCAAACATAAGCATAACATAATTCTTAGTGGCCACTGCAAAAGCTCGTCATAATCCTATGGTCTATAAATAAATTCTAAATGCAATAATAAAATTTAAACTAAATAAAATAAAAATGTAAATAATAAAATTTTAAAAAAAAAAGATAAAATAAAAAAATACAAATAAATAAAATCCAACATAGATAAAATAAAAAAATACAAAATTTCAAATTTTTTTCTTTCAAATCTTTTTAAAAGTGAATATATAGTGACAGGATAGGATGATTGAGTGGGAATTTATAAATAAATGATAGATTTTATACACGATAGACTAAAATCTATAATGAATAAATACATGTGAAAATCTAAAATTAGTAAATTAAAAAATACAAAATAATATAGATAATATAAGATATGCAAAATTTCAAATTTCAAATCTTTCAAATCTTTTTAAAAGTGAATATTGTAGGAATCCCATATATTTCAAAAACTAAAAATATATAATAATAATAAATAAATGTGAAAATCTAAAATTGATAAATTAAAAAATGCAAAAATTTATAAAAATTAGAAATTTGAAATGGAGACACCACATTAAATGTAGGATAGGTTGTTCACTAATGCTTTAATATATATATATAGATTTCTCTTTTATATAAAGACGGCAATATTTAAAATATTACAAGCATCTCCCATTTATATTTTTATTAATTAAAATTTTAAACTTGCTTCATTTTTAAATTTAATGTCTCTATTTTAATTTAATCAACCTTAAAATTAAACAAACTCTTTTAAAATATACTTCCTCCGTTTTTTAAAGATAGCTACAGACCCACTCAGCACGCAGTCCAATGCACATTTTAAACCATTAATAATTCAAATTCGGTACATGTAAAAATTCTAAAAGTTCGATATTTAAAATCTACAAGACGAGACGAATCTAACAAGATCACACTTGGCTATATTTTAACTTGTATAACCATGAGAAAACTTTAAGTCAAAGTATATAAGTGAACAGTACTCATTAGTCAACAGTAGCTAACAAAAAAAATGGAGGGAGTATAAAATATATTTAATAAACTTAAATACAATTAAAATATTTACCGAAATAAAATAATATTCTGAAATTCCCTGTGGTTCGACTCGGTTATTCACCGATTTTATTACTTGATGACAACCATCCGCTTGTGGTTTAAAAATGAGTAGTAAAAATAATTCATCAGTCTACCAGAAAAGAAGGCATGCAACATGGTGCATGTTGGCCAATGAGATAACCACATATGCCCATATTGTGCATAATAGGAAAAACACCTATTTCGTACAAAAATCCGGGTAGCCCAGAAAAAATCCGGACCCGAACAGGACAAAGGGAAGAAACGTCCAAAAAACTTTCACAAGGCAAAGTAAGATTAGTTGGATATAAAAGAAAAAGAGGTGTCGCAACACCCATAATTAAAAGCCGACAAAGAAGAGTAGAGTAGTTGGCAGTAAGTGGCCGACAAGAGAAGGTGGAAAGTTGACAAAGAAGCCACCTAATGCAATAATGTCAAAAGGACAATAATGTAGCCGGTGGATATTAAGGCCAAGTAACAAACGCAGTGACGTCGGAAGGATTTAGAGGAAGATTGGAATCCGGGATTGAAGTCCGCGTGCGCCTATAAATAAAGGAGTGTGAAGCAGATGGAAGGCATTGAAAATCCTCCCAACTCTTCAAAATATTTGTAATATTTCTCTTTCTGCAAATTTCCTTTGTGTTTGTAATAGTATGGGGTGCATCCCTAAGAGTCTTGCTTCCTCCATGAGGAACTAAGTGTCTGTCTTCTCCATTAGGGAAAATTATGTTTAAATAATATTTTTAATATTTCTTCAATAAAATCCAGGCTTCCAAATATTCCAAATATTCCGATATATAGTTAAAACCTTTACGCCAAACCTTCATACATCCTAAGGTAGGAAACGAAATAGGATTGTATTGTTTGCTGCTGAAGGAGACAAGAATCGGTGAACCATCGGTTGCGGCTTCGTGGTTGGAGGAAGCCCGTAAAAACCCGGAGCTTGAGAAACCCGGCAACAAGGCGGTCAAACTCAAGGTATGGAGTTTAGTGCTTAATTGTATTATCAGAAGCATGATGGGCTAATATTGGACTAATGATAATGAAGAAATTAAAATCTGGGGGCAAAATGAAATAAAACAAAAGTTGGTAGGGTTAATTGAAGTTTGAAAAAGTCAAAATAGTCTAAATGACCTTAATTTGGTCAAAGATGGTTTTTAATGGCCTAAAATTAGAAATTGATTTTATCATGATCCAAACATGGAAATGGTGGCTTGTAATGTCTAAAATATTCATTACCTCTAAAGAAAATAAAAGATTTGTAACTATTTTGTAGTTAATTAATTCTAAACACCTCGTCGGTAAACATTTGGTGAGCCTTTTTCTATTTGGGTTGAGTCCAATACAGAAGATCCCCCCCATAAATAAACGGAAAAGGTTGGTGTATTTATCCTCCCAAAGCTAGAAGTTCCCCATTATTCACAATTCTAAGTCGGCCACAATCCCCATTTGCGGATTCATTGTGGCTCCTCCCTCGATTTCTTTCGTCTGTCGCCGCTGACCATCTTTGGTTCTCATCGAGTGCTCTGGCTTTTGATTGATACCCTCTTTGATTTTTATGTGAGTATGTGATTGAAAGTTCGTTAAATTACTGGATTCAATTGCTAATTTACAATCGGCGGTTTGCTCAACAGGAACTCGGACATGGGTTCGATTAGAAAATGGAGCCCATGTATTCTTTTGCCTTATTTTTATAGAACCCTAGTAGATTTCTATTTTGACGATTCACATACGGTATTTTTTAAACTTGATTAAATTTGTTTATCTCGAATCATTGCTCGGCCGTTGGTTTGTGAATAGAAGATATGTGAAATTAAATAATCTGTGGAGTTGGTTTGATTTGTGCTTCATCCCCTTCTCCTTTTTTGGGAATGACATGTTTTGCCCTCTTTAATGGTTAAATCTACTCCTTGTGGATTATCTAGGTCGCATGTCTGTGATGCACATTAATGCAGATTGGATTACCAATATCTGCATTTTATTCAGTGCTTGCTGATTGCAACATCTGCATTTTATGATGTGTCCCATCAAAGGAGAAAAGTTGAGGCCTGTCTTTTGATGATTGTTGTCTTTGGAAATTTTTCCTGATGTTGGAGTTTTGTACTGCTTGACAAGTATGTGATGTCAAATATAGCCCTTCTGTTTTTGTCAATATAGTTGCTTCATATAGGTAGTCTAGAATGACAGTCATCTGTCAAGTGATAGAGGCGCTAGTTCTGCAGCCCTGTCTTAATGCCGTTGGCGTCTGATAAATGTGAAGCTAGAGTCAGATACTCAGATTCTCTGGTTGAAAGAATGACCGTGGAAAACTTCTTCAAAGTTGCTAATCTTTTGGATTCTGAATATAATTTTTGTTGTTGTTACAAAATTTTTGGCTGTCTACCTGATTAGCATATGGCATAGAAAACACCAGTTTGATGCTGCGCCTAAGTTGGCTAGGTAAGAGATTGCTGTAGCTTAGATGAGTTATGTGAGAGTCTTTCATGATTCTAGATTTGAGTGTTATGAATGATCAAACTATTTATCCAAGCTAATGCAAGGGGTGTGGTGGAGCGTTGGTGGGGCTCCTCCACCCTAATGTTAGGGGATACTCTGGGCCAACTGTCCCACCCTTCGAGATGCCTACAAGTCAGGGATAAATCATTGTTGCCGATGGTGGATACCTGAGCTCAAAAACCATTGACAAAAAAAGAAGTCTTTTTTTTAAAAAAAAAAACACAAGCTTAGTAGCATTTATGGTTCATGTTTATTCTAAGCAAGCATTATATAGAATTTGAAACATTGTCATTCAAACATGTTTTGGGCTTTTATAACTGGTTGCATTTAACAAACTAGTGATACTTTAGATCATTGTTACAGCTGACTTCTGGTCAAGAGTGTTTAAACACATGCTCACAAACACACACACATATTATAATCATCTTTGATTTTTCTTGGAAAGGAACTCTGAAAAATAAATTTGGATGGAGGAATTGTCTTTTCATATATGCCAATCCCTTTGTGTTTCAGATTCGCTTTGTAATGCTTGAATGTGTTCGTACCCAATTACTAATCCCGTTTGTTGCACGAGATATGATGCTCTTCAGTCTTCTCTTTCTTCAATATTGTTATTAGAACTTGATCTAATCTATTACAGTCTATTTTTTTCTTTTTTTTTTCTTCTTTTTTTTAATCTTTGCAGAATTCAGAATTGTATTAGAGTGCTATTGAAAAGTTGACCAGAGAAAGTCCAACTTGATCAGATTGTGCTTCTTTGGTGGTATTCATTTATGGGCTGAAGTGTGCTTTTCATGGGAGGTGTAGAGGATGATGGGCCACCCTCAAAACGTGTGAAAGTGTCCTCTGGGGAATCAAGAGGTCTTTCCAACGGAGTATCTTCTAGAGAGCAAGGTACTTGCTTATTGAGTGGCTCAATGGCTCGGTTAATTGCATCTCAAGATGATGAAGAAGTCGTTGGCTCAAGAGGTGTCATCAAGAAAGTTGAACTTGTTCGAATTATATCTGAGGCATTATATTCTCTTGGTTATTCAAAATCAGGGGCACGTCTTGAGGAAGAGTCGGGAATACCATTGCACTCTTCCCACATAGATTTGTTCATGCAGCAAATTCTTGATGGTCAGTGGGATGAGAGTGTTGCAACATTGCGTGGTATTAATCTAATGGATGACAGTATAGTTAAATCTGCATCGTTTGTAATAATGGAGCAGAAGTTTTTTGAACTTTTGGATGGGGAAAAAATTATGGATGCTTTGAAGACTTTGAGAACAGAGATTACACCACTTTGCATAAATGATAACAGAGTGCGAGAGCTGTCTTATTTTATTGTGTCCCCATCACGTAACTTACTGGAGGGAACTTCTGGTCGGGAGTTGAGGATCAAGTCTCGTAAAAAATTGCTTGAGGAACTACAGAAATTGCTTCCTCCTACAGTCATAATTCCAGAAAACAGATTGGTCCATCTTGTTGAACAAGCACTTGATTTGCAAAGGGATGCTTGTAGATTTCACAACTCCTCTGTTGGTGAAATGTCATTACTCACTGATCATCATTGTGGAAGAGATAAGATTCCTTGTCAAACATTGCAGGTAATCAATATGCACTTAATTGGAATAGTAACATGTCTCACTAGTATTGAAGTTATTGTATAATATCATTGTTTAAATTCTTTATGATTTAAACATATCACCAAAATAAAAGGAAAAAAATGTAAGAAATAAAAGTTTAACTATAGGAAAGTGAACTCTCTGTCTAATGCAAAATAAATTTATTTATCCTCCAAGGAAGTAAGAAGGTAAAGCAATTGAATGTGGCTCAGGTGTTTTCCTGAGTAAACTTGTGGATAGGTCCCCAAGATGATTATGTGATTGAACTCTTTCTTGAATATCTCTGTACTCCATGAAGCATTTTTATTTTTTAGAGCTTTTTATCCATTGTTTCTGCAATTTTTCTTGTCATATCATGTTTGTTTGGTCTTTCTTATCACTAAATTCAACCTTGGTCCACAGAGTTAGGCAATTTAAATGAATGAGGCGAAGTTACATTAGCATTCTTTTCATGTGCTTGCAATAGCATTCCTTACAATAAATAAGTATTTGTGGGAATCATCAAAGTGATCCCTTTACATTCTGTATTTCTTGTTTTTAAGGTGAACTGTTATTTGATATTTTCTGTCATTTCAAATCTCTAGATATTACAAGAACACAATGACGAAGTCTGGTTTTTGCAATTTTCTCACAATGGGAAATTCTTGGCCTCATCATCTGGTGATTGTCTAGTCATTGTGTGGGAGGTAAGACTGCTTTGTTATATTTGTTTCTTGGATTGGTTTTAACTTTTAATTTTACTTGTTCACATCTTTCGCTCATCATAATTCCATTGTTGCCCTTTTCTATTATTTTCTGTACTGTTTTGTTCGAGATCATATATGTCAGATAGCTTTCTTTTACTTCTGATTTTATGCCCCTTAAATCATTATTATCTTAGAGTTTTTTTATCTTCACCATTTTTTGAGATTGAACCCCCAAACAATACAACAACAAATAAGTGAAGGGAGATGGGGCAACTTCTTATAGCAAAATTGCACCAATAGTATATCCAAACAAGACAATTATCTTTACCTGTCAAAACTCAAATCACACTTTGTACATGGAAAACATCAAGGTATAAGATGCTAAGACTTTGTGTCCGTATAATACCACTGAAACATGGGAACATGGGAGGAGACTCCTTTATATGGCACTGAAATTCTTCGAGATAGATTATGCTGAAAGAAGTAATGATATGGAACATAACTCATTATTAAAGATATTGCGAAAAGGGTGGTTGATTGTTGCAAGGTGTGACATGTGACGTGAAAAATTAATTAGTAGACAGTCTCAAAATTGAAAAGATGTGCAAATTTTAAATAGTTTCAGATTGGCATTCTTGCATTCCCAAATTTTTAACGCCTTTAATCAAATTAGTCAATAGGTACACTCTTTCAAACCTGGTCGATGGCTACTGAATGAGTTAAAATTTAAAAGTTGGTTGGAAGTTCTCTTACCCATTTACTTGATGACTTTATTGGTGAAATGTTCTTTAAATTCTTACAACATAAAATCTGCAAGAGCATAAAGTCTTCAAAATAACTATGGCCAAACCGCCCAAACGGGCCCTTACAACTTGATGAATTATGCCTAGTTCTTGATTTAAGTTTTGCTTGCCCAATCCCAGTCAAGCTGATAGTTTGTATCTTATTTCAAGTACTGTGCTTAAATGTCATCATCTAACTTTATCCCATTATTTGGGGTTCTGTAATATGCATTGCATATTAACATCTGCCCTATGGATGGTATATACATGTTACTTATCTTTCTGGCATCTAAATGTCATGAAATTTAGAGCCTAGTAGTGGGGCATTGGATACAGCAATGCTATTGCTATCCTTGTGCGTTGTTTCAGTTATTGTTCATCTCTCTCTCTCTCTCTCTCTCTCTCTCTCTCTCTCTCTCTCTCTCACACACACACACACACACACACAAGTGCAGGTTGCGCATGCGTGCACACATATGCAGAGTCTTCCTGTGAAAATCTAATAATATAATAATCTTTCCATTTTAATGGTTTCCCATTACAGCTTAAAACTTTTTTCTCCTAATCTGGTGTCATTGATTACAAATTCACCCATGCAGAGAGGTAAAAATAAAACATATAGACCATAAAAATTGCACTTCAAAGTATGAGTCTTGTAGGTAAGTTATGTTGCTGAAGTTTATAATTGCGGTCCATGGAAATAGAAATGTGATTCATTTTAGTGATTCCTAAATATTAAGCTGCTTCTAAAAGTCTCAAAATATAATTTTATGTATGAAAGTTGCTTGAATAATTTTGCCCTCGTAAAAATAATGTAGAGCCTCATTTGTTTTATAATACACAATACATTGCCTTGTCTCTTTTAGGTTGCAATTTGATGGTTTTGCTGCTTTGGGTAGGTTAAGGGTGATGCCCAGGTTTGCTTGAAACATAGATTATCTGGTCACCAGAAGCCAGTTTCCTATATTTCATGGAGCCCAGATGATTGTCAACTTCTAACTTGTGGAGTAGAGGAGGCAGTTAGACGATGGGATATTGCATCAGGTGAATGCCTACAAGTATATGAAAAAAATGGCCTTGCTTTGATCTCTTGTGGATGGTCTGCAGATGGGAAGAGCATATTTTCTGGTGTTACTGATAAAAGTATCAGTATGTGGGATCTGGAAGGGGAAGAACTAGAATGTTGGAAAGGGCAGAAAACAATTAGGATTGCAGACTTGGGGATCACTGCTGATGGCAAAGTGCTTATAACAGTGTGTAAAGAAACTACCATAATGTTGTTTAATTGGGAAACAAAGTCTGAGAAATTCATTGAGGAGGATCAAAATATAATTTCATTTGCACTGTCCGAAGACAGAAAATATTTACTTGTTAGTCTATTCAATGAAGAGCTTCATCTCTGGGATATAGATGGCTGCGTGCAGCTTCTGGCTAAGTACAGAGGTCATAAGCGATCTCGATATGTTGTCAGGTCTTGTTTTGGTGGGCTTGATCAAACATTCATTGCCAGTGGAAGTGAGGATTCACAGGTTAGTCTTTCTTTTCTCATCTTGGTGATTCTGTTTTGTGCTTACCAAGTTTATTTGACGAATGTGCTTTCCATTTATTGTGAAGGAAGGACCTATTAATAAGGTTTTGGATTGTATTTAAGGTGGCTATTGAATTGCAAACAAATCCTATTTATTTATTTTTTTAGTATAACAGTAACCAAGATCTTGATTCCATTCAATTTTTTTAGGTCTACATATGGCACCGGCACTCGGGAGAGCATATTTTGACTTTGGCTGGGCATTCTGGTGCTGTGAACTCTGTCAGTTGGAATCCAGCAAACCCCCACATGCTAGCTTCAGCAAGTGATGATCGTACTATACGCATATGGGGTTTAAACCGGGTAAATTTAAATTCAAATGGGATGCTTCATAGCAATGGTACGACCCACTGCTGCAATGGAAAGACTTGACTTGAAGTCGGAGGGAAAAGTTGCACCAACCATCGCGTTCTCCTTGTTTTATGTAAATTCTTGTACTTTTTATGTTAAAAGAACAGATGTTTCATGAACTCAAGTTGGGAACTTGCATTCAACACAACATAATTCATCATATTTCACTTCAATCTCTCTCTCTCTCTCTCTCTCTCTCTCTCTCTCTACTCACCCAACATAGAATGACTATAGCATGCTTTGTGTTTTTATCACATTCACAACACCCTCTTCCAGCATGCACTGCTTCATAGTTTTGTTCATTGCACACTTTCTGTGATGGAACAGTTGCAAAATGTGGTTGATCTATTGAATGTTTCTCAAATAGAGTTAGTTTTTTTTTTTTTTTTTTTTTAGGAGTCATTGAAGGTTTGGGAAATGGGTGGTGAGAGCCCATGCCACACAATTACAAAGGGAATAAATGGAGGGATAGGGGCCTGTGGGGATCGAACCTCTAACATTTCGTTGGAAGTCAATGGACTTAATCACTTGAGCTAAGTTATCATCCCCAATAGAGTTAGTTTGGGGTGTGCTTTTTGGGAATTTGGAATTTATTTTGGATATGATTTGAATTCACATAAAAATTGAAAATGAAATTGGAAAAATAAACATCCTTTGGGATTTAGTCGCTTAAGCAATATTTCGGATTCGAAATTTGTGTATGTAAAAATTATTTTGTGAGAGGTATTATTCATGCCTATGCATTCATGAGTAATTAGTTTTGGGTCTAATTTGGTATGTGGATATCCGGCTACACACCAAAAAAAATATATAATTAATTTTAATTTTATAATATACTACTAGTATCATTATATTATTTTTCATATATAGTTAATTTACAGTATTTTATCCCATTTAATTCAAGTACTAATGAAACAAATTTAACAATATTTAACTTGATTATATATTTTTCTTATTATATACTTCTATGTAATAGAAAGTTAGATTAAAGTTGAATAATCAATAATACCAAAAGCACAAGTGTGACATTTAAAAACCCGGAATATAAGTATTATACTTCCTCCGTTCTTTTTTAAATGGCACAGACCTACATTTCACACAGTCCAATACACGTTTTTAATCCCCAATAACTCAAATTGCATACAAGTAAAATTATGAAAATTTGATATTCTAAATCTATGCGATAAGACGAATCTAACAAGATCTCACTTGACTATATATTATCTTATATAATTGTATTAAAAACTTAAATTAAAGTTACTTAATAAATAGTGATAAAACCTTCAATGTATCACTTATAAAAGAATGGAAAAAGTACTGTATTTTTAATTTCAATACCTACCCCATTAATTAACTATATATATTTAATTTAAATCATGTATGGTGGGGTAGAAGTTTGAATTGTGATAAATATGTAAAATTTTGAATTCGATTTGAAACTGAAATTGAAATTGGAAATGTTTTTTTTTTAAACGGTGACACTCGTGTGCCGGCAAAGGTGTGTGGGAGTCCAAATCATACAAATTACAAAGAGTGGTAAAGAGAAGGGATAGGGCGTCGGGTGGGGATCAAATCCCCAACCTATGGTTGGGATGGGGGACTTGACCACCAGGCTGGCTAAGTCCCCAACCCTGAAATTGAAAATGTTGAATACTATAAAATTGTGAATTTAAAGTTCTGATTTCGCCCGAATTCCAAATAGTGCAATTCTATCTCCACACCTCATTTTGCTATCTTTACACATACACACACAAAAAAATTTAAAAATTCCCATAATTCCATTCACATACATACCACCCATATGTCCTATACATGAGCGTGGAAATAGGCTAGGCCGAGCTAGGCTTAGGCTCGAATGGCCTAGACCCGCATCGTTTTTTTACGGCCCAGCCTAGCCTATTACATGCGGTTGTGACCTATCTTATAGGCCTAAGCCTGACCTATTTAAATAAATAGGCCAATTATTAAGCCCTTTAAAAGCCTCATTAAGGCTATTTCAAAATAAAGTAAAAATTCTTTTATATATGTCCGGATGTAATCATAAGGATGGAAGACCTGAATTTGTGCACTTGGGCAAGTTGTTATCTACAACTATTTATATACGGAAAAAACTTATAAATATTTTAAAAATCTATATAAGATCAAATTAATAATTAAATCTACATAAACTAATTATAATAATATCATATATTCCTATGTAGTAAACATAAAAGACAAATAATAATGTTAAATAGGCCGGCCTAGTAGGCCTAATAGGTTTTTTATAAAGCCTAACATCGGCCGATTTAACTAAATACGTTTTCAAAATAGTCTGAGCCCGACATATTTATAAAAAAAAGTCTAGTCTGGCCTGGTGTTTGGTACACTGGGCGGCAGACCCCTGTCGGGTAGGCTGACTTATTCCCATTTACTACATACACCACACCATTTACTACATACACACACCTAACACAAATCCACCTAACACATAGGCCATGTTTGGTTTGATGTATTGGGGTGTATTGGGCCTCATTGTATTAATTTAATACATAGCAATAGTACAATACAGTGTTTGGCAATTTTTTGGGATAATTCCATGTATTATTTAATGTGGGATATGGTGTATAATTTAATACCAGGGTAGGATGCGGGTTTAGAAGGTATTCTTTCTTTTCCCTCTATCAGTCTCTTCGGATTTTTTCTCCTCCATCTTTGAATCCCGACAGAGGCAGACTCACCCCCTTCCCCAAATCCCATCGACACAGGCAGGCGGCGACGCAGGAGCCGGCGGGCGGCGGCGGGCGGCGACGAGTGGCGACGCACGCAGGCAATGGGCGGCGTCTCTGTACGTGTTCTGCTGCCCTAAACTTTTTCTTTCTTTCCTTTCTGATTTTGTGCTTCTTCAAATCTTGTTTTTGTGTCCTAATTTGTTTTTGTGGGGTTAATTATAAGAATATAATATGATTGTCTATGAAAAACAATCAAATGTGAAGACTTTCAAAGCAATTTGCAATGATTCAGAGCGCAAATAAGTATAGGTTAATATGCTCTTGAGGGAAAAGAGGAGTGGACTTTGAACATCTCAATTTATGTAATATTTTGTAATTACCTTTTTTTGTGATGGTAACTGAGAGACGGGAATTCTGGATTTTGCTTTGAGATGAATAGATAACAACACACAGTGGAATGATCTCAATTGCTAGTGTGAGAATGTTTATGAAAACAATGGGCTTATTTGAAGTAATATTTCTTTGTCAACCGATGTATGAATTTGTATACTTTGTTTTCTTTTGTCTTTTATTTGGATTGCTTTGATCATGTCTTTTTTCATGTTTGATGTCAATTAACCAATTAGCTTTAATTTTTGAGGCCTGGTATTGAGCAACAGGTAGTACATTGGGCTCGAATGTATTTTAGTTTTGCATATTGGTTATTGATGCAGCTTGTGCACCTATTTTCTGGGAAGGGTTGGTAGTGTTAACTATCAGAAAGTGTCTTGCTCGGTTATGTCTTGCACTGTTATCTGGCTTGCATTGTGGTAAGAGGAGCTGGCGTGCGTTGTATATCCGATGTTTCTTTTTATTTGGCAATAAAATCCCATTGTCCTCAAAAAAAAAAAAACTTTAATTTTTGAGTTTATTTTCTAATCTAAATCAATCTTTTATTATTTTTTATTAATTGATGTTCATGTTTGATGTTCTCTTTTTGGTATTGTTACAACTTTTATGAAATTTTGTAGTAAATTAATTGTTATTTAATTATTTAGAAAATAATATAATACAGTATTAACACCAAACGTTGTATATTTATAATACAGGGTACCACCAAACACTGTATAGCATTAATTTAATACACTGCTAATACAATACACCATAATACAATACACATGCATTAAATAATACAATGCAACATAATACAGTACAGTGTGCCAAACGTGTCCATAGTACATGACACAGAAAAGGGAAACGATAAACGAGGAAACAAGGGATAGAAAGAAAAGGGGTATAAGAACACAAATGTTAAAACCGATTCCATCACCTCTACCACAACCGTCGGCTGCCACCATCTCCACAATTGCATTGGCACCCTTCCCCATCATGGATCGATGTAAGTTTTACAAATTAGGTTATTTTGAGAAAGAAAAAAAAAAATTGTTGTATTTTTACAAGCATTATAGAAGCAATGAACCATCTTGGAGGTGGAAATTTCAAATTTTTTTCTCTCTCTCTTTTTTTTTTTTTTTTTTTCTTCTTGTTTGTTTGTTGCAATGTAGGGGATGGGAGGTCGCTGTAAAAATGCTAAAAACACAGATCCATATATTGAATTACATGGATCCAGGTCTAGCACAACGGAAGCATGAAACAATTAATTTACCTCCAGCCATTGCTCCTTCTTTTATCAACAGACTGCAAAATAAAATTGCTCTTGTAGGCTTTTCCCAATCCTTCTTCTTCTAATCGATGGTGTTATTTTCTGAATGTAGAAGTAGATTGAGTAACCCTAAAGGAGCCCGTAAAAGGTGTCTTATATAGAACTCTGTCATCATAGAGTTCTAAAAAATAACCGTTGTGTAGTGTGGGAGTGGGTCAAAACTTACTCCTTAATTTTTGGCCCATTAAGTAATCAATTCAAATTTGAATTAATTAAATTAATTAAGATAATTAAATGGACCATAATTGATTTCCTAAAATTAGGAAATCACATCTTACATTCTCCCACTTGGTCCATTTACCACACAGTCGTATAAGAAATTAGACATATGAATCATAGTGATAGGTCCTCAAAATGAGTATTATCTCCTATGTATTACAATACATCCAACCTCTTGGAATTGACTCATAACTTAATGAATAAACCCCATGTTCATTCTGGGTCAATACTGAAAGTTCTTTCTCAGAATATAAATTAAATGTGCACAAATGAATGAGAAATAAACAAACTTAAATAGAGTTTTAACAATACAATGAATGTGAACATCAGAAAATGGAACCAAGTCCCATGAGTGCTACATGATCCATGAATTTCTTTGGTGGCATGCCTTTAATCAAGGAATCAGAAATCATCAAATCAGTGTTAATGTGCTCAATGACCACTTTATTCTCTTTAACACGTTCCCTTATGACCAAGTACTTGATGTCGATGTGTTTACTTCGACTTCCAATTTTATTATTGTTGGTCATAAACACTGCAGCAGAATTGTCACAATATAACTTAAGTGGTCTAGAAATGAAATCCATGACTCTCAGACCAGATATAAAACTCTTCAACCAAACACCACGCGATGTAGCCTCAAAACAGGAAAAAAACTCAGCTTCCATAGTAGAAGTAGCAGTTAAGGACTGTTTAGCACTTCTCTAAGACACATCTCCACCAACTAATATAAAAATGTAACCAGATGTAGATTTCTTGGTGTCAATGCAGCCGGCAAAGTCTGAATCAGAGTAACCAATCACTTCCAAGTTATCGGTTCTTTTGTACATGAGCATGTAACCCTTTGTCCCTTGAAGATATCTCATAACTTTCTTTGCAGCTCTCCAGTGGTCAATTCCTGGATTAGTCTGATATCATCCCAAAACTCCAACTGCAAATGCAATGTCAGGTCTGGTGCAAACCTGAGCATACATTAGACTCCCTACAACTGAAGCATATGGGATATTCTTCATGGGTTCCCTCTCAACATCATTCTTAGGGCATTGGCTTAATTCAAATTTATCACCCTTCACAATAGGAACTACACTTGGTGAACATTCCTTCATATTAAATCTCTCTAAAACTTTGTTGATATATATCTCTTGGGACAAACCCAAAATCACTTGAGACCTTTCTCTATGGATCTTAATGCCAATGACATAAGATGCCTCACCTAAGTCTTTCATATCAAAGTTCTTTGAGAGAAATTGTTTCACCTCATATAGCAAACCCTTATCATTAGTTGCAAGAAAAATATCATCCACATATAAAACATGAAAACATATCTTACTCCCACTAACCTTCACGTATATACATTCATCCATGACATTTTCTTCAAAACCAAATGAAGATATGACTTCATGGAATTTTAAATACCATTGGCGGGAGGCTTGTTTCAAAACGTATATGGGTTTATTAAGCTTACAAACTAAATGCTCACCTTTATTAGAAAAGAATCCTTCAGGTTGTTTCATGTAAACCTCTTCTTCTAAATCACCATTAAGACAAGCTGTTTTCACATCCATCTGATGCAGCTCATAATCAAAGTGAGCTACTAATGCCATGATGACTTTTAATGAATCCTTCTTTGATATAGGAGAAAATGTCTCCTTGTAATCGATTCCCTCATTTTGAGTGAATCCCTTGGCTACAAGTCGTGCTTTATGTCTTTCAATGTTGCCCTGTGAGTCTTTCCTAGTTTTAAAGACCCACCTACATCCAATGTGTTTTACACCATTGGGCAACTCGACAAGATCCCAAACTTGATTAGAAGCCATAGTATCCATCTCTTCCATCATAACTTTATGCCATAAATTTGATTCCTTAGAATGTATGGCTTGTGAAAACGTTTCAGGATCATTTTCAGCTCCAATGTTATAATCCGATTCTTGTAGATATACTTCATAATCACTAGGAATTGTTGTTCTCCTAGCCCCTATTAGATTTTCTTAATGTTGTTACAGCATCCTGCTGAGGAACTGGTTCTTCAGCTACAACTTGATCTACAGGATTATTTTCAACAACTTGTGGAATTTCAATAGTTGGTTGTCTAATGCCCTTCGAAACTGAAGGGGCATGTAAGACTAACAGTCTATCAGTTGGCTCAGGGGGTTGAGCATCATGGTGATCTTTTTCAGAATTAATATCTTGAAAAGAATCACTCCCACTAGCCAAGTCATTCTCAAGAAATTTGGCATTTATTGATTCCACAATCCTAGTACTGTGAGAAGGACAATAAAACCTGTAACCCTTAGACTTTTCTGCATACCCAATGAAAAATCCACTAAGGGTCCTAGGATCCAGCTTCTTTTCTTGTGGATTATAAATTCTTACTTCAGACGGACATCCCCAAACGCGTATATGTCTCAAACTAGATTTCCAACCTTTGAATAACTCAAAAGGTGTCTTAGAGACAGCCTTGGTTGGAACCCTGTTTAATATCTACACAGTCGTCTTCAGTGCTTCAGTCCACAAAAATTGAGGAAGTTTAGTATTACTCCTCATACTTCTCACCATGTCCATTAATGTTCAATTTCTTCTTTCTGCTACAACATTCTGGTCCGAAGAACCAGGCATAATGTATTGGGCAACAATCTCATTTTCTTGAAGAAATTTCACGAATGGACCTAAAGCTTGTCCACTCTCAGTATATCTCCCATAATATTCACCACCTCTATCTGATCTCACAATCTTAATTTGTTTCTCACATTGTTTCTCTACTTTAGCTTTAAAAACTTTGGAGGCGTTCAAAGCTTCATCTTTAGAACGAAGTAAGTAGAGATACATGTAACGTGAGTAATCATCTATGAAGGTGATGAAATATTTCGGATCATTTGCATCCATGTCTGGACAACAAATATCTGTATGAATAATTTTTAAAAGGTTTGAACTCCTCTTAGCACCGCTTTTAGACTTATTTGTTTGATTTCCCTTAATGCAACTTACACAAGTCCCAAAATCATTAAAGTCCAATGTACTAAGTACCCTTAAGACCAATATCTCTGTTGGGATCCGGGGTTCAATTGAGAAGCATGACAATGTCAGGGACTTACTGAAAGCTATTGATGAACAGTCTGTTAAGTCTGATAAGTCCCTTGCTAGCACCCTTATTCTGCAGTTCACATCATTGAAGCTCACAACCATTAAGGGAGTGCGTGAGCATATCATGCGCATCCGGGACATTGTGGCTCATTTGGACAATTTAGAGGTAACCATGTCTGAATCCTTTGTGGTGCACTACATTTTATGCACTTTACCTCATCAATATGTTCCTTTTAAGATCTTTTATAACACACATGAGGACAAATGGTCTCTTAATGAACTGATGACCATATGTGTGCAAGAAGAGGAGGGGCTGCTTTTGGAATAGGGTGAGAGGGTTGAAAGTGTGAACTTTACTACTTCTAGTAAGTTGAAGAAAGAAAAACAAGCAAATAAGGGAAATATTCCTATTAAGCCAGACATTAAGAAGGAGTCCAAGTGTTCCTTCTGTAAAAAGATTAGACACATGAAGAAGGACTGCTTGAAGTTTAAAAGCTAGATGGAAATGAAAGGTAATCTTTTTACTTTAGTCTGTTACGAATCTAATATTCTTGGTGTTAATCATAATACATGGTGGATTGATTGTGGTTCTACAATCCATATTTCTAATACCTTGCAGGGTATGCGAAACCTACGGAAGCCAGTGGGAAGTGAACGATGCATCTATTCCGGAAGCAAGATGAGTTCACATGTAGAGACTATTGGAACATGCACTTTAGTTTTGAGCAGTGGTTTTAATTTGATTTTGGAAAATATTTTCTATGTACCCAGTTTCAGCAAGATTTTGATCTCTGTTTCTAGACTTGCACCTCTTGGTTTTTGCTTTAATTTTTCAAACTCTGGTTTTATATTGTTAAATAAAGCTCAAACTGTTGGTTTTTTGGAGAACTTTTTTATGGATGGTATTTTATTAAATTGCAAAATAACACTGCTTATGGTTCTATGCATGTTACTGCTGGTTTGAAGAGATGTATTGTGAATGAGAATTCTTCTATGTTGTGGCACTGCAGATTAGGACATATCTCTATGGAGAGAATTAAGCGATCAGTAAAGTCCAATATACTAATCTGCAGTGCCACAACATAGAAGAATTCTCATTCACAATACATCTCTTCAAACCATCAGTAACATGCATAGAACCATAAGCAGTGTTATTTTGCAAATTAATAAAATACAATCCATTAGAAAGTTCTCCAAAACCAACCGTTTGAGCTTTATTTAACAATATAAAACCAGAGTTTGAAAAATTAAAGCAAAAACCAAGTGGTGCAAGTCTAGAAACAGAGATCAAATTCTTGCTGAAACTAGGAACATAGAAAATATTTTCCAACATCAAATTAAAACCACTGCTCAAAACTAAAGTGCATGTTTCAATAGCCTCCACAGGTGAACTCATCTTACTTCCCGAATAGATGCATCGTTCACTTCGCACTGGCTTCCTTAGGTTTCGCATACCCTGCAAGGTATTAGAAACATGGATTGTAGAACCACAATCAATCCACCATGTATTATGATTAACACTAACCATATTAGATTCATAACAGACTAAAGTGAAAAGATTACCTTTCTTTTTCATCCAGCTTTTAAACTTCAAGCAGTCCTTCTTCATGTGCCCCTTCTTTTTATAGAAGAAACACTTGGACTCCTTAATGTCTGGCTTAATATGAATCTTTCCCTTATTTGCTTGTTTTTCTTTATTGAACTTACTAGAAGTAGTAAAGTTCACACTTTCAACCCTTTCACCCTCTTCCAAAAGCAACCTCTCCTCTTCTTGCACACACATGGTCATCAGTTCGTTAAGAGACCATTTATCCTTATGTGTGTTATAAGAGATCTTAAAAGGAGCTTATTGATGAGGTAAAGTGCATAAAATGTAGTGCACCACAAACGATTCTGACATGTGATGAGTGATTTTCACTACTCATATTTTACCACAAGTGGATGGTTGTCATCAAGTAATAAAAACCGGTGAATAACCGAGTCGAACCACAGGGATTTTCAGAATATTATTTCATTCTAGAGAATAGGTTAATTTTTTTAAGTTTATTAAATATATATTTTATATTTTGAAAAGAGTTTGTTTAATTCTAATGGTGATTAAATTAAAAACAGTGACATTAAATTTGAAATAACAGCAAGTTAAAATTTTAATTAATAAAAATATAAATAGGAGATGCTTGTAATATTTTAAATATTGCCATCTTTATATAAAATAGAAATTGCATATTGATTTAGCATTTTCCAATGTCTAAAAAGATCAATTTCTGAAAATTTTATTATTTTATAAAGATTAAAAAAATATAGTAATCTACTAATATTCAAATTATGCTTAAACAGACTTTATGGAAGCTGATTAAATTATCTAACATTCTGCAATCATTATTCTAGGCCTAAATTTGAGTTTTTTCCAAGCATACAAATTTTCCTATAGCAATTAAAAGGCACATTTCATTTCCCAAATCATTGTGCACATGCCAGAATCTATTTTTAATGTAATTTACTCCCAATTCCGGTACTAAAATATTAATTCTACTTTTTATCTCCCGATTTAGCAAAGCAGAAATCACTAGATTAGATTCTACCATTCAATTATGCAGAATAGTGTAAATAATTTAACATTTATGGTAAAATAATAATAAAACATGGTAAACTGGATTTAATTAATAATATTAAAATGCAGATAGATTAGAATTAATGCCAGATTACTAAAAATAGGGAATTAAGATTTGATCGATCAGTCAGACTTTTAGCAGATGAATAATTTGAATAGCAGATTTAAAAAAAGACACAGAATGTCGATCAACTTAATGGCATCCAGCATTTAATCCTAATACTGATTCTAACATCATCACAGATTATTCCAACTTAATCGATCAAAAAGCATATTAACACCAAAACATGAAATTTCACTTCTACCATTTATGCAGAATGGCGCTCAAACTGGATTTGACATAATCTGACATTTTAATCATAATTCCATATTCCAACATAAAACATCGATCATTAAAATGCTTCCATAAACATAAATTCATACTTCAAAGTGATTCTGAACTCTCGTTCTAGATCACTCTTAACACGAACAATATAGAAATCCGTCTACAAATTAGAAACATGATAGCATATTACATTTAGAGGCAAATTCTAATCATTACAAAGCAAGAAAAAGAAAGGCAACACCTATGATGGGAAAAACTCGATCAGAATAGTATCTTGTCCAATTCCTCCGGTTTGATTTTGTGTTTCTGGCCTTCTTCCCCCATTAGAATGTGTTTACAGAGTATTTTTGTCAAATAATGTGAGTCTGTCTGTCGAAAAATGACGAGAAACAGTGCTTAAAACCGAGTTCGGGAGGTTAGAAACTGCCCAACCGCGATGGTGGCGCATAAAGTGGCGCTCAGAGGGGTTTCAGGCGCCACCAAGCAGCTGCGGCGCATCCTGACGATTTCCCAATTTTCTGATTGCGGCGCATAATGTGGCGCCTGGAGGTCGATTTGGGCGCCGCCATGAAGGATTGGCGCATCCTGAAGACTTTTCCATCCGAAATTTTTCTAAGTGTTGATGCGGCGCCTGATGTGGCGCTCCGGGGTCTTTTCCGGCGCCGCCATGCCTATGCGGCGCATCCTGGGCACAGTCCAGCGTTGAAAAATCCGAATTTGACATCCTTTATCCTCCGAACATATTTCTTTCATCATTTAATGCCTGAAACATCATTGCAATGTATTAGATTTGCCAAAGTCTTATTAAAAAGCATAAAACATGGTAAATTGAACTCAAACAAGCTCAATTTAACCATAATTATTAATATTTACAAACCACATGAAATATAAACTAAAAAGCATTAAAATAGGGTCACATGCATGCAATTTAGGTTCATTTTAACACAATTTAAGCTCATTTAAATGTGGTTTCACAGGGTGCATCAACATGGTTACCTCTAAATTTTCCAAATGAGCCATAATGTCCCGAATGCGCATGATATGTCCACACACTCCCTTAATGGTTGTGAGCTTCAATGATGTGAACTGCATAATAAGGGTGCTAGCAAGGGACTTATCAAACTTAACAAACTGTTCATCAATAGCTTTCAGTAAGTCTCTGACATTTCCATGCTTCTCAATTGAACCCCGAATCCCAAAAGAGATATTGGTCTTAATGAAAGATACGGAAAGACGGTTAGATCTCTCCCACTTTTCATAAAGATCAACAGCATCTGGAGTTCTGGTTTTAGTAATACCGGGTGGCTCATCTTTCCTAATAGCATAATCAATGTCCATCCAGCCCAGGTAGAGCAAAATTCGCTCCCTCCATATCTTGTAATTGTCACCATTAAGTTCTGGAATTCCACACTTGATATCAGAAATAACAACTGATTACGCGACTGCAAAATATACTCATGATTAAAATTTGAGGCAAAATTAAAGCACGCTTTACCAATGTAAACACGTAACAACAAAAGAATTTAGTGACATAAAAATTTACTTGTGGGCTAAAATTTTATTCAATTAAATTCAACATAAATAATGGCGGCAGAGCCGGAGAGAGTGGGAAAGTCACACAGAGTGGGAGTGTCACACAGCACAGGCGGTGAGAATGGCGGCGGAGCCGGAGAGAGTGGGAAAGTCAGTGTTGAAGCTGAAGAAGGGTTAAACGGGAGGAAGGAGGTAAAGATCGGGCACAGCAGAGGCGCTGCACATGGTCGGAGACGTCTTTATGGGGTTTTCGTGGGGAATATCCCGGTAGATGTAGAGAACATCTACATAGTTCAGGAAATTAACAGAGTAGCGGTGGTAAGGGAGTGGTTTGTCCCAAACAGAAAGTGGCCAGTGAAGGGTTCTAAGTTCGGATTTTTCAGGTTTTCATGCAGACCAGATGCAGAGTTAGTTATGAGAAGGTTGAACGGGAGGGTTTTGGGGGGTAGAAAACTGAAGGCTGTATGGGCGACACCGAGCGGGAAGAGAGGGGTCGTGGTAGGTGGAAATCTTCTGAGAGGGAAGGGTACCATGGATATGGGGGGGGGGGGGGTAAATCTAGGGCTTACAGTGGTGGAAAAGGACTGGTAAGGCAAGATACTAGAACACATAATGTGTGGAGGGATGAACGAACCTTTGCGGAGGTGGTAGTAGGGAAAGGGCTTGAACCAGAAACAAAACGGGGAGTTAGGGGTCCGGATGCTATCAAACTGGAGGCTGTGAAGGAGGACCTAGAGTGGTTACAAAGATCGGCCATTGTATGTTTCAAGTCACTGGAGGTATTGGGAAATTTCCAAGAGTGGGTATACAATTATTACCAAGGGTGTGAGGAGATAGCTTACGGTGGGGGGCATACGGTAATGGTGGTGTTCCGGGAGGTTGAGATGAGGGACGTGTTTCTATCGGATCAGGGGGATAGAACTTTTATTAAATGGAAAAGGAGATGGGATTTCGGAACGATCAATAGAAAATAATTAATGTGGATATACCTTTTCGGGTTACCTTTTGAGGCCTGGTGTGAGACAAATTTCCAGAAGGTGGTGGAAGGGTGGGGAAAGATTATCAACGTGGATGGAGAATCAAGAGAGAAAAAGAGGTTTGACAGGGCAAAAATATTGGTTGAGGTTGATCATGATAAAAATATGCCATGTACATTGAAGGTGCAAGTTGGCGGGTTTACTTCGGTGGTAAGGGTTGTGGCAGATTATTATGCAGCGGTAGTGGTGGAGGAGGACACAGGGATGTGCAGATAGTCGGAGTACCGGAAAACGAACGGGGTGACGGCAAAGGTGGCCGATCCACCGGAGTGCAGAGGGATGGAGAGGTCCGAGACTGCTAGTTGTTGGGAAGTGGAACAGGTATCTGGGACGTTGCATGGGGTGGAACAAAAGGAAAAGGTGGCGGCTGTGGAAGTAGACATAATTAAGGAGGTTAATAAAGGTGGCTCCCATGCACATGATTGGTTGCCAGGAGAGGGGGTGGATATCACGAATGGTGTTAAGGATCTAGGTTTAGTTGGGCCTGGAGGGAGTGGGTTGGGTTTGGACGGAGGTTTAGAGTATATGGAATCTGATCAGATGGGGCTGGGCCAAGGATGCTATCAATTAAATTTGGACGAAGGCCCACCTGATAGTGGGGCAGGAGCAGGAGGAGGTGTAGATGGGCCTATTGGATTAAGCCCAGAAGAGAATCCAGACATTGCTTCCTCGATGAGGGATGAGGGGAGGTCTTCATTGTTAGTAGAATGAGAGAATAGGGAGGGGGCGGAAGGTGTTTTCCCAATTGAGTCGGCTACACAGGTGCTCGAAATTGAGACAGAGAGAGAGATGGCTCCGAGAGAGAGGGATGGGATGATGGAGTGCACTGATGCGGAAGTGGAAGCTGATTTGAAATTGATTGAGGAGGCATTGGCTACTGTTAGGGCGGGGAGATTTAGTCTGAAGAGAAGGGGTAGACCGAGGAGAAGAAAGGATACCGGGCAGTGGCGAGGGAAGCAAGTATGTAATGTAGGTGATCAGAGCAGCTCGCCGAACTTCAGTTTACTATAATTTGGTCGGGAAATAAGGTTAAGATGCTGGACAGGGTGGAGGTGAATGAGACGCTAGACCTTGCAAGGACTCTCGGACTGGAATGCATAGTGGAGGATTCTGTAGCGGAGGACAGAGTGTGGGTTGAGATGGTGAGGGAGCAGTAGGGTGTTGGTTGGAGGGTTCTATGTAGTGTGTTTATTAGTTTTTAATGAAGATCATCACATGCAATTTGAGGGGATTAAACGGTGGGGTTAGACGTAGGGCGGTGTTTCGATTGTGCAAAAAGGTGAGACCGTCTATGATCTGTTTTCAAGAGACAAAAATGGTGGACATTACTGAACGCTTGGTATGCCGTCTATGGGGTTCTAGGGGTTGTTCATTCTGCTTTCAACCTGCCATTGGTAACTCTGGAGGGCTGCTGGTTATATGGGATGTGGGGAGAGGTTCTTTTAATATAATGGAGCGAGAACACAATTTAATCTGGATTCGGGGTCGGTTTAATGACATTAGGAGGGGTGTGAATATAGTATGTGTTTATGCGCCTAATGATAGGAGAGCTAGAGCCGAATTTTGGGACCATATTTCTCTCAAATGCGATACTTCGAATGGGGAATTATGGTGTTTTGGTGGGGATTTTAATGCGGTGTGTGGGGCGGGGGAGAGGTGTGGCGTGAGTGAGGACCTTGGGTCGATGAGGGATTTTAGGGATTTCATTCATCAAATGGGTTTGGTAGATTTACCAATGGAAGGAGGGATGTTCACTTGGTTTGGGAGGGGGGGCGTGCGTGTATTAGGCTTGATAGGTTTTTGCTATCCCCGGGTTGGTTATGTTTGGATGGGAATACTGTACAAAGGAAAGGGGATTCGGTTCTTTCGGACCACTATCCGGTGTGCTTGGAGTTTGGGGAGAAGTCTTGGGGGCTTAAACCTTTTAGATTTTACAACTATTGGATGGATATTAGGGGTTTCTCGGACATTGTAAAAGAGGTTTGGGGAACACATAGAGAGAGAGAGCAGAGGGTGTAAGTTGTTAGGAAAGCTGAGATTGCTGAAAAGTAGGTTGAGGGAATGGGATGGTTATGGGGGGTCGGAGCTAGAGGAAAAGATGCAGAATTTGATTAAAGAAGTTGGGGAGATTGAGGAGAGTTTCCAAGGGGCTGATACAAATGAGGGGGATAGGATCACATGGATACAAAAAAATTGTGAGCTGAAGAAGATGTTGGCCGACGAAAGGAGGTGGCTTCAAAAATCACGGATTAGGTGGATCAAGGAGGGTGACCTGAATACTAAATTTTTTCATGCAATAACGGCAATACATAGGCGTAGAAGTTACATTGGGGCAATTAGGGTGAATGGAGGGATAGTTGACGATCCAGTTGAAATCAAGAGACATGCTTGGGCTTATTTTCAAGGGTTGTTCGCACAGAATTCCGATGGGGTGATGTTCCAGGTTGGTGACACTAGCCTGCCGGAGGTTGGAGATGAAGAGAAGGCTTGGATTGTTAGAGATTTTTCTGAGGAGGAAGTAAATGAGGCAGTGTGGAGCTGAGAAGGGAATAAAGCACCGGGTCCGGATGGTTTCAATATGGGTTTTTTTAAAAACAACTGGGAGATTGTTAAAGAGGATGTGTTGAATATGTTCAGGGGTCTGGAAGAAGGGAGATCACTGCCAAGAGGATTGGGAGGGTCTTTCATCATTTTGATTCCTAAAGTCGACAACCCAATGGGTTTTGGAGATTTTAGGCCGATTTTCTTGATTGGGAGCGCTTATAAGATTATTGCTAAAACACTGGCGAGAAGGTTGAAGGAAATTTTGGACAAAGTGGTCGGGCGCTCCCAAATGGCTTTTGTCAAAGGCAGACAAATCTTAGACAGTGTGCTAATCACCTCGGAGGTTTGTCATTCTACAAAGGCAGCAGGCAGAGGGGGTTTTATTATAAATTAGATTTTGCAAAGGCTTATGACAACGTGTCATGGGAAGCTTTGTTTGGAGTCTTAAGGGCAATGAAATTTGAGGAAAAATGGATAAGGTGGATGCAGGAATGTGTGGGTTCGGCCTCAGCGGCTGTTCTTATTAATGGGTCGCCTACTGAATTTTTTAAACTCCAAAAGGGGCTAAGGCAAGGAGATCCTCTCTCTCCTTACCTTTTTGTTCTGGTAGTGGAGGTCTTGAACAGGTTTATTGAGAAAGCCGCTGAAATGGGGTGGTATAAAGGGCTGGAGATTGGTGGAGATGGGCCTGTTATAACCCATCTCCAGTATGCGGATGATACACTATTATTCTGCAAATGCGAGCTACAACAGGTGGTTTTTATTAAGAGGTTGTTGTGATGTTTTACTCTTGCAACGGGGTTAAGAATCAATTTTGGGAAAAGCAATATATTTGGGATTAACTGTACTAAGGAATTAGAATAGGCAGGGGCATCAATACTCGGATGTGGGGTGGGGGTGTGGCCAATGAGGTATTTGGGAATTCCTATTGGAGGAAGGATTAATGGTACGGCGGTGTGGCAGCCGGTGTTGGATAAAAAGGAGAGGAGACTGGAGGGGTGGAAAGGGAGGATGTTATCACAAGCGGGAAGAATGTGCTTGATCAAGTCGGTGTTGAATAGTTTGCCTGTGTATTTCCTATCCATTTTTAAGATCCCGAAAACTGTGGCAGAAAGATTGGAGAGGATTAAAAGGCGATTCTTTTGGAACGAGTGGGATGGTAGAAGGAAAATACACTTGATAGGGTGGGATCGCATATGTTCACATATTGAGGATGGCGGTCTGAGTTTTTGGAACCTTCAAAAGTTTAACACGGCTCTATTACTTAAATGGAGGTGGAGATTTGGGAATGAATATGCACTATGGAAAGAGGTAATAAGCTCTAAATATTATGGCAGGGAAAATCCTTTAGTTCTTGGCATCAAAAGTGGGAATTCAACTTGGGGAAAAATTTGTGAAAGCTGGAAGGATCCAAGGCTGGCCAGGCTTGTTAGAGGATTTAAAATTCAAGTCGGAAATGGAGAAAGGACAAGGTTCTGGACTGATGGCTGGAGTGAGGATGGAGAACAGTTGAAGGTAAAATTTCCAAGAATTTATGCTTTAGCTTTAAATAAGTCACGGAACATTAATGAGTTTGGAAGATGGTGTGGTTTTGAATGGGAATGGAAGGTTGAGTTGCGTAGACCTCTATTTGATTGGGAGATAGGGATATGGAATGAAATGATACAAGAAATAAGGAAGTATAAAATGAACCGGTACATGGAGGACCGTGTGAACTGGATCAATGAGGGGGATGGGCGATTTTTAACTAAATCTTGTTGGGATCGTTCTGGGGATGAAGGGGTGGGGAGGAGAAAATGGATGTGGATTAAGGTGTGGAAAATTAGATGCCCTATGAAGATCAAATTGTTGGCTTGGAAAATTTATCATGGTGGGGTGCCAGTAAAGGAAATACTTGCTAAGAAAGGATGTCTGCAAGACCCAAATATGATTTGTCCATGTTGTGGGTGTGAAGTGGAGTAAATTGATCATCTCTTCTATCGTTGTAAAGTGGTAGCAAAAATGTGGTACACGGGGGTCGGCTGGTTTGGTGTGAAATGGGGAATTCCAGGAGGTTTTCAAAATCTGTTGGAAGGATGGGTAGGCTATCAACCAAGTTATGGCAATAGAGAGGCTTGGTTATTGACTGGAATGGCTATTTTGTGGACGGTTTGGAGAAGAAGAAATGCGGTGGTTTTCAGAGGTGAGGAGTTCGAATATCAACGTGCAGAGGATGAAATCAAGTGGAAAATTGGCACATGGTGGCAGACAGCCTCGGGTAGGGAGGAGGTTAGTGATTTTAGCTCAAACTCACAGTTCCCAGGCGACCTGCTAACAAAAGGCTGTAGGAGCAGAAAGGTACCAAGACCTGGTTTGGTGTGGAGGCGTCCAGATAAGGGGTGGTGGAATGTGAACTCGGACGGATCATCATTGGGAAATCCAGGCCCGGCAGGCGTAGGGGCTGTTATTAGAGATGATGAGGGAGAAATTATCTACATCTTGTCGGATAGTATTGGTATCGCTGATTCAAATGAGGCCTAGATCACTGCAGTAAGCAGAGTGTGTGATGCAATAGTGAGGTTTCAAGGTTTCCCAATCCCAAAGTTGATCGTGGAATGTGACTCACAAAATGTAATATCTTGGTTGAGAAAGCCGAACGACGTTCCTTGGAGATTCACAAAGCTGATGGTCCCGATCTTAGCCTTATTACGATTTGGTGGTAAAGTTCAAGTGCAACACACCTTTAGAGAATGCAATGATAGTGTTGATGCTTGGGCTCGAAAAGGTGCAAGTGGAGAGGAATCACTCGAAATATGGTTTTAATTTTCAGTTTTATGGGAACTCAATATCTTCATTTTCTGAAACTTGGAACAAAGGGCGAGGGAAGAGTTGAAGAATGGCTCTGAGGAAAAACAAGAGAGAGGTCCTGTTGCTGTTGTAATCTGTTAGAGAGAAAAAAAATAGGAAAAAAAAGAAATAAAAATAAAAATAAAAATAAAAATAAAAGAAAAAAATTGAAAATAGTTATTTAAAAAAAAAACAGAGAGAGAGAGAGAGATGAGGAATAATAAAAGCTAAACAAGATAAGAGAGGCCATGATATTGTTGTAATTTGTTTGCTGTGTTACAGAAAGCTACTGAGGATGGTGCTGAATATACATACTTCTAATGGAGCTGTTGTTTTGGATGTGAGGCTACTGCTACTTGAAGTGTGTTGATATCTCAAGATTGATGCTGCTCTACTAGGATGCGACTGACGTAGTCTCTTACTGAGGATGCTGCTACTGCTAACAAAAAGTTTGAAGAATCCTGCCCACTCCCAGTGAGATTTGTTTTGTCAGGTACATTTGATGAGTGCAAATGTGGGGTGAGTTGTGACGTTTCTGAAATGGCCTGAATATCCACGTCGAGCTTGCTCATGCTCACTCCAGTGTACCGAGTCTGATAGGGCACTAGGATTTCTATCGATATCTATCCCACAATCCACCAATTACCACTTTGCTTATATCTGAAATTTTTTCCCTTTCAGTCTTCCTTAGCCCCTGTATATATCTGAAAATGCCTCTCCTCTCATTCTTCATCGAGTGATACATGTAGTGCATCTTAAAGTAATATCCATGCTGAGTTTATGGCTGATGGGAATCTTATGCAATAGTGAGAAGGTGTGCTCTTGTTTTGGTTATGTGATCGGCTGAATAGGTGTGAAGGGATCAAGTTTTTGGAAGTTTCGTTAGAAAAAGTTTGGGGAATCGATTCTGTTGCTCTTGTTTTCTGGTAGTTGAGAAACCCCTCGAAAAGAGAATGATAAGAAGAAAAAATTAAAAAGAGAAGAAAAGAGGATGATAAAAGAAATTTATGAAAAAAAAAGAAAAAAAAAAGAAGGAAAATATATATCTATAGATAGATTCTGCGGTATACTTTGCAGAAAGGAGTGTTGGTTTCTCTATTTTTGAGGGGGGTTTATCTCAATTAGAAAAGCTTCTGCAAAGAAAGTCTAGAGTGTTGCTAGAGCCCTTGGATCTCATGTGCTACCTTTTTTTGATAAATTGAATCCCTTTTTGATAGCTTACTAGTCTAATACTCGTCGGGATATTTGGTAGATGATTTCCCTTTTGGCTACTCTCTCCTCCTTAGCCGTACACCACCTGTTTTTCCTCATGCTTGTCCCCGTTTTTTCCTTTTCCTGGTCTCTTCGATTCGATACATCTGGTTTTGAGTATGATTGTAGGGGAGATGTGAGTATAAGGCAAGTGTTTTGGGAATGTCATTCTCATTCGGCACCTGAAAGTCCATGTAGTATTTTGGGGAATTTGAAGTACTTGAGCAGGTTTTGGGTGAAGTGGAGGAAGATGGATCAGTCTTGGGGATGTGGTTTACTGTGATGCTGAAAATTCTTTTGTGATGCTTATCTTGTTGGGGCTGTGTCTATGAGATGTCCAAAGATGCTGTTTTTGTTGTCGAAATGGTCCTAAGGCGGATGCGCTGCTACTTCACGTGATGCTATGAAATACATTTCTTCATGCTGCTGCTGGATTATATGGAGGATACTTTCGTGACTATTGTTGCTGGTTATTGACTGGAGCCGTGCATGTTCTAACTTGAAGGTATTGAATATGGATGATTGTTAGAGTGAAATTTTGTTGGCTGGCTGCTCTGAATTTTAAGCCTAGTTTATATTTGTTCCTGATGTACTAAAACTTTTGGTTTGGTTATGAATGAAATAGATCATTTTCCCTCAAAAAAAACAAAACTATCCAATTATGTTCCTTTTCTCAATTCCTGTGGGTAATCAAGAAATATAACTAGATATTTTTCTCTAATTAATCATATAAATACAACAAAAGTACTTGTGGGCATATCGTATCGCATCACATATGGTAATTACAATTGAAATAATATTTAAAACTGTACGTATGATTTTAACAAATAAAGATGATGTGGCTACTCTTAATTTATTAAAATCAAATTCCCCACTTAATTTAAATATTATTCCAAAATAAGTTTTAAGCAGTCAAACTCAGCGGAAATATATGAATCTAAATAAAATCCCAACAGATTACCTGACCATAGACAGTGTAACAGAGGAAGCAGCAAATGGGTACAAATCATGCATACTAAATTGACAAAAGGAATGCAGACGCACGAAACCCATTTAGCTCCACTATTTCCGAAAAATAAGAAAAACAACTTATTGCAGACCATTAATGAATGAATGCTTCTCAAAAATTAGTGAATCAGATGGAAAAGCAAATTAAATTTCTTCCGAAAATCAGAATTGCATGACTTCAGAAAGGCAACAAATTCCATATCTCATTCTGTCAAAATTGCTAATGTGTGCTATATCCAACAATTGCAAGGATTGGCAAACCCTAATAAATGTCTAAGTCGGATTATAAGGCACAATTATACTTTTACTAAAGACAAATTAACGAACACAGTGCACAAATAAGTAAAATTGCCGCCGACATCTATACTGAAAACAGTAGAAATTGAGCAGTTAACAACCAAATAATTATCTTATACATATAGGCCAAACACAAGTCAATTGTATCAGACGGTGACAATAAACTCTACAACAACATCTGAATGACTACAGAATGCCGCATAATTAAAAAACATCCAAATGCCTTAATCCTAATCGCACATATCAATATACCAGGGACTACAGAATCAACTCAGGAATATATTTTAGGCTATATTAGAATGATAAATAATTCTACAGGAATTAATCGAACAAGGTAGAGGCATAACCCGCTCTGATACCAAATGTAAAAATGCTAAAAACACAGATCCATATATTGAATTACATAATAGATCCAGGTCTAGCACAACGGAAGCATGAAACAATTAATTTACCTCTGGCCATTGCTCCTTCTTTCTTTTATCAACAGACTGCAAAATAAAATTGCTCTTGTAAGCTTTTGCCAATCCTCATTCTTCTAATCGATGGTGTTATTATTTTCTGAAGGTAGAAGTAGATTGAGGAATCCTAAAGGAGCCCGTAAAGGTGTCTTATATAGAACTCTGTCATCATAGAGTTCTAAAAAATAATCGTTGTGTAGTGTGGGAGTGGGTCAAAACTTACTCCTAATTTTTGGCCCATTAAGTAATCAATTCAAATTTGAATTAATTAAATTAATTAAGATAATTAAATGGACCATAATTGATTTCCTAAAATTAGGAAATCACTGTCTTACAGTCGCACCTCCGTTCAGCCCTACAAGTCCGAACTTAGAGTGTGTTCGGTCACATTGGCCGAATGTGGATGTCTATTCTGTTTCATTGGCCGAACATGCCAAGATGTGCGACCGGGATGAACGAACAAGCCTAGTGTGTGCATCATCAGTTTATGTCCGAACAGAGGTGATTATTTCAACATCTATTTTATGAACAACATTATTTTTCTAACAACTACTACTATATAATTGTAATGGTGCAATTACTAAAATGTATTGACATCTTGGTAGTCATTTGCTACCACAGTGACGAAGAGAGGAGCAATTGATTTTAAATGCACATGCGAGGGGATATTGAGGCCATATTGGGCAATATGGAGTGTGCACGGAGATGACATCCCATATATAATAGATAGAGAGGGCGAGATCGGCGCCGGTGCTTAGGGCAGAGCAGAGGGGGCGGCGCGAATGATGGTGGTGCGTGCGAGGCGAGACAGAGAGATGGATAGAGAAAGCTGAATTTGAGAGCAAATGGATGGAAAAGCCCGAGCTATTGGGAGAGGATTTGATCCAACGATCACAATTCCAATTCAATTCGTGATCCAATGGCCAGAAACGAAATTCAGGAGGGAGAGATTGGGAGCTCTCCCTCTTATAGGATATAATAGATATATGGTCCAAGGCGGCTCAGGTCATCTAGACTATATATGTACATGAAGCTAGGGGCGATGATTTAATTAAGAGGCTCATCATCTGGCACAAGACTGTGTCTTCCAGCTATCCACGAGGTCGTGGCACACGTCAAGGGAGGGGCCGTATGTTCGGTTTTTGAGCCCTTGTATTGTGAAGATGATCAACGTTGTTTTGTAGTCATCATGAAAACTCGTGACAAACGCTTTTTCCGGTGCAAAAAGACAAAAATAATGTTGGTGTGGTAAAGTTTGTTACAGTAGATTTGGTGGAGAATCATTTTTCGCAATATCCGTTGTTAAGTTGATGTTGACATAACCCTTCATCAACTGCTGGGAAAAGATAAAAAAAAAAATGATATATATTACACAATGATTTTTTTGGAAGGTTCTGGATCCATCAAATTACCTGAAATGATTCTTTTGAATGCACTCTTCTATATTACACAATAGAAAATATCTTGAGAGGATAAGAGAGCATGTATAATACGTGGAGAATACATTTTGAGAGAATCATTCTTGAGGGAAATGGTGCTTTGAAAGTATACAGAGAATGTTGTACTGAAGCTGGAAGAACATCCCGAGCTTAATGAAGAAACCATCAAAATATTGCTGCTATTTTCGGTATTATCTTAAGTCATTTTGATATGTTATTTTTTTTAAAAATATTTTATCGTTATATTCGTGGTTTGCTGAGTTTATATATTTGAGAATATATATGTTGTGAGCTTAATCTATTTTGGGTTTGTTTTTATGAGCTAAAAATGTGAGAGTAATAACTAATGAACAAGACAACAACTTGTTGCACTGTTGTGAGAATGGCAACACAACCATATGTTCAGTCTAGAGGACATTGAGCCCAATAATGGAAGGGTATTAGGGATTGTATTGAGGATTTCAATGGATCTTGATGAGCTAGTGAATGACTAGATTGAGATCCCCGGCCGGTGTAGGATTGAATTATTTGGTTGGTGGCTAGTTGTTTTGACAATGCATTAAGAACATATTGACAATGATATATGTTGTTATTCTGATAAGTGGTAAACAACATACATTGTGCCCGTGTTGGTTTCTGCTCATAAGTCTATTTGTGATCGATCTTTCCGGGTAGGAGGATGGGGATTGAAATACATTTGGGACTGTTGGTTGTATTGTTTGGTATTTTTGTTTGTTGCATTTGTTAGTTACTTTCATTTACATTTCGTTTCTCTTTTTTCCTATGTACAGACAGTTCTCATAGTATCAATCATTTCGCCACAACATAAACAACATAAAAAAAAAAAAGATGCATTCCATTCACGGTACTCTACACTGTGTTCGCACCCTATTATTCATACCAATATTTTGTCTGTCATGCTACCTTTGTTGGATCTCTGGACTAGCGCTACTGTCCTGTCCACAAATAGCCACTCCACCACGAACCCAAAACCAACAAATCTTCCCTAGCTAGTTGTTAAGTTTTAGAGCCGTGCATTGTGAACATGAGTAACGTTGTTCTATTCATGTTGTCTCGACGACTCATGACCAGCGCGTGTTTGCGGTGCAAAAGGACAAAAAATTGTACTCCATCCGTTTCATTTAACATGTCTTGTTTCATTTCCGCACACAATCCAATGCACATTTTCCATCATCAATATCTCAAAATCGGCCATCTAATGAATTTCGTAGACCCTGTTCTAATAAAAATTTTAGGCCTCGCTTATCATGTCTAAAAAATTAGATAAAATTAAAATTATTTTTTAGGTGAATATAAATATTAAAATTTTGGTAAAACATAATACTATAATAAAAAAATTAAAAGATAATTTCGTTCTTAGCCGAATTTACAGAATGAGTAAAAAAAAGTAGAAGAAAAAAATAAACAAAATGTGAGAATTGAATTGAGAAACTTGAGAATAATTATGTCACTTTAGACTTAAAATTTGAAGTAAATAATGAGCCCCTAATAATTAAATTGAAAGATAAATGAAAATTACAATTTATACAGAATAACTTTTTAAAAAAATGGGCCCCCAATGCACTGCCTATTGACCAGCACTGTTCAAAATATATACAACAAAAAATTATGTAAAATATATATTTTAAAACTATATGATTTTACGATTCTAATAAGATTAAACTCGACTATTTTTTTCAAATATCTATTTGCAATAACGTAGAGTCAAAGTTACATAATGAATAGTGTCAAAAGTCAAATCAGGCAACTAAAGTGGGACATAGGGAATATATCTTCTAAATTACTCCCTCCGTTCTTTTTTAGTTGTCTTTCTAGCAAATATTACACAAACCAAGAAACACAATTATTACCACACAATCTTCCATTTCTACCCCTCTCACTTTCCAAGAAATTTACTTGGGGTGGAGAGAGAATAAATACCATTGGGGAATAAAGGGGTAATATTGGAAAACTTTCATATAAATACCCAAAATGACAACTATTGTGGAACACTTTTTCATCTCTAAAAAGACTACTATTTTGGAACGGAGGGAGTACTTTTTATGTAGCATGGCATGGATAGTCCACCTTTTAAATTGATTTTTACGTATTTAGGTGGCATAATTTAGTCCATCATTTAAGTTTAAATACCACTCATGCGTTTTTTAATAAGTGTAATGTTATTATTTGCACGTAAGCTATTGCATATTTTAAACTACATTTCTCACTTGACTTTATTTTTCTTGTATAACTATAATAAGGGCCCGTTTGGATTGGCTTTTGAAAAAAGCAGAAGCCAAAAGCAGAAGCAGAAGTGAAAGCCAAAAGCAGAAGCAGGTAACTTTTGTCTTTAGGGCCCGTTTGGATTGGCTTTTGAAAAAAGCAGAAGCCAAAAGTAGAAGCAGAAGCAGAAGTCAAAAGCAAAAGCATGTAAATTTTGTGTTTGGATGAAATATTTGAAAAGCGGCTTTTTCTATAAAATATGTTTGGATGAATAAAAATGAAAAGTGCTTTTAGAGTGTGGTAATTACCAAAAAGGACATGCTACTTAATATGATAATAAGATATATTTATAGTGTAATTTATATTAAGTAGTGGGGGTATTTAAGTCCTTGCACATTTTACGAGGTGCTTTTGGCTTATGCTTTTGGGAGAAGCACCCCCTGGGCTGCTTCTCCCAAAAGCACTTTTTTCGCTTTTCGAGGTGCTTTTGCTTTTTCTTAAAAGCCAAAACAAACACCTAATTTCTACTAGAATTGCTTTTGGCAGAAGCAAAAGCCAAAAGCACCTCCGTAGAAGCCAATCCAAACGGGCTCTTAGATGAAATGTGTGAAAAGCAGCTTTTTCTTAAAAGTGTGTTTGGATGTGTAAAAGTAAAAAGTGCTTTTGAAATGAAGTAATTACAAAAAAGGACATACTTTTTATATGGGAAAAAGATATATTTATAGTGTAATTTATATTAAGTATTAGGGGCATTTAAGACTTTGCACGCATTACTAGGTGCTTTTGGCTTCTGCTTTTCGGAGAAGCACCCCTGGGCTGCTTCTCCCAGAAGCACTTTTGCAGCTTTTCGAGGTGCTTTTGCTTTTTCTAAAAAGCCAAAACAAACACTCTTTTTTCTTCAAAAGTGCTTTTGGCAGAAGCAAAAGCCAAAAGCACTTGGAAAAAAGCCATTCCAAACAGGCTCTAAAAATAGCAATCAAAGTGCTATAATGAACAATAAAAAAAGTCAAAACATTACGCTTATTAAAAAATGAAGGGAGTATTAATAATTGGGATGAGGATTTGCAGAAAGGGCCTTCCAACTTTAGGGTCAGGGTTCAATTCTCTCACCAACATTTCTTTAGCTTAGTCTCCTAAAAAAAATTACTATTAATAATTAATAATTGTTTTAAATACTATTTAATTTATAATATTATCCAATTTTTCGAAAGTGGGCAACCTGGTATTCACGGAAAAATTAACAAATTGGTCCTTTAAGTTTCAAAATTCACCGAAATAGTTCTCTTCGTTTCAATTGAAAAAATTAGTCCTCTAAGTTTGATTTTTTCTCCAATTTAGTCCTTTTGACATAATAAATTTAATTAACATGTAATAAAGAATGATTAAGTCATTAATATGAGTTTAACAAGGGAACTGATTTGCGCCCCCCCCCCCCCCCCCCCCCAAATATGCGCCCCCCAATTTTTTTCCCTTTTTACCCCTGAAAATGTGTATGTTTTATTTTTGTTTCTTTTTAATTTTCATTTCTCAATATTTTTAATACTGTGATAACTTAAAAAATATAAATCAAAATTTAAAACAAATTACATATTTAAAATCTACCCTTCGAGATCTTTGCAAAGAGTATAAATATGAATATGTAAAAATGTACGGTTTAAAAGCCGATTTTTTTAATATTATTTATCAAACAGTTGCGATAATTTGAAAAATATAAATTGAAATTTCAAAAAAAAAAATACAAATTTAAACCTACGCGAAAAGAACTTCGCAATAGTACAAATATGGGTATGTAATAGACAATAAGAAAGAAGGTTTAAAGACTTAAGTACAATTATTTGCATTTTTCACAGAGTCTAATCTATGGTCCCGCCAAATTCAGGTTCTCTTCTAGGTCTTTCAAAAGTTCTCCATTGTTGTATACGATTCGCATAGAAATGTTGCCATTCTCTAGCTCCGTTATTCGCATACCGTGTGCACCATGTTGTAATTGGAGGAACTGGATGATCGGAGAGCAGATGTAGTTGGACAAAGTGATTTCTGTCTACGAAAGCAATCGCGATTTCTCTGTGCTCTCCGATAAAAGAATCGTACCTTAGAGGCACATGAGTGAGACAACCTTCCAGATAATCTGTGAACGTATAGAGCACAACATTATAAGCCGAGGCAATGACCACTCCGTGATCTATTGTGTCCATCCAATGATCTTGACTAGTAGGACTCTGAAAATTATTGATCGTTCGTAAAACTCTTTCTGTCTGATCAGACCCACCGTAGATTGTGTCATACATATATGAGTGTTCTCTGATCTCGTTAATCAGCTTAGCTCGAACATCTGGCCATTTCTCTTCATCACTGTGGATTAGCTCGGCAATAGCTCTGAACCCGCAATTTCCATCAGCTTTTACATTAAAGATTCCTGATACATAATTATGAAATGGGGAAGGTAGATTATCAATTAACGATTCTCTGATATTTGGTTTCCCACGTCTTTGTGATGCCGAAGAATTCCTTTCGAATCTAGAGCGAGTACGACCAGTGTCCCATTCTTGAATACCGCTAGGGCGACCTCGGTGAACAGTATTATATGCTGGTGGTTGCACATCAATACTATCACTCATTGGGATTGCAGTTGAAGCGATATCATCTTCTACTTGGGCAATTTCATGTCGCCTGAATGACAATGTTTGCCAATGTATGTGTACCTCGTGCAGCGGAATCGGTGTAGTCGTGGATAGGTAATACGAAATGACATGCACACATGGTAATCCGAATACCGTTTTAACCGGACACTCGCAGAAATCCCTTGAATACGGAGAGGCACCTAAAGCAGCATCTAATTTTGAAAAAATACGGTCCGCTGCCTCTATTGATATGTGTGACACAAGATTCGCAAAAAGGTAATTGTTCCTCCATGTGTGCCGCGGACAATTTTTGGAACGCTCAAACTGGCGAGCTATTTCAGAGAACTGGTTATCCAACATCAACTCAATCTTCCGAAATGAATCATACAAGTCCGCCATTGAGTTCAGAAAATATTTCTTGAGTCTTGAATGTTGGGATTCAACCCTGAAATTTTAATTCAATAAGATCAGTTATCGTAAAAGTGAGACACAAATAATTTAGTATTCCAACTAGAGAAAGCAAACACTTATTTATTGTTATTACAAAATAAGCCATTCCGAACTGTGAATGAAAATAACATTTCATTCACTATGCTATTGTTTAGATTATATCATTTATCTAATTTTCATTTATTGTTTAAATTATATCATTTATCTAATTTTCATTTATTGTTTAAATTATATCATTTAAAATAAAATAACATTGATGAATTTCAATTATTTTTTTTTCTTTTTTTTCTGGAGAAGTCAATTCAATGGCCGGAGATAACACATCACACGTAAGTACAAAAGAAAGAAAAAAAAACAACAACAAAGGAAGAAGATACGAAAAGAGCGAAAAGAGCAAAAGAGGACAAGGAACACAATAGCAAAAGATAAAAAACTAGGCTAATATGGATAAAATCGTAACATAATACTAATATTAATTAATAAAATCGTAATTATATACTCCTCCTGACATGTTGGATTATTATCGAGTCTGTCTCGAGCCAAATAATTTCAATTACTAATATGGATATGCATTGTAAAATAAAAGTGGGACACAAATAATTTAATTCAATAATGAAAATTACCTTTGCGTTGTAGTGCTCCCCAAGTGCATTACTTTGTTTGTCCATGCACGAACAAATTTTGTGTGATGTGACCTTATCCACGTATCATCAAGGTATTTTACGACTTCCGGATATTCTTTGTAATCCTCAACAAAAGTATGCCAAGCATTCTGAAAATTCAACTCTGACTCCGATTTCACCAATGCATGCCATCGACTCCAAAATTCTCGCCACTGCGATCCAAGAATAGGCTTGCATTTGGCAGTGACAGCTTTGTTGATGTGCCACTCACAAAGTATATGACTCGAATTCGGGAAGCAAAACTCTATAGCATTTACAAGAGCTAGTTCTCGATCCGTAACAAACACCGATGGCATCATTGCTCCAATTTGATTAATAATATTTTTCAAATTCAGTAATACCCATGTAAAGTTATTTTGCTTCTCATTGCTAAGGAAAGCTGTTACCAGCAAGTATGTTTGTAAGGTAGAGGTAATACCAACAATCTTAAGTAATGGTATTCGGTACTCATTTGTTTTGTAAGTCGGGTCGAGTACGAGAACGGTGGGAAAGTGAATATAGAGTTCTAGGCTCCTACGATGTATCCACATAATATCAGTTATTTGATTTGTTTCGGGATTTACTCGGTATTGAAAATAATATTTTTTCTCCCGAAGAGTCTCAATTACAAATTGAGAAGAATTTAAATCACCCATCTGACTATTCTTAATTGATCTGATAGCATTATAAATGGATCTAACGGTACTAGTATTTGAGGGGTCAATTCGTTTTAAATGACCAAGAAGGCTTCGAGGGGGAGCGTCGTCACAAAATTCAGAAACTATTTTCTTTTCGTTCGGTTTCAGTCTACAAACAAATTCATGACCCTCAAAATTTTCATAAGGTGGGTGATTATGAATGCCACACTCTACCGATAACTTCCAAAAATCATTATGTAAACTTTGAGCAACCCCCCTAAGTTTGAATGGACAATTATTTTTTTTCGACCCGGTATTTTTCACCAATGACGCCTCTCCCGATCTATGTGGCCTATACTTACCCTCCCTTTCACAACCAAAAACACATCTTGCTTTACGAGTTTCAGTACGATTATTTGATTTGGTGATTACCACTATGAAGCCATTCTTTCTCGCAGTGGCTTGTACCCATTCACGCATTTCGTTCTTCGATTCAAAAATCTAAAATAAATTATATATAAATATGTTAAGTAATGAAAATTTGTAGGTAAACTAAATGATGCTTATAAAAAAGAAGAATGGAGTGAAAATTACCCGACTTGTCGTGAATTGTGGCGTATAATCTTGTCCAGAGCCAGGAACGTTTGAGCTAACTTCGTTTGTTATTCCATCACTCGGATGATTATTGTTTTCGAACACCCAACTATCAGAATTTTTGAATGGCAAATTGCTAGAGAATGATGAGTTAAAATCATCCATATTTGTAAGATGATTTTCCGGAGTTTAAAAAGCTGGGAGATAGAGATTTGTTGTGAGTGACAAATAAATAACTCTAGTATTTATAGGAAAATTTCAAAAAAATTGAAAATTACCGCGAAATAAGAAAAATACCTCGTTGCTTTGATAAGTCGATTTCAGAGTTTATGGAGAATAGAACTTTAGAATTGACGTAGAAGAATGAATAATACAGTAGAGACTTACCCTATTTATAATTCTCTAAACCTAAATCCAAAAAAATAAGGAATTAATAAAATAAAATATTTCATTAACCTAAATCCTAAAAAATCCCTATTTTTTAGGATTTAGAATGGAGGTAGAAGAATATTTCATTACCTTATTTATAGGAAAGTTTCAACAAAAAAATCCTAAAGAAAAAAACAATTAATACCTAAAATTAAAGGGGGCAAAAAAGGAAATTAGATGGGGGTGGGGTGGGCGCGGATCCCTGGCGGTTTAACAATCCTTAATCAAATGTGTAACTTATAACCCTTAATTTTGTTTGAATAAAATGGATTTTTGATAAATGATTATTTTGTTTGAATAAAATTAATTTTTAATAAAAGATAATTTTATTTAAATAAAATAGTATTTTTTAATAAAATGGATTTTGATAAATGTGTTGGTGCGTTGATTATAGAACCACTATTAATGACTTAATTATTTTTCATTAGATATTAATTTGGTTTATTATGCCAAAGGACATAATTAGAAAAAAAACATCAAATTTAGAGATTTGATGACCAATTTTTCTAATTGAAACGAAAAACTATTTCAATGAATATTGAAATTTAAAGGAACAATTTGTTAATTTTTTCCCGGTATATTCAGCTAAGAAATTTTTGGGGGAATAATCTTACTCCCTCCGTCCCATTAAAAGTGTCCACTTTCTTTTGGGCACAGGAATTTATGTTGTGGTGTTTAATAGTTAAAGTAGTGTGAGTAAATTTGACTAATCAATCCATCTAATTTATAATGGTTACATTTGACTTTTAAACATATTTATTAATTAACTTTGACTTAATGTTATCATAATGATGTAGAAAGGAAAAAATAGGCAAGTGTGATCTTGTTGGAATCGTCTAATCGTATAGGTTTAGAATATATATTTTATATAATTTTTATTTATACCCATTTTGAGATATTAATGGTTAAATATATATAGAGACTTTATGCAGAAAGTACAATTCATTGGGGTTTTTAATTATGCTTATGTTAATCTAATTTGCTTAAAAGGAAAGTGACCATTTTTAATAGTGTCGTGATTTTTAATGGGACGGCGGGAGGGAGTAACATTTTTTATCGCAGCAACTGAGACGGTAGTGTTCCAGTCCTTGACGCACTCCTAAAACCCCAATCTCCTCCTAAACCCCAACCTCACACCAAAATGGCGGCCTTGAAGCACTTGCTTTCCCAATCTCACTCCGCCCGCTGCTTCTCATCGCCGCCGCCGCCGCCGCACCTCCTTTCTCTAATCGCCCGCCGTTTCTCCTCCTCTGAACCCACACCCCCACCCCCACCGCCTCCTCATCCCGAACCCAATGCTTACACTCGCCAACCCATTCCCATCCAACCAGTTTCCTACCCAATTAAACCCAAACCTCCTGCTGATGAAATCCAGGACCAGGGTGAATCTCCTCCTCAAAGACCGCCGCCCCACTCATCAATAAGTGCCCAGGATTTTGTCAGACCGGAGCCTCGATCGTGGACGCGTGAGGAAATGCGCTACATCAAGGATGCACCCTCGATTTCGCCGGTTTCTTATGCAAATCGGGTCGCCCCATTGCCCCAGGATCAATCACAAGTAGTGGTAGAGGAGGACAAGGCGGAATTGGAGACGGAGAGGAGGAAGATTGAAGAGTACAGACAAAGGGGAAGGCTGATGTATGCGGCCCAGGAGATGGAGGATGAGAATTTGCCATTCCCCAAGCTAATTAAGGCGGAGGAGGATAGTACTGGGCAAAGCAATAAGAAGAAAAGCAAGGTGATATATGATCTCAAGGAGGCTGTTCGTCTTGTCAAGGTCAGTTCGTTCAGTGTTTTGATCTTATCCTTCCGTTTGTTTTTTGGTTTCCACGGTACATGTGAATAGTTTTTCATTACACCATTATCTTGGGCAGTTAATGGGTAGGGGGACATTTGAGCTTTCTTTTTGATAGTTAAGGCTAACTTCCAAGAGGAATGAACTATTGAAGCCATAGAGAGAACCTTCATATAATCTTGTAGCTTATTGATGTGAAGTCGGTGGTTTGAGCTTTAAGGAGGCATGATATAAGTATGATGATCTTTGGACACCACAAGAAAGGAGATAGTAAAATAAAAAATTTAAGCCTGATTCAATAGGGAAGCTTTCTTGCCAGTGTGTCCATCAGTTGATACCAACTCTTGACTTTGTGGGAAACAATTTTGTAACATTGTACGCTTTTGATCATTATCATCTCTTGCAAATAATCTTGTATGTTTTTAATCATTATCATGTCTTCATATGATTATAGTAGAACCTAATTTGTTGTATGTCCATCTAAAATCATACTTGGAAATCTTTCGCCAAACTCATTGCATGGAGTAGGAGATTCCGAGTGTTTTAGGATGTGAGCAGATTGAAGAGAATATAGGTTTTAGCAGGTTTGACCAATCATTATGATGTTTCACATTGTTTGGTAAGCAGCATATTCAAGGAGCAGATTTAGAGGGTGTTTGTTTGTGCGTTTTGGGACAAATTATCTGATTATTGCGTTTGCAAAAACGCAAATAATCAGTTAATCCTGTTTGTGTACTAACTTCTAATAATCTATTATTTGCGTTTTGAGGGAATGAAAACGCTATTTTCTTGCAGCTACAATTTGGTGCTGCAAGAAAATTGCGTTTAGCTAAAAATAGATTTTACTATATTGTTAACTTTTGAGGTAATGAAAAACGCAAATCCAAACACTTTTTAATGATTATCTGATTATTGCGATTTGAAACAACATAAACTCATCCAAATACTTAATTTTCTACAGCACGTTTTGTTACAGCAATTATCTGATTATCCGTTTTCTAAACGCTGCAGCACGTTTTAAAACGCACATCCAAACACCCTCTTAGGCCTCAAATCTAATCTGCTATATTTTGAAGCAAATTGGACCGCAGATTCTATTTCTATTAGGCAACATATATCCTAAATTATATACTAATCTACCAAATATGTTTAATCAAATATTCAAATCTGCTATTGCTATTTGCCGGTCAAATCTACTATCTGCTATATGTTATCTACTAACTCTCAAACAAGCCCTCTGACCTTTAAATAAGTGTTCGCATTCAACAATGTATTATCTATAAATAGAAAAATGTATTAAGTATGATGGAATGATATGTGTGTGTATGTGTGTATATATAATCTTGTTTTTTTGTTTAATGAGGGATTTCATTGATGAACGATCACCTTTTTCATTTCTTTTCATAGTTGGTCCAGCTGATCTTCTATCTCACATACTAGTGGTATTAAACATATTGAAGACAGGGTACTCATGAAGTTTGATAAAATAAATAAATACGCATTGTAGCATATGCAAAATAGCCTGGCTTAGACTTTTTAAAATGGAAATTTCCCTTCTATTTATTATTAAGCTTGCCATAAATTGGCATCTCAACAGTATGAGACAATTTATCCTGTGATACATCTGCTGGGTTGGGATGAACCCATTCAGAACCTTTTTTCCCCACATTTTTTCTTTTTTGTTTTTTGTTTTTCATCAATTCTTCGGTTTGAAGCATGATTGCAATTTCCTCCATTTATTAGGACTTTTTATAGTGTTGTCACTTTTAACTTATTGTTTCAACTGTTTATTTTACACAGCGCTCATGATTGTTATGACAACACATTTTTCTCTCATCTTTCTACTATTTCTACTTTCCTATGATGACCTTTCAGCAATTATACAGGCTGCTGGCAGGAAAACTTTTGATGAAACTTTTGAAGCACATGTGAAAATGACTCCTGAATTGCGGCGAACTGATCTGGTATGCTTGCCACCCCTTTCTTGTATAATCTCAAGGATAATTGATGCTCTCTTTCAAAGGTACATGGAATTTAGTACTCCCTCTGTCCCACCTAAAACGTCTTGTTACTGTGGGGCATGGTAATTAAGGTAGAGTTGATTTGTGGGTATATGATGCGGTCCACATAGTTGTTGGAGGGAAAAATTATTTCTATTTATAGAAAGAAGACATTTGTAATGGGACATCCAAAAATAGTAAGTAGCACATTTGTAATGGGACGGAGGGAGTATTTTGTTTTCATATATGAATACAAACATATGATTATTTATGATTTCATGTTAGGAACATAAAAAAAAACCATACTAATTATTATCAACTTAGTGCAAGTTAATACAACTATTTCTTTACACTACAATTGCTGAATGCTGATATAGACATATGGTTTAATATATGAAAAAGGTTACATTGCTTTCGTTACATAATAATATACTCCCTCCGTTCCTGTAAATAGTCGTCTCTTTCAGCTCAATTTCAATAATCAAGATTCGCATTAATTTACTCATAAATTTTCATTTTTTCCTTCGACTAAACTCTTTAGTAATAAATGTCAAGAAATAGCATTTATATAAAGTAAAGAGTAATATAATAAAAACATAACATAACTACCTATAAC
This sequence comes from Hygrophila difformis, assembly GCA_030278955.1. Taxonomy (NCBI): domain Eukaryota; kingdom Viridiplantae; phylum Streptophyta; class Magnoliopsida; order Lamiales; family Acanthaceae; genus Hygrophila; species Hygrophila difformis. Next base: position 1,513,570 of record JAOANR010000266.1, on the reverse strand, counting down.
TACCTACAAACGACAACTATTTTGGAATACCTTTTAATCTCTAAAAAGTCTACTAAAAAGGAACGGAGGGAGTAATACATATCCACTTTATGATTAGTACCTGGTCAATAAATGCATCCACATGTTATATATATAAATATATATATTTTTTATATATATATCTTAGAACTTCTAAATTCAAATATTTCATAATTGTCTATTAATTATATATTTTATATTTTATAATTTTGATGAAAATATACCTAATTAAACGGTTGATAAGAATATAAGATACATAAAGGTTAGTAAATGGGTATGTATTCATCAATATGTGTTTATATTTATTTTATATGTTTATTATATTCACAAAATTAGAAAGGAAAATGCTTACTTACTGGGCTATGATTTATTAAGGTGCTTGATTATTGTTCTTTGGTGTATTTTACTCCAAAGTAATTCTATTGTTCAGTTGTAACTGGTGCTGAACTAAAACTGGTTAACTAGGTCTAATAAATTGGTTTTCACTTAGAATTTTAGAAGAAGATGTAAGATAATTAAACTGGAGTTGAACCAATGCCCTCTCCTGGTAATTTTATATTATGCTACATTTGGCTTTTGCACCAATTTCTTGTTATTTAATGAGTGAACAAAACACACATGTAGAAATGCATTATCGATACAAATATGACAGTCATTTGGATAGTCACTTTCTAAGGCACAGGGTTAGTGGTTCGAGTCTTATAAGTGTAAATTAAAATTTTATTTATTAATCATTAGAAGAGTAACTTTGGAATTGCACATCATGGAGGACCAAGGCAGTTACTTTGGTTCTTTCCATATTATATAACTAGTGAAAGGAACACACTCTAATGTGTGTACCAAATAATAAATTATATGATATATGATTTTTTTTTAATAATTTTACAAATGAAGTAGTGTAGCCTAGTGGTGGAGGCAGAAGCATTAATCTTTCAAAAGAAATTTTGTGGTTCAATTCTTATAAGTTACAAAAGGTTTATTTTTGATATCTGACCGGCTGATTTCTGAAGGCAATTCCTATATAATGACACTCCTACATAAATTGAGACTTGACAAGAATTGATTCTATTATGAATTTGTTGAATTATGAATGTGACACAGTTATTATTTGTTTGAAATGGAACAACAAAGATTTCCCTTTAATCTTTCCTCATGTTGAAATGCAGAAACTTAATAGTTTTGTGCGACTTCCCCACGGTTTTGGTAAGGTATGATGGATAATTAAAAGCTAAGTTCATAAACTATGTTTTCTCTTGTTAACTTTTATATGATGAATGAAATATTTATCAGACATATAGGGTGGCTGTCTTTGCGGAAGGAGCTGCTGCGGATGAGGCAAGAGAAGCTGGAGCTGATATTGTTGGTGGCCCAGAGCTTGTCGACAATATTCGAACAGGTGATGGTCTATTGTCCATGTTAACCATTCTGCTCCAAGGATGTTTGAGTATTTCATGGGATTTAATGATTATTTGCCTCTTCTGTCAACCCACACCCCTCCAGTTTCTGGAGACTGTTGCCACTATTATTGTATGCGCATGTACATGCTCATCTTTACATAAGATAGAAAATAAACTGATCGAGTTCAAAAGAAAAAATACTCTCTCCGTCCCACACAAGATGAAACATTTCTTCTGGGCACAAAATCAAATGCACTTGTTTAAGGGTTAATATCTTAAAATGTGTAAAAGTAAAAATTATATAAAATGTATATTCTAAACCTATGTGATTCGACGAATCTAACAAGATCCAATATACTAGCAATAAAATTGATTATAAGTTGAAGAATGAATAATGTCAAAAAGTCAAGCGTTCTATCTTCCGTGGGACGGAAGGAGTATTAATTTGTTACAAAATCCTCCCTGCAAATCAATCGAAACAGAACTGCTATGCCAAAAATATCCTTATCAACATCCTGATCTTAATCTTTTCTCCTTAATAACTAGTTTCTCATTGACTAGTGTCGCGTACACATAATAAAATTTACCAAGAATTGTTGGGAAATGCATTTTTCTTGTCATCCCAGAAGTAAACTAATGACCAAGAATTTCATTTGTTCATTTGTTGGCCCAATTCATGCTATTTTTTTTATCATGTAGGTAGTGTGAAACTCAACATAGATCCTTTTCTGGGCGTTATGCTTCTATGGTTTCCATGCATAGGAATTTCTCTCTGTGTACATTTTGACAGGTGTATTATGTTTGGTTGAATGCAGGTCAAGTCAAAGTAGATTTTGATAAGTGTATTTCTACTCCATCCATGATGGAGCATGTGAAAAAGGTACAGTAGTGAATATCATTATTGGGCTGCTGTTAGCATGTTTTGCTCTATTTCTATTCACTCTTTGATTTTCTGCAGTTATCAAGAAATCTTAAACAATTAATGCCAGACACCAAGGTTTGTTCCATCAATTTCTTACTACTACACCATTCAAAAGTTGCAATAAGATATATTGAGCTTGTCAAACTGTAGAAAGGTACACTGACGAATGATATCACTCGGGCTGTCAAAGAAGCAAAGGAGCAAAGTGTTCAATTCAAGAAAGATAAAACTGCAATTGTACATGTAGGATTGGGGAAGGTATGGTTATTCTGCCATGCTATATTATTCCATATGCATGCTTTGGTTGATCTAAACCTGCATGTTATGAAATCCACTTTGCAGCTTAGTTTTTCAGAGGATGCTTTACGGGAAAATGTTGGTGCTTTTGTCAATGCTCTTTTGCTTGCAAAACCAGGTGGTTTAAAAAAGAGTAAGTCAACTTCGTTGCACACTTACTATGTTTTACATGCTGGTTCTGTTTACAATCGGATCAGGAAAAAACGTGGGTAAAATGATGGGGTTAAAATGACTCTGCAAGGAGAGCTCTTCATTGAATGCACGGTTCTGAAAATGCTGCGATTATTCCGCAATGAATGTAGGCTGCAGAGGATTGTCAGTTCATTGTTAATCCACAATGAAAATCCTCTGCAGAGGATTATTCCACAGTGGAAGCAAAGACAGAATTTCCAGACGTTCATTGCTTCCAGACATTTCTCTTCCTTTCCTGCCAATTTGTATCCTTGGTCAACCTTTTGGACACAAATAAACTGACCCCATGTCTTATATCTTCAGCCCTGGCCTGGTTAAGACTTAGACCCGAATGACTTGGCAGTCAAATTGGAAAGCCAGTCAACCTGGCCATTTTTTTTTACCAAACCTTGTGGGTTGATAACTGTGATTTTTCCCCCTTCATATGCCTTAATATATGTAACTTCTTATTTTATTTTATAAATGCGATTACTTTGAAGAATGGAGTAACTAGTATAAATCTTGGAAAATAATATTCCTATAAGAAGTGGGATTAGCATATATTAATTATTATTTTGTTTCATATGTATATATAGAGAGAGAGTAACTTCCCATGCACGCTTTTTCTAATATTTTTGCTTTTAATGACCCTTCACTTTTTTTGTATTAATTATTTTAATTAAAGGAATGCTATTTAATTTTCAAAATATATAATTATTTTACTAGCCGAATTAAAAAATACATCTATAATAGATTATTAAATATGTTTGAATATGGGGCAGTTATTTTTTTAGGTGAATATCAAGGCATTCTTAGGCCTCATTGGACCCAAGACCAATCCCTCGAGGATCGGGTGGGCATTGAAGGGTTGTCTCTCCCAGAGCAGAATACTGCATATACAAAGGCTCGAACGTAAATTGAGTCAGCAAATTGTAATATTTAATTATGTAGAATTAGATCTATAATAGCAATTTTTTTATTACAAGAAGATTACACACTTACAATTTAGAAGATTTATTATAAATGTTTTATAGTATTTGTTTATTAAACAATAAACCCTCTCCTCTTGCCAGGTCGATGTCTAGGCCAGGTTTAATAGCTATGCTTCGGCCATCCCACATACAACCATTCAGTCAAATGTGGTTCTATACTTCTATAAAATATGGGTCAAATTCTAGCATGCTATCTCATTAGTTGGCAAATGTTTAAATGTGTCTGGTATATTTCCTTATTGTATTAACTTGTTGAACATGCGCACTGTTGTAACCCTTGTTCCTTATTCTCCTTTGATGCTTCTATCTATTGGTATCTTGGTTGGCATAGGCACCAAGAGATGCCTATGCGGGAGATGAACCCTCCCAATGGCATGAGGTAGTCTGTTGACATGCTATGAGTTGGCCCAATTTTAGCCCTATCTAGATTTTGGGAATCCTCAAAGCAGTGGATTCTCCAATCTGCCACAAGTTGTAAGTCTTGAAACCTCTTTTGGATTGCTCAAGCTTCCTCAGCCAATTGAAAGTTTCTCATAACATTTCTTGCTTTCCGTTGGAAGATTTTTTTCCCCCAGAATTTATCTTGGCCATTTGTATGTGTTAAATCATGGATAGGAGGTTCCAATCAAAACCAATTGGTAAGGGGTAGAGTAACTTCTAGTCTTCTATACATGTAAATAGGGGGAACCCCACACGATAACTGATGTGGGACACTCAACCCACACTCTCGAGATGATACTTATTTCGAAATCGAATTCTATGTCTTGGATCGGCAATATATCTGATCCGGGTACCCATGACTCTTGATACCATATTGAATAGTGGATAGGAGGTTTCAACCCAAAACCAATTGACAATAGGTGAAGTAGCTCCTATCCATATAAGCAAGGGGAGTTCCACAATCCACACTCTTTTTGATGTGAGATCTCAACATCTCATCTCGAAAGCAAATCCACATCCAGGATCGACAACATACCCATCATGCGTAACCATGGCACTAATACCATGTTAAATCATGACTAGGGGGTTCCAACTCGAAACCAATTGGAAATGGGTGGAGTACTCCTATCTATATAAACAAGGGGGAATCCCTCACAATAGAGTGAGACACTCTACAGTTGGTTTATTCTTTTTAGCCAGTTTGTCAAGAAAGTTTGCTTTTGTACTAAATGTAATAAAATTGAATAAATACAGAAAGTGTAAAGAAATTATTGAAAACCAAATCTATAGAGAGGAAGAAAATAGATACGAGAAAATGGAGATGATATTAGCAATTATGTATTCAATTATCAAGCTTCTATGGAAATTAGCCTTGCTTATTGCACTGAAAGCTGAATGAGATGTAAGGAGTAACCAATTGAACTTAAAAGTGACCACGAATTAGTTTTTTGCTGTTCTCTGAGAAGAGGCTTATCATTGGAGTGGTCCTTAATTAAATTCCCTGCTGCATTATTTGCAGGTTCCAAGTTTGCTGGCTACATTGATTCCTTCCATGTCTGCAGCACGGTAAACCTATATATGTTTATCATTTGTTTTGCTGTTACAAATAAGAACTGATTGATATGAGTCAAAAATATAACCTGAATCCTGTGTGTTGCTTAACACCCTGTATCTTGTGTGGCTAGGTGTGGATAAAATAAAATTATTTATGTTGCTTTAAGTTTTCGGAAAGGAGTCCTGTCATTGAAATCTTTGAATAATGTTAGCACAGCAAAAGTATTATTAGTACATGTTCTTGATATGGAGTCTTCATAGGCAACTTCAAATTTGGGGGTATTGTAATGTACATGGAATTACAGATTTACGGTGTACCAGGGGATGGAACTTGGTGGATCAAAGTTACTCAAAACAATGCAGAAATTATAGGTTAGACCGTTAGAGGTTCTAGCAATTCATGGTTTCAGTGGGATGAAGGGACAGGAATAACATTTGCCTAGGGTCTGTTTTAGAAATGATTACATCTCCTTTTAGTTTTGAGTGGTTACTAAAAAGATGTCTCTTATAATGCTTGATATGGCAATTATTAACAATTCATACGGGGCATGAAACCTGGGATAAATTGATTATGGATTTTTACTGTGCTGAAAACCCATATTGAAAAGCTTGAAGCTTAATAGGCACTTTCTTGTTGCTCTTTTGCTGTAGCTAATTCTTGTAAATTAGAATAGCTCAAGGCATGTTTTGTATCAGGTATTTGCTCTTCTAATCAGGCTTATTCTTAATGAATCCAGTATATGAAATCAGATCAAACTACCAACGCAATTCACTTTGATACCTGATTGAAATGTTGTAGAATGCATTGTTACAGTCAGAACTGTACAAAATTAGTATGTGTAAGTAGTTTCACTAAGGCAAGCTTAATTGGCTTTTTGTTACAATGCTTGTGGATCTTGGTTAAAATGAATAAATATTTCTGGATAAGGTAATAGGATGGGAGTGAGATGGGATGGATGATGGTCTAACTCGATGAAAGCTTAAGCAGGAATAGTAGGCTTCTTATCTCTTTTTAAATCAGTTGTATTTTGTATGTACTATTTCCCTGATCCATGCATCATTTCTGGCCTTTCTATAAAATCCCCACACAAAACCACTCGCATTTTCTATAGCTGAACATGGAGAAGTACACTACATTTTTAGTTGTTCCTTTTCCACATAATGGTATAGTTTCTTGCTAATGGAATGCATCATGAGCATATGCAGATGGGGCAATCTTTCCCTATATCTATACAATCGTTGTCGATGGCTGCAGACCGCATCAACAGAATGCAGCAAGTGCAATGACATGCTGGACTGGAACGAGGGAGCAACATGGATCCAATTTTTATTTTAAAAAAAAAATCAAATCATCTGTTGTACCTAAAGAATAAGTTCTTATTTCTTTTGATCTGTTTCTGATGCTGCATCGCAAACACAACTTTCTTGCATGCTTTACCAATTTACGTGATGCAACCAATGGATAAAATGCCCACGAAGCCCCAAGCGTGGGTGTTTTATGACGTGGTTTATACCAATACCAATCCGAGGATTTTGTTCCCATTGCTTGTAATGTCACTTGTTTTAATTTCTAGGAGGTTATATTTAGGGTTGTTCGACGTATTTCTTTTAATGTGCTTTTTGTTTGTTTTGAAAACGATGTTTCTAGTACATCCTTCTCTATTTCAAAATGACTAACACGAGTAAAAGTAAAACTACTTCTGTCCCATGTTTCTTAGATCATATTTTTGGGGATGGGAATTTAGGCGTGGAGTTAGCCAGCTCCACTATGTACAAAATGGGTTGCGTTTAAAATTTAGGATAAATTAGAGAGAACTCCCCATGAGCCTAAGCTTTTTAGAGTTTATTCTCTCCAACCTTTTCCTAGAGTTTATCCTCCATTTTAAGTTTGGCCATATAAGGCCTTGTTTTCTAGGCCTTAGATAAGCTATTCTGATATAATAAATTTTATAAAATCTGGTCAGATCTTATCTGAATTTGTCTGGTCTTGTCTGATCTGATCTTATTTTAGTTATATTATTATAAAGATGTGGTCTGGTCTGGTCTGGTTTGATTGTTTCTGGTCTGATCTGATCTTATTTTAGTTATATTATTATAAAGATGTGGTCTGGTCTGGTCTGATCTTAATGTTTTCTTATCTGATCTGGTCTGATATGATTTTAATAAAAATAATTAATAAGTCCTGGAAATAAATTTTAGAGAACGGGCCTAAGTATCCACAAAAATTAATCTAGAGATAACCTAAATATTATCTATACATATATAAAAGTAATATAGTCAAGTTTCCCCCCACTTCCCCACCCCCTTTTTTCAACAATCACATTTAATTCATCCAACAATGTTTAATCCTAAAATTTAATATTATATATTGAAATATCCATAAATATATATTAATATCCAATATTAATTAATATACGTTTAATATAATTCTTTTATCAATATTCATCAATATCCTAACAAATTCTTAATAAAATATTATAATATCTTTAACTAATTTAAACTATTATATATTTTTAGAAGATCACGTCAAATTTAATTCTATTAATCCAATATCTATATCTATATCTATATCTATATATATATAAAAGTAATATAGTTTAAATTCTCCCCACTCCCTCACCCCCTTTTTTCAACAATTCCTTCAACTTTTCTTCCATAATTTCAACAATCATATATACTCATTAAATCTATAATATATACATATATAATAATTCAACTAATATACTCACCAAATCAATAATATATATATATAATCTAATTCAACTACCTTAATCATATATACTCCTTAAATCTATAATATCTATAATAAATCTAATATTTAATTTCAACAAAGTCAATCATATCATATATACTCTACAAATTATTTTTGTATTTCTCCTTTATATACTACTCAAATTCCCTCTAAAATTTGAAAATATAAAATTCGTTCTCATTGAAATTACACATATATATTATATCTATATATCTATATATTATTATTATTATTATTGTCTATATAAAAATAATATATAGTCTAATTTCCCTCTACTTCCCCACCCCCTTTTTTAACATTCCCTTCAACTATTTTCCTCCAATTCAACAACCTCACTCACATATGAAAAAAATTAAAATAAAAAATCTAATATTTAATATCAATATTTAGAAAAGATATTTTACACATATAACATATATCTATATTTACATCTATATTATCATTCTATAATCTATTATCTATTATATTATATATATATATATAATATAATATATATATATATATTATATATTATAAAAGTAATATAATCTTCAAAAATTTATTAATATCCAACACCTCCCTCTCATTTCCTCCTTTGATGAGTATTATATATATATGACCTCTTATACTAAATTTCTTTGTTCATATCCTACACATGCATGATGCATATTGGTACTCCTTTCCATTCCTCCCTCTCCTCATGCTCTTTCATTGGTCGGTTTTTAATATTTATCTTCTCATCTCTATTTTTGTTTCTTTTTATTCATATCCTATGTGTTTCTTTTAATATATAGTATGTTTGAATATTTGTTTCATATTCCATTATTTATGTATATTTGTTATTTTGCATGTGTAATGTATTTATCTACTATTGTTCATATACCTTTTTTTTGTTTCAGTTTCATTAACAATGATTCGATTTGGTATCCGGATGTCTTCTTTGTGATTAGGTTATAAAGTTTCTTAAGATTGGATTGAGCATTCTTTATTGATTTATATTAATTAAAATATTGCCTCATTTAAAAATATTGATTGTATCTTTCACATTATTTTTTTGGCTTCACAATTGCAGGGATGTCCATCGATTCTGTTGAATGGTTGAGTGGATTAAAGGCATGTACATCAATTTTCTTCCTAAAAACACAAGAAAATGGTGCTTGAGATGAAGATGATCTTGACATTCTTAATATGATAGTGGATTTTCTTGATATGGCTGAGCGGGAGATGGATTGTTTATCTTTCGTTTGATTTCGCTGATGAAATCAAGGATATCTTATCGTATTTGTTGTTTAAATTCAGAATTTTATAAACAAAATTTTCAATCTATTTTTCTATGATTTTATCTCTTATGTATCAATTTTTTTAAAGGAATAAGTAAGAAAAATATAAATCTTTTATAAATAAATAAAACGAATAAATCTATATATCCTATATCATATAATTAAGTATTCTACATATTAAAAATTTGAAGATATATCAAAAAGGAAATATAATTTTTTAAACAACATATTACATCTAAACATTACATAAGAATTGATAACTATTTAGAATTATATTTCGCAACTATCTTTTGAAGGTCATGACTAATATTTTGGAACCAAAGATCATCTATTCGGCCTACATAAGAGATAAAATCATAGAAAAATACATCAAAAATTTTACTTAAAAAAATTCTGAATTTGAACTACAAAATTTAGCTTTATTTATTTATAGAATATAAAGATTTATTAGTTTTATTCATTTACAAAAGATATAAATTTATTTTTTTGTAAATTTTAATTATACATTTCATTCTATAAATCCATATATAAAACTATTGTTAAATTTCCCGCTCAAATCCCTTAAAAAACCCCGTTGATTATGCACAAGCAGATTGCTATAATATTAATTATTACATTTTTTATAAAATGAAAGGTATTAGAATATTCAGTATTATAAGATTTACTATAGTATGAAATTAGCTAGGATATAGAATATATATATGTATATATATATTTATTAGTTTTTTTTAATAGAAGATATAGATTTTTTTATTCCTTACTTTCAAAAGATTTAGTTGGTTTTTTAATTAAGCATCTGATATAATGTTTTTGAAGATTTAGTATTATAATATTTTTTTGGATTAATAGTATTATAATTAAGATTTAGCTTATTTATTTATATAAGATAAAGATTTATTAGTTTTATTCCAACCTTTGGGTTAGGGTCCGATTCTCATCTGATCCCTTATCTCTTCCCTTTATCCCCTTTTATAATTTGTGTGACTAGCTCCTACACATGACGACACATGAGTGTCAATGTTTACCAAAAAAAGAATATTATTAGTTTTATTTATTTATAAAAGATATAGATTTATTTATTTATGAATTTTAATTATACACTCCCTCCTATAAAACCCTTATATTTTTGGTATAAATGAAAGGTAAATTATGTAGAAGTAAATTACTTATAGTATTAATAGTTACGTATGGTATAAAAAATATATTACAATATTATTATAGTATTTAATTAGGAAATATAGTAGTGTTTTTATCTTTATTTATTTTTAGGTAATATATGAGGTTAAAAGATAACCTAATAAATAAAACTATTTTAAATTAATATAACCTAATAAATAAAAAATAAATATTTAAATCTAACCATGAAAATTATTTTAATTTTGACCTCACAATAAATTTAAATTTTAATTAAAAATTGACTTTATCTAAATTTATATAAAAGAACTAAACCAAAAAAAAAAGAACTAAACTAAATGAATTGTGTGGGTCGAAAAGTTTACTTTGTGACTTTTTTCTCAATAATATGTGGTCCGAAAATAGATATAACCCAATTAAGAGATAGTAACTAAATTTGGGCATGAGAAGTAGGTCCTACTTTTTTGTCATGGTATTTTGATTTAGAGAAATAGATCATTAGAAGAATTTTGTGCCCGAATTCAGGTCTTTTAGTCGGAATTCGGGTCGTGTGATATGCACTCACTTGACCTAAAAGTGAAAAATGCCTTATTATGGTGTCATATTTTAGTTTTTTTAATTATTTTTTTTTTATGTAATTAAAATAAAAAGTGGGATATAAATAGGCCACATGTAGGAATTTATATTCTATTAAAAAGTCGGATTTACATAATGGCACATAATGGATATATTTATTTTAATTATATAAAATATGAAATAATTTAAAAACTAAAACAGACCACCAGAACAAATATTCTCACTTTTAGGCCATTGTGTAGCGCGTGCCCATCACACGGCCCGAATTCCGGCCAAATGACCTAAATTTGGGCCGAAAATCTTTCTAATGAGTAATGACATATTTCCCTAATCAAAATATTGTGGCCCAAAAGTGGAAGAACCTCCTTCTTCTGGCCTATTTAAGTTGTTATCTCCCCAATTAAATTTAATAAAATATTTGAATTTTTAAAATATTACAATATTGGTTAATAAATAAGTATATAAAAATTTACTTCCGCGCAATGCGCGGGCGGGTGTGCTAGTTCCCCATAAACTAAATTAGTGTGTAATAAGAAAATCTATTAACTCAAAAAGCCATAACCCCTTGTCCTTTTTCTGGCCGTGAATTGATAACGACTATGACCCCGTTCTCTAGAATTTATTTTCACGATTTATTATTCATTTTTATTAAAATCATACCAAATCAGATAAAAAAAACATTCAGATCAAACTAGATCAAACTAGATCAAACTACAGCTATTCAGACCAGATCAGATCATTCTGATAAAATTATACTAAGATAAGATCAGACCAGACTAGACCAATTCAGATCAGATCAAACCAGATCTTATAAAATTCAGATCAAAACAGCTTATTTAAGGCATAGATAACATGGTCTATGTCCGTAATAGTATCAAATATCATGTACTAATAAAGTACTTAGTACTAGACCTTTAGAATTATATGTGTATGAGATCTTTAGTACTATATGTGTACCAAAATGTACTATACCTTTAGTAATAGACACACCGGATCTTTAGACAACAATGGCAATAACTTGCGCGGTCGTAAAATCAATCACACGGTCTCCATGGATCGTGTAATTATGACCGTGAGAGTACAGAACTCTCATAAAAGGGTGCCAGACCTTTAGTGTAAAGTAGTCTAGAACTTTAGTGTAAGGTGTATTAGGCTAATAATGATTAGTGTACTAGACTGTCACCTTCGTCAGAGTAGTTGTCAGAAGAGTCGACGGAGTGACCGAAGCACTTGTTGGAGTCGTCGAAGCAATTGACGGAGTAACCGAAATAGTTTCCAGAACAATGGATGGAATGACCGGAGTTGTTGCCGGTTGATTAATTAGTAAGTTGATTCACAATTTTAAATCAATAATATATAAGCTCTTGATTTTATGAATATTGATGGGCCGATGTGCTTAAAAAATAATTGAGTTAAATTGTTAGTTTGGAGATTAAATTGAGATTTAAGGAAATTATAACTTATATTTACTATTATATTTAATTTATAATTTAGTATTTTTTAAATTTAGATAATACATTTTAATAAAATATTATTAAAAAAGGCACTCAGGAAAAACTATTATAGAAAAAGATACATATTTATTGTTGAAAATAAAATAATGCAAATTGATTGTTTAAATTAATTAAAAATATACTACTATATCATATTTTTTACTTTAAAATTGAATTAAAATAATGTGAAGTTGTTCGAGAAAAATTATTTAATTTTTTTTAATAAATTTAGATATTTTAGCAATAAACCTTTATTTTTGGTGAATTATTTATTTTGTCAATCAACAAACGAATACTCTCTCCGTCCACCAAACGCAGTTGGTCTGAGTGGTATGAGGCTCTGGCAGCTTAAGCAAAGGTCTTGAGTTTGAGCTTTAGTGTATGCAGAATTCTGCTTTGGAAGAGGCAACCCTTCAATGCACGCCCGATCCTCGAGGGATTAGTCTTGGGTCCAATAGGCATGAGATACCCTGGTATTCACCTAAAAAATAATTAAATTCCATTATTTCATTGTCCAAACTATATTAATATATCGCTATCACATTCCAGTGCATTACTAGTGTATATTAAAATGTTAAAAGTTTGGAAGGGGTTAACATTAAGGGGGTGTATTCAATTCAGAGTTGTATGGATTTTAAAAAGTTGTTGGATTTAGAAAGTCGATTGACTCCATGTAGACTTGATTAATTTTGTGTAGGCTCCATATAGAGTTTGGCTGACTTTTAAAACTCGAGATTTTGTTATCCGTTAAAATCTATAAAAATTTAAAATCCATGGACTGTTAAATATATATTGAATATGTACTGAATACACCTAGATTTTTAAATACTTTTTAAAATTTAAATTGAATACACCCAAACTTTAAAAGTTCAAAAAAAAAAAAAACCCTACAGAGCCTGGATTGAATACACCCCTAAGTTTTTTGGAAAGGGGGACTAATTCTAATTTCCCCTAAAGTTTATTAGTATGTTTAAAGAGAACAGTGTGCTTGGGTTTCCACATACATTTACCGACACATATGTGTCAATATTTTTTTTTTTTTCTAAAAAAAAGAGAGAACCAAAATGGGCCACAACCTAAATTAATTGTGGATTGAGGTGAGTTGAGTTAGGAGGTGAGTTGAGTTAGGCATGGATGAAGTGCACTACTAGAAAATTAGGGATTTGGTAGCTAACAAATTTTGGTCGCTAAATTATGGTAATTAATGAATTTTGGTCACCAACCTCTTTAACGACCAAATTTTACCAAAAATTTTCAATCGTTAGAACATAAAATTCTTGTAAGGGTTCGGTTACGGTGTAATCATGGAATCTGCAACACATCAAGGCAATAATCACAATCGTTCATTTAAATCCAAGAGTTGTAAAAATGAAAAAAAAGGTAAAGTTGTCCAAAAAAAAAATACATATAATGGTATATATATAAGGTTGTATATATACCATTATATATAAGGTTGTAAATGACATACAACTTGTCGATGAAATATGTTAAACGAAAGAATTGGGGTTGCAACTTTACGAAGTCGCTGAAATGCACATCATCAAGTCACTGAAAAATATTATAACACATCGCTGAAATATATTATAATACGTCACTGAAATACATAGACGCCGTCGCTGAAATTTGTCAAACGAAAGAATTAGGGATGCAACTTTACGAAGTCGCTAAATGCACATTATCAAGTCACTGAAAAATATTTCGCTGAAATATATAAAAGTCGTCGCTGAAATAAGTTAAACGAAAGAATTGGGGTTACAACTTTACGAAGTCGCTGAAATGCACATTATCAAGTCACTGAAAAATACTATAGCACGTCGCTGAAATATATACTGTAATACATTGCTGAAATACACAGAAGCCGTCGCTGAAAACACTTCTCATGTCGCTGAAATATATTATAGTTTGTCGCTATTAATCAACAAATCTCTGAAATGTACCTAAATTGTCGCTGAAATGTTAAATTATATTTGGGAGTAATATATCATATTTACTATTTTATCCTTCAAGTTAATCTCAACCATCAATTTACAAATTGAATGAACGGCTAACAAAGCCCTTCTTGTAGTGGCGGGCTAGGATGTCTATATGTTTTTTGGGGGCGTTTCTATTCACGCCCCAATATTTTTCTAGAATACACCCATTGTTTGCATGGAAAATATCTCAAGTGTCAATGAATTTTTTGAAAAAATATAATACAATTATTTTATATACCCACCATCACCTCTTCATGCGCCATCACAAATGCTAACTCTTCCCAACACCTTCCAATACCTATTTTCTTACTTCAAAACCCTAAAACTTGTAATTATAACACTGACATCCATCCAAGTTGGGTAAGGAAGGTGAAAAATAGAAGCACACATCACACAAATGATGGGAAAAAAAGGATGTTGGAATAGTTAGGGTTTGTGATGGTGTATGAATAGGAGATGGTCGTGGGTGTATAAAGTAATTGAAGTAACACCTCCATAATTCCCTTCCTAATTCCGATGTTGATTTTCGGAATTATGTTTTGTAGGAAATCTAACAAAGATATTTCAAAATTTTTATAAGCCCGTTGTGGAATCCACATGTTTTTCAAGAGTTCGCTGCTATTTCAGGGCTATGTACAAATTAAATCCAACAAAATCACATTTCTTAACTTCATTGCTAGTGAGTGGGGGATTGAATGGAAACATTGCTTCTATATGGGTATCCAGAGATGTGACAAATATCTAGGCTTCTCTATAGTTAGGGGCGTCTCTCCCGCACCATTTCAGGCATATCATCATATCTCTTGCAAGAAAATAGGAAAGCTGGCATGCTTATACATTATCGAAATATGCAGAGTTACACTTGTGAAATGTGTGATATGTCAGCTAGACCTGTATAAAACATCCTAGCTCAGTTTGTAAGAAGGTTTGAGACGGCGTGTGTGGGAGCTAGAATTAGCAACATGTGATCATGTAATTGGCTGAGAATTAATGGGACTGCTTTCAAATCGTGTTTCTTTTATAGATTCAGCTGAAGTGGAATTCCCTATTAGAGAGGCTGTTTGTGATGGACAAATTTCCAAGGATACTATTTTTCCTGCAGATGGATAATGTTCATCAACAGTTGGTGAATTCTTTGCAAAATTTTATATGGAGGTATTTGCAATTCTGGTGGGTCTAAACTTCACTTCTTATGTGGGAATGAAAGGTGCTTTTTGTTTGTCGGACTCTACTCATGCCCATTTCAACATGTTTTTCATTCATACATTTTGTGGCAATCATTGCATCCACTGGTAATTTGCTTTCTTCATCGAACTTTTGTATCCAATATGCACTTTGTGAAGCTAACCAAGTGGCTGATTTCTTGGCTAAAGAAGGCACGAAATGGCCGGTTATGATGTCTCCCAATGGGATCTACCTCCAACTCTATTTCTAATACTTCCTCCGGCTTATTGTTTTTGCTACGTTTAACTTTTTGACACTATTCAATGTGTTCACTGTTAAACAACTATGTTCTGTGACTGTCTTTGAATTATTAAGTATGGATATTTGTCTTCGGGTTGTTATTAACTTTGAATTGTACGTTTAGTTTATGGCCAAAAATCAACTCTTGTTGTTGGCCCTCCACGGTGGAAATGCGAGAGATTCTTCTGCTATTGTCCTTATTTCGATCAACTTAACCATAAACAAACAAGCACCAATAGTTTTTGAAAATGGAATACAACAGGTACACCCAAACAACAACAAACACACATTCGTCTGCGGCCAACAACAAACATGCAATATGCTAATACAATCAACTAATTCATCCTTACTTTGAAACTAATAATTTGTCACAAACAAATATATTTAATTTGTGGTCTTGACATCAATGCTAAATTGGTTATCGTGTGGTTCAATAATTTTTTAGTGGATGGTGAAGGCATGCATACCCTGCATATTCAATAAAAAAAAAAATAAGTCAGAATGCGAATTAACATATTGTTTGATCATTGACGGATGAAAGTTACCCTAATTTTCGATCGTCAATGGATGCGCCAAAACATATATTTTCATCCCTCTCTGACCGAGCTGCTATGTATAGGATCCACTATCAACAGTCGAAAATATAATGCAAATTCAGGATAGATGGCAGAATTGTTTGTGAACAACAAACTTCTATAACATGCTTAGGTACAAAATTTAAGTTAAAAAACACACACGCGCGCGCGCATTTCCTTCACAATTTGTCGTGCCTTATAGTATGATATTGTTGTTTCCCCTTCTTGGATGAGTGAATTAGAGCTGTTTCTAAGTTTATGGTTTAGAGTTTCATGCTATGCTTGGGATGAACTTGGGATTTGAAAAGTGTTGGGGTCGATCAATGGTCGTATTTAAAAAATAGTAGTAATAATACTTTTATTTTATAAATATTTAAATCAAAATTAAATTCTCCCTCCATTTTTTTTTATAAATTGTAACATTTGGAAATTTGATATTATTCACACATATACTTTGGCTTAAAGTTTTATCATAGTAGTTATACAAGTTAAAATATACTCCCTCTGTCCCACTAGAAGTGTCTAAAAATTTTTGGGCACGGTATTTTATGTGGGGATAGTTAGTATTTAATGTAAGGATAGATTATTAGTATTTAAAGTAAGTAAATTAGTAATTTATATGATTTGTTTGAATTTTTAATCGAGTTATTTATATGTGATGTGATGGTTGTGAGTTGAAATTTATTAATAGTAGTAGGTGTATATTAATTTATTGATATGATGTGATGGATGTAGATGGGTAATTAATGTTTAATGATTTCCTAAAATGGAAATGAGATAAAGGTGTTGGGACAGACCAAAAAGGAAAATGAGACATAAATAATGGGACAGAGGGAGTAGTTAAGTAGATCTTGTTAAATTCGTCTCATTGGGTAGTTTTTAAATATTGAACTTTTAAAATTTTTATTTGTACTGAATTTAAATTATTAATAGTTTAAAATATGCATATCAACCGCAGTTGGCTTGAGTGGATGGGGCTCTAGTCGCTTAAGCAAGGTCTCGGGTTCGAGCCTTGTGTATGCAAAAAACTGCTTTGGGAGAGACGCCCTTAATTGCCCTTGCAGATCTCGGGGATTAGTCCCTTGTATAATTCTTAGATGATAGTAATATCTCATGTGGCATGTATGTCACTTAAGATTTTAAGGGCACTACCAATATATCCGCCGCCAAACATAAAGGCCGAAGAAAAACCGTTCAAAGTTCAATCAAACGACGACAAACTGTGGAAACTTGGCAACGTAAAAAAAAATAGATCTTGCGGTTCGACGGAGTTGGGAGACAAGGGGTTCCGAAGAACGAACGACCTCCACTGGCGCAGCCCAACTCAGGGAAGGCCGCCGCCTGGATGGCCAAGGTTCCCTTAGGTTGCGAACCCGTTGTCGGCTCCCTAGCCCCCTTAAAGAAGCGTGAGTATAGGGTCACCAACAGACTCCAGGAAGGCAAGCGCCCCATTTACGCCGTTGTTTTCAACTTCATCGACTCCCGCTACTTCAGCGCCTTCGCCACCGCCGGCGGCAATCGCGTGCGTAACTGCCCCCAAAGAAGCTGTTATTGGCGTGATTTGCAAAGATTAGGCTTTTTTGTTGTTTATTATTGTTTTTAATCTTAATTTCTGTGCTTAATGCTCCGTTTTGCCTTGCTCAGCGTCTTTGTTTCGATTATTATAATTATAATTATATAATTATTTTTTGAGTGAGAATGTGGTGCAAATAGAAAGGATTTTGCTCAAGCTTGTTTCATCTTTTGGTATTTGTCAGGTGACAGTGTACCAGTGTCTTGAAGGGGGTGTAATAGCTGTACTGCAGTCCTACATTGATGAAGATGTATGAAATTTGGCTGCCAATTTTACTGAATAAGCTTCTAAAGTTCTAATAGTAATATATATTCTCAGACAGCATTTGGTCTTCTATTTGCTGTGTAGATCAGAAAGATGAATCATTCTACACTGTTAGCTGGGCTTGCAATACAGATGGAACCCCATTCTTGGTGGCTGGGGGACTAAATGGACTCATTCGTGTCATTGATACTGGCAACGAGAAGATATACAAGGTGCTTTTATTTTATTTTATTTATTAAAAAAAGAATTTATACTCTCCTGGTATTTCATAGATAATCATGGAGTGTTCTGGGAATATAGAAAGGATGTCCTTGTGTACATATATAGGTGCTACCTTATTCTCTTGTGGATTCGTGAGGATTTTTTTTTATATCCGGCTGATTTGCCCACAGATGTTGTTTTGAAAGCAAATCTTAATGTTTAGTTTGAATGCAGACTTTTGTTGGCCATGGGGATTCAATAAATGAGATTCGGACTCAGCCACTGAAGCCTTCGCTTGTTGTGTCCGCAAGCAAAGTAAGTGTTGTAATGATCCCTGATTTTGTATTCTCTTGCTTGATGTTAACTACAGATCTTTATAAGAAAATGCAACTCATTTGTCCATGCTTTGAAATGAAGAGACTTAATCTATTCATTTGCATATATTTGATTTTTTTTTTTTTAAAAAAATGGTCAGGACGAATCTGTGCGACTCTGGAATATCCACACTGGGATATGCATTTTGATATTTGCTGGTGCTGGCGGGCATCGCAATGAGGTTCTTAGTGTGGTATGTGAATGCATATGAATATATTGAACTAATACCATCCCCCTTCCCCACCCAACTCATAGAAAGAAAATTGAGTGGAGAAATGATAGTGAAATTGTAATTGTGCATCTTACTTTTCCTTTTTATTTCTGCAGGACTTCCATCCTTCTGATATATACCGCATTGCAAGTTGTGGAATGGATAATACAGTTAAAATCTGGTCAATGAAAGGTAAAGTGTCCCCATCTTAAGTATGCCTTTACATGCATGGAGGTTTCTATAGAAACTATAAGTTTTAAGAGTAGTTTACTTTCTTTGATTGTTTACTTGTATTCTAGCATATCCTAGAAGTTCCTTAGTGCTGTTTGGAGCCTCTTTGTTACTGGTTTCCGGTATTCTTTGTCTTGTCTTTTTATGTATTGAGAATATGTTTGCATGTTACGATGACCTAATGTCATCAATAATCATAAGTATGTGATTGATTACTTGTAGATGTTCTGTATGTAAATTAGATGGGCATGTGTCAGTTCCCAATTCCCACCCACTACTGCATTATGTTTTTCCTTTTTTTTTTTTTCGTTTTCTTTTTTTGTCTTTTAATGATTGGAAATGAAAATTTATAGGTGTCTGCAACTGTTAATGCCGCGTGGAGTTGAATGCTCCACAATTACTAACAAATAAAGGGGGTACTTAGAATGAGAATGTTGAGATGTGGATGCATATGGAAGTAGATAAAAGTGAATAAACTAATGCACAGAATGTGGTGATACCACAAATAGAGAAAATAAGATTATGTTATTTATATTTTTTTAAAAAAAGGTTTAAAATGGTTTGGCCATGTGTAAAGAAGTCCTTTTGGTGGCTAGACTCTGATTCGATGTGTAAAACTAGAGACTCTCTAGCTTATACTGAAATGGGAAAGGGAACGCGTGAAAAATTGGAAAGAAAGTATAGCAAGATACATCATCTTCATTGTCTCATTCATCTAAGCTTTTTCTCACTATGTGTAGTTGACACTTGGTAATAATACTATGAATTGTGTGTCATCATTTCTTGATTAAATACAATTCCAAAACATAATGGGATTAAAGCCTTGATGATATGATGGTGACGACGAGTTTCTTCTTTGATGGCTGCTCTGGTCCTCTAATATTGCTTGTTTTGAATTATTGCCAATGCTAAGTTTCTGACTGCAAATTTCCCTGTGTGTTTTGTATATTTTTGTACTTTCTAGTTATTGGGATGTTATTTTTCTTCAGTGAAAGCTGTTTGACGAGTGCCTAGCCTTGCAACGTAGGAAGAAACATCCTGCAGTTTTTCATGTGGCATCTCATGTAGTTTTCTTGATATTTGAATAACAGATCCATTACATTATAAAATATCTCAGTTCAACTTTTGCAGAATTTTGGACTTATGTGGAGAAATCGTTTACCTGGACTGATCTTCCATCCAAGTTTCCAACCAAATATGTGCAATTCCCTGTTAGTCGTAGTCTCCTGCTTTCTCTTTTCAATTTTCGTCGACATAAAAGAGATTACTATGTGTAACAACTGTGTGTCTTTTTTCTCTGTTTTGATTTTCAGACATTTATTGCTTCAGTACATACAAATTATGTTGACTGCAACAGGTGGATTGGTGATTTTATACTCTCTAAGGTGATAAGCATCCTTGATGAAAAATGATATATTTACAAATTTGTCTTTGCACGTTAAGAGTTATTTTGCTTGTGTGGTTATAACTATTTTTCGTTTTTGACAGAGTGTTGATAATGAACTTGTATTATGGGAACCAAAAATGAAGGACCAGTCTCCTGGAGAGGTTGGATTGAATTGTTTTTACTGTAATTTGATTGCTTTTGACACGCAAGTGCACTCGTGTATATGTGCTTATTGCTGGTTTCAATAGTCTTATTGTCACATGGTTTCCTAGTTATTGAGAGCATCATGATGATTTTTTCAGGGTACTGTTGACATTCTTCAAAAATATCCCGTTCCTGAATGTGATATTTGGTTTATCAAGTTCTCTTGCGATTTCCATTACAAGACGGTTGCAGTAGGTAAAACACACTTTTTAGAATTCCCATATGTGTGTTATCATATTACAATTTGGGTGTTTGATCTAATTCTTTGAAGTTAACTGATTACCATGCCATAAGCAAAGATATATCTCATGTTCATGAACTTAATGATGGTTAGGAAATCGAGAAGGGAAGGTATATGTATGGGAAGTGCAGTCCAGCCCCCCAGCTCTAGTTGCAAGGTCTGTTGTTCCATTGATTGCTCATGCTTCATTCTTCTTTTCATCAATTTTTTTTCCTTTTTTACATTTTTTTGAATAGTTTCATTCTCTTGCCTGTTATACTTCAATAATTCTCAGATTATCTCACGTCCAATCAAAATCCCCCATCAGATTAACTGCTTTGTCATACGACGGAAGGTAAGACCTTTGTTCTAGTGATGC
Source organism: Hygrophila difformis (assembly GCA_030278955.1). Lineage (NCBI taxonomy): Eukaryota > Viridiplantae > Streptophyta > Magnoliopsida > Lamiales > Acanthaceae > Hygrophila > Hygrophila difformis. The sequence continues at coordinate 1,492,008 of JAOANR010000266.1, read as the reverse complement.
AGTCTCTTCTCTGTGTGATATTCAGAGCTTCTAAACATCGACATGTCTATGCCACAGTACCATTCTCAGCTGCTGTGAAGATGGAACTATATGGCGCTGGGATGTGGTAGCAAGTTCCTGAGCATCGTCAAAACTGCATTCAACTGCTCGATTGCTGGTGCTTTTCTCATCTGTGATAGTAATGGTGCCCTGCTCGGTAGTTGCTGCAGCAGAAACACTTGAGGGCTCCCCTGACTTATTTCACTAAATTTAGTCATGCAATTGACCATTTTGATTGATGGAAAATGATCTACTTATATGTTAGAAAAATATTCATCTTCATTCGTATTGTTGATTCCCAAATTTAAAGTATCAGATTTGTTATCCTCTCAAGAGTCAGGACTCAAAGCTTATAATAGCGAATGAGTGAGGTTTAATTCTGAAATATCTGGTATTATATCTATACCGGCAAAATTCACATTCCAACAGATCATTGACCTCATTTGTTATGTATGCAGTCAAATGAAATCAAATCAAAAACAATTCAAGCTATGCTTAGATGGTTTCAGTTAGGGTGGGGATGAATGCTTCTCTTGGTATACAAAGGTTTATGTGAGCCGTTGATGAGATATTGAAATCAATGGTCATGATTTGTGTAAAGGGTTTTTTTTTTGTAATTTTGGATCAATTTAGTCCCTTGCTTTTATTGCTATATAGCTTATTGTTCGTTGATATATTGATGAATTAACTTGTTCATGAGTCCAGCTAAAAAAAAATTAACTTGTTCATGAATTATAGCCCTTCTGTCAATAGGGGACTGTGTAAGAGCCATAGAGGTAATGGATTTGATTAAAACAGAGATAATGAATTTAAATCAGGGTAGCGAAAATTTTTGATGAAGTTAAGTGACATAGTAATAGATATTTCAGGGACAATACACTGAATATTTCAATGGCAGAATGAACAGCTATGATTTCAGCCCCATAATAGTTATAATTTCAGCAACAATACAATGAATATTTCAGGTATAGAACAACGACATAGTAAATTACGAAATGGTTCCCATGCTGGGACCTATTTTTCCAGTAGATACTTGAGTGTATTCTAACCATTAGATCACACCTTAAATGAATGGTTGAGATTAGAATAAGGGTTAAATATGTAATTCTACACTTTAATATTAAATAAAGTGAAACTAGGGAAATGATTACTTTCTATACATATTCTTCTCTCAATAATTTCTTCCTACAAAATAATCTTCAAAAAATAAAGCAAATACAAATTTAAAGTTTAGTATTTGTTTTTACATATCTTTAAAAAAAATTAGAAGAAAAAATTTTTATGTGAGGAGAATTGAATTACAACTAAAATAAAAGAGTCAAACATTCTGTATGTAAGTGTTAAACATTATGTTTCATTAACTTTGGCATTCTGTCTAATTGTTATGTCTTAAAGAACTGAAAATAAAAGCATGATCATATTTAACATTCTGTTCTCAAATGTGTAACATTCTATTTGCAAGTGTGTAACATTCTGTTTGTAAGTGTGTAATATTCTATTTGCAAGTGTGCAACATTCTATTCTTTTTCTGTGTGCAAGCATGTAACATTATGTTTGCAAGTATGTAACATTTTGTTTGTAAGTGTGTAACATTATATTTAAAAGCAAATAATATTATAACTTGATATCTGTCAGAAGAGTCAAACATTCTGTATGTAAGTTTTAAACATTCTGTTTCATTTACTTGTTCGCAAGAATGTAACATTCTGTTTCTAAGTGTGTAACATTATGTTCTCAATTATATAACATTCGTATTTAACATTCTATTTACAAGTGTATAGCATTATAACTTGAAGTATTTTTTATTCATATCATTATGTCTAGTCATAGATGCCACTTGAATTTAATTAATAATGGGTTGTCTTATCATCCAATCGTCCTTTATTTTAGTCAATGATTACTCATTATTATAACATCACACTATAAAGTTGTAGAGACAACTTTTGAATTATATTTATTTATACTACACAATAAAATAATAAAATATAGTAAATTACTTGATTACCCTTATATCATCTAAAACATTGATTCAATAAAAAATAAGATCCAAGGGTCAAAATAATGTCCAGTATATACTGGCCAGGATGTGAACCTAATCGAGTAAATATTTCAACGACAATACATTAAATTAAACATTCATAATAGGCATGATTTAGTGACATAGTAATAATTACTACTCCATATTAAAGTGCTGCCAGTGCATGTTTTGACTCCCAATATAACGTTTTGGCTTCTTCCGGTTTACGGTGTGATATTCTTATAAAAGGGTAAGGATACATGACAAATAGAAGTAATATACGACAGTACCCTATCAGAGTATGAGCATTAACTTTTTTGACCGCCGCAATAAACTCTTCACTTTTATGCCCGAAAAGACCAAAACGACCCTGGGTCGACAATGGGGTCGACGTCGACCCCGAAACAAGAAGACGAACCCGGGCTTAATTAATAATGTGAATTAGGGGGGCGGGGTCGTGTGTGGGGGTCGAACCCGGGTGTCCGAAGTCGACCCAGGTCCGCACTCCGCCCCCCTATTATTATTTTTTATTATTTATTATGAATTATTTTTATAAGTAAATTTGAATAATTTACTTATAAAAATAATTTGGAAGGTTATGTAAGTACGAGGGTGGGAACCTACTTAAACTGGGTGGTTAGATTAACTAAATTTGGAATGGTCGTGGCAGTTATGAGGTGATATTTGGGTATTGATTTTTGGGCAAAACCGTGAAAAAAAAAAAAAAAGAAAAAAAAAAAGAAAAAAAAAAGAAAAAAAAAAGGGAAAAGAAATGATGTTTGATAATATTCTAAAAATATTGGAGTATCATAGTATGGAATTCAATAGGTGATCCTAACGAATGTTTGGATACAGATGGAAAGGGTTGGTAATTTCTTTGAATAACTTTTTGGCAGATTGTCTTGAGATTTTGAGGAAGAACTCCATTCCGTTTTCTTTTGTAAGTTCTTCTCATGAAGATTGGTATGGTTTTCATTTTGGTGTGTTTCACTTTGAGGCATTTTCTTTTGAGCTGCTGTGTGGCTTTTATAGATGGTTCCTTTGCCCTTAAGAGCTTTTACACCAATTTATCTATCTAAACCTGACCCCGCCTTTACCTTGAGGAAGTCCCTTTGAGTCGATACATTGATTTTGTGCACTTGTTGCAAGGAATATGTGTTTCGTGAAGCAAGTTTTCGGGTTTGAGGATTCACCTTAGGTGACACCGATGGATTCCTTACTTTATTGCCACACCAAGGATTCTGCGGATGGTTCCAAAAATAATGTCGGTTGGCGGTGATAAGCAGTCCAGATTAAAGTAGTGCTGCTGCTATGTCTATGATCTTTGACCTGTCTACCAATAAATCTGTGGCGAGAGCTTTGTGAAGACAATACTCTGCCAATGGATGAGGAAGCTGCGTTTTATTTTGTTGCCTATTTGCGGTGGTTTGCTGCCGCATCTTGGCTTTATCTCGAAGACAGTCCAAATTCCAGTACAGAGCTTTGTGAAGACAGTCCAGATTATTTTGTTGCCTGTCTATCAACCGGCATTTTTACGTCCTAATGGAAAAACAGGTTTGATAGCTTTATAGAGTCTTTCGAGAGGGGAAGGTACTTGGGTATTTTTTTTTTGGGTAAGCCACAAAGGCCAGAGAAAGGTACTTGGGTATTTAGGTTGGTCTATCTTTGTTGTTTTTATTTGTGGTTTTTGATTGTTCAGTTTTCGGATTTTTACTTATATGCTGGACTACACCATTATTGTTGAGTATTATAAAATTATTTTATCTCAAAAAAAAAGTAAATTTGAATAATTATTATCAATAATAAATATTAATAAATAGTATTAAAAAATTATTATAATATTAAGAAATTATTTATTATTATTTATTATGAATTATTATTATAATTAAATTTGAACAATTATTATCAATAATAAATATTAATAAATAGTATTAAAAAAATTATTATAATATTAAGAAATATTATGGTATAAATAATTATTACAATAATATGAATATTTAATATTACTATTTATATTTAAAGTATTGCTAATATAATTATTTTATAATTATAATAAATATTAAGAGTTTTTTATAATTTTTTAAAAAAAGTATTAAACAATATTTATTATTATCAAAAGAGGAATTAGTATTTAGTGTAAAAACAAATATTAAAAATTCGATAAGTTAATAATTTAATAATAGTAATAATTAATTTGTGGATATTTTTTACTTTCTCTTTTGTTAAAATAATAAATAGTGTTTATTAATAATATTCTCCAATAATATTGTAACAAAGATAAAATAATTATAATTATGAAAGAATTATATTATCATTAACTCAAATATTAATACTAATATGATTATTAATATTCTATAAATAATTATTATATACTACAAGTATTATTATGCTTGTAGTATATACTATTAATAAATTATTATTAACATACTATAACTTCTATATACTATTAAAATAGTCAAGTGAGATCTTTTTAGATTCGTATAATCAACCGTTCTTACACACATAGCAACTGCATGAAATCAACCCTCTTTACAGCTACTTTTAAGGCTTGCTCGCTTTCGTTTGTGAGTAAATCAAACTGCGCTCTCTTATGAATCATCATCAGATGAACTATCACCATCACTATGACCACAACGTACTCGTGGTTGCTCGCTTTTCCAGATGATTTGCCCCCAGGTGGATCTTTATCAAGGTAACTACGACGATGAGTTGATATTGCGATCAATCCGCTCCTATCCTTTTCCTCTGGCATCTCGCATTGTCCACTGAAAGGCGTCGTGTATGCCTAAATTTCAACTTGCCGCCACCCCATCCACCATCCCCTCCAGCTCTTTGAATCTGCAAGGCCATACTGAATGTCCTGAGAGGAGTAATATTTGGAATGTCACAATCATCACATTCTTCCTGATGCAGTTATTGTGCTTCAAATGACGGTCGTTACCAATGCCGCGCATGCCAAATGTTGTATTTTCCAATACCTTCCATACCAATAGAAATTTTCACTGCCAACTTGGAACACTAATCTGCAGTTAAACATCCACAATATATAAGCCAATAGTCTGAATAATAATGATGATGATGATAATAATAATAATAATATTAGTATAGATTTGTTATGTGAAAAACTGTAAAATTACCTCTAGTGAATCATTGTTGTGAATCATTGCAGAATTTTATCCTCTCGGAAAGCCGAATCTTCAAGTTCTGTGATGTAAGATTTGAGCTTGATGCATGCCCAGTGTTTAACCTGTCGCAACACGACCGTTGTGGGACAGGCTATACTCATGCTACACGAAAGGAGTAATATTTAGAATGTCACGATCACTACATTCATCCTGATGTAGTGATTGTGCTTCCAATTAGGGTCATTACCAATGCCGCCCATTCCAAATGCTTCCAAATGTTGTATCTCCAGCCACTGAAGTTGAACACCAAAACCCTGAATTGGTTAGAAACTTCTCCCCAACTTCTCAGGTTGTGGAAGTTGAAGATACATTACAGTTGGATGAGTCTTCTCAAATTGAAAGAGATTTGGAATTACAGAGCAGATGCATGGACATAGGGTCTGTAAATAGAGTTGCCCAAGATTCAGGTGCCCATATGTCCTCCATCTCCCTATCCCCAATGGTTCAATTGAGGGGTAATACCACCCACCAAGGCTTGCCCCTCCGAATGTTCTACGGTCCTAGTGCACCCGCTTCCATTTTGACCCTTATGAAATGGGAAGTGGTTCGAACCGTCGTCATTACCAATGCCGCCTAGGCCAATGTTGTCGTTACAAACGTCGTCCATGTCCAAATGTTGTATTTGGGCAATACCTACAAGTAAACATTACAAAATAATATTAATAACGGCGATCAATACATTTTTGTAATATTAATGCTAATAATATGAATAGTAATAATAAAATTAATACGACTAATACCACTCTGGCCGCCTGAGTTGATATTGCGATCAAACCGCTGCTAGCTTTTTCCTCTGGCATCTCACATTGTACACTGAAAGGCGTCATGTAACTGAACCACTCAGCAGGTAACTTCGTGATGTCAATGATGCCATTCAATTTCCTCCACTTTCTGCATTTGTCACATTACACCCACTCATGGTCTGGTTTATATAGGGGATTTTCCTTTTTCAGGTGGATCTTTATGAAGGTAACTACGATGCTGAGTTTATATTGTGATCAATCCGCTGCTAGCCCTTTCCCATGACATCTCGCATTGTCCACTGAACCGCTCAATTTCCTTTGGAACGTCGTGTATGCCCAATTTTCAACTTGCCGCCACCCCATCCACCATCTTCGGTAGCTCTTTGTATTCATAGGCCATTCTCAACGTTCCGAAAGGAGTAATATTCGGAATGTGACGACCGCAGCATTCACCCTGCTGCGGCGCTTGTGATTCCGAATGTGGCACTCTTACCTATACCTCTCATTCCCTTGAAGTGGAACTGCCAAATGTTGGTGACCCAAGTGGCAAAATTTCCCCAATCTCCGAAATGAATTTCCCGACTTTCAACAACGACCTACAATTATCATAACAAACATTGTGCACAATATGATATTAGTAAGATGCCAAATAATAATAATAATAATAATAATAATAATAATAATAATAATAATAATAATAATAATAATAATAAGACGCGCGCTAATTTTCTGTATCCAAATGACATACTTATTTCTAGATGGACACCACGATAATGCTTGCCCCTCCGAGTGTGGTCATTCTGGACCTTCCACGGGGAAAATGCCGACTTTAATTTTTCCTTCATCTCACTCCGATTGTATTTTCCAATACCTCCCATACCAACTGAAATGGATCTACGAACTTGCAACAGTAATCTGTAGTTGAACATACAAAATATATAAGCCAATAGTCTTAATAATAATAGTAAAAACTGTAAACGAATATATAAGACAATAACGATGATGATGATAATAATAATAATAATAATAATAATAATAATAATAATAATAATAGTAGTAGTAGTAGTAAAATCATAATAAATTAATAATAATAATAGTAATAATAATAATAGTAATAATCATAATAAATAATAATATTAATAGTAGTAATAACAGTAATAATAGTAATAAATAATAATAATAATAATAATAATAATAATAATAATAATAATAATAATAATAATAATAATAATAATAATAATAGTAATAACATTAATAATAATAATAATAATAATACCAACGAAAACAGTAAAACAAAAAAATTAAACATTAATAGTCCTACTGTAATGATAATTAACAACATAAAATATATTTAACTAAATTAATATTTAACTAATTCATACAAATTAAGACTATTTACCCAACTAACAATTACACATCTATATTTCGTATTAACAAAAACACATATCTAAAATTTAGGCAAAACATAACAAACAACACGCACTGCACCAAACAAACCTACATTATTTCTAATTTAAACTAATAATACAATATATTTAACTACTCATTACTTACTAAACAAAACATACTAAAAATGGAAGCTCACGGCAAATTTGAGGCTGTAAACAGCAACAATGCTCTTGGATCTTTTGGCTCACTGCGAGGCTCTTCCCAAAATGCAACAATAATACTCCCTTCAGCTTAAACTTTCACCTCTCAAGAGACAAGTAGTATAGAATAAGGCCACTGCATGAATGAAACTTAGATCCGAAATTTATTGACTTCAACATAATAGGTGGGTGGTCAGCAATTATTCCAGGGTCGGAAGCGGGTTCGACAACGAACCCACGGGGTCGTGAGCACCACTAAACTGACCACCGGTCCCCACAAATGGCAGAGAATCTTTGGGGTTCGACTTCGACCCTTATGGTTCGACTACGACCCGGACGGTTCGAGGCTCTTGGCGGGATCGACCACACAGGTAACGAACCGGGTTCGAGAGTGACTCACGTGCCGGGTTCGTCAATCTTACGACCCCGTGCTCCGGGATCGACCACACTACACAAAGGAGCGACCCCGACCCTGCTAATCTCACGACCCCAGGTTTCATAAACACCCTTACTAATTAATACTCTGGGTCGTCTTCTTGTTTCGGAGTCGACTTCGACCCCATTGTCGACCCAGGGTCGTTTTGGTCTTTTCGGCCATAAAAGTGAAGGGTTTATTGCGGCGGTCAAAAAAGTTAATGTCCAGAGTCTAACTGGGCACTGTGGTTCGGGACCCAGGACAAATAAATTACAGGTGTTGATTAGGTAGGATAAAGGACAGAACACTGTGTGTACTACACACTACAAGCACTTGGCTGATGCATACTACATTTAGATGTGGTTGAATTAATTTCTATTTCGGCGATATCTGGGGAAGATTTAAACGACTTCCTTTTATGTATTTCAACGACACAACCCTATATATTTCAGCGACAGAACCCTATATGTTTCAGCGATATGCCATTGTATATCTCAGCAACATAGTACTTTTCAACGATAGCCTCTCTGGATTTCAGCGACATGGTAATGTGTATTTCACAACTTAATGAAAGTTCAGCGACATGGTAATGTGCATTTCACAACTTAATGAAAGTTCAGCGACCTATGTATGTGGTTGATGTGCCATTTTTATGTTTCATATAGCATAGTGAAATCATCTATTCATCATCAGATACAAATCATTAACATTCTTAAATTTAAAATTTCATTTAAAATTTCATATAGCATAGTGGTTGATTGAGTTACTACAAATAGAGTTATCATATACATTTCACAATTCTACCCTCTTATTCTATAGCCGTTGGATATTATTGAATGGTTAGGATGGTTTGTCTTGATGTACTACCATTCACATTGGTGATACCGTAACCATTCTCATGCTTAGATTACCGATTAGGGATGTAAATTAGATGCACCCGTATAAACGGTGACACTAAAATAAAAGGTTTCGGTGTTAAGATGACCACAAAATGAGATACCATGCGAATGTCATCCAACAAAATACTACAAAGCTAACTGTTGATACCCAAACGCAGCCCAAGAGTAATACATGTACCGGTTTTTAGCCCACAAAACAAAAGCAAAAACAAATAAAACTATTTTGGCATAAAATTGATTCATTTGTTTATACATTATTATCGTCGGAATACCAAAATTTTACTTCTCAAAAATCAAGAGGAAGTTGTCATCTCTTGATTGCAATACTGAGGCCCGTTAATGTCATCATCAATTCCTTTCAAAATGGCACCAAAACTGACTATTACATATAACTTATGTAATGCATCAAATTTTCTGTTGTATTCTCAATTGTTACTATCTTTTTTTGTAATTATTATTTCATTCAAGTCTCAAAAATGGATTATGAACATAACCCCTCTGTAATCCTTGCTGTTCAATCTCCACCAGAGCTCATTTAGTGACCTCGTGTATAGCATTAGCCAAGTAACCGACGTTGCCCGTTGTGACTCCAGCCATACTAATACGCCCATTGCGAGTCATGTAAATGTGGAATTCCTTTGTCAAGCGATCTACTTGCTCCGGTGTCATTCCACTGTAACAGAACATGCCAATCTGCTCCCCACCCACAAATGTAGTTATGAGTTTCATACCACAAGATTTTAACAAATTCAATGATTAAAAAAAAAAAAAAAAATTGTGTATAGAGCTAGCTGAACCAACCTGTTTTGTTATATGCTCCCACGAAAGAGGTGAACCCAACTTCTCAAGATTTTCTCGGAGAGCAGTTCTCATTCCAATTATGCGATCAGCCATCCCCTGCACGAGGCGAACAGGTCAGAACCAATAGCTTGCGTATAGTATACCATATATGTTGTATGTCTATTGAGCTGATCTAAAGCCATAATCATAAGTTTAACTACTCTCCTGTCTTCTGGTCTGAATATCAGAAACTTCAAAGACAAGTGTAAAAATAAAATGTAAATTCCTTATTTAGTGGTAGTATATAGACAGGAGGAAATTCCAAGGATTGTCCATCACAAGTATCAGCAAACCTCCAAATCAACGTATAAGCCCTAAAACCCAGACTCTAATTAGGGGCTACTCAAACTTAAGACAGTAAAAATATCAGAACACTCCATATTGGACAAAAAAATAACATAGATTTCAGATAAAGGATATTATCGGCAAGTATTTAGGAGTCGAGGGACAACATTTAAGCTTAAAAGGGGTTTAAGGGTTGGAAACACGACTGGGTATATAGCTGGAGAGCAAATTTGGTAATTCGCTCTAGAATTAAATAGACCAAGGGAAAATTGCAGATATAACATGCAAACTTCTAATTATGAGAATTACCTTTACTTCCTTTAACCACAAGTTTTTCAGATCTGGATCTCCAAGAATGGTTGAAACGACAAGAGCACCATGCACAGGTGGGTTACTATACATGGGTCTTGCAATCTGCTGTAACTGACTTTTCACTGCCACAGCTTGTTTCTCATCCTCACAAACCACACTGTGCAATCAAGATGGAAAGAACCAAAGTAAGAGCATGTTCGAGTCTGCTTTATTATTATTGCAAGCTAAGGGTCGACACCAGGGACAAACTGGCAGACAATACACATTTCTGCATCCATGTTTTGCAAGGCTTTTGCCAAGCGAAATTGATCCATGTTCTAGAACATTATCCTACTAGTAGTATATGATATTCTCATCAATCACAGATATCAAGTGGTTTTGATAAATTTTATTTTATTTTTAAGAAAATATTGCACAGCAACACATCAAATTCTGAACTGCATAATTACATGAAAGCAGTACAGAGGCCACAAATATTTGTCAAACAACAATAAGTCATTTCAACTTCATCCAAAATAGGTTATATACATATATATATATATATATATATGATTGTTGAATTATATATTTTTGTTCAGTAATATAGTTTAAATGGTTGTCCATCAGTGCATGGTCAAGAATTGCTTCTTCAGCATTGACTTTTTGAGAATTTTAAAGCAGGGCCAGCTGCCACCTCCAGCTATGAACTTGAATGGAAGCAAGGAGGGTGGTCGGCCCCGTCTTTCCCCCAAAAATACTATGTAAAAAGGTCACATTTAAAATATTTAATTTTTAATATGCATTTCAATACACGCAACTCATTTTGAGACCAGAAATTTGGTTGGACCAAATAAAGTTTTCCATACTATAGTGGATCGATCTAAAAAACTTACCATTCGTCTGGTAACACCACTTTTACTTAATCTGAATGAGTTAAGTGCTTAGTTGTATTAAGTTTGTTAGATAACTGAAAACTGCATTCACTTAATCCATTAAATACTTAATTCCCTATTACAAAATTGAATCAAGTAAAAAGTTTCAAATCAATTAAGTTCGAAAGGAAAAATCAGTTAAACAAAAATACCTTTCCAATTCATTTTTCATTTCTTTAATAATAACAATGACGTAATAAACTTAAATTACTAATTACATAGTACAGTACTAATGAATAAAATAAAAATAAATTTAAATATAATGATAAAGAAATATAAAGGAAAAATATAAAACAACAAAAAATTTATTAAATAAAAATAAATTTACATATAATTCAAATTTAATTAAATAATAATAATTTAATTTGAAAGGCTTTGGTATATACAAAATGATGAAAAAAAACAACAAAAAACTAAATAGCATATATTCAGTACTTATAATTAACTCTACACAATTATCAAACAAAACCTACTTAATACTCCAGACTTCAGACTTCAGACTTCACACTTAAAGTTTATCAAACCAAGGCTTAATTACGTAGCACTTTTGGATAGTTCATTCTCAAACTAAGGGGGGTGTATTCAATCAAGACTCTATGAGATTTTTTTGGACTTTTAAAGTTTGGGTGTATTCAATTTAGATTTTAAAAAGTCTTTAAAAATCTAGAGGTATTCAATATAGATTTTAAAAAGTCTTTCAAAATCCAGGGGTATTCAATACAGATTTTAAAAAGTCTTTAAATCTACAGGTATTCAACAGTCTATGGATTTTAATTCTTCATAGATTTCAATGGATTCTTTTAAAAAAATATAACTACACAAAATCTCTCCAAATTTCTGCGGATTCTATACAAGTCAGCCAAACTCTACAGGAGTCTATACAAAATCAACCAACTCTACGTGGAGTCCATGGACTTTCTAAATCCACGGACTTTTTAAAATCCATAAAAATCTGAATTGAATACACCCCCTAAATAATAAGTCTAACACTACCTTCTACATTGGTGAAAATATAAAGACCTTTCACAATTTTGGAAACCCAATATCCAAAATCAAGACATTGGCCTGTTATTTGGTTATTTGAATTATCTGAAATGATTCTAATATTTTAATGAAATAAATTATAAAAAGAATACAGTGTTATTTCATTTATATTTTATAATATATAGTATATATAATATTGTGCCAAAAACAAATTTAGTTTATAATATCATTCGGGCACGGGCAATACAGGTGACAACATGTATTAAAATTAAATTTATTTATTTTTCTTTATAATACCTTAGAGATAATGGGATATAATGACTGTGTATTATCAGATACTATTACCCATTTAAAAGTCAAGACACCCAAAAAGTACACATCACCTCCTCAGGAAGTAGAATAGTGTCTCTCCCCCTAGACAGGGAACAAGTTGAAGTTTTTAACTAAGGCATAAAACCCTTAAATCCAATTGATATAAAATCATAATCGAAATTTCAGGATCATCAAACACTCTTCATAGGTCATCAAAATACTTAAAACACATCAATGTGAAAGATTTTAGAAGTAAAAAAACCAATCCCACTAGAATATAACCCACTCCTGTTTAAATTTTTGAGCTCTAAAGAACAAAATATGGTATTTCAAACCCATTCAGAAATTACCTAAGGCAGCCAACCCTCTGGCCATAAAGTCCCATATTCTTTGCATATGATTGAGCACATCCTATCATATGGCCATCTTCCAGAAAAATTCGAATAGACTTTGCATCTCTTTCTGGATCGCCGCTAGCAAAGCCTTGATATGCCATGTCAAAAAATGCAAAGTGCCCTTTAACCTGAAGATATTACATATTAGCTAATTTGCCAATACGAGAGTTACAGGCTTGTTTGGATAACCTTCTAAAAAAAAGGAAAAGGCCAAAAGTAGAATTTAAGAGCAGAAGTCGAAATTAGATGGGGTTTGGACTGTTATTAAAAGGGTGTTTGGTTCTAGAAAAAGAAGAAAGTAGGTTTGTCACTGTTATAAATGACTACAAAGAACATAACGAATACTTTCAAAGGTCCTTTCTTTCATTACATACAACAATAAATAAAATAGAGCTAAAATAGTACTTATAAATGTGTACACATAAGCTAAAATAGTACTCATAAATAATGGTACTTATATTTAATATATTTTATTAAAAGATTAATATAATCAACAAACATAATATCCTTGGTAATCATTCCAATTATAAAAAGAATTTAATACTAACATGAATGAAAAAATGTTTAGTTTTTTAGGGTTTGCTGTACTTTTTTTTTTTTTCCAAAAGCAACTGCCAACCTGTTCATTTAGCAAAGTCAAATAAAAATTCATAATTGCATAAACAAAAGGAGGGGCGAAGGCATTTGGAGAAAACCATCCAAATGGTGTTTACTAGAAATATACACCTATATTTGGACGGTTTGCTGTACTTTTGTTTTTCAAAAGCAACTGCCAACCTGTTCATTTAGCAAAGCCAAATAAAAATTCATAATTGTGAAAAAAAAAAGGAGGGGCGAAGGCATTCGGAGAAAACAGACCAAATGGTGTTTAGTAGAAACATACACCTACAACAAAAACCAAAAATTAGAGAACATATATGACCTTGAATTGGTATGATATCTCCTTCCACTGTTCTTCTGTTGGATCCACTCCTGTTGGATTATGTGCACAGGCATGAAGCAGGAAAAATGATCCCTTTGGAGCATTCTGTATAAAAGAAAGGGGAAAGGGAGGGGAAAAGAAGTGTAATCACACTCTTCTACAAAACAGAAAAGCATGTAAATGTCAGTAGTGACATTCCAAACCTTTATGTCATCCATCAGCGAAGCAAAGTCCAAGCCCTTTGATTCTGGATGATAATAATGGTATGTTCTCTGAGGAACGTGAGCATCCCTCCAGATGTTGTGATGACTGCAAGGATTTTAGTAAGTCATTAATGTATTACACAAAATTGAAAGAAATAAAAATAAAAATGGAAACCACTAAAGAATCATATTGCACTATCGAAAAAGAGCTCTCAGAAGCATCAGCTACTAACTTGGCCCAGGTGGGCACTGGAATGTAGATTTGTGAATCGGGGGAGAAACGCTTTTGGAAGTCTGCAAAGAGCCGGCATGCACCAGTCCCTGAAAGTGCTTGCACTGCAGCAATTCTTTTGTCTTTAATCAACTCAGAATTCTCACCATAAGCCAATTTCAAAGTCTCCTCAACCATCTTTACACTTCCTCCCATTGGAAGATATTCCCTGAGACCATGGTTTAGTGTTAGTTTTTTGGTATAAGAGTTCTAAGGATGATATTAAATATTTGCCACAATCCAGTTACAAACATTTTGGAACCAACAGAGTAATAATGTCAGAAATCAAAATTAACCCAGTGCTTGTCATTATTTTGTTGATGAAATATCTATATTTATTCATAATACCCTTGACTTAACAAAATACATATATTGTCCATTATTACATTCAATCATTTCACCCCCATTAACAAATATTGTAACTAGTATTCATCTAACAAAAATAAATTATTGCAAATTTAATAAAATTTGATATTAGATATGGTAATCTAAAACACATGTTCCATGTCCATGGCATCAGAACAATTACAAAATTAAATATGCATTGGAGTCCTATTTTTGTGTGAAATATCTACCACCTAGATCATGCGTAAAGGCTCAGTGAATAATTCTACAAGAGAAATACTTCCTCCGTTCTTCAATGTTTTTGATATTTGAAAATATGTTACTATTCACACACAGACTTTCACTTAAAGTTTTATCACAGTTATACAAGTTAAAATATAGTCAAGTGAGATCTTGTTAATTTCGTTTCGTCGTGTAGTTTTTAAATATTGAACTTCTAGAATTTTTACTTGTACCGAACTTGAGTTATTAATAGTTTAAAATATGCATTGGAATGCGTGAAAAGTTAGTTTGTAAAAAACATTCAAGAACGGAGGAAGTATATCATTAAGTTTTAGCTTTTTTTTGAGCAAGTCGATGTTCATCATTCCTTCAATGGACTTCAATATTCATCTGCTTAATATAGTATTGGTGTAAATTATATGCCTAAAACACAACATCGCCATTTTTTCCAGCAAAGGTACAGCTCAATGCACATCTAAATCTTATTTAAATTGATTTCTCAGCCTATCATTAGAAATTTGATTTTCTTGGACACTTGAATTATTATTATTTTCGAGTTGAAAGAGATAGCAAAATACAAGAATTGGTTGTAATTTCCTCCAAGAAGTGGAATTTTCCATCAAGGACACTCATATCACTATCTACTTAAAAGGAGGAATCAAAATAGCAAGTGGAAATGAGCATAGATTAAAGGTTTGGGCCATGGTATATGGGACCACACATAACTAGAACTTGATAGACAGCATTAAAATGCACTCAACTACTTAACGGTTACCAGTGACTTCTAATGCATTATTTTGCAGTTGGATGGACAAGAGTGAGCCAACACAACTTAATCAACTTGCAACTTGCAAGTCTGAAGGTGAGAATTCAAGCTGAAATAACATACAGCCAAGCGTCCTACCTAAATAGGAGTCAACTATATCATATTCGATAAAGAATTAACTATGAATATCTCAAACAACATCATAAGGGATATTAGGATCAAACCAAGGAAAAAGATGATACTGCAGTAACAACTTTTCTACCCTTTTTTCTAAACTGAAGATTGCAGAAACTTAAGACTTACATGTTAAAGCTGCCAGCGATTCTCCTTTCGGCCTCTCTGACGCACTCGAGCACAACGGGCTTTCCATTATCATCCCGGTAAGCACCCTGTGCGATGCCGGAAACAGCCACCCAAAGAAAGCATTAGACAACGAACACAACAAACTGATCATCATTTTTCCATCCGGCCAATGAAATTAGGGCGAACGCAAAAGCAGAAGAAATAGACATATTTAAAAGAAAATTACATATCCAGAAGCCAACATAAATCAAATTCCTACCTTGATGGACAGTAGAGGAACAAAACAATTTAAGTAATCATTTCACAAAAAGGGAAAGTACTGAGAGATCAGGAGGAAGGAAAGAAATACCGACCACGCCAACGTTAACTTTACTTGGACTGGAATCAGCAAGAAAAGCCTCGGTGACGCCGAGGATGGGATCCTTGGGAGCTGGGTCGACGGAGCGCCACCATGCGGTGGACAGGGATCTGACAGCCACGGAATTGGGCGTACGAGGAGCAGAAAAGGCGAGGCGAAGCAAGTGCGCCATTCGATTTGTGTTCGATGAAAGAGAGGCGAAGGAAAATCAGTGAGGGCGGAAATGGAACGGTAAAGAAGACAATGAAAGGACTGTAGACTGTGTAGACTGTGCTATGTTATGTGTATTGATGATTTCACCACTGGTCTTTTTATTGAAATGCGTGACGAATGACGATTGAATTTCATAAAGAAAATTAATTTCATTTTTTTTATTTACTAGTACTACTGATTTCTGAAGTCTATTTTTTTTTTTTTTTTATATACTATAGATCTTTAATAGAAGTAGTGAAAGAAAACTTTATTTTGTAAATGAGTAATGAGTGAATGAACTAGTGGAGGGTGCAAAATCGAATAATATTTTACACAAAACAAAAAGTGCACTTTTTTTTAGTGGATCGATATCGCCATTTGCCTATGTTGCACGTGAATGAATTTTTTAACAATATATATTAAATAAAAATATAAATATTTATATTCAAGTTGTCAACAATATAATACTTTTTTCTAAAAAACAATATACGGAGTAATACTTTTTTTTCTAAACATTTACACTCATGTGATAAGCCTTACACTCATCACTCGTGTATCAATAATTATAAAAGTGTGTGGAAGTCTAAGTCACACAATGATACAAATTACAAATGGGAATAAAGAAAATGGATAGAAGACTCGAATTCAACCGGACATGACCATTAGATTAAAACCCTATTACCGTCAACAATATAATACTTGTGTGGTATGTTAAATTTTCTAACTTTTGATTGGAGGTTTAATTTACTAATTAACTCTATTCCCTTTATTACTTTATAAATTTTGTGTTATAAATTTCCGCCCCTCTTTTCTAATCTGGTTGTTAAAAGAAAAGAAAATTTCTTTAAAAAAAAAAAAAAGAAAAGAAAAGTTGTCTTTCACCAAAAGAAATGTTAGTTCACACAAAAAAAAAAAAAGTTAACAATAAATAATCATCTTTTTGGGGTTTTTAGAGGGAACAATGGTTATATTAATCCTTTTTCTTTACAATTTTTTCCAAATCCATCCTCTACCAATTTTTTCACCCTTTTCGTCCTCTTCATTTGTTAATCCAAACCAATTTCATCCTAAATTCTCTAATTTCACTTGATTAGCTGACAAGGCACAAGATAAGTTAAAAAATCATCCACAGTGGAAAGGGAGAAATGCAACTACATCCAAATATACATCTCTGCTTCCCCTTCATCCTCACTCTTCTCTCAAGCTTTCCTCAACCATATGGTGGAAAACCCCCACCTCTTGAACCGCTTATTTTTCCTCCTCCTCATCCAACCACAAATATCACCATTTTTGCACTTAAGAATGAAGTTCAAGAAACCAATTTGGATCTCGACTGTAAACGGCTTTTGCTCAAGCTTGGAAATCTCAAATCCCCACCAAATCTGCCTCTCTTCAACATGATTCCCACTCACATTGAATCCAATCATTGACCTACGACGGCTAATTGGAATCAAGTTCGGGACGACGACGCTGAGGATGATAAGATTCAGATCCAGATTCACAACAAAAGTGGGGAGAAGATTTAGATCCATATCCATCAGGAGTTCAATTCAAGGTGGAGCTTGAGAACAACTGGCGGAGTTCAAGAGTTCTGCAACTATATAATTTTCGAATCGATTAAAGATTTCCTCTTGTTCATTTTCTCATTGCCCTTTGCAAACTCACCAGATAGTAATTTTTATGGAAGAGGAGGAGAAGAGATTTTATTTATTTTATTAAACTAAAACAACCATTATAGTGGTGTTTCTCTTATTTCGTTTTTTTAATTTTATTTTTGTGTGTTTCCCATTCTTGTTTGTTAATAATCATGAATTTATAGATGCCTTCCAAACGAACTTATGGGTCGTAGTGATGCAATTTCATTTGTGATGTTCAAACTTCAAATGGTATTATGGTAATGAATGTTTGCTGGAGGCCGGAGCTGTTGTCGGGAATTCCTTAAGATTTAGGGCAAGAATTTTTGTTTGGGGGAGAAAGAGTGCAACTGTATATAACTGTGCAATATGCTTAGATGGCTGAGTAACTGAGTTGTATTGGGTTGACCTTTCTACAATGCCACTGTGACGAGTTTGAGCGGCCACGTCAGCTAATCTAGTGGGATTAGTGAATTTAGGACTATATTGGCTCGGATTAGTAAATGAAGAGGATGAAAATGGGCAAAAAATTCATAGAGGACTGAACTGGAAAAATTGAAAAGAAAAAGGACTAATTTAACTATTTTTCTGTTTTTAGGAACTTTAAGTTTAGTACCTAAAAGTTTCATTATTTAGGTTAAACCCACAAATGTTTTCAAGACTTTGAGTTGTGTACCTTGCATTTATATTTTATTTTTATTTGCTTATTTTTATTTTATATATTATATTATTATTTATTTATTTATTATTATTATTATTTATTTATTTATGTTTTTATTTATCCAATATAATTAACCTACCACTGTTTTCTTTCCTAATCTAATCCTTTTTCATATTCTTGTAATTTGTTGATTTCATCATTTATCCAAAAACTTAAATCTAATTCTTCTATTAAAAGAATTTTCCTGTTTAAGAGTTGTAAGCATTTTATTTTTGCTTCGATTTGGATTTTGACAATTTCTTTTTTAATGCGGTATCTTTCAATCGCAGTTTTCTCCCATTTACTGTAGTTTCTTATTGTTTTATAAGTCATTTTTAATGTTGATTTCTGATATGGTTAATGAATTCTGTTTTAGAAGTGTTCAACTCCTCTATTTTTGTTTTAAAGTCAGATGATTGGTAACTAATCACTTCTTCATATCTATGCATTGAATTACGAATGATATTTATTTCTTCTCCATGGTTTAACCCATATATGAGTTCTTGTACTTCTTATTCTTCGTCTTCTTTATATTCTTTTAACCTTATAATTGAATCTTTAAGGTCTTTTATTTCTTTTTCTGTTTTCCACATGGTTTCTCCAAGTTTTTCATATTCTGGACAAATATCAAAAAGTATTTGTGCTTCCATTAGTTATTTCTTACTAAATGTTCTTCTTGTAGTTTTTTCCATATTTTTTCTTGAAGTTCACACGCTATAAAATGATTTTCACATTTTTCTATATGGTTATCCCGTAATTTCTCAAAAACCTTATAAATTTTAGTATGCTTTTGATAACTGTTTTCTAGAATTTCTATTTCATTTTTTAGAAATTCAACTTCTTTAGTTACTTTCCATTTTATAATATTTTCAAACAATCTTTGTTTCATGCAAATCATGTCTATTTTATTTCGTTTATTCATCAGTCTGATAAACCAATTTTCACATTCTTGGCATAGAAAGTGTGTTTTCGGGTAAGTACAATAACAAACCTTGTTTCTGTGTTTTTAAAAGATTCTGTTTTAAACAAATCTGTTTTAGGGTTTTCAGCAGTTTTAGCCATATTCTCCATTTGTTTTGATAAAAGATATTAGTTATTTTAAAAAAATTTAAAAAAACACTGGTTTTTGTGTGCGAAGAACTTATATGTCGTGATGTCATACTAGGTACTTGTCATCTCCTATTATTCTCTTGGTCGTGTTCAATTTCTGATTATGTGTTATGGGTCCGATTGTCCTTTGTTATGGAAATATTATCATAAACATTAAGTCCGCAATCCTTTTATTACTTTCACTGATGAGACATTTTCTGGGCCTGTTTCGGGCTTCAAATTCAAATTAGCATTATCCAGACCTAGATCTGAAATGTAAGCAGGGGGTCTAAGGGGCAAATCAAAAGGGACAACAATAACAAAACATCATTATGTTTAACAAACATCCCTGAATTTGTAGTTCCCCTAACGAGTCTTTCTTACAGCTTTTATGGCATAGAGTCCTTTATATTTTTATCTTACTCCCCTAATGGCATATCTCATCAATTAAGTTTTAAAAGGTCACATATTTATGTTTATAATATTATTAACCATACATAGAACAATCATACCATAACTTAAATCATAATTTAGCCCATACCTTGAGAGAGGAGAGGCTTTCCCATTCAAACGGGCCCCTGTATTTCAGAAAGTAAAAAAAAAAAAAGGAAACAATCCACACCGGGTCTTTCTTTACAAACTGAAATTTTTTTACTGAAAAGGGTAGGGATACAAGAGAACTAGAGAGAGAAAGAGCTTTCGAGAGTAGCAAGAATGCAGTCTCAAAAACCTTAGAGAGCTAAAGAGCTAAGAAGTGAGTGTGTGTTCTACAAGTGAAGGCCATCCCTCTATTTATAGAAGGAACTGTTATCTAAGCAATCCACAACACCCAATAAAAACGTGTCAAGTGGCAAAGCTATCCGATAAGGTTCGGATGAAAATAATTCAAACAAGTAGTACAATAATGAAATAAAGGGGGCCTAGTGCCCACTTCACACGGTTTTCCAAGAGTCACATGGCTCTTGTCTGCTTTTTGGTTTTATCCGCCTTGGATTCCTTCCTTCACATGGTTGGTAATGTTTTTGGCTCCACTGGCATTATTGTTTTCTTCTTGACTTTTTCTTTTCCGGATTCTTTTCTTCACATGCTGGTATTTATTGTGAATTCCAGCTCATTTCTGCGTGGCTTTATTAGTATTCTTCATCATTGTGGGGGCCGCCACTTTCTTTTTTCTGATTTTTTATAATTTTATTGGCCTGGTATTTTGCTTCATTTTTTCTTAATGCTACCAGTGCACCATATCTTTCATTTTTCTTGGCTACCATTGCTTCAGCAAAAGTAGGCCTTAGTTCCATTTCAAGCTTATGGAGAATTTCTTCTTCACTGAGGTTTTCATATTTTCCAGTCTGTACTGGACTCATAGTTTTTGGCAAACTACCAGCCATAACCGGAATTAATGTGCCTTTACCATCTACCGGACTAGATGGGCTTGGTTACTCATTTTGGTCCTTAGAGACCTCAGGGTTAGAACTTCCCTGGTTTGGTTCAAAATCATCTGAACTTATGCTTTTTAGCAAAGCATCAGCTATCAACGGACTTGACTCGTCTTTACCGTCTGCCGTTTGAGACGGACTAGATTCAAACTTTTGATCCTTAAAGACCTCAGGAGTTGAATTTTCCTGGTTTTGCTGCATCCAGGCTTTTGCCAATTCTACTGCAGTCATAGAACTGGTGGGTTTGGATTCTGGACCATAAACTGGTTTTTCTTCTGGCTTTGGTGTTTTCAGTGTAAGGGACACGATTTTTTAGGTCAATTTCTCGTTTTGGTTTTGAAGGATTTCAAGTTTCTTGGTGAGGTTCTCAATCTGGGCCTCTGCTTCAATGGTTTTCATTTTTTGGTTTTCAAAATTATGTAACCATTCAGCTTTTTGGGCTTCATATTTACAGACTTCTTTGGCCATTTTTTCACAATGGTCACAAAACACAATGTGGGTTTTAGAAGAATGTCCAATTGAGTATTGGACTGGGCCTGTAGGATTTTAGGTTTTTGGTCTCAAACCATCAACAATATTTTTCAAACTTGGGCTTACAAAGAAATCTGGACCCACTGTGGTTTTTGCAAATTGAATTGCAGACATTATGTCATAAAATCCTTTATTAAGAGGTTTTTCATTATCTTCATTAAGGGGTAAAATATCATTTTTATCATAACTCCCTTTCAAAGACCACATAATATAAAAATGGTTTTATGTTATTGAATTTCTGGAAATACATGCTTAGAGCAGAGAGACAAGTAACAATATACCTGCTGTTGTTTTTGTCAAAGGATACTCTCCAGATGTTATCACAAAGGCAGATCTGTTCCTCTGTGTAGTTCAACCCTGTGATAGGCATGTACTTCATGTTATCAAATAAAATTAATTCTACATTATTACCAGTTTCTGCTCTTCTGCCAAAGCAGATTTTCACTCCTTTTTCTGGGAGTTTATCTTTTTTCTTCCCTTCTGGGAGGCTGGTTTTAGAAGGGATTGTGTAATATCCCTCTGGGGTTTTTACTCCATTTTCATTGCTGGTTTTCAGAGAGTTTTTATGGGAGTTTTCTGCTATTCCTGTAACAATATTATTCAATTCTCAATATTCCAGTCCTCTCTATAAAATTGATCCCATTTTAATTTATATTTTTCCGCATCATTTTCATCATAATTATCAATTGATTCGTTTTTAAATTCAGTATCATATAATGGTTTTTCTCTTTCTTTAATAAGAATTCTAGATAATATATCAGCAATTTTGTTATCTTTTCCTTTATTATGTTCAAATTTTATTTTGTAGCCTTTCTGACTAATAACATCTGTAAAATTCAACCACCTTCTCCTGTACATTGATCTTTTTTCTTGGAGTTGGCTATGAAATTTACTATGGCGTCACAATCAGTCCTTACTGTGAATCATGGTTTTCCTGTTAGAAAGAGTTCGAATTTATCGAGTGCGTATTTTATTGCCAACTGTTCTGCATCAATTGAGGAAAGGTTACCATTTTCTCTATATTTTCCTGATGCATATTGGCAAATTTCTTCTTTACTTTTAGGTGAGTAGACATCCTTTTTTTGCAAAAGGATAGCACCCCATCCTTCATGTGATCCATCAGTTTGCACAATAAGATAATCACTATCTTCTGGCAGTACCAATTCTGGAAGTGTTTTTAATGCTTTTTTAATTTTTTGTACATTTTTTATATCTTCTTGGTTAAAATACCTTTGACAATTTTTTCCCAGTTTATTATATAATGATCCTGTTAATGAGGATAAGTTTTTAATGTATGGTCGAGCATAATTAACCAATCCCAAAAATTGTTGTAATAGTTTTGTATCTTCCATTTTATCTGGAAATTCAATAGCCTTTTTAGCAATATGATCTTGGAGTTTTATTTTTCCTTTTCTAATTTCTGCCCCAAGGAATGCTATTTTAGTTTTATTGATTTCCATCTTTTTCTTTGAGATGATTATTCCATGTTTTTCAAATAACCTAAACACTGTGTCGAGATGACTCATATGTTCAGTACTATTTTTTTTAAAATACTAGAATATCATCAATGTATACCAAAACAAATTTTTGGTATGGTTTAAATATTTTATCCATTTTTTGTTGGAATATAGCTGGTGCATTTTTTAGTCCAAATGGCATTACTAACCATTCAAATAAACCTTCTGGACATGTGAATGCAGTCCATTCGACTGACTCATGATGCATTTTTACTTGCCAAAATCCTGACTTACAATCAAATTTGCTATATACTTTTGAGTCTTGAATCCTTATTTATTAAGACTGTTTTATCTGGTATATTGTAAGCAAAATCTTTTGTATTGTCATTAAGTCTTTTATAATTAATGACCATTCTTCATTTTCCTCTTACAATTTCAGAATATTTTCTTACAATAAAAGCTGCAGATCTATGTCTGTAGTTTGATTCTCTAATTACTTTTAAAGCTTTTAATTCATCAATATGCATTTTGAAATCTGCTATATCCAGATTTGTAGGATTTATTTCTGCAGTTGAAATTCTTAATTCTGGATTTATTATTTCAAGCTTACATATTGTTCCATCTTTTTCCCAATATTTCTGGATGTTATCTCCAATAATATGGGATTTTTCTAACCTCCTAATCCATTTTGTTATGGTTTCTTCAGGCTTAAATCTAGTTATATTTATTAATTCTTTCAGTTTTGGAGTTTCAGGAATGTATTCTTCTTCAAACTCTGTAATTTGTATGTTTTCTTTACAAGTTTGTTTACATGCCCCTTTTATTTTGCATTTACAATTTTCAATATCTTTGTCTTTTAAAAGTTTTTTATTTTTTGTTTTTGTATTAGTAGGGGCTCCACCACGCTTCTCTCGCAACTCTGATGTTGTTAAAAGCTTGGTTCCCGCATTACTAATACTAGGTGCAAGCATTGCCAAAGTTGCTTTTTTAACAATTTGGATATAATCTTTTGTAATAAATAATCCTCCATTATTTTGTAAGAAGAATTGTAATCCTAAGATTACATCTGCATTTATTACTAAGTCTTTTATATATGAATTATCTGGAACTCCATAGGATTCTGATATTCCACAGTTGGTTTCAAAGAATATCTGTCCACCTGAAATAGGTTGTTTTGTTGTATATGATATTCTTCCATCCATTAATTCTGATTTAATGGGTTTTGCTAAGTTTTTCTGTAGATGTTCTGGGATAAGTTTCTCATTTATTATTATTCTAGTACATCATGTATCGATTATTGCATTAGTACGGAACACCAATTCTCTTAATTTAAAGATTATTGGTACCCTTAGTGTAGTTAATGATGAAGGATCTTGGCACACAGGTATGTACTCAGGGTTTTGTGCTAACATGTACTCTGTACTAGGGTTTTGTTCATCATTAGATTCTTCTTCAGGAATTTCTTTTCCTTTATTTCCCGTATTTTTAGGACTTAACATGTTATATTCTTCTAAGATATCTTCTATATTTTCAATTTTAGTTTTTAATTCTTTAAGGGTTGTCATATTTTGTAAATCAAAAAGTTTTCTTTCTATTATATCTATCCTCTTTGTAATAAATGTATAATTATCATCAATTTTTGTTGTTGGCATTTCTTCGGGAAATTTGGTTTTATAATGTCTTTCCAGGCATATTTGGCATATTTCTATATGACATTCCGTACATCTAGCTCTTAGTTTTCTTGACGGATAATAAGAGCATTTTATATAAGGTGTAGAATATGTACCTACTCTGAAGAGCCAATTATAGTTTTCGCATTCATTAATTTCTCTCATCATATACTCAGTTTCATATGGCATCATATATTCTTTATATGTGATACCATTATACGAGTTTTCATTTGCAAGCATATTTATCAATTCATAGGGATCATTATCCTCTTGTTCTTCTATAACATTTTCCTCTACCGTTACTATACTATATATTGTTTCAGTCTCAGAAACATCTGAGTCCACATCTAATATATCTTGTTGTATACATTATGTAAGAATTGCCTCTCTAGAATGTTGGTTTTTTCTTTTAGGACATGCTGTTGCCAAATGGCTTTCATCGCCACATGTGAAACAAGCAAGTTTCTTTGTATAATTTCTACTAGAATTATATTTTCTGACACGATGTTTTTGTTTTAAGAAAGGTTTTCTGCTGTTTGATTGTTTTATGAAATACTTCTTTCTTGTCATGAATTTAGGTTTTTTCCTTAATGGCTCCGGCCTACCATATCGTTGAGGAGTGTATATCCTTTTACAGAATGAATAATCAGTTTTCTTATGTTGTTTTTGTGCAATTATATTTGTACACTTATCTTTCAATATTTTTACCACATGAACAGCCCTTATACTAATAGTCCATTGTTGAGGATTCTTTTCAACCATTTTATTCCATGTATCTTGAATTTCTTGACCAATTGGTCTTGGTATTTTCATAAATAATTTTTCTCCTAACTCTTGGTTAAAAGCACCTCCTGTTAGGCCTGTATAGTAGACGTATTCATTCAAAAAGTCTACTGTTCCATACAAGTCATCTAAATGCATCTTGTCTAGATGGATTAAGGCATCCATTTGTGTTGTTATATGTCCTGACCCGTTATTAGACTTGATATTTTATTCACAAAGTTATAAGGATTTGGTCATCTTTTCTATTAAGTCTTGGTAATCCATTGGATAGTCTCTTTTAAAAACTTCCCACACTGACTGTGCGAATTCTCCTAAATAGGTTTCAAGATATCCATACATTGATTCAGCTGTATCATTATAATCATTTTTGTTTTTGATGTAATCAGCCACAACTATGTTTTTCCATTTTGCAATTACTGAACCCCATTCTTGAGGGCTTACATTCGTTACTTCTAATATTGCCGGATTATGATAATATCCTCTTTCTAAAGGTTGCCTAATTTCTCTTGGTTTTGTTATCATTTCAGGTTGTGTTCTTCCATAAGGATATTCTGGATGAACATGTGTTATTGAGTGCCTAGAATTATTTCCAGTATAATTAGTTCCGGGTCTCTACTCCGTTCCTCTTTGGTATGAGGCAAATGGAGTTTCAGGGACTCTTGTTATACTGTCTCATGTGTTTTTCATGACAATATCTTGGTTCATGAATTTTTTAGATGTTTTATTTATTTTTTCAGAATGTAAGGACATATGGTCTCTCATATATTGTTCCATTATTATGTTTTCAGAACTTTGTCCTTCTTCTGGTGAATTTTCTTTTAAGAACAAGTGAGCTTCAATGTCTGCTTGTTATTCTTCTTTTATTTGTATTTTTTGTAATCTTTTCTGTACTTCTTTCTCAATAATCTCTTCTAAATTATTCTTCCATTCTTTATTTTTTCTTTTCATTTTATCCTTTAATTCTTGTTTTTGTTCATTTAGTTTTGATATTTCTCTTATCATTTCTTCATAATTTTCTATCCAATTCTCAAAATATCCACTATGTTTTGGACATTCTACTAAATGGATCATATGTGTTAATTTATTAGAGTGTCTTCTGTCGAGATCAATTTTACAATCTTGACAAATGTGAGGTAATATTCCTTTATTTTTAAATTTTTAGTCAAGGCAGAATGCACATGTTGTGAGAAAACTCTTTCATACCTGTCATGGTACTCTCTTTTATTTAGAATTTTTCATTTCTTAAAGTTTTCAAATTTTCTTGTTTTTAAACAAATATGTTGTATGTCTTTAGCAATTCTTTCCACTTCATCTTCACTAGGGTGGAATATATGTTTTCCTTCATATTTTACATAGTTATTTGTTACTGGTTTTTCTACAATAAATCTTTTCATTTGCTTATTCATTTTCCTGACCTTCTTATTCTGTGAAATCTATTGGTCGTTTTACGGTTTCATAATCATTAAATCTTACTGACGTTTTTCCTCTGGAGTTAATGAAGTAATTTACATTTTTTGGGGTTAGGTTTTTAACGTTTGGTTTTTCAAAGAATTTTGATAGATCCCAATTTTTCCCAGCATTTTTTTCTGATGATATTCCAGTTGGTCCTATCATTTTTACTCCTTCACTTCCTATGATACTTACCACAGTTTCAATTTTTGTTTTATGCCTGGTTTGACCATTGTTTGTGATTCTTCCTAAGAAGCCTACACATATCATTAGGTTGTGACCAGTTTCCATTTCTTCAAATCCGACAGTTTAAATTCCTATTTGGATATGCCTCATAAAATCTGTTATTTGTATCATATAATCTGGTGCTAAATAACATACTCCCACATTAGGGTTCATATCAATTTCCATTAATCCTATGATAGCTTAGGTTGGATTAGTCCACCTTGTATCTAGAACAGTCATTAAGACTTTAGTTCCTAAGTTTTTTCTAGTTAAACTTTTTACTCCTATGGAGATTAATCCCACATGCATGTATTTTTGTCCTTGTCTTTGAAGCCTAATTGTTTCATTATTGCTTATTAATTTTATTAATTTTTTGTCATCTTTTAGATAACTTATTGGTTCTGTATAATGGTATTTGTAATAACCTGTGTTCCAATTAAGGAATCTTCGGTCATACAATAATCTTGGTTCTAATTGGATTAACGTTCTTTTCTTGAAGTTTTCAAATTCAATATCAGGGTCAATTATTTCCTCAATTATTGTTGGTCCTTCTTCAAGTTTGGGTTTTTCTCTAAACATTCTATCTATTAAGGTTTTTTCAAAATTTGAGCTTTCAATTCTTTGAGAATTACTTCTTTCTACTAGACTGTTTTTGGATTCATTAGTAAGAGAAAATGATCTCCTACTCATTTTTGTAAATATTTTTCATCTGGTTTTACAACCCAAAAATTTAGTTTTTCTTGTGGTTTAGTTTTCCTTCTAGCTTCTGCAGGTAATTTTGCAATTTGTTCAGCTAGTTGTTTTATTGTATTATCTTCAGGCATTCTAACAGCGTGTATTCTTTCAAGTTTTTCATCTATGCTTTCAATGGCTATTCTTAATGCAGGGTCTTGATATTTTTTCATGTTTTCCATTTGAACATGTACATCATCAATTTTTTTCTTTAATATTTCAGTTGTTACAAGCTCTTTTATTTTTTTATCAATTAGATTAATATTTGTGTTATTTGTTCTGTTATGATCTGTTATTTCGCCAATCTTCTTATGAAGATCATTAACATTCAGTTTTACTTCTACTAATTCTTTGTTTAATTCTTTAAATTTATTATTAATTTCTTGTTTAAAGTTATCTATTGTTTCTTTAACTTCTTTCAAGGCTGTTTCCATTGTCCTTTAATAATTTTTATGATTTTGTTACACATTTCATTTACATTCTCAATATTGTTTTCAACAATGCTTTTAATTTCCTTTATTTCTTTATCAAGTTTTTCAACTTTATCTTGTAGTTGTTTTAATTCTTCACAATGGTTAATGATTTTCCTTGGATTTGAGACATCATTAATTAGTTTAGAACTTTCATATTGAAGTGTTGTTATGGTTTTAGATAAGTTTTTCATTCCACTAGATGATTTATCATATTGGGTTGATAAGTATGTTTGGTTTTCTAATATTACTTTAAGATTTGTATTATTTTGTTTTCCTAATAATTCTAACTTATCTAGTTTTGCTTCAATTGATTGAAGACCTCTTTGTATATCCATGTTTTTATTTGTTAACATTTTATTCATGAGTTTTTAAGTGTTGTCTTAAAGCTCCTAACCTTACGATTAGTTTGCAATAATTTTTAAAGGTTCTATTTTTCTTAAGTTTTACTCTTTTGATTTTTGTTTTATTTTGTTTACAGATCTTACAATTTTTAGTTTGGTTTTTGAATAGCTTTTTCTTTTCAATGTCAATTATTAAGAATTTTTCATAATTAATATTTTCATTTAATTTAATCGCGTTTTGATTATCTTTTAATCCGTTATTAGCCATAAGCCCTAAAATCGCAACTTATGCTCTGATACCAAATTTTTAGAGGGGTGTGTGTTTTTTGGCACTTTTTAGAGAAGTGTTAAACTCATTTAATGGTTTTTTGTTATAGTGTTTTATTAGGTACCTTTCTTAAACAAAGCAAAACTATTGGGTACCTATCTTAAAGAAAAATTTAATTGGGTAAACTTTGAAGATTTTGGTGGGTTTTTCTTAAATTTCCCGATGACTTTTCTTTTGTCCTTTGTAATTTATATGTCAGGGGCTCCCACATAAATTTGCTACAAACATAAACAAATCTACTCCCTCCGTCCCATTTATAGCGACCCAAACTTTTGAGCACGGGATTTTATGTGGGGATAGTTAATATTTAATGTAGGGGTAGATTATTGTTTAAAGTGTGTAAATTAGGAATTTATATGATGTGATAGTAATATGTTTGAATTTTTAATTAATTTATTTATGTTTGATGTGATAGTTGTGAGTTTGAATTTAATAATACTCTCTCTGTCCCATTTAACTTGTCTTGTTTCACTTTTGCACACAATCCAATGCATTTTTTCAACTGTTAATATCTCAAAATATATACAATGAAAAATTTTGCAAAATATATATTATAAAACTATATGATCATACGATTCTAACAAGACCCAACTCGACTATTTTTCTCTAAATATATACTTGTGATAAAGTTGAGTCAAAGCTGAACAATGAACAGTGTAAAAAAGTCAAACAGGACAAGTGTGGTGGGACGGAGGGAGTAGTATTTATTTATTGATGTGATGTGGTAGGTTTAGTGATTAATATTTAATTATTTCCTAAAATGGAAATGTAACAAAAGTGTTGGGACATCAAAAAAAAGGAAAGTGAGACATAAATAATGGGACGGATGGAGTATTTGCTACAAATTTTCTTTTTAAGACATTGTGATCAGTATAATAGTATTGTGGATGTTTATGAACAAATCTATTTGCGGATAACAAACAGCGAGAGCAGATTGTGAGGTAAAACCAATTTTTGCAAGAGGGGTAAAAACACACGAGCCAATCCTTGCATACATGCAAAACAGTCCATGCTTTTTCCTAACAAGCAGTTTTGTACTTACAACCATCTTCAAGAAAATTTGAAATTATACACAACCAACCATGTTCCCAATTCTTTCCCCAATTTTATTACTTAAATATCTGGTCTTCTGCAGTTCTGCTTAAAAGCTTGCTTTCTTCTTCTCTAACAATGGATCAGAAATGACTTGTGGCTCAAATTCCGGCCTCACATAGCGAGAAAGCAAATATGAATACATTTCATATCGTGCCGTCATACGGAAACCCCACTTGTCCTTTAACTGCCGGCACAGGTTTAGATCCATGTCACATACCAGCAAACCATCCCTATGACGTGAAAGTGATGGAGTGCATGATGCATCGGGTGCTGATATATGGCTTGAACCGTAGAAATGTCCGAAATCTGCATGCTCTCGCTTCCCATCTCCCGAGGTGAATGGGTTTGGGAACACTTCCGTCCCAACTCGATTGATTGAACACACAAAGTAACTATTCGCAATTGCTGCATTACGTGCCTGCAAAAGTTCGCTTTCATCAGAGGACAAACGAGCCCAGGCTATATAAATGTTAAGAAATTATTCAGATTCGACTCAGCTTCCATACGCTACAAAATACACATAGAAACAAGTAGTATATTTTTTTTTAAAATAAGGTTATTGACATATCACTCTTACCAACTTGAGCGTAAGTCGAACAGGCAATTAAAATTACCAACTCTAATAAAGGTACACAGAAACGTAGCCACAAAAATGGTACCTCAATGGGCCACATTGGTTCGCTGAGCTCACCAACTGTTGCTGAGGGGTTAAAAACAATCTCAGCACCGTTTAGGCCAAAAGCTAGCCAGTTGAGAGGGTGATGTCTCCCGTAACATATATTAACAGCAATCTTTCCATAAGCTGTCTCAAATACAGGATGCCCAGTATTTCCTTCCATATAATATGTGCTCTCGTTGAAATCCCCAACTCTGGGTATATGATTCTGCAAATGCCAACATAGTTTTATGCTCAAATCACACACTCGGATCTGAAAATCATAAACTCCAGGTTACCTTCCTGTGTTTTCCAATTATGTTGCCACGATTTCCAATGACTACAGAAGTATTCCAGACAACCTCCCCATGCTTCAGATCCCTTTCAAGAATGGAACTTATTATAACCATGTTGTATTTGCGAGCAAATCCTTGAAGAAACTGTGTTGATTCTCCATCGACTGGTTCTGCAAATTCACACCACCTCTTTTCGCGGGTGCAAAATGCAAACGGCATCATCCATGCCTCCTGAATTAAAAGTTTTGTGGTTAGTCTCTTCCAAAAAGAGGTCAGCTAGCAGCAGCCATTATTGGGCTGGAATAGCTCAGTACCTGTAAACATAATATGTTGACTCCTGAAGTGCCTGCAGCTTCAATTATAGGTGTCAATTTCTCATAAATGCCTTTCTTCTGGTCAGAGAATGGTGCTGTAGTTGGAAGAACAATAGAATTCTGAATCAGGCCTACTCTCACAATGCGAGGTTCTCGCAGAGATTCCTTTTCAGCATGAAAAGCAAATGCCTGCAACAAAATAACATAAACATGCATCCTGGATATAAACGAACGCAATAATTAATACAAAAACTAATTCTTTTCAATTGCTCCAAACCTCTTATCAGCATGGACTCACCAGACCCTGTTAGAAAATTATAGTAATTGTCTAGCAGCATAAAATACAGATAATAAGAATTCTTTCATTTCGCCCTTCATTTTCATATAAAAAGTACATAGAAAAGAAAATCCCCTCTCTCTCTCTCTCTCTCTCACTCACTCTCTCTCACTCTCTCTCTCTCTCTCTCTCTCTCTCTCTCTCTCTCTCTCTCTCTCCCTCCTTTCAGTTTAAATAAGGTCCTGGGGGGGACTATCTATCGTGCCTCCCCTTATTCCACACAAATCTGTTGGCGCAGCCTGCAACCAATGACAGGACTACATGGGGAAATGCTGCCCTTACCCCAAAAATTGTACTATGGGGATGTTTGGGAGCGAGCAGATCCGCTAGCGGATAGCCAATTTGAAGAGCAGATTGTCTTACAGTTCTCTACCCGAAATCCGCTATCCGCTAGTGGATAATTTAGTTGACTAATATTTTAACATGGTTTGCATAATTTTTAGTGTGTAAAATTTTATTTCTTATATAGCCATATGAAACATTAGGCCCCTTATTGAAGATGCTTTCATCATTGGCCGCAAAGGCATGCGCATAAACATAGTCAGGGAATTGTCAATGACTTTGAAAGAAAAAAAAAAAAAAAAACCTTCCCACTTCATATCCTCAAAAATCCACCATTCATTGGTTCTAGAGTTTACTAAACCATACCCTCACACATATCACATATTGAAGTTTTGATGCCGAAAAACCTGGAGATGGTAAGGTGAAATCTACTCCCTGCTGGATATGCATGACAGCATGGTGTAGCTTGGGCACGCTACATTCAATTTTGATAGTGGCTATGTTTTTCTTAATTTCTGATACGAAGTGTGGAGGCACATAAAAACACACCCACATTTTTTTCATCTGCTTATTGGCTGTGCACTTGGGAGCTTGGATACAAACATTTAGGAGTTTGTGACAGGTACAGAAGCATTAAAAACAAAACATTGCATATGGAAATTATGACTGGTAGTTGATGACAGAGGAGAAAAATGTCAGCAACCTAGAGAACTTAAAAACAGAGAATGTCAACTTACACAAGGAATGTATTGTTGACTCTCTTGCTGATTGGAAAACTAACAGATTCTTAGAACAGACTATAAGAACTTAATGAAACACAAGGATGTAGTTCTTGGTTCTTTCTGTGTTTTAGGTAAACAGAGCAACGAAAATCACAATCTCGGGGATATTCAAGCTAAGATCTCATGTTTCTCAATTATGATGCAGAAAATTATTCAGATTAATTTCATCATAACTAGGATTGTTCTTATACTGCCTATCTCTGATAATTACCATCTAATCATCAAACCAAAACCCCTACGAAATACATTTACCTGTAAATCAAAATCATGTTTCGAAGCAAGACTTTTAGCAGGCTCCAAAATGGGAATAGCATTAACAACACGTCCACAGTTTGTGCCAATAAGCAAGCGGCTGACTTCCTATCAAACAGAGGGGGAAAAAAAAAAGCAAAGAAATGTGTTAGATGAATCTACAATCCTGATTATTGAAAACAATTCTAATTGAATAATAAGAATTCAGAAAAAATTCTGAAAGGGAAAGCCTAACGATTTCCAGAACTTATCATCCAAGACATGAAATCCATCTCAAACACAAATAATTGATCGGATAATCACACCATCACAGAAATATACAACATATGTAACATAAGAAAATCCAATCAGACTATAAGAGAAACAGATTATAAATTATTTTTCCATAAGATATACAAGAAGCCAGCCAATACACCCAATAGCACAAAAATTTAAATAAATAAACGGACGGATGCAAGAAAGGAGATTAAGTTGACCTGGAAAAGATGTGGTGGAAGAGACGATTGCAAGAGTGAGTAGAGCGAGTCGAATCCACACAGTGACCCGTCCTTGTCCTTGGGAGGCTCCGTATACCCATTTTCGGCAACGGATTCGTCTCCCTTGGCCTCCATTTTCGCTTCCTAGTTCCTAATTCGAACACTCTCAAGTTTCAACAGAACTCTGTTGGCTGCTGGGATTGGGGACAAGACGACACCACAGACACGGGGAAACTGATCGCTCCGCTATTCTACAGCGGAAAATACTTGTAGAACGAAAGAAGCCGTACCAATTATGCTAACTGCCTAGGTATTAGGTATGTACTTAGTATTTACAAAAGACAACTATGAAAATAATTAATTACTCCTTATATAAAAAACCACAATTGATCAATGATTCGAAATAATAATGGCAATGATGATGTCGGTTGAAGCTCCCTTTGTTTATTAGTACTTGGTTTGTTTTTAAGTGTAATATTTTCATTTTTTTTTTGTGTTTTTACTATATATGGAATATATATGGAATGCTTTTTTTTTTCGATGAGAGTGACGCAATGAAGCGTCGGCAAAGAGAAAAGCTAAAAAACCAACTACAGAGGGGAAGGAAGAAGAAGGGAAAAAACAAAAACAATCATACTCGGGGATACCAAACCCCCGAAAGATCTGCGAGATAACAAGGACGAGAGTCATCCGGAGGGAAGGCCCACGTAGTAAAGAAAGCCTCGTCGCGTGATCCCCGTTTCGCCAAACTGTCCGCCACCGAGTTCCTTATGGAATATATATGGAATGCTTTTAAAGGTAAAAAGCTTTCACTAAAGTACTTTTGTTTCTTGCATTAATCCGTATCATTTCCTTATGTTACATTTATTTAAAAACGGAGGGAGTACATAATTCTATTTTCGGTGGAGCTGTTTGGGAATTAAGAAGCTGTTAATTAATTATGTTAGTAATAATTAAAGAAAATTATTTGTTTGAAATTTTAAGACCAACTTTTTACGTAGAATAAGTTAAAAACCAAAATGTTCTATTTTCAGCGGTTTTAAAAATAGTTGATTAAATACGGTTTTAAATTATTTTATCTTTTTAAATAAGTTAATTATCTCATATTGTTTCAAAAAAAAACTGATTGGATTACCTGTTTTACAAACAAAGAATATATCTATATGTAATTTATTTTAAAATTATTATTGTTGCTATTATTATTATATTATAATTATAATTATAATAGGGCTGTAAATGAAACAAGCGGGCTGGGCTGCGAAGCGAAGTACTTGTGAGTTGTGAGCATTTTGGGTCAATGTTGTGTCATTAAAATTGATTAAATTATAGTACTAAAAGAAAATTAAAATTAAAATTTTTGAAAATTAATAGGATATTTATATACGTATATTTATCTATGTTCTTAAATAACTGCACTATTTATGTATTTCATACAATTCAATAAATATTTTTAACCAGTAATAGCTCATAATGTATATAAGTATAAATTATAAAAATTTGATAGTATTATAAAACTACGTGATTAGACGAATCTAACAATATATCACTCAATTATATCTTTTTTTCAATTAAATGAGAAGTGAGGAAGTATATAGGACAATCATTGTATGAGATTTAAGTAAACTTGTATGTAGACCAATGACTGTATTCCACCATTACATAATTCCCTTCTTGTTTTTTGCATTCTTCATGTTTTTTCCTTCTCATTTTGAAATTCATTTATACAGCCTAATGTTATTTCTTTTGTTTCTATGCAGAGTTTATTGATCTTCATAATTGATAATGATCGGTAGAACTGTTTCGCAAAAAAAGATAATGATCGGTAGAAAATCGAACCCTCAATCATAAAGTTGGAAACATAATATTATTTGGAGTACTTCTTAATTAAATTGGGAAAATATGAATGGGAAATTAGGAGCCTCGTGTGAATAACTAGCTGCATTTGATTTTTATGTGCATTTTTCATATATTTACACCGTTCAATCTATCCAAGACGTGTGGATTGACGTCGGCATTTAAATCTAGTCATGGTGGATGTGGAAATTGGTTTTCAATTTATTCTATCTTTTTTCCCAGGGTCGAAGCCAGAGAAATAGTAGTGAGGGTTCATGTCATACAAATTACAGATGAATAAAGGGGAGATATGGGGCTAGTCGGGGAATCTAACCCCAACCCTAAGATTGGAAGACCTGTTTTGTCGCATGAGCAAGTTCTCATTCCCAAATTATTTTATCTTGGTTTCCGAACTTTGCATTTTCTTTTTCCATTTCAATTAAGCTTCTCATACCGGTTAAAAGATTATGATACAATTGTTAACCATTGATTATAGGTGACTATTTATTTTATGCTTATGTGAGCATTTAAAATCTTTTATCCCATGTCCTAGGAATTATTAATTAACATATTATTTATTGTAATTCTTAGCTTTGTATGTCTTGGTTGCAAATATTGTTATGGCTAGGAAAAATACTGAATATACTGTATACCGCGCATATCGTATCGAAAAAAGTACCGATAATGTTGAAATTTTTGGTATACCGTAAATTTTTGTTCGGTATCATACCATGATACCGTACCGTAGAATTTCGGTATTGTGACAGTATAGATTTTTCTATACCGCGGTATACCATCACTGTATCGAACTTAGTATATACCGCGGTATCGGTATGTCAGTATATACCGAAGGCTCGGTATATCGGTATATATTGAACTTACCGTAAAATATATATACCTAATTTACATAATTTTACGTATTTAACGCTATATCGGTATGTCCCAAATATTCGGTATTTCGATATATATCGTAATACTAATACGTCGGTATGTATTGAATGTTCGGTATATCGGCATATACCGAACTTACCGAAAAGTCGGTATGTTAATGATATGAAATATTTTCATACCGAAATCTTCGGTATACTGAATTTCTGCATACCGAAGGTTTTGGTACGGCATCGGTATGAAAATTTTCATACCGTATATTCGGTACGGTATGCGATATGACGAAAATTGTTTTGTATACCATACCGACCCACCCCTAAATATTGTCATCTAATTTATTTCAATTTCCTTTTATTTTAATTTCATTAATTATAATCTTTATTGCGCAATAATTTTTATAATAATAATAATAATTAATAATAATAATAATAATAATAAGATTATTATTTAATAGTAATATATTATTGGTACATCATTTACTATTCATGGGTAATTTGTTTTATTGTTTCGCCTATGTCATTATGCATGTAAACTTTAGTTAATTAATATTGTAATTTGTTCGTTATTTTCCTTTTGATAGAGCAAATAATTATTTTTTAACGAGAATTTGAATGATATGTAAATATAATTACTTCCCTGTGCCACTTAGGGGTGTATTCATTTCAGAATTTTATGGATTTTAAAAAGTTGGTTGATTTAGAAACTCTATGGACTCCACGTAGAGTTTGTTGATTTTGTGCAGACTCTATGTAGAGTTTGACTGACTTGACAAAATTCATAGAAATTTGGAGAGATTTTGCATACTTATAATTTTTAAAAGAATCCATTAAAGTCTATGAAGAATTAAACTCCATAGATGTTGAATACCTAAAAAATAAAGTTTTTAAAATCTGTATTGAATACACTTAGATTTTTAAATACTTTTTAAAATCTGTATTGAATACATCTAAATTTTAAAAACTTTTTTAAATCAAAATTGAATGCACCCAGACTTTCAAACTCCAAAAAAATCTCATAGACTCTCTATCCAATACAGTATACACCTCTTAACTTATTATTTGACTTCTGCACACAATCCAATGTATCTTTTCAATCGTTAATATATCAAAATATGTACAATGAAAATTATGTAAAATATATATACTAAAACTACATGATCATACGATTTTAAAAAGACTCAACTCGACTATTTTTTTCAAAGATATACTTATAATAAAATTGTTTCAAAGTTGAACAATAAATAATGTCAAAAAATTTAACAGGACATGTTATTGGGACGTAGGGAGTATTAAATAAAATCCTCATTACCATCAATAGTTGGTTTGAGCGGATTGAAACTCTAGTAGCTTAAGCAAAATCTTAGAGTCTGAGACTTGTGTATGCAAAAAAATGGAGAGATGCCCTTCATTGTCCATGGAAATCATCGATAGATTAGTTTTGGGTCCAATATGTCACCGGGATACCCGATTTCACAAAGGAAAAAAAAAAATTGTCATTAAATGCTACGTAATTTATGGGTTCTTCTTTTATCTAGAATCTAAATGTGAGTTTTTGAGTAACTATATTCCAAATATATTTGTGAAATTATTAGCAATAGTTACCATTTAATTTAGCAATTTTATTTCCTATCTAAGATAATAATCTATTTATGCATCATTCCTTGTATTAATCATGAATGATATCAGATTGTAGCTATGAATTTCATGTTAAAAAACACAAATCCAATTTAACACCTTTTTTTAGGCTGAAATTAATTTTTCAATTACAAGGAACGGTAGAAACCTGAAATAATTCAATAAGTTTTTAAGCATGGAGGCATCTCATGTAGCGTTGCATCATCAACCCTTTGGTTGGGCTTCAAGGGGAATGTGAATGAACTCTAGTTCCCAACTCTATGTTTTCACGTGATACATTTGTTTAAGTTTTGTTGCGGAAGTGTACCCAAATTAGCCAAATGCAGCAAAATAAACAGACACGGAGAATTTACGTGGTTTTGTCAAATCGACCTACATCCACAGGCAAAGGAGAAACAAATTTTACTATGAGGGAAAATATTACAAAAGGGTTTGGACAATAATTTCCGGACCCACAAAACACACTCAACAAATGTAGACTCCTCACAAAAGAAAAGCCTACCAAAACACCATAAGACTCTCTGGGGCAAATTTCCCCACTAAATTTAGCAGGCAGAAGAAAAAGCCTCATGATTGCTTTTGCTTCTGCTGCTTGGTGTATCTTTGCACTGCCAGAGGGGTATATTTATAGGCAATTGATTTGCCAATGTTTGTTGTTGGCAACGATGTGGGATGGGACTTTTAAAGCCCACCTACCACCCACGAGCACCACCTAACAAATCTCCACTTTGGTGCGACTCAAGCATCGTTGAAAAATAAGTAGGCTCCACCTTGATCTCAAACTCTCCCCGAAAACAAATGTACCATGCACACGTATGTGCCAAACGGTACTACAACTCTTCTTTTGCCTCCAAATTTCCCACCATGGGAAAACAAAATGCCTCGAAGAGGCAGTCAACAGCTCAAAACATTTAGCAAGTCCAAGCAATGTCGAAACTTGCTATGAGGTACAGGTTTAGTGAACATATCTGCAGGATTATCTGCCGTTGCAATCTTCTGCACTTTGATCCTCGATTCTGATCTCAGAAAATGATATCTCACGTCAATATGTTTGGTTCTCTCATGATGAACATGATCCTTAGCCAAACATATTGCACTGAGGTTATCGCAAAACACAACTGCTTGATCTTGATGTAGACCAAGATCGTCAACCAGTCCTTTTAACCAAATTCCCTATTTGGCAGCCTCTGTCAATGCCATGTATTCTGCCTCCGTAGTAGACAGTGTTACTGTAGCCTGCAAAGTTGCTTTCCAACTAACGACAGAGCCTCCAAGAGTGAAAACATAACCAGTCATTGATCTCCTGCTATCCACATCTCCAGCATAATCAGAATCAGAATACCCAACCACCGAACACTGCAAGTCGCCTCCATAGATGAGACCAACATCAGATGTACCTCTCAAATAGCGAAAAATTCGCTTCACAGCGAGCCAATGCTCTTTTCCTGGGTTCGCCATGAATCGGCTAACCACGCTGACTGCCTGTGCCAAATCAGGTCTAGTGCACACCATGGTATACATCAAGCTGCCCACTGCACTAGAATATGGAACCTTTGCCATATACTCCTTCTCAGCTTCAGATTTAGGTGCAAAGGTAGCTGAGAGTTGTGTATTAGTAGCACATGGAGTATTCAAAGGTTTCGCCGAAGACATTCCAAACTTTGACAGAATCTTCTGGATGTAGCTTTTCTGTGACAAGAAAAGCTTCTTCTGATCTCTATCTCGATAGATCTCCATTCCCAGAATTTTCTGCGCTGCACCCAAATCCTTCATGTCGAACTCTGCACTCAGTAGACCCTTCAATTTCTGAATATCGGCCTTGTTCCGTGCAGCAATGAGCATGTCATCTACATACAGAAGCAAGTAGATGTTCGAACCATCTTCTAACTTGTTGTGATATACACAACAATCATATGGACTTCTGTTATAGCCAAGCTCAACCATATAGCTATCAAATCTTTTATACCACTGTCTCGGAGATTGCTTCAGACCATATAATGCTCTCTTCAATTTGCAAACATGGTTTTCTTTTCCTGGTACAAGAAAACCTTCAGGCTAAGACATATAGATCTCCTCCTCCAATTCCCCATGAAGAAAGGCTGTCTTCACATCTAGTTGTTCGAGCTCCAGATCCTGATGCGCTACCATAGCCAACAGGACACGAAGGGAAGTGTGTCTGACCACGGGTGAGAAAATCTCGTTGTAATCAACTCCTTCCCTCTGAGTAAATCCTCTAGCAACTAGTCTGGCTTTGTATCGTATGCCCTCAGCTGGTGAAACACCTTCCTTTCTTTTGAAGATCCATTTGCAAGTAACAATCTTCCTTTCAGGTGGTTGTTTGACTAGCTCCCAAGTGTCGTTCTTATGTAACGACTCCATTTCATCTCCCATTACAACAAGCCATTGTACAGACTCGCCACATGATACGGCTTCTTTGTACGTGGAGGGCTCAGAATAATTCAAATCTTCCGCTGTTTGTAGAGCATAGCAGACAAAATCTCGATATCTGCTAGGAGGTTGGACACCCACCCTTCTAGCACGATTATAAGCAATTCCTTGCTTCTGCACATCAGCTGAACTCGATGGTCGGTTGATTTCAGGTGGCTCAACTTCGGTTGATTGATTTGAATCCAAGTGCACTTCCTGCTCTTGCTCAAGCTCTCGTTGTTCATCTGAATCATCAGGTGAAAGTTGAAGCTCCACCTTACTGTCAGCACCCGAATTTTCTGAGACATTCACCACCTTCGTAGGCTGACTGAGGAAAGAGTTCTCGTCAAACACCACACTTCTGCTCAAGATAACTCTTTTCTCAGAAGGTGACCAAATTCTGAATCCCTTAACTCCATCTCCATATCCTATGAAAACGCCCTTCTTTGCTCTGGGCTCTAGTTTCCCCTCGCTTACGTGATAATAAGCCACACATCCAAAAGATTTCAAATTCGAGTAATAATAGGAATTACCTGACCAAACCTCATAAGGAATCCGACAATCAATTCCAGTGTGAGGTCCCCGATTGATCAGAAAGCAAGCAGTGTTAACTGCCTCTGCCCAAAAACTCCTCGACAATCCAGAATTTGAGAGCATGCAGCGTACCCTCTCCAAAAGCATCTGATTCATACGCTCTGCCACTCCATTTTGCTGTGGAGTGTTCCTGACTGTGTGATGTCGTGCAATTCCATTGTTCTTGCAGAACTCATTGAATTCCCTCGAACAAAATTCCAGACCATTATCAGTTCGAAGCCTTTTAATCTTCTTGTTTGTCTGGTTTTCTACCAACGCCTTCCACTGCTTGAATTTCAAGAAAGCTTCGCCCTTTTCATTCATCATGATTACCCAAGTCATCCTTGAATGATCATCGATAATGGATAAGAAGTATCTGCTGCCCCCAAGCGACTCAACTCGTGAAGGACCCCAACAGTCAGAATGAATGTAATCCAACGTCGATTTTGTTCTGTGAGTTGCCTTTCCAAATTTGGTACGATGTAATTTACCAAATGTGCAATGCTCACAGAACCCGAACTCAGCTAACTTGTGACCTTCAAGAAGACCACGACTTGACAGGATCTGCATTCCCCTCTGACTCATATGCCCAAGTCTAATATGCCATAGCTTGGACATATCAGAAGTATCAGCAACAGTAGCTACAGAATCTACTACAGTAGATCCCTGCACAACATACAGAGATCCATGCAAGACTCCTTTCAAAACCACGGACGACCCCTTCATGATGTAGAGTTCTCCATGCTCCCCTTCGTATCTGAAACCCTTATTGTCAAGGACTCTTAAGGATATCAGATTCTTCTTCAGCTTTGGAACATGTCTGACATCGTGCAGAGTTGCAATTTCACCGGCATGTGTTCTAAGCTTGATAGAACCAATCCCAGCTGTCTTACAGACAGAATCATTTGCCATAAAAACATTTCCTCCATCGACTGGTTCGTAGCTCGAAAACCACTCTTTGTTAGGACACATGTGGTATGATGCTCCAGAATCAAGAACCCATACATCATCTTGCGATGGTTGTACGCTTGTGACCAAAGCCAAATGATCATCTGGATCTGTATCGCCGTTGACCGCAATAGAGACAGACTCCTGTTGTGTTCCCTGTTGTTGCTTCTTCATCATCTTGGGACACTGGGCCTTCCAATGTCCTTTCTCTTTACAATAATTGCAGACATCACCTGGCTTGGGACCTTTAACAAAAGACTTTTTCTTCTTTTGTTTTACAAATTTTCCATGTCCCTTGCCACTGCTAACAACGAGCCCAGTAGCCTGATCTTCTACATTACTCGAAGATGCCTTATGGCGCAATTCTCTACTATGCAGAGCAGCACGTACATCTTCTAAAATGCCAGTATCTTTACCAACTATAAATGACTGTACAAAATTTTCAAATGATAGTGGTAAAGATACTGATAATATCAATGCAGCATCTTCATCCTCGATAACGACATCAATATTACGCAACTCCAGCAAGATAGTGTTTAATCTATCGAGATGGTCTCGAAGAGATGTACCTTCCTGCATCCGTAGGCTGAACAAACGTTGCTTTAATAGCAACTTGTTGGTTAAAGACTTAGTCATGTAAAGACTTTCTAGTTTTAACCACAAACCAGACGCCTTTGTTTCCGTTGCAACTTCGGTAATAACATCATCTGCTAGACACAATAAGATGGTTGAATGAGCCTTCTCCTCCAGGCTCACCATCTCAGCATTATTTGGATCTGCCTTTTCCTTCAATGGAGCCCACATACTTTGTTGTTTTAACAAAGCCCGCATTTTGATTTGCCAAAGGCTAAAACTATTCCTCCCCGTGAACTTGTCAACCTTAATATTTATGGCCGACATTTTGCTAACAAGAGGCACAAACAAATCTCACAAAAGGGTAGCTTAACCGAGATGCGTTTCTGATGTGGAAGATCAGATTAACTGCGACCACAGAGCATACTACGTAATCAGGTCTCTGATACCAGTTTGTTGCGGAAGTGTACCCAAATTAGCCAAATGCAGCAAAATAAACAGACAGAGAGAATTTACGTGGTTCGGTCAAATCGACCTACATCCACAGACAAAGGAGAAACAAATTTTACTATGAGGGGAAATATTACAAAAGGGTTTGGACAATAATTTCCGGACCCATAAAACCCACTCAACAAATGTAGACTCCTCACAAAAGAAAAGCCTACCAAAACACCATAAGACTCTCTGGGGCAAATTTCCCCACTAAATTTAGCAGGCAGAAGAAAAAGCCTCAGGATTGCTTTTGCTTCTGCTGCTTGGTGTATCTTTGCACTGCCAGAGGGGTATATTTATAGGCAATTGATTTGCCAATGTTTGTTGTTGGCAACGATGTGGGATGGGACTTTTAAAGCCCACCTACCACCCACGAGCACCACCTAACAAGTCTCATAGAGTTTTATACTACTCGGATCAATTGCGTTTTGTTATTAAATTGGTGAAATTGATTTGACAAAATCAAATCCACAAAAAATTTAGAGCCTTTAAAGCTCGTTCAAATTTCTATGAAAAATAAATAAAAAAATCACGAGTGAACAGAGAATTGATGACACACTCTTTTTATTTTTTATTTACAAATTCTACCATCCTATAATTTATTTGTTGCAGACTATAACTTGCATTATTTTATAGTATTTCTTTCGAATTTGAAAAAAAAAAACGTTTTGACTAAATGATACTCCTCCCATCCAATTAAGAATGTCCCATTTCACTTGGGCTCTAGTTTAATGTACTTGTTTGATTATTAATATTTAGAATAT
This sequence comes from Hygrophila difformis, assembly GCA_030278955.1. Classification (NCBI taxonomy): domain Eukaryota; kingdom Viridiplantae; phylum Streptophyta; class Magnoliopsida; order Lamiales; family Acanthaceae; genus Hygrophila; species Hygrophila difformis. The sequence continues at coordinate 1,448,034 of JAOANR010000266.1, read as the reverse complement.
TTGTAAGTAAAAATTATATAAAATTATGTGAATCTAAAAAGACACGGTTTAACTACATAAATTAGTAGTACTTATTAACTATTTATAATAAAATTAAATTAAACTAAGTAATATAAAAAATATAAAACCTTGGCTCCAGCCCTCATTGTCCTTAAAAAGTAATATAAAAGTCAAAAGCCATAATTTAGACGGGACGGGAGGAGTATTTTTCAAAATATTTTAAATATATATTAGGGATTTTTAGAGCGAGTAGATTCACTAGCAAATTAGTAGATTGGAAGAGTAGATTGTCTCACAGATCTTTCTCCAAATTCACTATCCGCTGGCAGATCCACTAACTCCCAAACATCCACATTATATTAGTTTTTTTTAAAAGAAAATAAATAAAAAAAAACATTGTACTTGGTATTTTGGTGTATCCGTGTATTGTATATGGGGTTCGGTTAAGGTGCGACCACATTATCCACAACACATCAAGGTGAGAATCTAGAGCATTTATTTAAAATTCAAGGGTTGTAAATGAAAATTTGTAAAGTTGTCCAATAAAATATGTAACAGTTTCAATAATTACCAAATTAACAACATTACTATCTATTTTAGACGGATTTACTTCATATCTTAAACGGATTTCTATCATGAAATATGTTATAAAAGAAAAATTAACTAAAATGAAAACATCATTACAATAGAAATTATAGTCAATAATTTTGTGCCAAAAATATCATTTATCATTTCCAGCGACTAAATGATATCATTTTCAGAGATTGTAAACGTGTTTTTTCAGCGATGAGTGAATATGTTTTTCAGCGATGTTAGATATTCTTTTCAGCGATGTGTGATTCAGTTCAGCGAGAATTTCATATGGTTTTCAGTGATGTATATATATATATATATTCATATGTTATAAAAAGAGTTATTTTGTTTCAGCGAAAAGCATTTGCTCTTTTTTTTTTAAAAAAAACTAATAAGTTTTGTTATTATCACCAATAAGTTTTATATAATTCAGTGGAACTTATGGTTCTTTAATCGACAAAAGGCGTTCTTTTCAGCGAGATAATTATATTTTTTCAGCGATTCAAAAAGATTTTTTTCAACAATGTGTTTTGTTATTTTCAGCAATAATTTCAAAATAGTGCTGCTTTAAGCTATATGAAAACGTTCTTTTCAACGATTTTAACTCTATTCTTTTCAACGATAGATGTTAAGTTCTTTTCAACGATTAGTCACTATTCAGTTCAGCGATTTCTATAATTCTTTTTAGCGACTTACGCAAGCTCTTTTAAGCGATAAAAGTACATTCTTTTCAGAGATAATAAGTTTAGTTCTTTCAACGATAAATTTATTATTTTTTTTAGAGTAATAAGTTTAGTTGTTTCATCGATAACTCAATAATATTTCAGTGAAATTCTATGGTTCCTTAAGCCTCAAAAAAGCAAAATAAACGACGATCTGCGCTAAAACTACTCAAATCCGAATATTAAAAAATGTACCATTGCACGCAGAAGAACTCGAATTTGATAAGGTTTCCGACACATTCAACGACATGCTAATCGCATCCATAATTTACAGCAACTTCCTCACACACCGTCGCAATTGCATTCACGGAAAGAAAAAACACCGCAAAACACCTCAAAAACGCGTAGAAGATGAAGTTCAACAGCATAAATATGACGAAATTATTCTTCTAACCTTTGAGCTATTCTCAGTCGTCGATTTTAAGACATAATCAACGGCCAGAAACCCCCACAGTACATCCGGTCAAAAACGTTAGCCTCACCCTCACGTTTGCGATTGTATATGACTATATTCCATAGGATGCCTATTTTTGTTGAATTTAAGAGCCGCCGGTTTATCTATTACATTGGGCAAGTTGAATAAAACTGATTCCGACAAATACCACTAAAATTTCTTACATGCACATTTCTAGCATTGAAAAGAAAAAGGAATTCTTTCAAAAGTGAAAACCTAATCGAAGAGCAAATCAAGTTCGTTTACTTCATCTCATTATATCTTATCATTTCTATGCTCTTAGACAGCTTTCCGTCTTTCTCCTCCCCGCTTTCTTTATTGTTTCTTACTTTTTCTGGCATGCTGATTTTGCCAAATTTAATACAGAGTCGTGAGAAAAAGGTGGGTGGGTGGATGAGAATAGTATCTTTTTATCTGTTTCTCACAGGAATAATATTCTATATTCCTATTTTATTTTTATACTACTAGTATTTGTTTTCACAAATTTCTGCTATTAGCCTATTATCATATGCAAAAATAAGGTTTAATTATATTCCCCTCGAGGCTGAATATTCAAATCCGTTTCTTTTCTTTTACTTGTTGAAGGCGATGGCCGATTCCTGAATTTTGTTTATCCAACCCCAGATTGATTATTTCGTTTGTATCTGCTTCCAAGTTCAAACCCTGTAGGAAAACCTTTTGCACCGAAATTGAAGCTGAAAAAATCGAATCTGTTGAGCAAAAGAAGACAGCAACAGAGTTTGACCCAATTCAATCGCTGAGGTCAGTTTTCAAACCTAAATTTCATGTTTTTTTTGGGGGGGTTTGGACTTCGGCTCTCCAGTAAGATTGGAGACTAGGGTTTTCAGAATTGGGAATTCTTGTTGGATGCTCGAAACTTCCTGGGTTTGTGTCGAAAAGTTTCGTCAAGATTTTTCTTTGCGCTTGATTTCGCTTGATTGATTAAATCTTTTGGATTTATTGTGTACGTTTTGCTACATTTATTGTTATCTAGCTAAAAGTAGCAATTTTGTTTACTTATGTGTGGGACTTGACCTTCTCTGAACTACTTTGTGCGAAATTGGAATAAGTTGTTTATTGCTAAATGCAGCTTGTTGAGAAAACAGTTACAGAGATAATTGGAGACTGGATTCTGGGGTTCTAGATTTAGGGTATATCAATAGATTTGGGGAGACTTTAAAGGCAGCTCGCAAAGATGATGTCAAGATCTTACACGAATCTTTTGGATTTAGCGTCTGGGAATTTTCCCGTTATGGGGCGTGAGAAGAAACGTTTCCCGAGGATAATGACGGTCCCTGGTAATATTGCCGAGTTGGATGATGAACAAGCTAGCAGTGTTACATCTGAGAACCAATCCTCAGTTGCTGGTGAGCGAATTATTATTGTTGCTAACCTCTTACCTCTGAAAGCAAAACGGAGACCTGACAATAAAGGATGGAGTTTTAGCTGGAATGAGGATTCACTGCTTTTGCGGGTGAAGGATGGCTTGCCAGAGGATATGGAGGCTCTGTACGTTGGTTCATTACCTGTTGATGTTGATCCAATAGAACAGGATGATGTGGCGAGCTATCTCCTGGATAAATTTAAATGTGTAGCAGCATTTTTACCTCCTAATCTTTTGGACAAATATTATCATGGCTTTTGCAAGAAACAGTTGTGGCCACTTTTTCACTACATGTTACCGTTTTCAGCGGATCATGGAGGTCGGTTTGATCGTTCTACGTGGGAAGCATATGTATCTGTCAATAAGCTGTTCTCACAGAAAGTTATTGAAGTGCTAAATCCTGAGGATGATTATGTTTGGATTCATGATTATCATTTGATGGTTTTACCCACATTTTTGAGAAGGCGGTTCATCCGGTTAAGAATGGGCTTTTTCCTTCACAGTCCATTTCCTTCATCGGAGCTGTACAGGTCACTTCCTGTCAGAGATGAAATTCTCAAGGCTCTGCTGAATTCTGATCTTATTGGTTTTCATACCTTTGATTACGCTCGCCATTTCCTGTCCTGTTGCAGCCGTATGCTGGGATTGGAATACCAATCGAAAAGGGGATACATAGGCTTGGATTACTATGGGAGGACAGTAGGTATAAAGATTATGCCTGTCGGAATACACATGGGTCATATCGAATCAGTGATGAGACAGGCTGATAAAGTACTGAAAGTTGAAGAGTTAAAGCAGCAGTTTAAAGGTAAGACGGTGTTGCTGGGAGTCGATGATATGGACATATTTAAAGGCATCAATTTGAAAATCTTAGCTATGGAACACTTACTAAAGCAGCACCCGGATTGGCTTGGAAAGGCAGTACTAGTCCAGATTGCAAATCCTGCGAGGGGAAGAGGTATTGATCTGGATGAAATACATTCTGAAATAGAAGAGAGCTGCATGCGCATAAACAGGGAACTTGGTAGTCCAGGATATGAACCTATAATATTTATCCATCGGTCTTTGTCCATCAGTGAAAGAATGGCTTATTACAGCATTGCTGAATGTGTGGTGGTAACTGCAGTTCGAGATGGGATGAATCTGACACCCTATGAATACACAGTCTGCCGAGAAGGGGTATCTGGCGCGGAAGCTGGCTCAGACTTGAGTGGACCTAAGAAGAGCATGCTAGTAGTGTCCGAGTTCATTGGGTGTTCACCTTCCCTAAGTGGTGCAATTCGTATTAATCCTTGGAATGTTGAATCAACAGCTGAAGCAATGAATGAGGCCATATCAATGGCTGAATCAGAGAAGGAGTTCAGACATGAAAAGCATTACCGGTATGTTAGCAGTCATGATGTGGCGTTTTGGTCTAAAAGCGTTTTTCAAGACATGGAAAGATCTTGTGCTGATCACTTCCGAAAAAGATGCTGGGGCATTGGTCTTGGTTTTGGTTTTCGGGTAGTGGCACTGGATCCTAATTTTAGAAAGCTTTCAATAGATGATATTACTGCAGCTTACTGTCGGGCTAAACGTCGTCGGGTTATACTGCTAGATTATGATGGAACAATTATGCCTCAAAATTCCATTATCAAAACACCAAGTTCCCATGTTATGTCTCTCTTGAACAAACTTTGTGATGATCCTAAAAATTTAGTCTTTATGGTAAGTGGAAGAGGCAGGGACAGCTTAAGCAGTTGGTTTCATCCTTGCAAGAACCTGGGACTTGCCGCCGAGCATGGCTACTTTTTAAGGTATAGTAGTACATTTTCTCTTTTGCCTTTCAAGTTCAAGTTATTTATTGTCCCAGTTGAGATGTGCTTCAAGTAGTGTGTTGATAGATCTAGTAATCTAGCTATGTGCCCATTACTATGCCTTGACATCAACCATGAGCTAAAATATATCAATTGCTTAGTTTTAACTGTATGTCTAATGGGTTTTAAGATCCTAAATGCACTTCGTTGATATTAGTTATTTGACATTTTGTGCTAGTGTCCTAGAAGTTAACCAGATGTCCACTTTTATCTGTTTTTACCCCTTGGATGTTGATGTGTGGTACTTAGGACCACGTATGCTTTGTTTATTTCTCTTATACCACGGTAAAATACAATACATCAACACATTCTATTATAAAAAGTTCTGGAGTTCTCATGTATTTTCTTGCATAGAACCATAGGTGTACATATATTTATTTTCATGAGCTCACTTCTAGAAGTAGCTAGGATCTTGTGGCTGATTTATTTTATTTTATTTTATTGAAATCTAGTAATGATTATATTAGTTTTATTTGGGTTATTTAAACCTTTCAGATATAGAATTGATGGGATTTAAGACTACATGAATTCCATTTTTCACTATTTATAATAGGATTTGTTATCTACACTAGAGTAACATTTCATGTTTGATAACTACGCATGTGTTCGTGTTTCGGAATTCTAGTTCAGTTATTTTAGGTTTACTATTTGTTGGAAAATAAAGGTTCTACCTCAAGACATATTGGGTGCAAATTGCAATACACACATACACGCTAGTTTTTGTGGAACTTTCTATACACAAGGTGTGTACATTAGAAATTTTTATGAAGAATAATAAATGAGATGGTGGCATGATGGTTTGGAGTGACGAATTTCAAATCTTCATTGATGGATAGTTAAAAAATATAGTCTATGTTTGGATGTCTTTTAGGGCATCCTATACTTGGACTCTTTCTCAGTTTTCAACATGCAACTATTACTTTTTCCCTTTCCTATATAAATATTAAAAAAAGTAATTATAGAACATAATTATTGTCCATCTTGAAATTTCCATTTCACAGCACCCTATTATTCGTATATACAAATACACTAATCAATCGTTACATAATATTTAATACATTAAAAATATTGAAATACTAAACCAAATACTATTTGTTATCAAAGCAATCAATGAAGAACATCTCCAAAAGTACATTCAAACAGATTCATATTTTTTTATTTAACCAAATTAGTGGTAATTTTGGAATTATACATTATGTGATAGATTGAGATGGCTATTCTAATTGAAAGATGGAAAATAGAAAGATATTGTTAATTTGTTATGAAGCGAATTTAAGGAACAAGGAAATAGGAAAAAAGAAACTTAGGAAATCCTGCCCAAGCCCCAAGGCCAAAATATTTTATATAAATAAAAAGAGGATGCCACTACTTAATTATAGGAACTCTAAAAGATTAAAGACTCATAACCTTGCTAAACTGCCAATGCCATAAGAATCAAATTTAAATATATATAAAAAAAGAGAAGACTTTGAAAGTCGAAACACAAACTTTAATTCAATACGTATTCTTTCCGTATAGTATTTATCAACACCATATCTAACAAAATCCACTTCCTATCATTCCCAATGCCTTGTCCTCAAGGTGGAAGACGGGAAGTGGCCAAAATATCCTCATGCAAATGAAAAACTTTTCTTGACTCCAATATCTGGCAGACGTGGAAATCAGTGACCTGATAGAGGTCCTTCTTGATCTAGAGAAAATGTTTGGATAATCAACATTATCAGTCTTCGGTTGGCCTTTGGGGCCCAATGCGAGTCTTGTGCCATCTAACAGAGCTATCTCAGTCAACTTAACAGTAAACACCCACACATTAGTCTCTAAGGCCTTCACCACTTGATTCATAGCTGCACACCAGCACTGATGGATGTGACAGTTCATATACTATCGCAAATTACTATTTCTACAAAAGTGTGAACACCATATTGAATCTGATTTTTGAACCTTAGCAAATAAGACTGAAACATGAGAATGACTAGGATTGATTTTTCTTAAAATAGATCCAAGTGAGTTGGGATAATCCTCTACAAAAATAATAATGTTCAAATTAAAGTTTAAATGGAACAGGATATGGACCATACATCTGAATTGGAAAATAGCCTGTTTATTTACACAGTGCCAGACACTGCACACTGATCTTTAGTACTTGACATGAAATCAGTCGTGAGATTTAACACTATGAAATATAGGACACAACTTCTTGTATACAGATAAAGCACGATGACTGAGGCACTTAGCTTCATGAGGCAGTAACCATGGATTCTTAATTATCCAAAATCTAGAGACCTATTCATGCTTCTTACAGATAATCCTTTCCACCATGACAGACATAATGATTTGGGAAGAATAAGGAAACATAATGCAAGGAATGGATCTATTTGCTGATGGATATCAAACTAAAGAAAAATTAGAAAAATTTCAAAAGATTATTGAGAGTTAGTGAGTTACTGTGGGATTAAACACACCTTTTCCTTTAATGAGAACACTGGAGTCCTCACCTAGAGTGAGACTGGATAGGGATTAATGTGGATGGAAACAAGAAAAGTTTGAGAATGCCTATCATATGCTTTGGAGCCCTACCAGGATCAATAATCCATTTGGATGAAGCAGAGAGCAGATGTGTTTTCATTACCTTATTAGGAAATGGAAATGATTGATTGAGACAATGCTAATAGACTGTCTTGAATCTTGACAACCTTAGAAGCTGGCATGCTCATCTCTCAAGATCGTGATTCATTCTGATTTTGCATATGGAGCCTTTTCAGATGTCCAAAGTCAACTGAAATAAGCTGAAATGTTTGATGAATAGTCCAGTGACTCTTTTTGCTGAAATAAGTTCATAATTCCCAGCATTCCACTTAATTAAAAGAATTATGGATTTACCCTGCCATGCCTGTGTGTTAGAAAGACGATGGATATTAGGTTCCAACTCAAAACTAATTGGTAGTAGGTGGAGTGGCGCAGGTCCATATAAACAGGGTGGCATCCCGACATATAAGCGATGCAGGACATTGTAACAACCCTCCTCAAGATGATATTCATTTTGTAAACAAGGTGGCATTCCAACATATAAGCGATATGGAATATCGTAACACCTCGAGATACCCAATTGGGTACTCATGGCTCTGATACCATGTTAGAACAACGATGAATATGAGGTTCCAACCCAAAACCAATTGGTAATAGTTGAGTAGCCCAGCTCCATATAAACAGGGAGGCATCCCAACACATAAAAGTGATGTGGGACACTTTAACACTATGCATTGTTTATTTTTTGGCTCCCCAGTTTTCCACTGGTCCCCATTTGCTCTGACTGCGGAGACATTTGCAGGAAAAATGGAAATGTCCGTGCCCACTACAATTCACCTAATAAATATTATTTTCCCAATAATATTCGTTAACTCAAAAAATATGGTTTAGTTCCCAACTCCCAACATTGGCACAACTTGATGGCAATGAGTTGATTGAATTTTTGCCCAGAAGTAGGAAGCCCAAAACTTGAATCCATTCCGTCAATTCCTGCTTCAAAAGCATTGCTATCAATGTCTTTGTGTTCGGACTCATTCTCTCATGATCCAACCTTCCATATTTCTCCCATTATACAATTTATTCTAATCATCACTGTTTCTTCTCTATAGACAAGTTTATCAAATCATCCGCATTTAAGCTAACTTCAACCATTACTCAGAGTCAGAGGAGCATCCTGGTCTTTTGTTGCGATTCTTCTATGCTGCTTGGGGCTTAGCTGTACAAAAAGCCACAGAATACTGCTATGTTAGAGTGCTCATTCTCTGTCTAGTTATCAAGTTGCATTGCCTATTATTTGAAACTCTTCAGCTGATTTCTCTTTTATGTTCTGTATCACCTCAAGCCAGGCCTGGCAATGAGGCATGGCCAAGAGTGCCTTTGTTCAAAATAGTGCCCATTTTTTTTCATAAGTTTATTTTTAATTATTTTTTAAAAAATTAAAATTAATGAATGGGTTGTATAATTCTCATTTCTAAAAACTCTATTTTTCAAAAACCTATATCTTTTTTCTTTTTTTCCTTTTTTTATTTTTTCAATTTAGCAATAATTTTTATTTTCCCCAAATTTTTTATGAGAAATCTGTTGCGGCACTACCTCTCCATATCCTCGAGAATTCATCTACCCAACAAGTTTTTTAGGATTCTTGGCAAATTATAACCTAAATTATTCTCCCAAGTATTGTTGCTCTATGTTAGCTTTATTTATTTTATTTATTTTTAAGATGAAAATTCATGTTGACCAAAAATCATTTTTCTTGACTTGAAAAAAGAGAAAAGGAACAAAATATGGTGAAGAGTTTAGAACATCACAAAGGAAAAGATATTCAAAAATTTGTGTTTAGATCAAGAAATTTGTTTTTTGTATTTAGATGAACCTATTATTTTACCCAGGGCCCATAAAATATAAGGAACGGCCCTGCCTCTAGGTTCTTTATGGTAGGTGGTTGTGTTTCATGTGTAAGTTGTGTGTGGTTTGCTTTGTAACTGAGCTTGTGGTCCTGGCGTTGCATTTTCTTGTGCTCGTTGTGTTGTCATCAGTGTGCAGTTTTTTTGGATTTTTATGCTTTGCTTGGTTAGTAGGAAACAAAAAGATCTGTTACCCCAATTATTATATAATCTTGCATTCTATAAATGGTGGAAATGCCATGATATACTTAGAAAAGAGTATTTAACATATGCCAGGTGAAGTTCACCTCCTCACTTCAGTGTTCTGGTTTGCACCATGGTGTAGCCCCTGCACCATACACTGAGGCACAGGGCTGGGCTTCACTGTTTTCAGGTTTTACCTTGTTTGTTTCTCCTATCAAATATCAAAACATGTTTTTATTTCTATTTAACTGTATCTTCCTTAAAAACCCTAACCACAATTTGGATTTTAGTATTATCCCAAATAATAAAAAAAAAAAAAAAACCCCAAGCTATTCTTCTTGCCTTGTGCTCTCACCATTGAGCCATGCGCTCTGTTCGCCACCCACTGCCATGAACAATTAATTGAAGTTTTAACGTAAGACTTGATGTGGGTGCGATTAAATTCAAATATTTTGATTTGTTATTTATTGCTGTGTTTATTTGTATATTTTATATGTAAATTATTTTCTTTATACTTTCCAAAAAATGCACTATAATTTTGTATGGCGTGCTATACTCCATGCATCTCTGGCTACTATGATCTCATGTGTAACCTGAGACTATTGTTTATATATATACATATAATTGGTGGCTTGAGTAGTATCTTATGTTTAGCGCGACCATTTTGGTTACTACAGGATTTTTGTATGGTTGTGTAATCTCTTTTACTCCTTTTCAATCCCACTGATCTTAAAACTCCCTGTAAACGGAGTGTGTGTGTTTATTCAATGTGAAAGACAATTGAACAGTTTCTAGGTCGGAGATTTATATAGGATGTATGGAGCCTTTTCTTTTTCTTTTTTAAACTATAGAAATCCACAAGGTTAGAGGCATATCTTCATGTTGTAATTATTTGTAAAACCAGTGTTGATGCTGTTAGTCTTATGTGTAGGCAACATTCAGTTAACCTCAGTCTGATGTCAAGCACAACATTAGATGCCATACGAGTAGTCATTGTTTCTCAAAAGACAGATTTTTTGCTTGGCTATATTTTGTTAGCGTTGTTTATGTTATTCTTCTGATGCCCTGATTAAGAAGCATTAGTGTGCCATACTTTTGGTGTGCTAACAGTAAGCTTTCTCAATTATTGTCAGGTGGCCACAACATGATGAATGGGATACGTATGGCCAGGGTTCTGAATTTGGCTGGATGGAGCTTGCAGAACCTGTTATGAAGTCATATACTGAGGCTACTGATGGTTCTGGAATAGAGAGAAAAGAAAGTGCTTTAGTTTGGTATTATCATGATGCAGACCCTGGATTTGGTTTTTCCCAAGCAAAGGAAATGTTGGATCATCTAGAGAGTGTTTTGGCAAATGAGCCAGTTGCTGTGAAGAGTGGGCAGTTCATCGTCGAAGTGAAGCCTCAGGTATGTCTTTATTTGCTTTTCATGCCTTTCCATTTCTTCTACTTCTTTATCTCCGGTATTATTTCAACTTTCTTATATGTTCATAATCAATTCTTTGCTTATCCTTTTCACTCATTTCCCTTGTTAAAATTGAATACAAGTTGCACTCAATATTATGAACTCTTCTTGTATTTGATAATGGAGTCAAACATGGGATTGTTGATTGGCAATGCTTTCACTGATGCAGGGTGTTAGCAAAGGTGTAGTTGCAGAAAAGATTTTGACATCAATGAAGGAGAAGGGGAGACAAGCTGATTTTGTGCTTTGCATTGGCGACGACAGATCTGATGAGGACATGTTTGAATTAATCAACAATGCAGTTCCTACAAGTCTTCTTTCCTACAACACTGAAGTATTTGCTTGCACGGTTGGGCAAAAACCAAGCAAAGCAAAGTATTATTTGGATGACTCTTCTGAAGTAGTAACAATGCTCGATTCTCTTGCTGATGCTTCAGATTCTGCAGCATCATCTGACGAGGAAATTGAGAGCCCTCCTCCTAGAAGGGCCCTGAGTCATGTTTCTTTTGCTTGAGATTACTTCAATTTTAGGTTTTTTCAGATGCTATATAAGGGGAAATATGGATTTCTTCTCTGCCATTTTATACGTCTCACTCTCCTGCGACTGCCATCATCAATTAATTAGTCGTGAATTCAGTTAAGATTCTTATTGAGCGTAGAGCATAATGGAAGCGCAGAGGAAGTCCAGAACTAATTTCCAAATTTTCATTTGGCTACATTTCAAGCAATTAACTCTGCCTCGGAAGCTTGCTCTGTATCCTGATCCTGATCCAGACAGTGTTGACAACGTGGTTTAATCTGACTGACAGTGACGAATGCTTCTTATTGACTTCTTTCTGCAACACAAAAGTGTTATTATCTTGTTGTATTGGGATGTGTAAATTTATACCGGACGAAGTATGATTTTTCTTCGCCAAGAATTCTTAAGGACATGTTAGGGTCAATTCAAGTGTTATTCATGTTGATGCGTCGCGTGGAATGGGAGTGAGAAATCGTGGCTGGAGACGCACAGAATTCGCTTCCTTGTGATCTGTCGTCCGTGTTAGCTGCCTGTACATGATGGATGGTAAGATTCCCCTCTCTTTATCATCATCATCAGTGTTATTATTATTCTTATTATTCAGTTTGTTTGAAGACAATGATTGAAAGTAATTATGTGAATAGAGGAGAGGATGTTGGATTATTGCAATAAAGATTGTGGGATGTTACTCTTGTCGATTTCGACCATTGTTGATTGCTGTCTTGTTATCTTCTCCTGCTGATGATTAGCTATTGAATTATATTATTCTCAATATTTCCTTTTCACCCTTTTGTTTCAGTTTATATAACTGTTTAAAGATATAACAAGGTGTGTGTGGTTGATGCATCAACAGTGTATAGGCTATCAGATTTTTAACCCATGTTTGTAGGAGGTTTTTGTTAATTCTTTTTTTAATTATTATTATTATTATTATTATTATTATTATTATTATTATTATTATTATTATTTTCAATCGGCAAAAGGGGTGGTTGAAGTTTATACTACACACATACAAAAAGATGGATAGGGCGCGAATGATGATTTATAACTCAAACCATAAAATTGACAATCAGGGATCACGACTAGTTCAAGCTTGATTTACATAGTTGTATGAGTTTTTGAAATATGCTTCTCGTTTCTATTTATTTATTTTTTAAATAATATTTTTCAAATAAATTTGCTTAAAAATGTCAAAACCTTATTTTATTGTATGTTTTTTTTTTTTTTTTTTTTGGTCTTTTTTCATTTTGGATCACAAGTGACATTCATGTGCATAACAGTTATGATGGGAGATCATGCCTCACAAATTATAAATAAACACAAAGGAGAGGTATGAGGGTTCATTGGTGAATCGAACTCCCAACTATAAGACTGGAAGGTCGGGGACTTGGTCATTTGGCCAAATCATAACCTACTTCATTATATGTTCAACTAACGCCATTTGTTTGAATAGATGATTTTTTTTAAAATTTTTTTTTTTTCCTAAAAAGTAGAAGGCAACCAAAATTATGTTTGGAAGGGGATGAGAACTTACTCTAGTGGTCAAGTCGTCCAGTTTCCACTCTATAGGTTGGAAGTTTGATTCTCCATCCGGCTATAGGTTGTTCAGAGTAAAAAAAAAATTAGGTTTGGAATATTTAAAGTCATTATTGGATCATTGATGAAAATTAAGAAATTAATTTCTCTTGTAATCAATTTGATAAGATAAGGATTGCTGATATCCGGTTTTGTTCTTGGATTTATTTTTATTTTATTATTATTATTATTATTATTGTAGAAATTTTTTTAGGGGTATTTGCACACTATAGTTTTACTATTCACACATTATTTACTAGATGCACATCATTAAAAAATCATATAATTGCTATTACACACCATAAACATTATCCAAAAACAATCTTATTATTGTTAAGCAAAAAAACAATCTTATTATTTTTCAAACACCAAAAACCATCCCTCTTTATCCTATACACTAATACACACCCAAAAAAACCTACTTGCTTACCCAAAAAAAAAAAAAAAACTACTTTACCAAACAGACACCATTCTCATCAAACACGTTCATTCACAATTCACAAAACTAGTTTGCACAGGTTTTTAAGGTAGAAATTTCTTTAGGTTTTGAAGGTAGAGATATTACCCACATTGTTATGTTAGGAGTGCTTTTAGGATTTAGGAACTTCATGTTCAAATCGCATTTACACAGACAAATGGTTTTTTAGGATCTTTACATTCCACTCTGGTTTGTATAACGCATTGAATATGTTCTAAATATTTTGCGGAACAAATGCCACCTGTTCACGAATTTTTTCGAACACACTGAATATATACTAAACATTTTGTAGAACAAACGTCCTCTATTCATAGATTTTTTAACACATTTAGGATCTTTACATAACATTAATTGGATATGTTAGAAACTTTTTGTAGAACCAATTCACTTATTTTTTCCAAACACATTTAGGATCTTTAGGAACTTTGAATGTTAGAATAACATACCCACTCAATTCATTAGCAATTGGATTTTCTAGCAATGGTGTTGCACTTAATTTGGTTGATAACGACCATGACCCTACAAAGCATGTGTAAAAAAATTTCAGAGTTACGTTTGAAATTTATTTCTATCATTCCACATTTTTTTCAGAAAATTTCTAACAAACCTCAATTCGAATAATATTTCTAACATAGGCCACACTGGTTAATAAACCTTTTCATTTGTCTGTTCATTTTCCTGACCTTCTTCTTCTGTAAAATCTATTGGTCTTTTTGCAGTTTCATAATCATTAAATCTTACTGACGTTTCTCCTCTGGAGTTTACGAAGTAATTTACATTTTTTGGAGTTAAGTTTTTAACATTTGATTTTTCAAAGAATTTTGATAGATCCCAATTTTTCCCAGCATTTTCTTCTGATGATATTTCAGTTGGTCCTATCATTTTTACTCCTTCACTTCCTATGATACTTACCACGGTTTCAATTTTTGTTTTATGCCTGGTTTGACCATTGTTTGTGATTCTTCCTAAGAAGCCTACACATATCATTAGGTTGTGACCAGTTTCCATTTCTTCATATCCTACAGTTTGAATTCCTATTTGGATATGCTTCATAAAATCTGTTATTTGTATCATGTAATCTGGTGCCAAATAACATACTCCCACATTAGGGTTCATATCAATTTCCATTAATCCTATGATAGCTTGGGTTGGATTAGTCCACCTTGTATCTAGAACAGTCATTAGGACTTTAGTTCCTAAGTTTTTCTAGTTAAACCTTTTACTCCTATGGAGATTAGTCCCATATGCATGTATTTTTGTCCTTGTTTTTGAAGTCCGATTGCTTCATTATTGCTTATTAATTTTATTAATTTTTTGTCATCTTTTAGACAGCTTATTGGTTCTGTATAATGGTATTTGTAATAACCTGTGTTCCAATTAAGGAATCTTTAGTCATACAATAATCTTGGTTCCAATTGGATTAATGTTCTTTTCTTGAAGTTTTCAAATTCAATATCAGGGTCAATTATTTCTTCAATTATTGTTGGCCCTTCTTCAAGTTTGGTTTTTTCTCTGAACATTCTATCTATTAAGGTTTTTTCAAAGTTTGAGCTTTCAATTCTTTGAGAATTACTTCTTTCTACTAGACTGTTTTTGGATTCATTAGTAAGAGAAAATGATCTCCTACTCATTTTTGTAAATATTTTTCGTCTGGTTTTACAACCCAAAAGTTTAGTTTTTCTTGTGGTTTGGTTTTCCTTCTAGCTTCTGCAGGTAATTTTGCAATTTGTTCAGCTAGTTGTTTTATTGTATTATCTTCAGGTATTCTAACAGCTTGTATTCTTTCAAGTTTTTCATCTATGCTTTCAATGGCTATTCTTAAAGCAGGGTCTTGATATTTTTTCATGTTTTCCATTTGGACATGTACATCATCAATTTTTTTTATTTAATATTTCAGTTGTTACAAGCTCTTTTATTTTCTTATCAATTAGGCTAATATTTATATTGTTTGTTTTATTATGATCTGTTATTTCGCCAATCTTCTTGTGAAGATTATTAACATTTAGTTTTACTTCTATTAATTCTTTGTTTAATTCTTTAAATTTATTATTAATTTCTTGTTTAAAGTTTTCTATTGTTTCTTTAACTTCTTTCAAGGCTGTTTCCATTATCCTTTAATGATTTTTATGATTTTATTACACATTTCATTTACATTCTCAATATTGTTTTCAACAATGTTTTTAATTTCCTTTATTTATTTATCAAGTTTTTCAACCTTATCTTGTAGTTGTTTTAATTCTTCACTATGGTTAATGATTTTCCTTGGATTTGGGACATCATTAACTAGTTTAGAACTTTCATATTGGAGTGTTGTTATGGTTTTAGATAAGTTTTTCATTCCACTAGATGATTTATCATATTGGGTTGATAAGTACGTTTGGTTTTCTAATATAACTTTAAGATTTGTATTATTTTGTTTTTCTAATAATTCTAACTTATCTAGTTTTGCTTCAATTGATTGAAGACTTCTTTGTATATCCATATTTTTATTTGTTAATATTTTATTCATGAGTTTTTAAGTGTTGTCTTAAAGCTTCTAACCTTACTATTAGTTTGCAATAATTTTTAAAAGTTCTATTTTTCTTGAGTTTTATTCTTTTGATTTTTATTTTATTTTGTTTACAGATCTTACAATCTTTGGTTTGGTTTTTGAATAGCTTTTTCTTTTCTATGTCAATTATTAAGAATTTTTCATAATTAATATTTTCATTTAATTTAATCGTGTTTTGATTATCTTTTAATCCGTCATTAGCCATAAGCCCTAAAATCGCAACTTATGCTCTGATACCAAATTTTTAGAGGGGTGTGTTTTTTGGGCACTTTTTAGAGAAGTGTTAAACTCATTTGAATATTTTTTAGGCATTTTTCCTTGAATTTGGTGCTTTAGGGGTAAAATGGGTATTTTTCAAAAATTTCTCTACCTAGGGGATTTAAAGGGATAAAAATTGGTGTAGGTATTTTGGAGGGATAAAGTGTTGGTGTTGGGGGTTTTTAAATGGAAAAAAGGATAAATAGGTCATTTTTCTTTTCAAAAAATTCAAATCAGTCATTTTTCTATTTTATTACCAAAACAGTCCTCTACAAATGCTAATTATGTTCAAATCAGTCATTTTTTCACTAATTATATTCTAATTGCTGACGTGGCAAGGGTTTTAATTTAAACCTGACACGTGTGCATAATATTAGTCCTTTTTCTTTCATCTTTTGCCAATTCAGTCCTAAACTTTTATTTTGTTCTATTTAGTCCTCTACCCCAATCACTCATTTTTATATTAATTGGCCTCAAACCTTTCAAATTATTTCATTTTAAGCCCAGAACCTTAAATTTTTTATTATTACTAATCCATTTATCAAATAAATGCACAACATACTTCCATAAATAAAATTAAACACCAAACCTCATATATTGGGTTCGACTGCTTTGTTATCGGGTCTTTCAAGTACCGGAATTTTACGGGCTCTCTCTAATAACCACTCGACCGCAACCGATTGTTCATTGGTTTTGGTTAGGGGTGGGCACGGTTCGGTTACTCGGGATTTTTCAGATATTTGCTAACCGAACCGAACCGAGCAAATATTCAAAATTACTAACCGAAACTGAACCGAAAAATTCGGTTAACCGAGATCTCGGTTAACCGAGAAAAATATCACTATTCGCGGATTACTCGAACCGAACTGAACCGAGCTATCATATGACAAATTTGCTCTTCAAATAACCGAAATGTCGGTTAACCGAAAAAATAATATCCTATTTGCAAATAACATAAATCGAACCGAACCGAACCGAATCATAAACTTTCAAAAACAATTTTAGAGCAAAACATCCAAAATCAAATGCCAATTAGTCACAACCTTCCACACAATGATTATCAAAGTATAAATACACAACATACTTAATCAGACAAAACCATCCCCACATAACAAAACATCCGGCCTCTTTGATTCTTGTCTCCAACCAAAACAATAAAAATAGCTGCAAGATCCAACAAGAAATCTAGTCAATGAACAACAGAAATATATTCATTGATCATAAAAAAGGACTCCTAATAAATAAGATGAGTTACCTTGAAAAGTCTGAAGCTAGTTCAGGTGCATTAGTAAGCATATTTGTTACCAAGATTGTCGCAGTCACACAATAGAATGTGTATCATCAAGTCAGGAGTAACAAGAAAAGAAAAGAATGTTTAAACTAATAAAACTGCTACTGTATTAATAAAAACTCAATAACATAACACTTAAATAAAGGGAAATGTTGGAAGCCTGGAATAAATTAGCACTTTATCAAACTGCAGCCACATTAATTTGATGTGGAGATTTCTGCCGTCATATGCTATGCAAGAATTTATAACAGTAGCCAAATCTAATAGATTGCTACCCTGCAACACTCCCAAGTAATTTAAACAACAACCAAAACAATTGATGCTCACATAAACACAAGCATAGCCGTAAAGATTTAAACAGAAGCAATTGATAAGCATTATGGAATAAACCTCTAAAAATAATGTCAAGTATTTCATCATTATATTCAAACTTTTTTTGTTGACATCAAAGGATCATGTACTTATCTGTAATAACTAACTTCAGGTTATGAATCAATTCAACAAAAATTGACATTGAACACCAACTGTGTTCATCATTTTCTATATACTCACAATTAATTATTTGACTAGAGTTAACAGTTAGCAAAAATTAAGAACTATTAAGTGATATTCAAAGAAATTTCCACTATAATTTCACAACTAGAAGCAGAGAAAGCAGCGTTTGTAAAAAAAGAAGTGAAAAGTTGGCTGTTCTCTAAAAATCGATTAACCATTCCAAAAATTGGATGAATTCGTTGTGTGGGAACGGGAAACAAGCAAGGCCTATGGACGCTTTCTCGACCAAACGTATTACTTTTTCGTATTAACTTCATCTAAATTCTACGCACTTCTATTTAATCAAAAACAGAACAGAGGTAAGAAGGCAAAAACAGGAACTTTACATTCAGCGAGATGCAGAGTAGCGACGGGAGTAAGGGAAGGCCGGAAGGGGCTGCCTCGCAAAGGAACGGACTGTCGAAAGGGATGAGCGGTGGGGATGAACGGTTGCAGCGACGGTGAAGAACGGCTGAGCGGCCTCGCGAAGGAAGGGAAGGGCAGAAGGGCTGGCGGCGGCGGAGACCAGAAGACCGAAGGGGAAGAGAAGTTGAGAGCGGCGCTGTGAAGTGTGGAAACTGGAAACGAGAATTCTTAATTAGGGTTAGGGTTAGAGTATTTTGAATTTTGTTTTTTTAAAAATTAATACTACATAAATAAAACATATATAAATATATATTTAAAAATTAAAATTTATTAATAATATACGGTTCGGTTCGGTTAACCGGGGGAAAAATTTTGCAAAAACCGAAACCGAACCGAACCGAACAAATACCTGTATTGAGGTATTTGTAACCGAACCGAACACCCCGGTTAACCGAAAATTCGGTTCGGATTCGATTCGGATCAGCGGTTCAACGGTTCGGTTCGGTTTTTTTGCCCACACCTAGTTTTGGTTTCCTTCAGTAACAATCAACAGAATCTTACTTTGCGTCATACCTTAGGATGTAGCAATATTTGAGTAAATGATTTAACTTGAATTTTTGGAAGGTTATGGATACATGAAGCCTTGGTTTTATTGAAAAATATTAATATTATTAAAAATATTAAAAAAATAGCCTGAATTTTATTGTCCAAAAAGTATGATTGTGCTGATTGTTGCTGAAGGAAACCAGAACCAATGAACCATCGTTACGGTCGGGTGGTTAGAGAGAGTCCGTAAAATTCGGAACTTCGAAGACCCGGTAACAAGGCGGTCAAACCCAATGTATGAGGTTTGGTATTTAATTTTATTTACGGAAGTATGTTGGACATTTATTTGATAAATGTATTAGTAATAATAAAAAAATTAAGGTTCTGGGCCTAAAATGAAATAATTTGAAAGGTTTGAGGCCAATTAATATAAAAATGAGTGATTGGGGTAGAGGACTAAATAGAACAAAATAAAAGTTTAGGACTGAATTGGCAAAAGATAAAAGAAAAAGGACTAATATTATGCACACGTGTCAGGTTTAAATTAAAACCCTTGCCACGTCAGCAATTAGAATATAATTAGTGAAAAAAGGACTGATTTGAACATAATTAGCATTTGTAGAGGACTGTTTTGATAATAAAATAGAAAAAGGACTGATTTGAATTTTTTGAAAAGAAAAAGGACCTATTTATCATTTTTTCCGTTTTTAAATAATTTTCCCAAAAATCAATCATGTCAATCAAACCGGGTCCACACTTAGGGGTGGGAATAAGCCAGACCACTCGACAGGAATTTATGGCCTGGCCTACTGAAGGCCATACCAGACTTTTTTTATAAACAGGCAAGGCTTATGCTAATTTAAAAGCCTATTTGGCTAGGCTTAATTAAAAGCCTTTTAGGCCTACCAGGCCGGCCTATTTATCATATTATTAGTTTATTTATGTTTATTACATAAGAATATGTCGTATTATTAGTATTATATTATGTAAAAATAATTATGAATTTGATCTTATATAAATTTTTAAAATAGTTATGAGTTTTTTCTCGTATATAAATAGTTCAACCCCGTATATAAATAGTTTTGGATGAAAACTTGCCCAATTGAATAAATTATGTCTTCCAACCTTATGATTACATCCAGATATAAATATATATATATATATAAATTAAACTTATTTCTGAAATAGGCTTAATCAGACTTTTAAAAGGTTTAGAAGCTGACCTATTAAATAAATAGGCCAGGTTTAGGCCTATAACTTAGATCTATCAAAGATAATAGGTCAGACTCGGGCCTATGAAAATCGATGTAGGCCGGCCCGTACAAGCCTAGGCCTAGCTTATTTCCACCCTATCCACACTTAGGCAAAAGCGCGGTCCATGCAAAACAACCCGACCCATGTCCACCGGAAAGTTCTACCCGCACCGACCCACATTAAATAATTAGCATTATGCGGCCGAAAGGGGAAGGGTTTTGTGGGAGGTTTTCGTTGTCTGTTTGCACCCATAACATTTCTTCATTTCAGCTTGATGCCGATTCATCTCTGGTTTTGCTGGTAAGTGCTCCCGTAATTAATTTCTGTGCCCCATAGGATGCTTGTTCATGAATTGAGTTATGTGGCTCTCTTTTTCTGATCAAAAGACTACTTTTAGGGGTGGGCAAAAAATTCGAATCGAATCGAATGTTGAACCGTTATTCGAATCGAATTTTTGGTTAACTGGGGTGTTCGGTTCGAATACAAATACTTCAACTCCGGTATTTGCTCGGTTCGGTTCGGTTATGGTTTTTACGAAATTTTATCCCACTTAACCGAACCAAACCGAATATAATTATTAAATTTTAATTTTTAAATATATATTTATATATAATATATTACTTCCAAAAATATAACAAAATTCAAATTTCTCTATCCCAAATTCACATCTCACACCCGTTCCTTTCCTGCCTTCGTTCCACACAGCGCCGCTATGCGCTAGCTCTCACCCGGTCATCCCCCTCGGCCTTCCGGCCTTGATAGCAGCACAGCGTCGCCGCCGTTCATCCCTTCCGGCCTTCCCTTCCTTCGCGAGACCGCTCAGTGTTCATCCCCATTGCTGCAGTCCCTGGCGCGTTGGACATCCCGTCGTTGCAGGCGCTCGTCCCCACCGCTCATTCCCTTCCGGCCTTCCCTTCCTTCGCGAGGCACTCTCTTCCGGCACACGATGTAAGAGCTTTTCTCTAATCTCAAACCTAGATTATTGGATTTTTTCTTCTGCGTAAGACTACCCCAATATTATAAGATAAAGAGAGGTTCTCCTGAAATGGCATGACCTTTTCACGAATGCAGCCTTCTTCTTTAAGCTGCAATTCACGAGCTTCCTCTTTCGCTGATTTTATCTGCTCTGTAAGTAATGAAACAAATGGTGAGAAAAATAAGTCAATGCTAACTGTTAATGACAGCAAAAATTCAAATTTTGTAAAATAGCAAACTATAAATGACTTGACAGGTTTCTTCACTAATTTTGCACCATCTTTTCTTCCACTAACAGCAGCCTCTTTCCTAGGCACATCCCGCTTTGTAGAATGATTTGAATTCACATCATCCTAAAAATAGAATTTCTCAGTGAATAACTGATAAATTGTGCATCCTTTCATTATGTTTGATAAACTTTGAGCAAATTAATCTAGATAAATGTCTTCAACCATGTTTCTAGCTTTAATGTGATATGATGATATGAAGCTGCCTGCTCTACTTGTTTAAAATACTCCATCGTCTCTTTAAATCAATTGGTTGCTGTTTGATTTGGCTGCTGTTTAAATTACTTGGAGAGTGTAGCAGGGAAGCAACCTGTTCCATTTGCTTACATAGCAGGGAAGAGAATGCAATCTGTTCCATATGGCTGGAGGGAATATGCTTCTGATAGATTTGGATGCTGTTTAAAAGTGCTTACATAGTAGTGCAGCAATCTGTTCCCATAGGCTACTGATTAAATAATTGGTTGTTGTTCCATAGCAGGCAGTAATCTCCTCAAATTAAATAATTGGCTGCTGTCATTTTTTCCCCTTATTTAAGTGTTACGCTATTGAGTTTTTATTAATTATAGTAGCATTTTTATTCGTTCAAACATGCTTTTCTTTTCTTGTTACTCCTGACTTCATGATTCAAACATTCAATTGTGTGACTGCAGCATTCTTGGTAGCAAATATGCTTGCTAATAATACATCTGAACTAGTTTTTGATTTGTCACGAAGTAACTTTCATCTTATTTATTAGGAGTCATTTTTTTATGATCAATGAATATATATTTGTTGTTCATTGGCTATATCCTTGTTGGATCTTGCAGCTATTATTGCTTTGGTTGGAGACAAGAATCAAAGGCGCAGGATTTGCTATGCGGGGATGGTTTGATTTAAGTATGTTGTGTATTTGCACTTTGAGAATCATTTTGTGGAAGATTGTGATTAATTGGCATTTTATTTTGGATATTTATACTCAAATTGTTTTTGAAATATGATTCGGTTCAATTCGGTTCGGTTCGGTTTATGAAATTTGCAAATAAGAGATTATTTTTTCGGTTAACCGACATTCAAGTTAATTTGTGATATGATAGCTCGGTTCGGTTCGATTCGAGTAATCCGCGAATAGTGGGAATTTTTTCGGTTAATCGAATGTTTCGGTTCGGTTTCAGTTAGTAATTTCAAATACTTGCTCGGTTCGGTTCGGTTAGCAAATACCTGAAAAATCCTAGCTACTTTGATTTCTCAACTTTCTAGTAATGTGGCTATTATTTCGTTTCAGGTGAAAATCTTCTTCGGGATTTTTGATAAACTTATTACCTGGTCCTTTGGCAATGGCTTTGCCGATTTCGAGAAGGCTATTGAGAACATTGGGCTCATTTGATTTTCGATTTAAGGTTGTTTCCCGTTCTAATGGTAGGTGTTTTTTTTCATGCTTTTATTATCTTGTTAAAAATGCAATCTTATTATTTTATAGTGTTTTTTTAGCTTCATTCTTGGTTCTGCATAACCAAGATCCGGCTGGGTTTTTGTTCCGTTTTAGCTATTCTGGACTTTCTTGGGATGAAATTAAGGGGTTGGTTTACTATGGCTTTTATAAATCCACAGTTGTGTTGTAACATTTAAATAAATTATTGATATGGATTTACATCCATTTCCATACCTTCACTACCCATTAGTTTAGTTCTAATTCTTTTTGTTTGGATTGACATATGAAGCAGTCTTTGATCGTGGGGATTGCTTGAATTCTAGTTGTGCACTTGTAAAGGTAGGCCTTTTGATATACAGCATATACACCATACTTGTGTTTTTTTGTTTTTTTTTTGTTTTTTTTTGTTTTGTTTTGTTTTGTTTTGTTTTGTTTTTTTGTTTTGTTTTGTTTTGTTTTGTTTTGTTGTTTTTTTTGTTTTGTTTTGTTTTGTTTTTTTTTTCTTTTCTGTTGCAGTAATTTTATTACAAAATCAAATAAAACTGATAGTGCCTTCTTATTTCTGGTGATGGAATTTCTGGTGATGGAATTTTATTCTGAGTAACTTGTTATCTGTAGCAGGCATCTGTTGGTGCCTTCCGCCGGTATTGTACTACCATTTTGACTCCCAATTCAAGTGACAGTGCATTTCCAGCAGAGTTGTTAGGAACTAAGAAAGTGTTGACTCCTGATCGGGAAATAGGTACAATGGATTTCCTTACGATTTATGTTGTTGCTAATCAGTACTCCCTCCGTCCCACCCCAAGTGTCTTGTTACTGTTGGGCACGGGAATTAAGATAGAGTTGGTTTGTGAG
The DNA here is from genome assembly GCA_030278955.1 of Hygrophila difformis. Lineage (NCBI taxonomy): Eukaryota > Viridiplantae > Streptophyta > Magnoliopsida > Lamiales > Acanthaceae > Hygrophila > Hygrophila difformis. The sequence continues at coordinate 1,424,070 of JAOANR010000266.1, read as the reverse complement.
TATATGGTGGGGTCCACATAGTTGTTGGAGGGGAAAATTATTTCTATTTATAGAAAGAAGACATTTATAATGGGACATCCAAAAATAGTAAGTAGGACATTTGGAATGGGACGGAGGGAGTATTTTGTAAAGTTGTTGCTTTGATTCCCGTCAATTTTATTAATATAGTTGTATTTCTGTTTTCTGTAAGTATTGTTGTGGTTTTGATGATGCCTTAAAAGAGATTGATAGTGATTATTATCATTGTTTCTGCTTGTGATATGGGATTCTTTGGTTATTGGTTATGGCCCATTCAACTTAGAGCTATTGCTACTATTGAATTCAGATGGAACTATTTGTTATTAACATTTTATCAATGTTGTAGGTTTGTACCAGGACCTGCTGATTCCAGTCACAAATTTTCTTAGAGAAGATAAGGGATTCATGGTGTTGGCTGGTGATGTTTTTGATGTACCAATTAGGAAGGATATTATCCATCGTGTCGTAAGGTGGCAGCTAGCTAAAAGGCAGCAGGTAGTCATTTTCTGTTTTATTGGTTGAATTGCAGTTTAAAAACAGTTAAGCAGTGTCTTTTTGAATTAGTTTCGTTGATTTCTGTTTTTTGGGTTGAATTATTGGTGCCATGGCTGATGGATCATGGAACAAGTTATTTTGTTCTCATGCTGTTGTTGGTTGTGTAGTCTGTTTGAGACCCCAGTTTTGTATCAGATATCAGTTCTCTGCTTTAATTTTCCTTTTCATCTTCTTGTTCTCCTTTCTAAATTAAAGGCCAGCCACGTGTAAACAAATGCTTTCTGTAACCATTTGTTTTTCTTTTTTGAAATAGATAAATGTGCATGTTTGTGACTGTGTTTATGAGTGTGTTGCCAGTTGGTACTGTTTATCTTCACCAATGTTTTGTGGCGTTTCAAATAACATGGGGCATGGTGCTACATTTTGTAGGGAACCCATTCAACCAAAACTGTCAGTGAGGTCAGTGGGACAGGCAGAAAGCCTTGGCGACAGAAAGGTACTGGTAGAGCAAGGCATGGAACACTGCGTGGTCCACAGGTGAGTTTGGTTTGTGGTTCTTGATTGCTTTCTGTATTTTAAGAAGCTTTCCACGTGGACATGACCTAATATATATCATGGTCAATAGTTTAGGGGAGGAGCTACGATGCATGGCCCAAAGCCGCGAAGCCATGCTTTCAAGCTAAACAAAAAGGTCCGCCGTTTAGGGTTGAAGATTGCACTTTCAGCTCGTGCAGCAGAAGGGAAGGCAAGTCACTCAATGGAAGAGCATTTAATAACTGCACACCCTGCTGACAATGAGTTTTTTATTGACCAGCCACTCCATGCATTTTCAAAGCTTTCCACAACATAAAAGAAAAACTGGTTCTGCAATATTTAAGAAAACTGGCTCCCTCTCATTATTCATTATAGGATGTGCATATACTGAAAGAAATCCTTCCACCCATTTAATTTTGGTGTGGCTGATTTCCTGCAAGGACCAGCCTGTTGATCTGTACTCTATACTTGAGCTATCCTTTTTGTCTGCTCTGAAAACCCTCCATGGGTTAAGTGTGCTGTGTTCTTGACAATATTTTGGGGACTGAGTTTCTCTGCCAATTTTGACCAGCTTTCTGTTAAGTGTCCCATATATTATTCTCACACACATCTTATATATGATGTGATTCCCCCTTGCTTATATCGAAAGAGTTACTCCCCCATTGCCAATTAGTTTCGGGTTGGAACTTTCATATCCATCTTCTAACATGTTCTGTTTCATGTCTTCTTTTGTTTGTTTTTATCTTGTTTTTGGTAGAAGCTAGCAAGTGTTGATTATTATTGTTGTATAATTAGTTTACACTTGTTTGTATCTTCATGTACATCAGATTATCAAACTAACATAGGATACTGCTTCAACTATACAGCTTATGGTTTTTGAAGATTTGGAGCTTCCGTCCCACAAGACAAAGAACATGGTGAACTTTGTCAATCAAATGGATAGTGCCAAGAAGCTTTTGCTGGTTGATGATGGTCCAATAAATGAAAAGTTGAAGCTGGCTACTCAGAATTTACATTACGTCAATGTATTACCATCAATTGTAAGTCTCAACCTTTAATTAGTACTAGCAATGTTTCATGCTGACTGTTGAAGGTGAATTATCATCTTTTTTGATCATTTATTTTTGTTCTCTTCTTTCCCTATTCTTGGAAATGAAATTAAGATACCTATTTAATTTTTTGTGTTCATTAAAGGATTGTGGCAGATGATTCCACAAATTGAGTGGATCATTGCTGTGGAATTTGGAAAATAGATTTTGGTATTTGCATAGTTGTTTTACAAGAATGATACTTTTCTGTTTGCTTTGCAGGGCTTGAATGTTTATAGCATTCTGCTGCACGATACCTTAGTGATGTCTCGCGGTGCTGTAAATAGAATAGTTGAAAGAATGCATACTCCAATCAATCGTTGATCATGAACTGCTAAGTAGCCGAGACACTGTGACAGAGGACAGGGTGAATCTTTCGTTTGAGTTGGTATTTGCCTTCCCATGCAAGTGACTTGTTTTTTTCGTAATTGTATGATGAATTTCATTTAGCCATACTGGTTTCTGTTTCACAGTTTCATTATTATGGTCCAACGAATAATGAATTTCGTCTAGTTGTACTTTCTACAAGTCAAGTATGGCTTGTTTTCTCTATTGTAACCAAAATGGAATTTCTACACTATATGGTGCAATTTCATGGCAAAATCATGATATGTTTTGCAGTTGATATGCCTCTATGTCTTAATATTAATAAGCATATATTTGGAACTATTATGTATTGGGAATTTGAATTATATAAGTACAAGCCGCGGGCAATAATTAAAGAGTGTTTCCGGTGGTTTTAAGAACAATTATTGTAACTAATAAAACATAAGTTCTTAGAAAATAGTAATGCTCAAATAGTGAAGAAACTTTCCCCTGTAGATGCGTGCCTATGAATTTAAACTTGGGGAAATTATTTTTTGGTGTCATTTTGACACTTTTCATTTGTTAATTAGTGTCAATTGTGATTTTTTTTTTTTTTTTTTTTAATTCTTTAGTTCCATTTTACAAGATTATTTTGTTATTTAGAGGCGGATTATCTGATCATTGCGTTTTCAAAGCGCAAATAATCAATTTCACAACTAAAAAATGGTGCTACAAATTTGATTATTTGCGTTTTGAAACGTAATAATCAGATGATTCATCTTATATAGAATATTCAAACACCCATTTTGTACTATTGGGTAATATTATTCATATTTACTATTAAAAATTACTGTTTTACCATATGGGTTTTGCAATCGGAAAAAAAGCCAATATGGTGCCATAACATTCCAAATTTTCCAATTTGGTGCCACATATATTGAATTTTCTAATTTAGTGCCGTAATTTTGCTAATGATTTCCCAAATAGTCCCATTATATCTTAATCTCCTAATTTGTTGATGTGGCATCTGATTAACAATTTAAGTATGCCAATTGAGCTCCACGTAGGCCTTGACTTCCAACTTGGACATTTGACCAACCCAAACCCTAATACCCATTTTCACAAAACGGATCCAACCCACCCACAAATCAAAACAATTGATCCAACCCCACCCCAAATTTGGAACCAAAACTTACCGTAACTCACAAATCGCGTCGTCTGCTCTTCTGGAATGTGAAATCTAAAATAAACCCAAAAACTCTTGCTTTCATCTCGTTGGTTCGATCTCTCCCAAAAATGAAGATCTCAAAAAATCTCGAATGCACCCCCACCACGTCTTTGTTATTACGCTCAAGCAAATCGAAGCTGAGTGTTGATTTTTGTGGAAGTAATTGGTCGATTTTGTTGGTGCCGTAATACTCGACTGCTAGCCCTCCTCCCAGGCGTGCATCTGCTTCGCCCCCCATCTCGCCTCCTGGTATGTTTTATTTCTTTCTATTTACCAAATTTATTGTTGCCCTAACCTAATTTTTTGACATGGTTGTGGTGACGACTTGGGTGGGTCTGTTCTAAGAGGTGAAGGTGAATATCTGTTTCGTGTGATTTTTTATGTTTATGGAATTATCTTCTGGTATAAAAAATTACTATGTATTTGTTACGGTTCACGTTAACATATTCAATCCATTTTAAATTATGGGTTCTCCAGTATTTTGTTCAATTGCTTACATTTGATACCTTCATACTCTGTGATAATAATTTGTTGAGTGTGCTAATACTAATAGTGCCTTTGGGACTGCTTGTCTGAGTGTTAATTTTGTCAGTTCATATTAGTAAAAGATAGAAGTATGTTGTAAGCTCAATTCAAATAAGTTTTTCTTCAGTTTGTAACCTAACACAATTTATTGTTGCTTGCTTGTCTAGCTCTGTTGACGTCCGATTCTTCAGTTTGTAACCTAACACATGGAGCAAAGAATGCATAAAATTCATAGGCTTGATGTCTGATTCCCCCACCTTCACCTTATTGCAATTGTGGACAGAAGCTACCTATACGCGTAGTGGAGACACAGTGTAAGGCAGGTTTTGGAAGGCTATACTGTAGTTGTGACATTTGTGGATTCTTCGGATGGGTGTATCCATGTGGTGCAACTTGGGCACCTAGCGGTGTCCCCATCCTCCTGTAGTTATCATTTTCATTTTAGTCTAATTGATATTGAAATGATGAGTTGTTTTAGGCATGGAAAAATCCAAAGCGACAATTAGGAGTATTTAGTTGTATTTTAATTTGGTGATGAATTCAAGAAGTTGGTTTGTAACGATCGGATGATGGTCCATTGTAATGCTTTCCTTTTGTAACAATCTTCTTCGATTAAATGGATGAATTTTCTGGTTCCGGTTTTTGGTTTCTGGTTTATTCTTCTGTGTTTTGCTTCAGAATCAATTTGATTTATGGCTCAACTTGTATTTGTTCTGGTTAATATGGAGGAACTTGATTCTACTGATTTAAATATTGATTTTGGGCATACAATCCATTAACTTGATTAGCTGAAGTTGCTACAGGATGAGGACACTCTGTTGAAGCAGACAAGAAAATGGATTTTAACAATGCTATGCATGCATTTCATTTGTCCAAGTATTTGGGTGATCAGATTTTAAATTAGAAACCTTTAAAAAAACAATTAATAAGTGGCATTAATTTAATGGTGCGACAACAAGGCAACAAAAGTCAGTAACATAACTCCGCGCCTGGAAATTGTTCTTGTGTTGCTATTGGGTTGCTAACCATTAGATGCCTAGCACAAAATCTATACTCCGCGCCTGGAAATTGTTCTTGTTCTGCTTGGATCAAGCCTATTGATTGAAAACATAACAAAAGTACATATATATACATTATAAGTCAATAATTGTCAGAAAAAAAAAAGAAGAAAAAACTTTATAATAAAGTATTCAAATGCAATTACCTTTCTGTTTATCAGACATCAATGTATATTTTGAAGGATCATCAATCTTCAAGTCATTTTTTAGGTGTGCCATAAACCATGCCCAAGTTTCTGTTGTTTCCTTCTTCACCACAGCATAAGCAATTGGAAGATAGCAATTGTTACCATCTATTCCACATGCTACAAGAAGAATACCACCGTACTCCCCTTTTAGCCAGCATCCATCAACACATATAACAGGCCTACATCCATTGATAAATCCCTCCTTCAAGGCATTAAGACACACATATATCCGATCAAATCTGTTCCTACTGTCATTTCCATCAGTCTCAACGACCACAGTCGATCCAGGGTTGCTTCTTTTAACCTCTTCAGCAAAACTCCACAACTTTTCATATTGTTCAGCTCCGGTACCATCAATCAACTTCATTGCCTTGTATTTAGCCTTGTATGCCTGTTGAGTGGTAATTTGCACATTCAGATCTTGCATAGTCTCCAGCCTAAATGCATTCACACATCTCTTAGGATCATTTTTGAACTTATCCTTGAACTTCTTAGCTAGCCATGTCGAGCTAACATTGTCAACCTCAGTGGTAGGTTTGCATGTATGCTTCTCTACATATTCCCTAACCCTAAAAGATGATTGCTTATCTGTTGGCAGCCCCCTTATTATCCATGGACAATCATCATCATCACACTTTGCATATAGTCTTCTCTTGTCATTTTTTATGAACTTAATGCTTCTATTATCATTGATGGCACAAGATTGTATTGCCTGCTTCATAAGCTTTTTTGTGCTGAAGATCATACCTACTTTGAAGGTCGGCTTGAAGATGTCATCATCATTAAATAAAGGGAGATTCAGACTTTCCACTTCATCCTCATCAGAACTTCTTGTACCAAAGTCAAGCTCGTTCTCACTTTCATTCACATCAATATCATCTATATCCTCATCATAGCCATCACTCAAATCATTAGTCAGTTGTTGCTTTCCCTTCCTCTTTCTATCAGTAGTAGTAATCAATGCCTCTTCACTTGTCCTCGACCTCTCTTTTTCAAACACATTAACACCATAATCATCATCATATGATTCATAATCCGACTCCCTCATGTCATACTCATAAGGTTCATCTGAATCACTGAATTCACTAAGTGCAATTGAACTATCATCATCAGATAATCCACTACCACCTGTAACCTCCTTCTGCTTGGTTCCATTTTTCTCTACAAAATACAAGTGCAAGTCCCTCACTTCTCCTAATTCCTCACAGGCTGCAACAATCTCATTCTCATCATTTACAATAGTTAAATCATTCCCAACCATCACATAAACACTATGATTCTTCCCACTTTGCAAATACTCAGCAAACTTTGTTATACTATTCAATTTGATATCAGAGAGAAGTACGTTATCATATTTGTAGATATCAGTCACCCCAACGTCTGAAATATGAACTCCATTCTCAATTCTACCACCACTGTGAATTGTTAGTGTGACCTTATCTGCACCAGGGGCTGAATTAAATAGAACCACAAAAAAAAAGATTGTTAGAAAAGTGTAGATAATAAGACAGTAATGTAATGTAATTGACCTACCACTCCTATTACTATAATAATATCACACTTCTAATACTTTAATGTCCACAACAACCCCTGGTTGTTTTCATCCAAAGATTCTCTGTATTTTATAGTTTTCCTGGACCACCAACAAAATTGTCCCTTTTAATATTCAATGGCCCTACACTAACTCCCTACCCGACAATAGAGCATAAAAGTCGAAGGAAACTTGCCGTATGTAGGAGGTGGATTATTATGTTCACTTTCTGGACGCAACAGGGCTGCTGCATTCCCCATAGTTTCTTGTCTCTGTTGCGTGCGAAAATGGTGAAGACAGTAGACTTAAAATGGTGAAGATAGTAGAAGACACGATTGCGGTGGTGAAGACAGTAGCATGGGCCAACTTGGGGGAATCTTCATTTGTTTCGAACATCAATGGTGAAGATTTTGTCTACTGGTGAGGAAGTATTTGCGGTTTGCGATGGTGAAGGGCGAACTTGGGGCATCGGTTTTAATTTGTCCGCTGAAATCGAATTAAAGGAGGAGGTCAGAATCGATTTCAATCCTGATTTGTGCGTTGTTTTGATTTGTGGGTGGGTTGGATCCAGATGGGTATTAGGGTTGGGTCGGTCAAATGTCCAAGTTGGAAGTCAAGGCGTAGGTGGAGCCCGATTGGCATAGTTAAACCCTTAATCAAATGCCACGTCAGCAAATTAAGAGATTAAGATATAATGGGACTATTTGGGAAATCATTAGCAAAATTACGGCACTAAATTAGAAAATTCAATATTTATGGCACCGAATTGGAAAATTGAAAAAGTTATGGCACCATATTGGCTTTTTTCCCTTTGCAATCTACTATGGTATAAAAATTATACAGTAGTACAAAATACAAAATACAAAGATGAGCGACTGGTAAAGAGTTTTTTAAGTTGAGAAGAACCGAGTAATGAAGAGCGCGACTTGAAAGTGTGGAATTTATTATTGTGCAAGAAACTAATATAGGAAGTAGGCGTAAATCGGTTGAGAAATCATCCATCAAGTGAAGTACGTAGAAGCACCGTGTTAGGTTTTCAGTTCCCCTTTGAAAATTATTTGTGGTTTTTTCTGGTTAGTTTTATTTGATATTCACATCTAAGCATCCTCAATTGAAATTCGCAAAAGTTGACGTTCCAAATTATATGAAAATAGGGGTTCTTTTCCTAATGAAGCGGGTTTGTTTGGTTAACCTTGTTATTTATGTTACCTCATATATGAAGAATCGCAAACTCATTTAGTTTTAAAGTATATACTTTACATAATTTTTGTTCTACATATTTTGAGATATTTAACGATTGAAAATGTGCATTGGATTGCGTGCAGAAATAAAACAAGAAATGTTAAGTGGGACGGAAGGAGTATAAAATTTCTTGAAAAACACTTCAATAGACTGTGATGATGATGACGAGTCGCCTTCATTTGAGTTCTTTTAACCCTTAAAATGATCTTGGCACAAAACACAATTGATGCAATACCAAAATCCAAATAAAATTCCGAAATTAATTTCTGTAGTAAAAAAAAATTGCCCTGAATAAACTATTGCTCGGAAACAACCACATCAATTTGGGATTAATCAAACTAAAAAAAAAAAAAAGCCGGTGTGGTTTGGGCGAACGTCGGGATCAGCAGCAGCCGCGATAACAAGTTATTCTCTCATTTCGGCGATTTCCTTCATTTTTTTCTCGATTATTCTTTCATGGATTCAATGAGGATTATTATCTAAATTAAATTATGGTAATTTTATGCATATACATGTATTTGCTAATAACCATATTTTGACATCATGAATTATACAATGAGATTAAATCCCCAATATGCACTAATTCGATCTGCACCCCAAAAAGAAAATATATAATTGAAAATTAAACTATCTTTTCTTTTTTTAATTAAACATCGATTTGTCTTGTTAAATCAAGTCATCAACAAGCAATAAAAAAAATATCTAGTGCTAAATTTTTCTAAACTATTTACAAAAAAAAAAAAATAGAATCAACAAACATTTGCGGCTGTACTAAAAAATATCAACGAAATACAAATACTAGAAAGAAAGAATAAACTAACTCATTATTAATACAAAATATATTAATAATTTATTAATCTTATTTAATTTGATATTTTAGATTATTATTAATTATTAATAATCTCTTATCTATTAATACAATAATTTATGAATTAAAAAATAAGTTAATAATTTAAAAATAAATTATTATTTTTATAATTAAATAAATTATTGTTTTTATAAATTATTTAATAATAACTATTATTTTAATAATTTAATAAATTAAATAATTTATTTTTTTAATAAATTAAAGAAGGAGCCTTAAGAAAGCTCATTCTATAGATAAATAAATGAATAAATTATAATTTGTTAAAGATTTGAATAAATTATTAATAATTAATAAATTTATTTTTTTGGTTTGTACCGGGTATCTTCAGGCCACATTGTGCGGTGGCGGGTCGTCGATGAGGAATGCTGATGCTGGAGTAGAGTTGAGCACTCGAATAATCTGAATAAGGTTGGGTTGGTTGGCTTGGTTGTGGTTTAGCATTATGCTTTGACTTCAAAGCTGTCCTTTGGCTGTTTTAATGATTAGATCTTGGTAGAGGAGAGTGCATTGGTGGTGATGTTTTCTACATCATATTGTGGATTATGTAAGTGTATTTTATGCAATCAAACAACTTTTGCCTCAAAAAAACAAAAATCTTCAGGCCACATTGGATGCAAGGCTAATCCATCGAGCATTTGATTGCCATTGAAGGGTTGGTTATTCAAAGCAGAATTCTGCATACACATAAGCTTGAACCCGAGACACTTGCTTAAACTGCCAGAGTCACATCCAACTCAGGCCAACTATGTTTGGTTCGAGTCACCTTTATATGAGTCCTTTAATTATAAAACGATAAATGAACTTGCCACAAGACATAATTGATGTAATACCGAACTTGAGATAAAATTCCAAAATTAATTTCAAGTAATTAAAAATAATTCATCGAAAAGTAATTTTTGCTTGAAAACAACCACATCAATTTGGGATTACTTGATTCAAAAAAGGCGTCTGCGGACTAGGCGAAACAAGCGTTCTCACATTTTGGGTGATCATCTTCATTCTTCCTATTCTTGTATGGATTAAGTGGCGATTATACCATATTTTGTGCATACATATATTTGCTAAACCATATTTTTGCCATCACGAAATATGCAATGATATTACATCCCTAATATGCACTAATTCGAGCCGCACCCGAAAGGAGAATACATAATTGAAAATTAAATTATGTTCTACTATTGAACATCCACTGTCTTGTTAAATCAAATGATCAACAATCAACAAAAAAAAAATATTTAGTGGTAAAGTTTTATAACAAAAAATAAAATCGATAAATGTTTGCGATTGCACTAACCAATACAAAAAACAATAAATTAACACATTATTAATACATAAAAATATAGTAATAATTTATTTAATAAATAAGTAATATTATTTTAACAATAATTTAATATAAAATAATAATTTAAAAATAAATTAATATTTTAATAAATTATTTAGTAATTATATTTTTTTAATAATTTAATAAATTATTAAATAAATTATTTTTTAATAAATTAATAATAAATTAAAGAAGGAGCCTTAATTAGAAAGCTCCTTCAACAAATAAATAAATTAATAAATTATTACTCCTATTTGGTTAAAGAAACCTTAAAAAAGCTTCTTTAAATAAATTATTAATAATTAAGTAATAAATTAGAGAAGGAGTATGCTAAAATACTCCTCCTCCTAGGCTTGAGGGAGGGCGATTGCCACGACAGTTATGAGTAAATGGGCCGGGTTTCGGGTTTTTAGAGCTGAAATTCGGGTCATTTGAGAGAGGGAAGATTGATCGAAATTCGAAATATCCCGTCTCCCGTTCCCCTATCATCGATTATGCCAAGAATGATTTCCGTAGGCTGAATTTCATTGAGACGAAGATTGATCGCAATTCCGCGGCGGAGGAGATCATTGGTGAAGGCGGCGGAATGGAAAATTCATTCTTTGGTGTGTAAGAGTGAGTTCGTTTTGGATTCATTGCCGGAATTCCGCTTCTTTGATATCTTATGTGATCTCCGATTGATTGATTGGGGTATAGGGCAGCGGCGGCGGTCATTGGTGAAGGCGACGGAATGGTGGTTCAACAACCCGTCGTCGTTTTTGGATTGATAGGGGGAATTCCACATGTGCAATCTCCGATTCTCCGTAGGGTGGTTTGCGAGGAAGATCAAGAAATCTGGGTTAGGGTTCCAGAATGATGATATGTCCCCTCCCTTTCTTGGCCCGCTGTTCTTCGTTTTGAGAGCCGAGGAAGATCGATAATCGACAATTTTAATTTGCGGGCGGGCTTATGGAATTTCCTTTCCCTTCTTGAATATCAGTTGGCGCTGTCGTTGGGGGTTGAGGGGAAGAATATATTCCAAACAACCTGCTGCTTCTCGATCGGAGATTTCAAAGGGTGGCGTTGATGAAGGCCAGTGAATGGTTCCAGAATGATGCTATGTCCGATCCCTTCCCTTTCTTGGCTCGCTGTTCTTCGTTTTGAGAGCCGAGGAAGATCGATCGAAATAGTTTCCCCTTTCCCTATCATCGATTTTCTGGTCTGCAAATGTAAATTTATTCCACAGCCGAATCGATAAATGACAATTTTAATCTGGGGGCGGGCTTCTGGAATTTCCTTTCCGTTTTTGAATCTCAGTTTGGCCGCGGCAGAGGATCATTGGAGATGGGTGGCGCTGGCGTTGGGAGTTGAGAGGAAGATGGATTTCGAACAACCTGCTGCTCGATCGGAGATTGTTGGCGCTGATGAAGGGGGCCGAAAGGTTTAACAAACCAAACCGGAAAACTCTTTCGTTTTGGATTGATTAGAGAATTGCGCTTCTTGAAATATTCTTGATATGCAGGAAATTGCAGGAAATGAATGGAGTACGTATATGTGATCTCCCTAAGGTGGTTTGAATTTTCATAAAGAATTTCGGTTCCATGTTGAATATTTTATTTGTTTTCTTTTAGATAAGAGATGGTTGGGCGTTGATGAAGGCGGCTGAATGGTATATTGGGAACTCCAAAAGTGGAAGACGTTCATCCACTGCTTCCTTGAAAATTCATTCTTTTTCATCCACCGATTCCTGAATGTCGTTGATCTTCTTACCATTTTTGTTTTTTTCATTCGTTTTCCAGAATGATGATATGCTTGCTTCCTTTTCTTCCCCATTCTTGGCTCTCTCGTCACTTCTTGAAAGAGGTATGTCGTTTGATCTTTTTATACACTGCATTAATCTGTAGAATTTGTAGTCTGGCCTATTAATTTGTGGAATTACTATCAATTCATTCCCTAAAGAATCATTTGTAGTCTGGCCTTTCTTGTATTCATGTGTGTGGATTAACACTAGGAGCATATGAATTGCACTTATACATTGCATTTTGGAGGAATAAAAAGTCCCCAATGACCATTGTTAACAGCTGTGTCACCTCCCTGGGTCTGTCATTTCCGAAGACCAATCTCATCCCCAATCTGGTTTTCAACCAGGATAACCGGCTTGGAGATTGGAGACAGGGATAAATCTTCTCAGCCTTCCCCTCTGATTCCTTCCTCTTACTCCTCTGCCTCTGCATTACTCTAGCTCCCCTCTGTGCATCCTCCATTGCCATAGTTTTACTCTGTTCGTGTTGTCTTCTCCGGTCCTCATGTCTTTATTGTGCTGAAATATCATGGAATTAGGGAGTGAACTCACTGCCTTGCTCCATGAATCATGAAGTTGGCGAAGACGTTGCATAATGTTGGATCACTTATACATTTGGAAGAAAGTGTACCCCAAACAAGCACAATTGTAACGCCCCGAAAATTCAAACCTGATTTTCGCAAGCATTACCGCTGTACTAACTATCCTAAACTAGTGGCCAACTAATTTAAAACAGCTAGTACAAGACTGAGTAAACTTAAAGTGATCATCTGATTAATCCAGTTTAATGCGGAAGCTAAAACAAATAAAACACATAAGCACATAGGAGGTCTCACCATCATAATCAAATAAATATTCCAGCAGCTCATCCAGACTGCAAGCCTCTCAACAACATACCAATATCTCAAACAGGGCTACCAGCCCAAAGTGTAAATCACATGAGGCCACCGGCCGACAGAAAGCAGATTCTAGGCACACAGGCCTCAACTAGCATAAAATCCAAGTCATAATAAGCAATAGAGTATCACATAATCATGTAAGATAAACATAAAAAGTCCTATATATGTGATGTCTCAATACCCCAAACCCAGTCATGCTCCAGTGCCTCCGGCAGGATCTATAAAACAGACAAAAGCAAAGGGGGTCAGTACAACGTACTGAGCAAGGCTACGTGCCGGGGAGTAAGGGAAAACAGGACCACATCTCAAGATAGTAAAAATAGGTAATAAATAAACATATTAATAACGGCAGAATATAAATAAAGCAGTTAAACACCACACCGTCCCATACCGGTGCTTCAACCACGATCATACAATTGATATAAATAAATCATCACACCGTCCCATACCGGTGCTTCAACCACAGACATACAATTTATGCACGTGATGCATGACCTAACATACACCTATCTACCCTATATGCAAATGCAATGAATATGCCTAGCCGGCAACCTAAACCCGGGCGGTATGAACCCACGGGTGAGGATATCATCAACTCCAACCCGTTACAGGGTAACATACACCATCCCCGCAGGGACCACATGCATCACAGCCCAATCACAGGCATAACAGCCAAATCACAGGCATCGCAGCCAAATCACAGGCATCACAGCCTAATAATCACCCCGCAGGGCCATCGGGACTCAACAACACCGGTAAAGGCTGCCCGATCAGACATTTCCAATATGTCCATCCATTCATAATGCAATACCATGCATTATAATAACCAGCCCAAAAGGGCCAACAGGAATAACAACCAATAATCCACCCCGCAGGGTCACCGGGACTCAACAACACCGGTAAAGGCTACCCGATCAGTCATAAACATCATAACAACCCATCGGGTTAATAACCGTCAATTACAATGCAATAACATGCATATGACAATACAATGATATTCAAGCACCTACACACTAGATTCGCATGCTTCTCAACATATAAGGAATTCAATACATAGCCTACTAGGCTAAGGCATTAATGATATAATCCAATAATCCACATATACTTAATGATATCATAATTCAACAGTTTCCCTAAGCAATTCAACAACCCCACGGGCCAAATGATTAACCCACGTTTTACCAATAACATTTGGGGAAGTCATAACAATAATTTGTGCAAAGAAAACATCATTATAGAATCAAAATCGCACAAAAAGGGGCCAAACAGGGCCCTCCTGCTCTCACGGCGCACCCGCGCGCGTAAAACGTGTGACATACGCAGCCCAGTACTGTAGTGATTACTGTAGCAATTACTGTAGCAAGTTACTGTTGTAATTACTGTAGCGAGTTACTGCGGTAATTACTGTGGCGAATTACTGTAACGAGTTACTGCGGTAACTACTGTAGTGAGTTACTGCGGTAATTACTGTGGCGAATTACTGTAGTAATTACTGTAGCGAGTTACTATTGTAATTACTGTAGCGAGTTACTGCGGTAATTACTGTAGCGAATTACTGTAGCGAGTTACTGCGGTAACTACTGTGCAAGTTACTGTGGTAGTTACTGTTCAAATTACCGTGGTAATTACTGTTCAAATTACCGTGGTAATTACTGTGGCGAATTACTGCAGTAACTACGCGAGTTACCGCGGTAACTACTGTACATGTACTGTAGCAGTACTGTAGCAGTTACTGTAGCAGTTACTATTCATCGTCTTCTCCGATTTTCCAATCGGTTTTTCCGGCGATTTCACCGGAATCCGACCCCCAAATACCCCCCCAAACACGTAATTTAAGCAATATAATCCCTTGCCTGAAGTCTTTCAACAATAATCGACCTCCGATTCGTCGATTTAAAGCTCCAATTCGTCCAAATCTACCAAAAATTCACCAAGAACCTTAACATAAAAAATCATCTCCAACTCACCACCAAAACCAACAAATATATGCTCAAATCGAAGAGGAGGACGAGGGGAATCACTTACCAACAATCAATTAATCGATCTTCAAAAACACGTGATGATTCGGGTGAGTTGAAAACCTCCCATTTCTTCCCCTTCCTCTCGGCCTTTCTCTTCTCTCTTCCCGTTTCTTTTCCCTTTTTTTTTCCACAAATACAAACAAAAGACTCCTTATTACTTCCACTTGTTAATAATTATAGTAGAGCCCCCATACATTCTGAATCACATCAAATCGACCCCATCCGGACTGAAATGCAAAATAACCAATTACCAAGTTATTTAAACAGTCCAATTAATTAAATCGGGTCATTACAACAATATTCAAATCCCCAATCACCATTGTTAACAGCTCCCACAATCCTGCATTTTCGAAGACCAATCTTCATAGCCTCATACTTACAAATGGTTGCTCTAAACGAACCTCAATCCATATTCTACTTTTCCTTTCAGATATCTTATAACCCTCTTGGCTTCTTGGCTGCTACCATATGCACTTCACATGCCCAATTAAGAAATCTGCTCACAGCAAATTGAATATCAGGTCTTGTTGCTCACGAGGCATCAAACAACCAAGACTTTTACAAACTGATCCATTAGTAGACTTTCCCCGTCATACTTTTTTTGAAATTTTTATTCATGCTCATTGGAGTGGTTACACTTACATTTTTCCATTCGAAACCTTTTTAATATCTCCTTCAATTATTTTTGTTGACATACAAAGATTCCCTGCACTTATTGCTCCACCTCCAAGCCCAAGAAACATGACATTCATCCGAAACCATCCATTTCAAATGCTTACATCAAATCAGTTTTAAACCTCACAATATGATTTGTATCCCTCCCAGTAATTAGCAAATCAACAACATAATATGTTTGCCGCCACTGCACAGAAATTTCTTAGACAAACTATTCTCATGCAGCAAACATCTAGCCATCTCCATTATACTCCTGTTTTTCCTCTCACTAACTTCATTCTGGTGAGAAGAATAGGTGACGGTGAATTAGTGCTGTGTTCCTCTTTTTGACATAAATTCATAAACTTTTGACAAGTATATTCTCCTCCATTGTCTGATCTTATTAACTTCATAATATGTCGGTGACATTGATTCTCAAATAACCATTTAACTTTCATGAAAGCATCAAACTCACCTGAATTTTCTTTTAGAAAGTAAATTCCACACACTTGGTGAAATCATCCACAAAAATCAGAAACAACCTGCTGGCTTTGAGAAACTCTTCAGACATCGGTCAACGTTCAAGCTTTTGAGAAGCTCGTTGGTTTGACCCTTTGAATATCAGCCTAGTTTTTGTTGGAATTTTGAATTGGGGAGAAGAGAGTTTAGATGTTATTATTCTAAATCTCGTTCTACTTTTTTTGCTAACATTACAAGGCTATTTATAGCCGGAAAGATTACACGCGTGATAATATAAAAACAACATTGTTGACAAACTACGGATCCGCAATCTAATTGCAATCAAACTTAGCGGCTACTTTGACGACGACTGTGGCAGCTCTTTTTGACGACGGCGGGAGCATGCGTTGTCGGGTGAGTTTATTATTCAACATTTCACCCCCTTAAACTCATCCTCTTGAAATCTTGGATTCCCAGTTTTTTTCGCAAATACTGGAAGGTTTCAACTTTCAATGCTTTTGTAAAAATGTCTGCAACTTGCTCACTTGAGCTGACATACTTCAGCTCCACTTATTTTGATTTTACATGTTCCCGTATGAAGTGAAAACGGGTGTCGATGTGTTTTGAGCGTTCATGATGCACTGGATTTTTTGCAAGGGCAATGGCAGACTTGTTGTCGACATGAATCTCGATTGCACTATCTTGTTGTATCTTCAAATCTCCAAGCAATTTCTTCAACCAAATTGCATGACAGACGCATGCAGCAGCAGCAATATATTCTGCTTCACAAGTCGATAACGCGACAATGGGTTGCTTCTTTGATGACCAAGTGAATGCATTTCTACCGAGGTAGAACACGAACCCTGATGTGCTTTTTCGATCTTCTTTATTTCCAGCCCAATCACTATCACTGAATCCAACCAATTCAGTGCTTTGATTTGTAGAATATAGCATGCCATAATTGATTGCCCCTTGGATGTACTTCAAAATTCTTTTCGCAGCTTTCAAGTGTGAGGTTTTTGGTGTTTCCATGTACCTGCTAACAAGACCAACTCCAAACAAGATATCAGGTCGTGTGCAGGTTAAGTACCTCAAGCATCCCACAAGGCTTTTGTAGTAGGTTGAATTTACTGGATTTCCTTCTCATTCTTTAGTCAATTTGGTGCCAACTTCCAGCGGTGTGTCGACACTGCAACAATCTTCCATTGAGAATTTATTCAGGATCTCTTTTGCATATTTTTCTTGTGAGATAAAAATTCCTTCTTCATCTTGCTTGACTTCAATGCCTAGGAAGTATCGCATCAATCCCAGATCGGACATTTCAAACTCCTTTTCCATTGATTTCTTGAACTCCTGGATCAAGGCCTTATCATTACCTGTAAAGATAATGTCATCAACATATAGACACACCAATAAAAATTCTCCAGACAGGTTTCTTTTTGCATATAGGGAGTGCTCATATGGGCACTTTACAAATCCATTTTCGATAAAGTATTTATCAATTCTTGAATTCCAAGCTCTTGGTGACTGCTTCAATCCATAGAGCGCTTTCTTCAACCTGTAGACCTTGTCTTCTTGGCCTTCAATTATGAATCCAGGTGGTTGCTCAACATAGACAACTTCTTCAAGATTTCCATTCAGAAATGCGGATTTAACATCCATTTGATGTATCTGCCATTTCTTTTGAGCTGCTAGTGAAATGAGCAGTCTCACTGTTTCAAGCCGGGCAACTGGGGCAAAGACTTCTTCATAATCAATTCCATATCTTTAATTGTACCCTTTTGCAACAAGACGGGCTTTGTGCCTTTCAATTTCTCCTTTTGCATTTCTTTTCGTCTTGAACACCCATTTGACTCCGATTGCTCGATGTTTGTCAGGAAGTGATGTGAGCTCCCATGTATTATTCTTTTCAATGGCTTGAATTTCTTCCTCCATAGCTTTTTGCCACTTAACTTCTTTAGAGGCTTCTTGAAATGTCAATGGGTCAAGACCTGCAAATAGACAGAAATTATTGAATTCATCATCAGTTGGCTCACTGGAGTCATATATGTCCTGGACCCTTCTTGTTCTTCTCACAATAGGACTATCATCAGAGGATTGGCTTTCAACTTCAACATGATCAGGTACCATGTCCTCCATTTGTTGTTGTTGTTCCTTTTGCTTTTCATGTTCATCATCAAAAGGAACATGCTTGGTCTGCTCATCTTCATTCCATCTCCAAGTTTGATCCTCATTAAAGATAACATCTCTTGACATCACCACTTTGCGGGTTACAGGATTGTACAGTTTGTACCCGCTGAAATTTTCACCATAGCCAAGAAAAATGCATTTTTGGCTTTTATCTTCGAGCTTTGTACGCTTTTCTTCTGGCACTTTTGCAAAACAAATGCTTCCAAAAATTCTCAGATGATCAACTTTTGGCTTTTTCCCACTCCAGGCTTCTTCGGGAGTTATGTCTCCAATACTCCTTGTTAGGAACCTGTTCAACAGATAGACAGAACAATTTACAGCATCACCCCAAAATTCTTTGGGAATATTTTTCTCTTTCAGCATACATCGAACCATATTCAAAATTGTTCGGTTCTTTCTTTCTGAAAGACCATTTTGTTGTGGTGTATATGGCATCGTGAGTTGGTGTGATATCCCATGCTCTCTGCAAAAATGATCAAATTCTCGAGATGTGTATTCTCCGCCACGATCTGTTCGTAGGCACTTTAATTGGCACCCACTTTGTTTCTCAACAAGGTTTTTAAATTCCTTGAATTTAGAGAAAACTTCACTTTTTTCTTTCATCATATAAACCCATGTTTTTCCACTGTAGTCATCTGTGAAGGTGAGAAAATACATGTTTCCACCAATAGAAACTGGAGTAATTGGTCCACAAACATCAGAATGTACTAGCTCAAGTCGCGATCTAGCTCTTCTCGCGCCATACTTCTTGAAGGTGTGTCGATGTTGTTTTCCCATGACACAAACCTCACAAACATCGTTGGAGGATTCAATCTGCGGCAGTCCTATCACAATATTCTTTCTTTGCAACAATTTCAATGCATCAAAATTAAGATGCCCATACCGGAGATGCCATAACGTGTCGCTATCAACAGTGGTTGCCTTCAAGCATTTTGAGTCATCTATAGTGAGCTTCAAGGGAAACATTCTGTTCGTCGTCATCTTGACATGTGTGATCAATCTGTTATTCTTATCTCGCAAACTAAGAGCCAAATTTTTCATTTGGATTTCATATCCCTTTTCCAACAATTGGCCAACACTTAGCAGATTACTTTTAATTTCAGGTACATAATAAACATCAGAAATGCATAGATGTTTTCCATTATGTAACTCAAAGGTAATATCTCCTTTACCTTCAATTGGCCTTTTCGACAGGTCACCGAATGTGATATTGCCCATTCGTCTTTCATCAAGCTTGGAAAAGAATTCCTTTCTTCCGCACATATGGTTTGATGCACCTGTATCCATGTACCATGTGACCGTTTGAGGTGGCTCTAGTTCTTTGCAAGACATTAATACAACTGGACCATCCTTCTCTTCTTTATCAATGAGATTCGCCTTCTCATCTTTGTTATTGTCTGCATTGTACCAACATTCATTAGCGAAATGACCAAATTTCTTACATACTCGGCATTGAACTTCTGATTTGTCAAATCTTCCAAATTTTCTGCCATGTCTGCGACCACGGGCTCGGAATTGTCCTCGACCTCGATAGGTATTTTGGCCACGTTCATTTCCTCCATTGTTTTTGCCATTATGTTCGATTCTGATCGTAGCGACTATTGACTCGGCCATCTCTTCCTCTTTGTGCCTGAAAACGTCCATGTTGTGGACTTCCTCTAACTGCATTATTTTTTTTGAACGACAGTTTCGTCTGCAGTGCTTGCTCCAAGGATTGTTCGTCTCCCCTTTTGAAGAGTCGATGCTCATGGGCTTGTAAAGAGCCCATTAATTCTTCAATTGTCATTGCCTCGAGATTTTTTGATTCTTCGATGGCAACAACGATAAAGTTGAATTTTGGGTCTAGGGACCTCAAGATCTTCTCCACAACACGAACATCTTTGATCTCCTCGCCATTTTGTCCCATTTGATGAACAACGGAAATTACTCTAGAGAAGTAATCTGAGACGGCTTCTGATCTGCTTTGTTGTAGAGTTTCAAATTGGGCTCTCAAAGATTGGAGCCGGATCTTCTTCACTTTATCTACTCCATCGTGGGCTTTCTTTAATATTTCCCAAGCATCCTTCGATGTTTTTGCAGTAGAAATCAACTCAAATGTGGCTTTATCTACGCCTTGATATATTGTGAACAAGGCTTTTTTCTCCTTTTTCTTTATCTTCTTCAATTGATCGTCATCTTCTATTCTTGATGTCAACTCTGCAAAATCTGCTTCCACCATATCCCAGACATCAAGGGATCCGAGCAAGGCTTCCATTTGGATACTCCACATTCTGTAATTTTCTTTTGTTAATTTGGGCACCTGTGATTGAAGAGAACTGGTTGATGCCATTGTGAACAATATCTCCAATAATTCCAAAATAATTGATATGAATTATTTCGGACTTGGTCGAAGACTCTACAATTTTTTCAGCTCCAAAACTTCTTCTTGTACTGTAACAATCAATTTTGCACCAATATTTGAATGATGGCAGGACCTCCTTTAGCACAGTGCACAGCTTCCAATTTTTTAATTCTTCGTCTGACTCAAAATTGAGCAACTAAAAAATGTGCAATTAATTTCCACCAACCGAGTGCCCCACATCAATAAAGTCTGGACTCTCTTCAATTTTTGAAACGGTGGATCACTTGAATACATCAATTAATTGCACTTATACTCACACTCAGCAGGAGAGACCAGCAGTATATATTGAGTAGATCAAAGCTGTAACAGATCGGCACAGCGGCGGCAGCGCAAGGCTGGAGGGTGGTGGTTCTCACGGCGGAGCAGGAGCAGCTTGAGGCTGCTGGGCGGCGCTTGGAGCAGGTTGCTGGGCTACAGCAGATCGGTGACAGTTGTGGCGTTGAAGAGGAGCAGCGACGGCGCTGACTCGTCGGACGTGTGGGCTGCAACTGGTGGTGGCAGCTGGCGGCGTTGGGAGGTGCGGAGAAGCTGCTGGGCAGCAGCTCAACGGTGAGCAGATTCAAGTCTTTTAAGTTTGAGTGTTTATACTCAAGTTATTTTTTGCTCTGAGTTTGATCGCTCAGGCTCTGATACCAATTCTGTTGGAATTTTGAATTGGGGAGAAGAGAGTTTAGATGTTATTATTCTAAATCTCGTTCTATTTTGTTTTGCTAACATTACAAGGCTATTTATAGCCGGAAAGATTACACGCGTGATAATATAAAAACAACATTGTTGACAAACTACGGATCCGCAATCTAATTGCAATCAAACTTAGCGGCTACTTTGACGACGGCTGTGGCAGCTCTTTTTGACGACGGCGGGAGCATGCGTTGTCGGGTGAGTTTATTATTCAACAGTTTTTTCGCCAAGACTCTACACTGTGAATCTCCTCCAGGGTGCAGCTAATCCATATACACCATTTTCTTTTATATGTATTTCTTCTTATTTTTGTTTAGCTTAATGCCTCTCTTTTCTCATGCGTATGCCTTCTACAAGTTGGAGCTGGTATTGTATTATTTAGGAGAAACTACCGTCTCCATCCGGTATGACAAAAGCAAACCCGACTCTCCCTGAATTTCCGACCATATGTATGAATAATCGCACCCGATCTCTTTTGGGATTTCAATTGATAAGCAACGACAGTCTGGTGCAGCAACCTCCTCAAAGTACGCATGCGCCAAATTAAGAATCACCCATACACTCACATTAGAAGCCCGACCCGTCTCTCCATCCCATGGTGACAATGTGTTGAAATTTAAAAAAAAAAAAAAAAATTCTTACAATGAAAGGAGAAAATATAATTATATATAATAATTAATTTCTCTTGAAAAATACTTCAGTAGACTATGATGATGACGACGACGACGGATCGCCTTTATTTAACTTTTTTTAACCACAAAAATAAATGAACTCAGCACAAGACACCATTGATGTAATACGCATATGAAATCCCAACATTAGTTCCTTGTAGTAAAAAATAATATATATTGAAAATAAATTATTGTTCGGAAACCACATCAATTTGAGATTATTGATGTCGGGGGCGAAACCGCGGGATAACCGGCCGTCGCGACAACAAGTTGTCACATATTTCGGGCAATTTCCTTCCTTCTTTCTCGATTATTCTTTCGTGGATTCGGTTGGGATTATTTCCTAAATTAAATTATGAGAATTTTCCACGTACATATATTTGCTACATCACATTTTTCTATTACAAAACATGCACATTTTTCTATTACAAAACATGCAATGAGATCACATTCTCAATATGCAGTAATCCAATCCGCACTGTGAGAAGAGAATACATAATAGAATATTGAACCGTATTCTACTATTGAACGTCGATTTGCCTTGTTAAACCAAGTGATCAACAATCAACATAAAATATCCCGTGGTAAATTTTGATAAAGCATTTGCAGAAAAAAAATTCAATTAATAAATGCTTACATCTGAATTATTTTTAAAAAAATATATACATAGAAAGAATAAATTTACACATTATTAATACAAAAAAATTAATAATTTACTATCTATCTTCATATAGTATATTATTAATTTTATTTAATTTGATAGTTTAAATTATTATTAATAATCTATTTATATTATAATTTATATAATATAATAAGTTATGTTAATAATATAATAAGTTATGTACCCCCATAATTTTTGATAGTTCTACATTTAATCTATTCATTGTTTAACTTTAATTCAAATTTTTATCATAGCTATGTAAGAAAATACATAGTCAAGTAAGATCTTGTTAGATTCGTCTAATCATGTAGTTTTAGACAATTAACTTTTTATAACTTTTCGTTGTACACAATTTAAGTTATTAACCGTAAAAAATGGTATCGACATACGTGCTGGGTGGGTCCGTAACAAAAATAGTGAGACGGAAGAAGTATATTTAATATTACGGGAACAAAATGAATAAAAGCATCATTGGCTGATGTTCCACATGAATTATCACAACTGAGCTTGGCTTTTGTTATAGCAAAACAAGGCAAACATGGATATAACATTATTGATATGAAATGAAGAGTGCAATTTTAAAGTGTGAAATTTATTGTGCAAGAAACTAATATAAGAAGAAGGCGTAAATCGGTTGAGAAATCATCCATCAAGTGAAGTATGTAGAAGCACCGTGTTAGGTTTTCCATTCCCCTTTGAAAATTATTTTTGTTTTTTGGTTAGTTTTAGAAGTATATTGATATTCACATCCAAGCATCCTCAATTTAAATTGATAAAAGTTGACGTTCCAAATGATATGAAAATTGGGGTTCTTTTCCTAATGAGGTGGGTTTGTTTGGTTAACCTTGTTTTTGATGTTACCTCATATATATGTATGAAGAATCGCACTCCAGACTGCCTCAAGTCTGCATGCGCCAAAGAGTCACCCATAAAGAATTTAAATATAAATTATATAGTATAAAATTTCTTGAAAAACACTTCAATGGACTGTGATGATGATGACGAGTCGCCTTCATTTGAGTTCTTTTAACCATTAAAAAAATGATCATGGCGCAAGACACAATTGATGCAATACCAAAATCCATATAAAATTCCAAAATTAATATTAGTAGTAAAAAAAAATTGTCAAAAATAAATTATTTTTCGGAAACAAACACATCAATTTGGGATTAATTGAACTAAAAAAAATGCGGGTTCGGTATGGGCGAACCTCGGGATCAGCAGCAACCGCAATAACAAGCTATTCTCTCATTTCGGCGATTTACTTCATTTTTTTTCGATTATTCTTTCATGGATTCAATGAGGATTATTATCTAAATTAAATTATGGTAATTTTATGCCCACATGTATTTGCAAATAACCATATTTTGACATCATGAAATATACAATAAAATTACATCCCCAATATGTACTATTTCCACCCGCACCCAAAAAGAGAATATATAATTGAAAATTAAACTATTTTTTGTTTTTTTTTATATATTAAATATCGATTTGTCTCGTTAAATCAAGTCATCAAAATGCAACAAAAAAAAAAAAAGATATCTAGTGGTAAAGTCTCATAAACTATTTACAAAAAAAATAGAATCAACAAACACCTGCGGCTGCACTAAAAAAATATCAACGAAATACAAATAGAAAGAAAGAATAAACTAACTCATTATTAATACAGAATGTATTAATAATTTATTAATCTTATTTAATTTGATAGTTTAAATTACTATTAATAGTTTATTATCTATTAATACAATAATTTATGACATTATAAAATAAGTTAATAATTTAAAAATAAGTTATTATTTTAATAATTAAATAAATTATTGTTTAATAAATTATTTAATAATAATTATTTTTTAATAAATTAAATAATTTATTTTTTTAATAAGTTAAAAATAAATTAAAAAAGGAGCCTTAAGAAAGCTCCTTCTATAAATAAATAAATATAAGGTAATAAATTATTATTTGGTTCTTTTAAAAAAGCTTTAAAATATCTCCTACTGAAAGAGGAAAGATGTCGTCCTCTGTTCCTCCCCTTCCCCCTGACCCCCGCAGACGGTCTCCCCCCATATTGGAGGCATTGATTCTCTCCAGTCAACGTTCCGCGATGTTGTGATGGTGGGAGCCCCTCTTACACCGGATTCCCCTACTATAGAGGAAGTACGAGATTATTTAATGGAAAACCTCGTGACCATTGATCGTTCAGGCCCCTGCCGTCATTGCCCGAGAAATCAGTTTGATCCGGAGTTGTTGAAGGAGCTTTACGAGCCCTGGCGCGATACCCTTGTTGTGAAAGTACTTGGGACGTCTGTGGGATTTGTGGGATTTGTTGCCCTAAAAGAGAGACTAGGCCGTGCATGGAAGCTTGGAGGACAATTTGATTTGTTGGATGTTGGGTATGGGTGTTATTTAGTGAAGTTTACTGTGGCGGAAGACCGAGAAAAAGTACTTACTGGGCCCTGGATAATCTTCCACCATTGTTTAGCGGTGATGAGGTGGTCGGAAGATTTTAATCCGGCAAAATCTAAGGTGAATACCATCCAAACTTGGGTCCGGTTTCCTGGGATCAAACTACAGAGAAAGTTCACTGCGTGCTATCGGCGCGGCATTAGGCACTGTTATTAAGGTTGATAAAAACACCCTGGCGATTTCTAGAGGACGGTATGCGAGAGTTTGTATTGAAATTAACCTAGATGAACCACTGTTGGGAATGATAGAGGTAGAGGGTGATGTGATTCAGGTAGCTTATGAGGGTTTAAGCATGATGTGTATGCGATGTGCTCGATTTGGACATCTACAAAACAAATGTCCGGTGGATTCAGGCCATTCTCCGATGGCAGGCACGGCTTCGGCGGCTATGGTGAAGGAAAATTCTGGTACGACCACAGGCGGTGACCCATCGACCAAGGAATCGGTTGAGATATTGGAGGAAGGTACGTTGGATATGGTAAGTGTATCCCAACATATAGGGGATACGAATATTCAAGATATGGGAGTAGGAGAGTGGATGGTAGTTAGATGTGGGAGACCGCGTAGACCCAATACAGACAAAGCTAAGATTCAAGGCCCTAAGGGATTGGCAAAGGCTGGAACCCCGGTGGGCAGGAGAAGATGGGTAGCCAAATCTGTAATGGGCCGAAAAAGGGTGGGGGCCAGGTATCCAATAACAACAATATATTGGACCATATTCAGAGGATTGAGACTCCGCAAAAGGGGCTGGAGGGGGCGATAGTGGGGCCTAAGCGTGACATCTCCAAGAATCAGGGACTTAATGAGAAGGTGAAGATGGACAACCAAATCCCTAATCGGCCGTTAAGGGTGAGGACCAGGTATCCAATAACAACAATGTATTGGAGCATAACTAGAGGATCGAGACTCCTCACATGGGACTGGAGGGGGCGGTATCGGGTGCCATCCCTCCCAGGGGCGGGAATTTGATTAAGCATGGGCAACAGAATCGTAATTTTCTACATGGAGTGAAACGAACAAGCACCAAGAAAAAATCATCGTCTTCGAGTGCGATTATATCCAAAGCCTCAAAGGATTTAGCATGTTCCCTGCCAAGTATGCCCACCTCTTGGCTGATACTTCAAAAACGGATATTGTGATATCGCCGGGCTTGGAAGCTCGATTGAGGAACGATGAGTTGGTGGCTGGGATGAGATTATGGTCCCTAATAAAGAGTCATCAGTTTGAGGATTTCTATCCCTATTATTGATTGTTGATGGTTATTATGCATTTTTCGGTTATAGTATGGAATGTATGTGGAATTATGAGTCGGACTGCTCAACGTTGGGTTAGTGAGTTAATTAGAGAACATCGGTCGGATGTTTTATGCATTCTTGAACCGAGAGGTCAGTTTCACCGGGTTCGTGGTTATTTTGAGAGATTAGGCTATATATTGGTGGAGGTTCAGGAGTCGATTGGCCAGGGAGGTGGTTTATGGATATTACGCGGCCGGCATATTGATTGGCAGATCGTGGTGGTGGATAATAGAGAGCGTGTTATTACAGTGGAACTCTCGAAAGGGGAGGTGAGGTGGTTGTTTTCTTCAGTGTATGATGCACCTAATTATCATAGGCGTAAGGGTAATGGGAAGAATTAAAACAACTGTCTGGGGTTTTAGAGGGTCCTTGGTGCTTGGTGGGTGACTGGAATGAAATAGTTAAGGAAGAAGAGGTGCAGGGAGGAGTTTATCTCTCGGACCGTGCGAAGGAATTAAGAAATTTATTTGATCTTTGCAACCTTATTGAGATTCCGACCTGCGGTAATAATTTCACCTGGTTGCGTATGGCTGGTGAAGGTAGGCGGATCAGTAAGCGATTGGATAAGGGTGTTAGTAATTTAGCTTGGATGGAATTGTTTGCGGATAGTCGGATTGTGCACTTGCCGCGTATGGGGTTAGATCCCTGCCCACTTAAGATGGTGTGTGGGAGGACCGAAAAGCAGGCCACGCCGCATCTGTTTTTATGGGAGGAAGCTTGGAGTGTCCATGAGCAGTATGCATCAGTGGTACAGGAGGGAGTGATCTGTGGTGGTGATAATTTGGGAAGAATTCTGGAGGAAGTTAAGACGAAATCTTTGGAGTTTAATAATAACAGTTTTGGGAATATAAGGGAGCGTAAGAGAAAACTTAAAAACCGTCTTATTGGAGTGCATAGACGGATGGTGAACGTTGACTCAGCTTGGCTTTAGAGGATAGAAGCTGAAATTAAATCTGAACTGGAAGCCGTATTAGCTCATGAAGAATTACTATGGTTTCAAAAGTCACGAGACAAATGGGTTCGAGTTGGGGACCGGAATACTAAATACTTCCATGCTAAAGCGAAAATCCATAAGAAGAGAAATCGTATCTATGGACTTCAGACTGTGGACGGGTGGGAGAAGGATCAAGTGGCGTTGCAATCCCATGTCATTGAACATTTTCAAAATATGTTTGGCATGCAGCAGGAAGTAGCGACAGGGGAGGAGCTACCTCGGTTGTCTCCTATCATGGAGTGTCACAAACAAATGCTACAGTGGTAGGTAGAAAATGAAGAGGTATGGAATGCAGTATCTTCGATGAGGGCGCTTGCGGCTCCGGGGCCAGATGGCTTTCCGGCAGCATTCTTCAAAAACTATTGGGAACATTTGGCCGAGCCGGTGATACAGATGGTTCAACAGGTTGTGGCAATGGGGAAGCTTCCTGATGGTATGGCTCATGCTTTCATGTGTCTAATACCTAAGGTGTCGGTACCTAATACCATTCATCAGTTCAGACCTCTCATGCTCTGCAATGACTTTTAAGATCATTACTAAGATCTTAGTTATGAGGTTAAGGCCTATTCTGTGTGAGATTATCAGTCCTTTCCAGTCTGCATTTTTGCCAAGAGGGTGTATGGCTTATAATGGAATATTATTACAGGAGATGATTGCCTCTATGGAGAAACCGAGGTCTGAATGTCACGCTGTGGTGTTGAAAATTGATCTAGCCAAAGCTTATGATACAGTGAGATGGGACTTCTTACAATTGTGTTTAGAGGAGATGGAGCTGCCGAGGGATTGTTGTGAATTAATTATGGAGTGTGTTCGATCTGCTAGCTTCTCAATATTGTGAAATGGGTCCCCCATTGGTAACATTAAGGCGAATAGGGGATTACGTTAAGGGGATCCTATTTCAGCTTCTCAATATTGTGGAATGGGTCCCCCATTGGTAACATTAAGGCGAATAGGGGATTACGGCAAGGGGATCCTATTTCACCATATTTATTTGTGATAGTCATGGAGAAATTAACGAGAACTATATTGGACGAAGTGGAGAAAGGTAATTGGCGTCCTATGGTGCTACGGACAGGGGGTGAAGGGGGTGTCCCATTTAATGTTTGCCGATGATCTTATATTTGCTTCTGAGCTTCAGGAGAATAGTATTAGGGCGATGGCTAGTGTGTTGGGGCGATTTTGGATTTAGAGCAGGACTTATGATGAACTCTGCCAAGTCCACTGCCTTCTGTTCTACTAATGCTAATTTGATGGAAAGAGGTTGGATAGAGAGACATCTTGGTATCAAGCCTGGGAATGAGTTAGGTAAATATCTGGGATTTCCCATCATACATGGACGGATGAA
Source organism: Hygrophila difformis (assembly GCA_030278955.1). Taxonomy (NCBI): domain Eukaryota; kingdom Viridiplantae; phylum Streptophyta; class Magnoliopsida; order Lamiales; family Acanthaceae; genus Hygrophila; species Hygrophila difformis. The sequence goes on along the minus strand of JAOANR010000266.1, from coordinate 1,395,151 downwards.
ATTGGCTCACTTTGATCCTTTGCTTAGGCGGATGGAGGGTAAAATGAGCACATGGTCGGGTCCTACTTAATAAAGTAGGACGTGTTACCTTGGCACGGTCTGTGTTAAATGCTATCCCTATTTATCCGGCCAGCGCTTGTCATGAATCAGGCGATGTTGGGGAAACAACTGTGGGACTTTATGTTCAGTCCCTCAAAATTGGGTTCGACTATTGAGAGACAAATATAGCGAGAGAGATCTTCTCCCAAGTTCACACTACAAGGGGTCAATGGTATGGAAGATGCTTAACAAAGTGGCTGGAATTTTCCGCAAGGGATATGGAGTGAGGGTTGGGAATGGAGATAGTTCGGTATGGTATGTGCCGTGGTGGGAAAGAGGTTGTCTAGCAGATCGGGTCCCTTTTGTGCATATAAATGATATTGAGTTGCGAATTGGAGATATAGTTCACAATGGGCAATGGAATTTAGACAATATATATTCTTGGCTAGATAGAAAATTAAAGGACGAGATTTTAAAGTCGCCAGTGCCTTATTTGTCTAACAACACGGCGGACACATTTCACTAGAGTGGCGAGCATAATGGTGTTTATTCGGTCAAGTCGGGCTTTAATTGGTTGATGAATAATGATAATGATGAGGGAGGATGGAAGTGGATGTGGAAGCCATGGATCTCGGAAAAAATTGGGTTTTTCTTGTGGATGTTGAGTCATGAAGCGCTGCCGGTGAACAAGCTTCGGCATGCTCGGGGGGTGGCATCGTCACCATTGTGCTCGATTTATGGTGAGTGTGTAGAGGACTGGAAACATGCGCTGTTTACATGATGTTGGAATTCTCATCTGTGGCATAAAGGTGGGTTTCTTCATGTGCATATTGTGGATGATGTGGGAGACGGGGAGGTGCGAAGTTGGCTGGAGCTGGCGTCGAAAACTTGGGGCCTTCAATTCATTGCTTTACTATGGTGTGTGGCTGGAAAGAAATAATAGAGTGTTTCGTGGTGAGGAGATGAGAATTGACAGGTTACTTGGCCGAGCTAAGAACCTTGCGCTGAATATGATTGGTCAGAAGGGAGTGAGGGAGTAAAGTAGCTGCTCCGTTTGGGTGCAGTGGAAGAGGAAGGTGGACACGGGATGGATTCTTCATTCAGATGGTGGGGTTATTATGAAGAATGGGAAATTAGGGTATGTTGTGGTTATTAGAAGTGGGAGTGGGGATTGGAAAGAAGCGTGTAGTGGCAAACTGATGGGGAAGGGCATTTTGGAGGTGGAGTTAATAGCCCTGTTGAGTGGTCTGCAGCTAGTTGGGGGTCTCAATTTAAAGTTGGAGGTGTGCTACGTTGACTCATCTGAGGCGGTTAACTTGGTGAATGGAGATACTAATGTCATGCACAAGTTATGGCCTCTGGTGAAGGATGTGCGCGAGGAGCTTAGGAGGATGAATGGATGTGTGGTTCGGCATATTTTGCGAGAAGGTAATAAAGTTGCTGATGCTTCAACTCGGACAGCGATTAGCAGTGATGATTTCTATACCACTTGGGCTTTTCCTCCAGATGAGCTAGCGGAGTTGTTGAATGCATATGCGAATGGGATAGCGTACGCTAGGCATTAAAGAGCTATCGGGTGGTACTGGTTCTGCGTATGATTGTCCTTGAGTCCTTTTTTTTTTAATTATTTGCTCGCCTTCTCAGGCTGTTTCACAAAAAAAAAAGCTTCTTTAAATAAATTATTAATAATTACTAAATTAAAGAAGGAGTATTTTTAATAATCCTCCTAAGTGGCTTCGGCCTTCAACTAGAAGACTGCTTCTTATTGGCCTTCTGCCTTCCTCACCAAAGTGAAGAAGGGAAGAAGAAGGCCGAAGCCAAGTAAAATGAATGGGGAGGGGATATATATAGATGGGGCCTGAGGGAGCGCGGTTGCCATGGAAGTTATGGAGTAAATGGGCCGGGTGATGACAGTCTTTTATAACTGTCATTTGCGTCCAATTTAGTGTCTTAATGATGATCTTTTGTTCTTAATTCCATAAGTTTTTAATGAATAATCATGGAAGATGTAAAAAGATGGAAGAAGAACCAAGATTGTGAAGAAACTGGAAATTACATAAAAATGGCTTGAAATTCTTAGTTTTTATTACAAGTCTCGCACGCTATGTTTTTATTTGATCTGACTCACGCTTTGTCATTCAGCAGGAAGTTAAGTTGAAAGGCTGCGAGAGATGGAAATAGACGTAGCAAGGAAAGAAATGAATGATGCGAGGACTCAAATACGAAATCAGGAAAGATCTAAGGAAAAATGTTCAGAAGCTGAAGTCCACGCGATGATCGTTTGACATCGCGAGGAAAGAAAGTTTGTGCAAGACAGGAAGTCTTAAGTGTTATGGCGAGAAGAAAACTGTTGGAAGAAGATTTTGAAATCTCGCCTTGTTGAGAAAGATAATTCCATTTTTGACTCTCGCTTTGAAGGAACTGGACAAAGCGAGAGGAGAGCTATTCTGATGCGAGCGGTTATTATCCAAGGCGGAAGCAGTTACAACGCCCATCTATAAATAAGACCCTTGGGGGATCAGCTCAAGCAGCCGGAGATTGAAGAGAATAGCTCATTTTACTCTCCAGTTCACTTTTAGAATTCAGTAGGTAGGTTAGCTAGGGTTTATTTTCACTGCAATTTAATTCATGTTCTTCAGATTTGTAATTCGATTTCGCAGTAGATTTTCTTCGGATTATTTTAGTAGATTAGTTTGAGAGTACCCTGGAAGAAGGATTGCTATCGGAATGTTTTTGTTCATCCATTATGATGATCGCCATCTAGTTTCCGACTTCTTCGTTCAAATTCGCATTATTCTGATTGCAATTAGATTTCCAGGTGTATTCGTTTTTAATTTCTTTGCTATTCATGATATATGAAGGAAGATCAGTTATCAAATCGTGTATTTCTTATCTTTCTGGTTACAATTTCGAAAGGTTTTATCAGAATTTAATGTTCTTCGATTCTGTTTTAGAGAAGTATAAACTTCGAACACAATATTCGCTTTTTGGAATCTGCATAACGTCGATAATTTGATTTTCGAGATCATGCTAGTATCATATCTTTAATTCGTAATTTGTCTGCCATAATTACTCAAGAAGTTTGGATATTGTAACCGAATTAGGTATGAAACTGACAGAATCATGAATTCATCGATTTTCTGTTGATATTATACCTTGATTACAAATTTAGAAGCAATCAGCAGAAATTAATGTTCATAACTTAAAAAGTTCCTAAAGACCCATGAAATGTTAACCATCGCGTGATAATCTTTAAGAATTAAACAACTCTAAATTCTCAAATCTGGACGTAGAAGGTTCTGTTTTTCATTGTTTTCTGAATAAATGTTCCAGAAGGTAGTTATGATAAATTTCAGGATTTGATCATTTACTTTATATAAGGATAAAATCCCGCTTCATCTTAAAAGATGATGCGAGGAATTATCCAGACAACTTTGTTTCAAAAGAAGTTATTTCAATGCTCTCGCGATGTCATTTTGACAGAGCGAGAGAGTCAACTTGAAATAGCAACAGAATTGATTTCCATTCTCTGGGATATCAACTACTCATTTCTTATACATATATAACCCCTATTCTATAAGTAGGAATTGAATAATCTCGCCGCATTCTTTCAGATTATATTGCGAGGGATTCAGTTCTCTGTATAAACTAAATCTGAGGAACATTCTTTGAACAATAATTCCCTCCACGCTGTACAGACATAGCATGCAGAAAATTGGAATGCTCATAGTTTGAAACCCAAGATAGTTACTGCGAGCTATCTTGGACACTTATTTTGCAGGATTATTCCTTAAATCTGTTTCTTAGGAAAGTAATTTCCTAATTCTGTCTAGTTTCCAGTTTATATTTTGGAAACATTCTAGCATTTTACTTAAGAGGATTCAGAACCCTCATCGTTCTTTATACATATAATATTACTTATATCTAGAATATTTTGGGATATTTCTCAGACTATGTAAAGTACTCTTACTTCTTAATACAAATTTACATTTCATATAAGAAATTCATTGGATTACCATCATTGATGCATTGAGGAAGAGGATGATATGAGTTTTCTCAGAACATTTTCTACTTAGGATGATTGAGAATAAACATGTTCTGAAGTTGGGCACTTAGTACCTGTCGTTTTAAAGGGAAAGATGTTTCAAAAGCTATCTTTTGTCTTATAAATTGATGAGAATTAGTAAGAGTTAGCTTCTAGGGTTTATAGCTTTATGATGATTTAATCATATGCTATGAGTAGGAGGCTAAGCAACTACTAAATTTCATTAATCCTGAGTTAAGTCATGGGTATTCAGAATTGTTTACAGAGACTGCCCACGCTAAAACATCAATATGAATCTGAATAGTACAGTTAAGTCAAGGATTTTGATTAATAATTTTATCTTGATATACTTACAGGACTATTATTTCTTATAAATACTTGAAGGAGTTACTCTAAGAAGTTAAGGGCCAATGGATGATAGATTTAAATATTTGCTTTCTTGTTTCTTGTAGAGGACATCCATTATAGGGGCATGAGACTCTTATCTCATCTCAGAGTAATAAAGAGAATAACTTCAAGTTCAGATGAATGTATGATGGTTTAGATGTGACCTTGGGTTGCCAAAGGCTTAATCTGAATCTGAAAGAAACAGATTAAGTAATGATTCTGAAAGCTTTTGCCAAGAAATGAATCTGACCGATCATTTCTTAGTAATTGTATCATATGATTTCAGCGCTTAATAATGTCATGACACTAGATCATTAGTACTCGTCTTGGGAAAATGATCAAAGACATGAAGATCTGATAAACTTACATAAAGGATTTTTCCACCCTCAATAAGTCTCCATATTATTACTGATACTGGAAGTATGACACTTAATCATAGTCTTATTTCATTTACTTGTCGTTAGGCCCGATTTATTTTTTAACTCATGAACTCATGAACATATTCATATCATTCAACATCATTTTAATTGCTTTCTTTATTTTCTTTACAGTTTTATGCATTTACTATTCAACATTTAATTCTTAGTCATCATCATTACACCATCCTTAAACCAAGAGTAGAAACAAGTTCTAGAACCAATAATCCTATTAAAACACTTCTATCGTGTAACTCTCCAGAGAACAATCCCGACAATTATAAATAAATACTGCAAGCTTGATACCGTGCATTTTCGGTAGGCAGACCAGGCATTACTCTTGAATAGTCCTATAAGAAATGTAGTGTAAAGATAATCGAGAGATATGTAGCAGGTAGGTCACACACAAAGCTTCATGGCGCCGTTGCCGGGGAGGGTGTAGCGTTATGAATTTTAGAACTATAGAAACTCTTTGGTTTATTTGTAATTATTTACTTTTTACCATATTGAATAAATTCATTAATTCTTTCATTTTGTTCACAGAGAAATCTCAACAGTTTATGAGCGAAAGAACAACTCGATCTTCAAGGCAACCTTTGCTTCCTTTTAATTGTGAACTTGAAAGAACAGCGAGGCTGATCAGAGCGGACGCTAGAAGGAGACAAAGAGATCTTGTAGAAGGGAATCTTTCAACGATAACTGGAATGGCTAACAATGGACAAAATGACGGACCTGGAAACTTACCAAATGGACAGCCAGAAAATCAGCAAAACATACCACTTCGAGGACATTTCCAAGCACCACAGAGGGCTGCTGCGCCACAATTTGTTCATCAGCATTACTTTCCACCTAATTTTGCTAATCCTGCTCCAAATCCTCAAGAAGAACAGTATCAACCATGGCAACCAAATGTTGATCAGTACTTGGCTGGAACAGATGAAGAGGTTGATATACCACCTGGTATATTAAACTTGGCATCTTCCAGAGCATTTTACGGGTTGAGTGCTGAAGATCCACACTTGCATCTTAAAAAGTTTGTTGAATTGAGTAAGACAGTGAAGAAGGGTAGAGCTTCAAGAGAAACCATTCAACTAGCAATGTTTCCATTCTCTTTGGATGGTTCTGCGAAGGAATGGTATGACTCATTGAATGCTCAACAGAAGGCTACTTGGCCAGAACTAGTCAGAAACTTCTTGCTCAAGTACTTTCTAGAAAGTAAAGTAGATGAATGGGTAGATAAGATTTCAAGCTTTAAGATGAGAAAAGGAGAATCTTTGAAGGATGCTCGAGACAGATTCTTTGATATGCTTAAAAGATGACCGCAGCATGGTATCACAGAAAGAAGACTTTTGAAGATCTTTTTCACAGGACTTACTCATACTTGGCAGATGATGATCAATGCCACTGGAGGGGAACAATTACTTCAGATGCCACTTGATAGAGCTTGGTCAACAATAGACACCATGACAGCCAGCAGAGCAGTCCTCCAAGATGATGACCCTTCGTCACCCACAAGAAAGAGCCTTGTTTTCCATACAGACAAGAATGAAGAAAAATTTGCATCACCCACTAAACAGATTGCTGAGTTAAGGCTAGCTCAGCAAACAAGTCAACAAATTCAGCATCAACAACAACAACCTATGATGATTCTTCAACCTACTCCCATGGAACCAGTTTATCAATGTGGAATATGTTCTGGACCACATCATAATGATCAATGTCCGCATCTTTAGGAAGCACCTAAACAAGATGAAAGCTGTAATTACACTGGTTTCCAGAACAAGCATCCAAACTTGAGCTTTGGCAACACTCAAAATGCACAGAATGCACATCTCCTGAATCCTTCTCAACAGAACCAGCAGCAGTTTCGTCCTCAGCAACAATTCTATCCTCAGCAGCAAATGTATCCTCAGAGACCTCCTCAACAAATGAATCAGCAGAATAGACTATATGGACCGTTTGCACCAATGCCTGCAAATTTTCCACAGCAACCAGTGCCACCAGGCCCTTATCCTGTTGTTCAAGATAATACTTATTCTTTAAAGGTGGAAAATGCTCTGAAGGAGTTTATTGTTAAGCAGACAGAGACGAATAACCAACTGCAGGCTTCAATCAAGAATGTTGAAAATTCAGTAACAGAGATGGCCAAGTTATTACAGCAAAGAGAAAAAGGAAAACTACCAAGTTCTTCTAAAACAAATCCACAATGTAAGGCAGTTACGTTGAGGGGAGGGAAAGAAGTTGTTGATCTCGAATTTGAAAAGAAACGAGATAGGTTGCTACAGCAGAAAAAGTTTAAAGATGTCCAGACAATGGAAGAAGATGATCAGCTTGAAGAAAGGCGGATACTTGAGGATAAGGGTTTGGAAAAGAATGTTTCAGGACACTCCTTTCCAAAGGAAAAAGAGGGAGGTAATGATATCCCTAACTCTACAGGTAACAAAAAGGATTCTGATAATGGCCAAAATTGACCATTATTTTCAATCTATTTCCGTGTCTAATACGGACATTTGATCGCATTCCGGTCTTATTTAAATAAGAAAGCAGTTGAATTTGACAGATATATGCAAGTTTGTATAAATAATAAGCTGATATTTAAAAATACAAAAATATTGTTATTTTTAGTAAATTCATATTAAAAAACCCAAAAACATGATAAAATATTAAAAATCTTACACTTGATTAATTTTGGTTCGGTGTTGTCTATTCGGTGGAACACGGGTCTATTAGATGGAACACAAACCAAATAGTCAAGTGGAATAAATGTAATTATTTATATTATTTTATATTTTGATTTATATATTTATAGTTTTATGTTTATTTTTTTATTTTATGTTTTCTGATATAATTAAATATTAATTGGTCCACTAATCCATTTTAATTAAATTGCAGGTGTTTTAATTTAATTTGGTCCAGTCCAATCCATTTCCCAAAGTCCAAAACCCCAAACGTGCCCATTACACCCATACTCCATTGGCCCAATCCCACTTCAAGCCCATTACACCAAAGCCCAACCCTAACCTAACCCTAACCCTACACCCTGCCTCTCCGGTGCCACCACCGCCGCCAGCCGCCGCTCCGGCGAGTCGTCGCCGCCCCTTCACCATCGTCATCTCCATTTCACCATCGCAGCCCCTGCTCCACCTTGCACCAGCTCCGATCGCCTTCACCGCCCCATCTCCATCCCTCCGGCCACCACTTCCATTTTCCGATTCAACAACAACCACCACCATCATCCATTTCCTCCTCCTTCTTGCCACCAACAGCCCAGCCTCCGGCAGCCCAAGTCCATCCTCCGGCCACCCTCATCATCTCCACCCTCCTCCGGCAGCCGCGCCTCCAACAGCTCCGGCAGTCGCCCCCTCACCCTCCGCTTCCGCCACCATCCCATTCCAGATCCCGTCGATTGCCGCCTCCTTCTCCGGCGAGGCACTCAACCCAGAATAGAAAACAAGAGACAATGAGAGTGAAGAAGAGAGCAAGAGAAAGAAGAAGAAAGAAAGAATGGAGGAAACGAGCAGTAGAAGAGAAAATGGGGAGAGAGAGAAGGAAAGAAAATAAAGATGGAGGAAAGAGAAAAATGAACGAGAAATAGAGAGAGGAAAGGGAGAGAAATAAATGAGGAGACAGAAAAGAAAAGAGCTACGACGCTAAGAAGAGCACTACGACGCTACACCACACAGAAAAGAGCTACGACGCTATACAAACGAGCTACAATGCTGAAACCAAGCACTACGACACTATACAAAAGAGCTACGACGCTAAGGAGGATAGCGTCGTAAATTGGAAACTGCTTCAGCGTCGTAGTAAGCTTCCTCCAAGTTCAAAATGGACCAAATTCCCCATGTGCTAAAATGATTAGATGGTCCTGGGATCTGAAGTCCCGTTGTGCAAAATAGCTTTGTCTTATTCCCCGGACCCCGAAGACCCGTCCCTTGCTGTGGAAACTCCGAGTAGGCCCATGGCCCATTGGACTTAGGGTTTCCTAGCTTTAAATAGTTGTTTTGCTCTCTTCTACAGCAGCCTACAGATATATCAAAAAATTGCTACTGTTCTTGGGGACAACATAGTGTGCTCTAGTTTAGTTTTTAGAGTAGGTAGTTTATTTTATTTTATTGCAATGTAGAGTTAGATTTTAGCATAATTTTAGCCTTAGCTTGTTTTCAGTTTTCTTTAACAGCTTAGTGTAGCCACTTTTTCATTCTCTTTACATTTCCAGTTTGTATTTTGGGCTTAATACACTTAATCAATGAGTGTTTTTGACCCATATTTTGGTTTGTGAAGTTAATCAAGGAAAATGTTCCCAAAAATCTGTTATGGAGTTTATTCCATAAATTTATTGCTTTATTTTGCACTTTTGGTCATTTGACCATGTTTTCTTTGTTTTAGTTAGATTTTATTGCTTTCCCTATTTAATAAATGCTCAAACACTTGACATTCATCCATTTGATGGTTTATTAGTTTAGGTTTTGTTTAGATTTTAGTTTCTAGTTATGTTTTAGTTTAATTTTTTTAGTTCAGTAGTTGTTTTATTTTTTTTTTATTTTTTTCATTTTTGATGTTGTTTTCCTTTTCTTTAATTTTAGGATTAGTATAGTAAATCTAAAAGTGGATGATATTTTTGTGTTTGTGCATATTTAAAAACTTGAAAATAGGGTTTGCAATCGCATAGATTGCATTACCCAACCAACAAGGGTTTGCAATCGCATAGATTGCATTACCCGACCAACACTTATGTTTCGGGGTAGCTACGACGCTAACCGCCCTACGACGCTAACCTAGGTTAGCGACGTAGGGGAAGGTTTGACGTCGTAGTTGCTTCGGACTTAAGCAAAAATTTGTCCTACGACGCTATACCCACGACGCTATCCAAGGATAGCGTCGTAAATTTTGGCTAGGGTCGTAGGACCCCAAAATACTTTCTTTTTCACAAAAAACCCACTTACGACGCTATACCTACGACGCTATCCTTGGATAGCGTCGTCATTTAGTGTATAGCGTCGTACCCTCCAATTTTATCAACACTTCTAAAAATTCACCTTACGACGCTATCCTAGGATAGCGTCGTAAAATCTGTCTAGCGTCGTAATTGGCATTTTTTTTGCCAAATTTTCCATTTCTCCATTTTCCTCATTTAATTAATTGAACCTTTATATTAATATTTTGAGGTTGAAATCCAATGATCTCAACCCATGATTAATTTGATATAAAGAACTTTGTTCAATTTTCCATTAAAAGACTTTTCTACAAAATAAAATAAAAATTAAACTCTTGTGTTTTAAAAATAATTCGGACTATAATTAATTATGGAATGAATGAATGTTTAAGACATAAAGAGTATTTATGGATTTAATTCCATAACCTTGGATGAGAAACCAATGTCTCTCATACAAGATAACCCAAAAATATTTTCTTATTTTATTTTTGGTCTTTTTCGTGTTGAGTGAAACAACTAGTAAGAGATATAACAGATTAATGTTGGCGGGTATTCCCACACGGATAAACTAGCTCGTGGTCTGTATATTAATTACTAGATGTTATTTTGCATGGTCCGGATAGTGGTCGGTGGAAGCCTTGGCGGTTCGTCCATCCGGGATTATAATAGCTGCTCAGCTGACTCCTATCCGGATACAGTTTTCTTTTCTTTATTTTAATTTCAAACCTGAATCTGGAGCTGTAGCAATATTAGATGATATATGCCAATGTTATCTAATAGTTATTGCAGTAATAGAACATATGGGTTTTTATCCAAATTCACAGATAGTGGAGTCTAAGATGACGGCGGCAACTGTCATTTAAGGTCTTCTGCTGTCTAAAACCGTTCCACCTGGAATAGTTGGGACCTGGATAGTAGATGTTTGCAGTCCGGATAACCCCAGTTATTTCAGTCACCTTTTTAGCCAAATAAATTCTTCTCACTATAATACCCCGTATAAATGTTAAATAGAAATTTAAATTTTAATAAATAGACATTCAAAATATTTCATAAATTAAATTTTTAGAGGATGAAAAGAAATATTGTTTATTTTTTTCAATGTGTGAATTTATTTAAATCGAACCTAGTTACGAACTAACTTTAAGGAATTAAAAGATTGGGGACAAAGGAGGGGGGAATCAGTACTCTCAGACCACTATCCGGTTATATTAGAGGTGGGGGACAAAGACTGGGGACCTAAACCGTTTAGGTTCTATAGCTACTGGATGGATGAAAAGGAATTCCCGAAAATAGTTGGGGAGGTATGGGGAGTAGAGGGGTCGGCTGGGGGTAAAACGATTTCTGACAAACTTAGAACACTGAAGAGTAAAATTCGAAGATGGGAAGGATATGGGGCGTCGGCGTTGGAAACACGGATACAGGGCCTATTGTTAGAGTTAGAGCAGTTGGAGGAACCCGAGCAGGGTGTTCAGAGATCAGAAGAGTTGAGTGTAGCGTGGCGGAGTAAACGGAGGGACCTTGGGATGTTGTTCTTAGCGGAAGAGAGAAGATGGCTCCAAAAATCCAGAATTAGGTGGATAAAGGAAGGCGACCAAAACACTCGTTTTTTCCACGCTATAACAGCTCTCAACAGGCGTCGTAACCATATTGGAATCATTAAAGCAGAGGGGGAAACTTGCGAGGAGCCGAGAATTATTAAAGAAAAAGCATTGAAGTACTTCCAGGGGATATTTTCTAAGGAAAAAGAGGATTTCCTCTTAGTGGATAATATTGAATTCTCAGTTTTAAATGAGGAGGACAGGGAATGGTTATGTAGAAGCTTTTCTGAAGAGGAAATACGAGCTGCCATTTGGAGTTGTGACGGTAGTAAATCTCCTGGTCCCGATGGCTTCAATATTGGATTTTTCAAAAGTTCTGGGAACTTCTTAAAGGAGATGTGTTGGAGGTGTTTAGAGTCCTGGAAGTAGAAAGGAAACTGCCAAAAGATTCTGGCAGCTCTTTTATCGCCTTGATCCCGAAAATAGAAGGTCCAGTAGAGTTTAAAGATTTCCGCCCCATTTCATTGATCGGCAGTATTCAAAAAATCGTAACGAAGGTTCTGGCTAGGCGTATGCAGGCAGTGCTGGACAAGGTGGTGGGAGCAACCCAAATGGCGTTCGTGAAAGGCCGACAAATATTAGATGGTGTGCTAGTGGCGTCTGAAATTATTCAGTCTACCAAGGCAGCAGGGTTGTCAGGTTTTATTATCAAATTAGATTTCGTTAAGGCCTACGATAATGTGTCATGGAAAGCCCTTTTTGATATTCTGGAGGCCATGGGGTTCGGGGAGAGATGGATCGCGTGGATTAAAGAATGCGTAACTAAGGCGAATGCGGCGGTACTAATTAATGGCTCTCCTACGAAGTTCTTTAAATTGGAAAAGGGGCTAAGACAAGGCGATCCACTATCACCGTACCTCTTTGTGATAGTGACAGAAGTGTTGAGTAAGTTGATGAAGAAGGCGGCAGAAGCAGGTTTGATCACAGGGATGACTACAGGTTCTAATGGTCCAATTGTCACTCATCTCCAGTACGCCGATGATACCATCTTATTCTGTGGGGGTGAACTTCATCAAGTGATCACAATCAAAAGAATTCTACAGTGCCTCTCCTATGCAACAGGGCTTAAAATTAATTTTAGTAAGAGCTGTTTGATCGGGGTCAATTGCAATGAAGGGGTGGTAGGCGAAGCAGCAACTATATTGGGATGCACAGTGGGCCGATGGCCAATGCGTTATCTTGGAATTCCAATTGGAGGAAGAATCAATGGTGTGGAACTCTGGAATCCAGTTTTAGATAGAGTAGAAAGGAGATTGGAGGGGTGGAAAGGGAGAATGCTGACACAAGCGGGAAGGTTATGTTTGTTGAGATCAGTTCTAAATAGCTTACCGGTATACTACATGTCTATATTCAAGATCCCTAGGGAGGTGGCGGATCGATTGGAGAAAATGAAACGTAGATTCTTTTGGAATGAGTGGGACGGGGTTAGGAAATTTCATACAATTAACTGGGACAAGATTTGTATGCAAACAGAAGAAGGTGGACTGAGTGTAAGAAACGTACAGAGAATTAATGAAGCGTTGTTGATGAAGTGGAGGTGGCGATTTGGAAAAGAAAGTGCACTGTGGAAGGAAATTATTGATGCAAAATATTACAACATGGAATCTCCTATACTGCCGGCACCCAGTATTAGAAGTACTCTATGGGGTAAAATCTGTAGTTCATGGGTTGAGATGGAAAATAGGGGACTGGGCAAAGACTTCCAAATAAAGATTGGGGATGGAAAACAAACCAGATTCTGGAAAGATATATGGGTGGGGGAAGGGCGTTCATTGGAAAAACTATTTCCTCGGATTTTTGCTCTAGCTGAAAATAAAAATGGGAAAGTAGCAGAGTTCGGTACGTGGATAGGTTTTGAGTGGGAATGGAGGATACAACTTCGTAGACCTCTGTTCGACTGGGAATTAAGTTTGTGGAATAATTTTATGGGAGTGATTAATGGCCAGGGTTTAAACAGGTTTTTGACAGATAGGGTGGTTTGGGTAAGAGAAGCTAATGGCCAATTTACACCGAGGTCGTGCTGGAAAGGACTAGAAGACAGGGAAGAAGTGGAGGATAGAAGAGCATGGCAGGGTTTATGGAGGATTAAATGCCCAACAAAAGTGAAACTTCTAGTGTGGAAAGTGTGGCATAATGCACTCCCTGTACGAGCTAATTTGGTAAATAAAGCTCATGTCCAGGTACCTGATATCTCATGTCCCCTTTGTGTTAATGAAGCTGAAACTGTAAATCATCTTTTTTGCACCTGTGAACGTGTTGGAAAACTGTGGTACCAAGGGATGGCGTGGTTCGGGGTTGACTGGGTTATACCGAGTACTGTAAAGGGTGTGCTAAGAGAGTGGATTCATGGAGCCCCAAAAAAAAGCGATACGGATGTATGGAGGCTGATCGGTTTATCAATCATTTGGGTAATATGGAAGAAACGGAACGAGGTGATTTTTAAAGGAAAGTCATTCGTTGTGGGGGAAGTAATGGAAGAAATAAAATGGAGAGTTGGCATGTGGTGGTTGGCGTGGCAGGGAAATATTGATATGGGAATGGCATGTTTGGATGCCAACTTCCCAACGGGCTTTTCACAACAGAAAAGAACTAGTGCAAAGATGCCAAGGCAGGGAATGGTGTGGGAGAGGCCAAGGGAAGGGTGGTGGAAGATTAATTCAGATGGGTCATCATTGGGAAACCCGGGTCCAGCTGGGGTGGGTGGTGTCATTAGAAACAACAAAGGGGAAGTGCTATTCATTCTCTCGGACAGCATAGGATACACAGACTCAACAGAGGCGGAACTAGTGGCAATCAACCGAATATGTAAGGCAATCATAAGGGACCAAGGTTTCCCCTTACCAAAGCTAGTGTTTGAGTGCGACTCGAACAACGTGGTGGGATGGATACTGGAACCGAGTAAGATACCTTGGAGGCTGTATGCTTTACTCCCTCCGATTCTCGCAATAATAAATCATGCGGGTAGAGTGAACTTTCAACATATATGCCGAGAAAGGAACGAGGTCGCAGACAAATATGCTAGGATGGGAGCTACTGGTAATGGAGGATTTGAGAGGTGGATCTAAACGGAAGATAGAAGAAGGAGAGCTGAAATTGCGGGGCTAAATAGGTGCACTGAATATAAGTATTGTGTATGAGTGTGAGGGGATATCAAAAGAAGAATCTATCCATGGAGTGGTACATGGTTACAGGGTCACCTGGCTAAGCGAGGGGCAGCGGCTGAGGGGGAAATGGAAGCTTGGCACTAAACGGCTGACTGAGAGATTAGTGGAGCATAAAAAAAAAAAAAAAAAGACTGTTGGAAATGGTCATTGAGGACAAACAATGTTCGTAGAGAGGTGCATGTGTTTTATATTATGTGTGGGCATATTGGGAGGGCAGACCATAGGAAAATGAAGGAGTATGGAAAATCATTAAATTGAGGGAAGCTAATAATAGAGTAGTGGTTAAAAAGGAAATGGATGATAAAGCATTGATTGGTTGTCTAGGGAATAGGGAAGGTGCGATCGTTACTACTGCTGTTTGGAGTTTGGGAGGTTGTCGTGAGGATTGGACCTGAAATGGTGATGGGTGCTGATATATATTAACCAGTTTTTGTTTTGCAGGAAATCGATAATTGAGCATGTTTGGAGTGTTGGAGGCGTACATATAATCGGATAAGAATGCAGAAGTATGAGATGGGTAAGGAATGCTGGATTGACGCTGTCAGTGGTAATGAAAAATGTTTTCGCTGCTGGTGCTGCGGTGGTCATTATTGATGGATACACATGAGTCGTAAAGCTGCTATGGACATGCGTTGAGGAGGAGAGCTTTTGAAGAAGCTGCTGCAGATATATAAACACTATGGGTTTGAGGATATTGTTCTGGTTGTGAGGCTGCTAATACTCAAAACGCTTTGTCGGCCCAAGATTGCTGCTGGTTTTAAGGATGATGCTGAGGAATTTTAACTTGGAGGCTGCTGTTACGGATGGGGCCGCTCAGTGAGCCAACAGACCCGGGACACTTGGAGAAGGTGAACTGGAGACATTACAGGGATGGTCAGTAGAGGACATAGCATCCAATGAGGAGGCTGACTTATGGTAAGGCTGTTGCTGCTGTTTGTCGCTGGTTCTGCGGGGGACGTCCTCACTAGCCAAATCCAAACTGGTGAGATCTAAGCTTTTAAACTTTCTTTGATAAGTGCTTAAGTGGTGGTTTCTGGCATGTTGGAACTTGTTACAACAATACACATTGATCCTGCATAGGTTCATTTCAATGCAGTAAAAATATTAAGGGCTATAGGACGAACCAGCTCGGTCTCAATATTTTTTCCCGAGTGAGCCATGTTTCTTGGAACCGAATTGTCATTTCCTCTGAGCCTTATTGACAGATCCTCTGAGCCTTATCGACATATTTCTTGATCCTAATTGACATATTCCTCTTTTCACCCTCTGCTTTCCGAATCTAAATTAGTAGCCTACCATTTGCTATAATTGCTATAACCTCTACAGAGTCCTGCATCTTGGGGAAGGTTGGAATTGTCTGTTTTAAATGTTTATATGGAAAATTTACTGGTGGATGTAAATATTGTTGCTAGAAAATGTAGGGAAGGCAGAAGGATTGTATAGTGAGAGGAAGTGATCAAATGGTTTCTTGATTGAGAGAAAAAAGAGGGACATCACCTGTTCAAAAAAAAAAAAAAAAAAAGGAAAAAAATATAAAAAAAAAGAAAAAAAAAAGAAAAGAAAGAAAAAAAAAAAGAAAGAAAGTAATGAAAGAGAAGCTGTGGGTTCTATTCGGTATTTGTATGTGAAGAGTAATGGGGAGGTTTCGATGGCTGAAGAGTTTTTTAGAAAGTCTTGAATCAGAGGTCATGTTTTGGAGCTTTTGGTCTAGTTGATTAGAGTAGGATGGTCTGATCATTAGCTTGCCGTGCTCTGCTAAGTAATTGGCTATAAGTTCTGGCGTGAGTTCTTTTAGGCTGATCTTCATATCCCCTTTGCAGTCCACTCAGTCTTTAACCTATGCTAGGTTCCCGTTTTGATTCTTCCTATGCCCTTTGTATTTTTGCGATTGCATTGGCTTTGAACTTTAAGCAGGGCGATGTGATTTTGTAACAAGTGAATAAAATGCTATCGCGACACACGACATGTGAATCTTTGGATCCTGAGATCAGACATACTGAGACGGATGTCCTACAAAAAGAGGAAAGTATTGGCACTGAGAGCAGACAAAGATGAAGATGTTTTGGTGTGGTGGAGCAGTTTCCCCCATTTTCCCTGTACTGAAGACTGCTGCTATGTAATTTGTTGTTGTTCTTATTAGCATCGCTCTTGATGTTATTCCGCTAGGTGTGCGGCACTTTTAGCTACTCTTATCTGTTTCGGTTTCAATGGAAAAATTCAGTTCTTCCTCTCAAAAAAAAAAAAAACTTTGAGGAATTAAAACTTTTTAAGTGCAAAATCATTTAATTAACTTCTAAGGAATATATTCCTTTTTGGAGCTATGTATGACTTACAACATACTTGCATAGTTTTTCAACATCCACCAACCTTACCATATAATACTGGATAAAGTATTGTATAGTGGCACATTATTAGATACTGGATATATCAAGCATAGTTTTTTTACATCCACCAACCTTACAACATAATGACTATCAAGCATTATTAGATAGTGGCACATGCAGAGACATTCTTGGATAAAGTTTTTGCTAGCTTTGGGATAAGAATAATTAGGATTTATTATTAGGAACCTATAGGGATTATAATACTTATCCTTAGGATCCGTCCCCATCCTATTTATCTAGTCTCCAATATTAAAATCTCATCACCTTGCAAGCTTTCAGCAGACCTTTCTTTCTCATATTTCCTGTCCATTTGATTCGGATTTGATTGGAATCAAATCTGAATTTCCACATCTTGCCGAAGTATAGCCGTCCTTGTGTGTTTTCGAGTTCGTGCTTGATTCTCAAACTACACCAGTTATCACTTCCGAATTCACCCGTTGCTGACCATCAAGGAAGTAAGTTAAATTTCATTCTAAGTGAATTTCATAGTTATAGGACATATTTTTATACTGATACTTCAGCCCTTGTCCAAGTTGCAGCGAGTCGGGTGTGTTGCTGAGTACGTAGGACTTTTGCTCTAATCCGTAGGATCTCAAATTCGAATCCACCAATCCCAATCACTTCTAATGTAAGTTAGTGTTGTGCCTTTCAAATTTTATAGCTTTTGGTTGAGTATTCATTGAGGTACAACTCGAAATCCAATCCTTGACAAATCTGTGATTTAGGGTTTCTTTAGGATAGTTTCTTTTGTTCATCTTTGTTCGTCTAGATCCGTTCGTTTTTGGGAAAACTTTTCTAAATGAAAAATGTTTCTAACACCTTGAATATGATCTCTGTAAATTTTCACAATTTTTGGACATGATTTGAGCGTCAAAAATTCATCTGGTATTTTCTGAAATCCTGTTGGCAGAATTCGTTTCATGGTATAGTCAGTTTTGTTGTTCATATTACTCCTACTTATGATCGTTTCCAATGGTTGATGTCTTCATGAAAGTTGTTCCTTTATGTGTCTAGATCATCTCTGTAAAATTTCATAATTTTTAGAGAATGTTTGGAATTGTTATGAATTTTTAAAGAGACTGTGGTCGAATGAACAGTAGGATTTACACTCTTTGGAAAAGATGGATCTGAAATCATTTTTTTTAGGTCACTTAGAGTCCGATTTTGAAGAAGCCTATTTCTATGAAAAATGTTCATTTGGGTGTGTTCTAGCTCCTGTAAAAATTTCGGAATTTTTGAAGATGATTTGCTAAGTTTCCATATGCGATTTCTGAAACTGCCCAAAGGACTATTTTTGTCGGTAAATCGTACTTGTGTATTTTGATGATCTATGAGTCGAATGGCTCTCATTTTTGGAAATATGTGAAATCTGGACATGTGTGATTTTGTAAAGTGTAAAAGTATGGTTTTGAAACTTTGTAAGTTTTGATCGAGTGGGATGCCCAATGTTTTAGAGGGAGTATTATTTTAGCTATCATTTTAGTTACTATTATTATTTTAGTTAAAGAGCCATTATAGCATATAAATTAACATTAGAGTATTTTTCTTAGTCACGTAGCTGTAAAGGATTATCTGCTCGTAGCCTGTGCGTGTGTCATCCCCATTCCATTTTCGGTGACAGTAAGTGGATTTTTACTCTTTGGAGTAAGCCCAATTTTATTTTAGCTTGAGCATAAATTTCAATACCGCATTTATATTTTAAATTTATGCTTATTGCTCCCTACTGCTTTTGGAATATTGGTATGCCATTTTAACTGTGCTTAATAATTGTTATAACCATCTCTCAAAATCCTACGGATTTTTGAGCGCGCATTGTTACGGGGGTGGGACTGTGTGTGGGTCGCTGCTGCCCAACTCCCGCGTTTGTTGTGCAATATTTAGCCACACGGGGACCACTGGGATTATTCAGCCCGATGCCATTACCTTATCTCACAGTGGGTTTGAGGAAATTTCTTACCTCCCCCACACCCTTGAGTGTATGTGCGAATTGGGCCCTACGGCGGGGAACCTGCACATCACGGTGGCTGAGATAATTATTTCTCGGTAACGCATATTGCTATATTATCTGTTCCCGGGATATAGAATAATATTTCGTATATGTATAAATTATCCTCGTTTAAGCATGCCTTATTCCATAAATGTCATTTTTAATTATTTCTGCAACTCGACCTCCTCCGGGAGTAAGGGTCTATTTACTCAGCGATTGTTTTCGCTGACTCTACATTTTTCACAATTTTCTTTCAGGATATGAGATCTGCAAGATTCGGTAGAGCATCTTTTGCACGGGCATGGTTTGGGACATTATTATTATTTTAAAAAAACGTATATTTTAAAATCCCCAATAGGATAAATAATTATTACTTGGCATAGATTTTATTTTTAGCATGGAGAAATTATTTGGGTTTAATCCCACTTGTGCAATTATTGTGACCTACCGGTTTAAACAACGCGCTTCATGTTTTTACCATATTATTTTTAAATGCGAGGTAATAATTTATTTTAAATTAAAATTTCCATTGATTTATTCCATTATTATCGTTGCGCGCATTTGAGGAATATATTCCTCCGTGTTGGTTGTGTAAACCGCACAAATTTTATTAAGCTTATTTTATACTTGTTACAGTATTATAAGCTTATGTGAACATTATATGTTAACTTGTCCGGAAAGTGGTTAGCATATACCTTAAACTCTGATTTTATGCAAGTATGCCTGCTTGCCTTAGCGTATTTCGGACGGCCCGGAATACGTGGCGGTAACATCGGCCCACTCTTCCCGCACTGTGCTTCCGCTGTACCTTTAGGGAAAATGGGGGTGTTACAGATTGGTATCAGAGCGTTTTACTCTTGGAATGGTGCATCTATAATTTTTAAAATTCATGCACCAAAAATTATTTTTAAAGCCAGGTAGCTATACAAGTCGTGTATTCAAATTATTAAAATTTTCACACGAAAAAGCTTTTGGAAGCGTTTGGATTAGTGCA
The DNA here is from genome assembly GCA_030278955.1 of Hygrophila difformis. Taxonomy (NCBI): domain Eukaryota; kingdom Viridiplantae; phylum Streptophyta; class Magnoliopsida; order Lamiales; family Acanthaceae; genus Hygrophila; species Hygrophila difformis. The sequence continues at coordinate 1,375,201 of JAOANR010000266.1, read as the reverse complement.
TTTAAATTATTACAATTTTTGCACGGAAAAGATTTTGTTAAAGAGTCATTTTTACTCTATAAAGTAGTGCATTTAAAATTTTTAAAATTTTTGCACGAAATATTTTGAAAGACTATGCCAAGTATTTTTAAAGTTAAATTTTGGGATGGGGACACACACACATATGCATATAGGCACGAGCAGAATGTTAGATTATTAAAATTTACAAGTATATTCTGAACGAGAATTTCCCAAGGTATCGGACTCCGAGCTGGAGTCTCTCTCCGATTATCTTATGACTGCTTTGCCTTAGTATCTACCTCTAGACGTGTTTAGGATAATCTACTAGTATTGCACTAGTTTCTTGGCTTCTCAGCTTCAGTTAATTAATTACGTAGGATGATGCCTACATATGCGATGACCTTAGTGTTGTGCGAAGTCTTGTCTTAGTCAAATAAGGTTTTGCCTTAGACTATAAAGAGCTCGATTTAAGCGTTAACACGATAATCGTGCGAATGATTGGAACTAAGAAATTTTCTTATTATATATGTCTTAAAGATGAGACGCGGATGTCATGGAATGGCACCGAAGGATTTCAAGCTCACAACGAGTTTTATAAAACATTTACGAATTTTTTTCCTTAAATTCATACGTCTATTTGACAAGGGAAGTTGGATATTTATTTGGAATATTCTCAATGAAACAAAATGCCCTTAACCATGAGCTTAAAGAATAACCTCAAACATTTATCCTACTCCTTTAGCTCGACAAACTTGGAATCTAATCTTTGTTAATGGACCTACTACCTAAGGCTTGATTGAGTTGTTGGTCTTATAATAAGAAATTCCTCATAAGCATTGGAGTTGTCGAAATTACTTCGTATAATTTTTATCTCCCTCGATAGGAGTCGTAACTATGCTATTTAAGTAGTTATCACTTAGAAAGGATACAAGAACCTATATTCCGTTCATCTTCTTCCTATTTTTTTTTTAAAAAAAAAAAAGGTCCATGGACTGTCAGGGATAAAGGTCATAATCGAGGACATGGAATCAGTACACCCAATAGTTTTTAAATTTCATAATTATGGGAGACAATCCTTAGTTGCAGAGTTACTATTAATTAGGTGATAACCCACAAAGCAAGACAATCGTAAAATCCTCATCGAAATTATTATTATTTGCAAAATAAACACCCATCAAGGAGACATAGTAAGACGAATACTTACTACTACGGCCATAGGTCGAGCATTTGCCCTAACCATATGCTTGGAAGATGATCAGTAGAATTCTTCTCTTTTGAGCCTCACGCATATGGAGCCTAGTGTGTTATTTTGGCCTAAACTTAAGAGCCCCCTTTATTCGATACAATTATTATCGTCCAATGCTGGTTAAGTATAGTAAGTTGGACACTTACGAAGGTTATGGATGATTGGGACCGAATCTACCCGTATTAGGTGACAAGTGGATTTCTTTTATCATTAAGACCTAAGCAAATTGGACAAACCCTTGATCATATATATGAGGGATATGAATTGACAATCGAAAATTCAAAGTAATGGGAACTTAGAAATAATTGGAAAAATCCCTATGTGTACAACAAAAGATAATTAATGTTTAACCCTAGACGTGAATATTTCCGGTCAAGGATAAGCTGAGTTGGATTTCTAAAGGATTCAAATTTTATCTAGTTCAAATACTCTTAAATTTGAGAACGTCCCTAGAATAATAAATAATTGTCGGACCAAAGATCAAACAAGATTAATCAAGTGCTTAGGCACAACTAAATGATTTTTCAATGAGCAACAATTTACCAATAAGGAGGAATTGGGATTTGTTAAGGACTGAGATGTACTCAAAGAGAAACGTGACGATTTAACCGAGTCATTGAAAACCCATAATAGAAATAAGTTAGAATATTAATGGATTGTTGTCCTAGGATTATTCTGGATAAGCTTGGGCGTAATAAAATACGGGCAACCAGGAAGGGATTGAATGAGATGGATTTAAATTTATTCCCCTAGGAAAAGAATGAAGTACGACGCGTTTGCGATATTCTACTAGGAAAAGTGTTAAAGGAAAAAGATGGACAAATTATGATTAGTAAATAAGGGGCAAGAGAGAATCAATTAGTGCCGTTAATGGATTAAGGTTCAGTGCCATCAGTATAGTGATACATGAGATTTAAGAAGAATGCAACATCGGAAGTTACAGCGGATGTCAAGAATGAATGTCCAGGAGCCGTTTGAAGAAAATTATAATGGATAGATAAACATTTTAGAGTTTCTATAAGAATATAAATTTTGGATATAGACCCTAGTTATAACTCCACTTTAGTTCTGTTTCGAGGCTTCGAGGACGAAGCCTTATTTTAAGGAGGGTAGACTATAATACCCCGTATAAATGTTAAATAGAAATTTAAATTTTAATAAATAGACATTCAAAATATTTCATAAATTAAATTTTTAGAGGATGAAAAGAAATATTGTTTATTTTTTTCAATGTGTGAATTTATTTAAATCGAACCTAGTTACGAACTAACTTTAAGGAATTAAAACTTTTTAAGTGCAAAATCATTTAATTAACTTCTAAGGAATATATTCCTTTTTGGAGCTATGTATGACTTACAACATACTTGCATAGTTTTTCAACATCCACCAACCTTACCATATAATACTGGATAAAGTATTATATAGTGGCACATTATTAGATACTGGATATATCAAGCATAGTTTTTTTACATCCACCAACCTTACAACATAATGACTATCAAGCATTATTAGATAGTGGCACATGCAGAGACATTCTTGGATAAAGTTTTTGCTAGCTTTGGGATAAGAATAATTAGGATTTATTATTAGGAACCTATAGGGATTATAATACTTATCCTTAGGACCCGTCCCCATCCTATTTATCTAGTCTCCAATATTAAAATCTCATCACCTTGCAAGCTTTCAGCAGACCTTTCTTTCTCATATTTCCTGTCCATTTGATTCGGATTTGATTGGAATCAAATCTGAATTTCCACATCTTGCCGAAGTATAGCCGTCCTTGTGTGTTTTCGAGTTCGTGCTTGATTCTCAAACTACACCAGTTATCACTTCCGAATTCACCCGTTGCTGACCATCAAGGAAGTAAGTTAAATTTCATTCTAAGTGAATTCCATAGTTATAGGACATATTTTTATACTGATACTTCAGCCCTTGTCCAAGTTGCAGCGAGTCGGGTGTGTTGCTGAGTACGTAGGACTTTTGCTCTAATCCGTAGGATCTCAAATTCGAATCCACCAATCCCAATCACTTCTAATGTAAGTTAGTGTTGTGCCTTTCAAATTTTATAGCTTTTGGTTGAGTATTCATTGAGGTACAACTCGAAATCCAATCCTTGACAAATCTGTGATTTAGGGTTTCTTCAGGATAGTTTCTTTTGTTCATCTTTGTTCGTCTAGATCCGTTCGTTTTTGGGAAAACTTTTCTAAATGAAAAATGTTTCTAACACCTTGAATATGATCTCTGTAAATTTTCACAATTTTTGGACATGATTTGAGCGTCAAAAATTCATCTGGTATTTTCTGAAATCCTGTTGGCAGAATTCGTTTCATGGTGTAGTCAGTTTTGTTGTTCATATTACTCCTACTTATGATCGTTTCCAATGGTTAATGTCTTCATGAAAGTTGTTTCTTTATGTGTCTAGATCATCTCTGTAAAATTTCATAATTTTTGGAGAATGTTTGGAATTTTTATGAATTTTTAAAGAGACTGTGGTCGAATGAACAGTAGGATTTACACTCTTTGGAAAAGATGGATCTGAAATCATTTTTTTTAGGTCACTTAGAGTCCGATTTTGAAGAAGCCTATTTCTATGAAAAATGTTCATTTGGGTGTGTTCTAGCTCCTGTAAAAATTTCGGAATTTTTGAAGATGATTTGCTAAGTTTCCATATGCGATTTCTGAAACTGCCCAAAGGACTATTTTTGTCGGTAAATCGTACTTGTGTATTTTGATGATCTATGAGTCGAATGGCTCTCATTTTTGGAAATATGTGAAATCTGGACATGTGTGATTTTGTAAAGTGTAAAAGTATGGTTTTGAAACTTTGTAAGTTTTGATCGAGTGGGATGCCCAATGTTTTAGAGGGAGTATTATTTTAGCTATCATTTTAGTTACTATTATTATTTTAGTTAAAGAGCCATTATAGCATATAAATTAACATTAGAGTATTTTTCTTAGTCACGTAGCTGTAAAGGATTATCTGCTCGTAGCCTGTGCGTGTGTCATCCCCATTCCATTTTCGGTGACAGTAAGTGGATTTTTACTCTTTGGAGTAAGCCCAATTTTATTTTAGCTTGAGCATAAATTTCAATACCGCATTTATATTTTAAATTTATGCTTATTGCTCCCTACTGCTTTTGGAATATTGGTATGCCATTTTAACTGTGCTTAATAATTGTTATAACCATCTCTCAAAATCCTACGGATTTTTGAGCGCGCATTGTTACGGGGGTGGGACTGTGTGTGGGTCGCTGCTGCCCAACTCCCGCGTTTGTTGTGCAATATTTAGCCACACGGGGACCACTGGGATTATTCAGCCCGATGCCATTACCTTATCTCACAGTGGGTTTGAGGAAATTTCTTACCTCCCCCACACCCTTGAGTGTATGTGCGAATTGGGCCCTACGGCGGGGAACCTGCACATCACGGTGGCTGAGATAATTATTTCTCGGTAACGCATATTGCTATATTATCTGTTCCCGGGATATAGAATAATATTTCGTATATGTATAAATTATCCTCGTTTAAGCATGCCTTATTCCATAAATGTCATTTTTAATTATTTCTGCAACTCGACCTCCTCCGGGAGTAAGGGTCTATTTACTCAGCGATTGTTTTCGCTGACTCTACATTTTTCACAATTTTCTTTCAGGATATGAGATCTGCAAGATTCGGTAGAGCATCTTTTGCACGGGCATGGTTTGGGACATTATTATTATTTTAAAAAAACGTATATTTTAAAATCCCCAATAGGATAAATAATTATTACTTGGCATAGATTTTATTTTTAGCATGGAGAAATTATTTGGGTTTAATCCCACTTGTGCAATTATTGTGACCTACCGGTTTAAACAACGCGCTTCATGTTTTTACCATATTATTTTTAAATGCGAGGTAATAATTTATTTTAAATTAAAATTTCCATTGATTTATTCCATTATTATCGTTGCGCGCATTTGAGGAATATATTCCTCCGTGTTGGTTGTGTAAACCGCACAAATTTTATTAAGCTTATTTTATACTTGTTACAGTATTATAAGCTTATGTGAACATTATATGTTAACTTGTCCGGAAAGTGGTTAGCATATACCTTAAACTCTGATTTTATGCAAGTATGCCTGCTAGCCTTAGCGTATTTCGGACGGCCCGGAATACGTGGCGGTAACATCGGCCCACTCTTCCCGCACTGTGCTTCCGCTGTACCTTTAGGGAAAATGGGGGTGTTACACTCACCTCCGGCTATTTCATCTCTGTGTACCAACTTCTGTCTAAACCCGCCTTATATTTTGGGTTATTTAATTTTACACTTCTTTATAAATTTATGCATGATATTATTATGTAGATATTGTGGTCAATATTATTTTGGGATCCTTCCCTTGGACACAGGAGTCTTGATTTTTAATCAGATGTCTCATAATAAATTTCCAACAAAAATTCATTTATAAAATCCGGATCTGAGTAAGGGATAAATTCCACAGTTATGACTAATTCATATCCGACTGGGGGTTGATTTTGGGAAATTAGAAGCTGAGTCAGCGATTAGGTCTCTCCTAAACTGAAAGGATCTGTGTTTTAATTGAGAGTCTAGTACCTGTTTAGGGAATGATTTTCAAATATCTATTATTTTCCAAAATTGCTGCATGTTGGAAATCTTATATTAAATATTGCACTGACTCAGAGTCCACTTGGATTCAGATGAGGTGTAACAGATAATACTAGAAGAACAACATGTGGGCCTTGGTTATTTTCTAAGGTATGGTTGAGTTTCTTTCAACTGCTATCCTCTTCTGCCAAAGCCTATTTTTGAGTCCTGAGTGAGTGCATCCGGAATGAACTAATTTATTAGTTTATTTCATTAGTTTGTATCTCATAACCACCCGACGGGAAGTGAACACTGCGAGCGGTTCACCGAGAATAGGGAATTCTTGATCCACATCCAGTCATTCTGACTGGGGGCTTTTTTTTACTACCAGGGTCAGACTTTCAAAAACCTCCGAGTGATAGAATTTTAAATGCTTTCTTTACCGCTTTCTTTTAACTGCTTTCTTTAGAGGTCACTCGGTTGTATTGAGAGTTGCATAACTGCTACTAGGACTGATAGTTAAGGGATAGTTCAGGCTTGATTAGAATCTTTGGGTGTGACATGGGGGATGATAGGAGTACTTGGCATATCAACTAATGATATGTTAGGTGTTGCTTATCCATCACAGATAAATAACATAGCTCGGCAGGGGCAGTTATTAATTTGTGGTATCTTAGATTTTGAGGTCTTAAGAGCGTGTAAATTCTCGCTGTAAGTACCTGTCTGTTAAAGGGAACATAGTGGAGAAAGCATGAGAGTTAGCCAACTGACGAATTATCCCAAGCAAAGATCTGTGTAATTAAAATGGAAGTTTAATTGTGTTTCATCTGAATCTTGTCCAATTTTTATTATTTTCTTCCTGTCCCTTCTGTCTCATTTTAAACCTGCTTTCTTAGAATAATTTTAACCGCTTTCTTAGAGGGTGTTTGGAATGGCTTTTGGTAAGGTGCTTTTGGCTTTTGCTTCTGCCAAAAGCACTTTTGGTGGAAAATAAACGTTTGGTTTGGCTTTTCAAAAAAAGCAGAAGCACCTCGAAAAGCTGCAAAAGTGCTTTTGGGAGAAGCAGCCCAGGGGGTGCTTCTCCAAAAAGCAGAAGCCAAAAGCACTTCGTAAATTGTGCAAAGACTTAAATACCCTCATTACTTAATATAAATTACACTATAAATATATCCTATTATCATATTAATTAGCATGTCATTTTTGGTAATTTACACATTTAAAAAGCACTTTTTACTTTTACACATCCAAACACACTTTTGAAAAAAAGCTGCTTTTCAAACATTCCATCCAAACACAAAAGTTACCTGCTTCTGCTTTTGGCTTTCACTTCTGCTTCTGCTTTTGGCTTTCACTTCTGCTTCTGCTTTTGGCTTCTGCTTTTTTCAAAAGCCAATCCAAACGGGCCCTTAGAATAATTTTTATTGCTTTCTTAGATTAAATTTAATTCGCTTTCTAGAATAATTTTATCTGCTTACTTTATTGCTTTCATAACTTAGTTTAAATTCTGTCAAGTAGTTGATAGTCAAAAGACAAACTTGAATCGAGTAACCGAGTGGAAAATCTTAGTAAATGACGTGGGCCCTGCTTCCATCGCACATCCTCCAGTGAACGATCCGGTACTTACTATAAATACTGCAATTTTTGACTCCGGGCGCTTTCGGGGGCACAATTTCTTAACACGAGTAAATAAAAACGTGACAACCTATAAATATATCCCTAATCCCAACTCCGCCTTCATAAATTGGTTTCATTAAATAAAATTGAAAACCGGGACTATTGATCTTCAGAAAATACTCATATAGTGGGAACTTGTCAAAAGTTTCATGGCAAGGATCTTCATGGCAAGAAATTGTCAAAAGTTTCATGCAGGGGAGTTCCACAGCGCCGTTTAAAATCAGAGTTTCCCACATGAGTAATAAAAAGTGAAATATATCCTTAAACCTGTTCCCATAAATCATAACTCCTTTTCATTTAATAAATTCAAACTTGGGATATTTTAGAAAAAGCTCGTGTTGACGAAATTTGTCAAAAGTTTCAGATTCACTGGATGAACACATTCCCAGGATACCATATCCTGGGAGACTCAAAAATGACCTTCAAGAAATTAAATTTAAGAAATTTCTTGAAAAGATTAAGGCCATTGAAATCTCAATCCCTTTGGTTGAATTAATTGCAGAAATGCTCACTTACGCTAAGTTTCTGAAAGAATTGATTTCAGGAAAACGAAGTGCGGGAGAGCAGCAAATGGTGGTCTTAAATCAGAATTGCAGCTTGGTTCTTCAACAACGGATTCCTCCAAAGCTTGAAGATCCAGGGAGTTTTACTTTGCCCCTGATTATCAACTGTAAAGAAGCTGGACGAGGGCTCTGTGACTTAGGAAGCAGCATCAATGTAATGCCACTTGCTATGGCCAGAAGATTGGACTTGGGGAAGATGAGGCCAGTGAATATGACTCTCTTCTTTGCTGATCAATCGAGCACCAGACCAGAAGGGATCATTGAAGACGTTCTAGTAAAGACAGGAGGCCTTTGTTTTCCAGCTGGCTTTGTCATTCTTGATATTTATGAAAATGTCAGAATTCCTATCATACTATGAAGACCTTTCCTGGTTACTGCAGGAGCTATGATTGATGCAAAGAATGGCATAGTTAAACTTCACTTTGATGATCAGGAAGTTACCTTCGATATGATGAAGATGGCAACATATCCTTTTAATGCTTTTGAAACCAATGTAGCGGGGAAGGGATTAGATTCTAGTACTATGGAGGGGGAAAATCTTTTAGATTACTATAATCTCTTTACCACTGATGTAATTGAGAACAATCTCACCCCACTCACAAATGCTGAAGATGCTACTTTTGCTTACTTGTGCGCGGTTAGATTCGCTGATCCTGAGACTGGTGAAATCAAGGACGGATCAGAAAGTGAGGATATGACATCTTCAGAACAATCTGAGGATGACATTGATAAAACAGATCCTTCTAAAGAAGGATCTGATTTAAAGATGGAAGTGCAAACTCGAAGCAAATTAATTCCATCTATAGAAAATCCACCAGAGCTTGAACTTAAAGTACTACCAGAACATCTTAAGTATGCCTTTTTGGCAGACAAAAAGAAGCTTCCGGTAATAATTTTATCCAAATTGAGTGAAGAACAAGAACAAGCTCTAGTGTGTACTCTTAAAAATCATATTCAGGCAATTGCTTGGACTATAGCAGATATTAAAGGCATCAATCCTCACATTTGTATGCATAGGATCCTGATGGAAGATGAATACAAACCATCCAGACAACCACAGAGGAGGCTAAATCCACCAATGCAGGAAATTGTCAAAAGGAGGTAATCAAACTACTTGATGCAGGTATAATCTATCCTATTTCTGATAGCAAATGGGTAAGTCCAACACAAGTTGTACCTAAAAAGGGTGGGATTTGTATTGTGACTAATGAACATGGTGATGAAGTAGCAACAAGACCAGTAACTGGTTGGAGAGTTTGCATTGATTATAGAAAATTAAATACTGCCACAAGAAAAGATCATTTTCCTTTACCTTTTATTGATCTAATGTTAGAAAGACTGTCAGGTAAACCATTTTACAGCGTCTTAGATGGTTATTCTGGTTATAATCAAATAGTAATTGCTAGTGAAGATCATGAGAAAACAACTTTTACTTGCCCATATGGAACATTTGCTTATAGAAGAATGCCCTTTGGATTATGCAATGCTCCTGCCACTTTTCAAAGATGCATGATGAGTATTTTCTCTGATTTTATTGAAAAATGCATTGAATTGTTTATGGATGATTTTACCGTTTATGGCACTGACTTTGAAGACTGTTTACAAAATTTGTCAAAAATTTTGCAGAGATGTGAAGACACTAACTTGGTTCTTAACTGGGAAAAGTGTCATTTCATGGTTCAGGAAGGAATTGTCCTAGGACACAAAGTATCTATAGCAGGAATAGAAGTAGACAAAGCTAAGGTTTCCGTGATAGCAAATTTACCACCCCCTAAAACAATCAAGGCAGTAAGGAGTTTTCTTGGTCATGCTGGTTTTTATAGAAGGTTTATAAAGGACTTTTCTAAAATAGCAAGACCTTTATGTAATCTTCTTCATAAGGATGTGGTATTTAGCTTTGATGAAGATTGTTTGACTGCTTTTAAAACCTTGAAGGAGAAACTTATCACTGCACCTATAGTTCAGTCTCCTGATTGGAATCTACCTTTTGAACTCATGTGTGATGGACGCGAGAATGCAGTAGGAGCAGTTTTAGGGCAACATAAAGCAGGCAAACACCATGTCATCTATTATGCTAGCCATACTCTTAATGATGCCCAAATAAACTACAACACTACAGAAAAGGAAATGTATGCTGTAGTTTTTGCCTTTGACAAATTCAGACAGTATCTTATTGGAGCTCAAACTATAGTCTACACAGATCATTCTGCATTAAGATATCTTTTCTCAAAGCAAGAAGCCAAACCTAGGTTGATAAGATGGGTTTTACTTTTACAAGAGTTTGACATTATTATTAAAGACAGAAAAGGAAAAGACAATGGAGTAGCAAATCATCTTTCGAGATTGGAAGAGAAAACAGAAAAGGAGGAAGTTGTAAATGATAAATTTCCAGATGAACAGTTGTATGCTTTGCAGTTGCAACAATTTGATTGTCCTTGGTTTTCAGATTTTGCTAATTATCTGGCCTGCAAGATTGTTCCAAAGTTTAAAGACTCTCATCAGAAGTCAATATTTTTCAGAGAAATTTAGAAATACTACTGGGATGACCCCTTTTTATTTAAATTTTGTTCCGATCAGGTTTAGGCGCTGTGTTCATGAGAATGAAGGTTTTCAAATTGTTAGGAAGTGTCATGACTCATGAGAATCCTCTAAGAGGCCATCATGGTCCTGCTAGAACTGCTAGAAAAGTTCTAGATTGTGGTTTCTTCTGGCCGACTATCTTTTTGGATTGACAGAAACTTATAAAGATGTGTGACAGATGCCAAAGATTGGGAAACATTTCAATGAGAGAAGAAATGCCTCAAAAAGGAATTTTAGAAGTTGAGGTATTTGATGTTTGGGGAATTGATTTTATGGGACCTTTTCCCCCTTCATATGGTAATCACTACATTCTAGTAGCTGTTGATTATGTCTCAAAATGGGTAGAAGCAGTGGCTTTATCCAATAATGAAGCTAAACAAGTTACTAAATTTCTGCAAAAGAATATTTTTACCAGGTTTGGAGCCCCTCGTGCCATTATATCTGATGGAGGATCTCACTTTGTGAATAAACTCTTTGAGAATTTGCTGTAACAATACGGTGTTCATCATAAGGTTGGATCACCATATCATCCTCAGACAAGTGGACAAGTGGAGGTATCTAATAAGGAAATTAAGCATATTTTACAAGCTTCTGTGAATATTACAAGAAAAGACTGGTCAAAGAAACTGGATGATGCTTTATGGGCATACAGAACTGCTTTCAAGACTCCTATAGGGATGTCTCCCTACAGATTAGTTTTTGGAAAAGCTTGTCATCTTCCAGTTGAGCTAGAACACAGAGCATATTGGGCCATTAAGATGCTTAATATGGATGTTCAGTCAGGACAAGAAAAGAGGAAATTCGATCTGTCTAAGTTGGAAGAGATGAGACTGGAAGCATATGAAAGCAGCAAGATTTACAAAGATCGAACCAAGAAAATTCATGATGCAAAGATAAAACATAAGGAATTTTATGTTGGTCAGATGGTATTGTTGTATAACTCTCGTTTGAAATTGTTTCTAGGAAAGCTGAGATCAAGGTGGACAGGACCATTTCCTATTGTAGCTGTTCATGATAATGGAGCCGTCACAATTATGCTTAATGAAGGAGAAAAGACAGTAAATGGACACAGGCTCAAAGAATATATTGGTCAATAAGATTTAAATATTCAAATGGATTATTTGGATAATCCATATTTCTTCTGAATTTCTAGTATATATATATATATATATATATAAATATATAGGAGGTGGGGTACTACCCAGGTTAGCTGAGTAGTATTCCCCTTTTTCTTAAAAAATATTGTTAATTTCCTATTTGTTTTTTTGTCTTTCAGGATTTTGAGGAATGAAGCTGTGATGAATCAAGAAGGAAAAAGAAAGAAGTCTTTAATCAGGTTTTTGAGTATTGAATAAATTTCTACAAGTGTTTGATCTATCAATCTAAGTACTCACGCTTTGTTTCTAATTAAAGCGTGATTAAGATTGAGGAATGATAGCTCACGCTTTGTTTAAATTCCATGAAGCGAGAAGGAAGCTTCAAGTTTTGTTAACTAATACAAAATTTGGCTAAGATTCTCGCTTTGATAAAAATAATAATTGGCATGAGGAACTGAATACCCAGGCACTGTTAAACTTACAAAGCGTGATCAAGTTCTTGAATAAACTATACAGAATATTGCTCGCTTTGATTAATTTACAAAGCGAGGGACGTTCTACATGTTACGCGCTTACATTAAACAAAGCGAGACTCTGGAAACTTGAACGGATAGATTTTTAAAATCATTCAAGACCAAAATACCCTTACAGACTCTTCTTCTCCCTTTTCATTAAACCATCACACGTCGTTTCACTCCTCTGCAATAATGTCATACAATTTTCCCTAGTCTATAAATAACCAGTTATAGTCTTTCTTCCATTCATATTATCTTAAGATAAATGGCTGGATTACCCCCAAATCGTAGAACCTCCATTTTAGATATCCCTGATGAGATTTTAGGGGATATTTTGTCAAGAATGGGGCAGGAAGATATCAAGGATGTTGCCAGAGCAGCACCAACTTGCAGAAAATTCCACAGAGCAAGTGAACTCCCTGTTGTGCGGAGAATAGCAAATATGGTGGAGGAAATCACTGCTGAGAGAACCTCTGATCAAGAATATCGAGCATTCTTGAGAAGATGCAGGGAAGACAATAACTACATGCTCAACCTGGAACCCGCATTGAAAGCCTTCCGGAGCACAGGGCTCATGGAAGCTGCATCTGAGATCTTGCGGCCAGGAATAGAATATGAACATCATCCTTCAATCTTCATCAAAGCATTTATTCTGATGAGTTCAGAGAGCTTTGAGAAGATTGATGAAGGCCTATATTTGATGGGATCAATCTTCAAAGAAGAGGAGCATATTCAGAGGATGAAGGAGAAGATTAGAAAAGTTTTTGCCAATAGTGAGGAGGAACCAAATCCATTTTTAGGCAAAAACATAGGGACTATTGTGAATACTTAGCCCCTCATGATAGGAATTTGGTTTTGCAACCTCCGCATTACAATTATGGTGCTACAAACATTAATTGTTTATGCTGTGAGATTACAACCTTAATTAAGGAATTGAGGGTAGCCTTTAATGAATATGTAGATGAACTAGATTCAGACTCTGAGTCTGATTTAGAATCTGATTAGACTGAATGCATTTCTTTGTTATCATGTAACCCTTTTCAGTCTATGTTTTTGTATAAATGAAATCTTTATGTAGTTTTAATTATCGCGTTGTTTTTCGTGAATAACTTGTTCTCATCTAAAAAATTTTTTTTTGCCTGCATAAGTTCATTAACTCAAATTTTGAGTTAATTTCAAATCCGCTGACATGGCAAGCCTAGACTTAATCATTAGAATTTAAGAGAAGAATAATACTTGAGTATCCTACTCTGCAGTCTTTAGACTAGGCCGGCCCATTTCTGTATCTTGTAACTTCTATATCTTTTCAAATCACTCTCAAATCTATCCATATCTTTTCTCTCGAAGAAGAAACCGCCATCGTCAAGTTTCTTTCATCCTATTCGCAACATTTCCATCCAGAAACGTTCGCAACATTTTCACTTCCAGGAACTCACTCAGAAAATGGCAGGCGACAATCCGTAAGCCTTCAAGCTTATTTCATTTTCTTCTTACTGGTGTTTAAATTCTGCAGATTTTGCTTCTGTATTTCGCGTCTAAATGCTTGATTCGTAGCATTAGGGTTTGTATTATGCATTTTGCATATTCTTCCTTCACTCGTTTACACTTCTCTGAAAACTCGTAGAATCTTGGTATTAGATTTTCATTAATACAAACAACTAATTTTTTTTTCTTAAAACTCGCTTAAACAGCATTAACTTTGGAGAGCAGGCTTCTGAGTTCTCTGCACTACAAATGACTGATCTTCCACTGGACATCATTGGAGAGATTGTGTCACGAGTAGGGCAGAGCAGCTTTGAAGACTTGCTCCACTGTAAAGGAACATGTTCAACATTCAGAATTGTTTCAAATTATCCTATTGTCTTCCGGAGATTCAATGTAGAGGATCCAGTTTTTAAGAGTATTTCTAACAAATCCTCTGGTAAGGCTGAGTTTCTACACTCCTGCAGACGGGCTAATAATCACATTTTGGATCTTCATAAAGCTATGGAACTGTTCACGCAGGGTGAAGAGAACAAAGCGTTTCAAATTCTGGAAGAAGGAATTAATGACAATCATAAGTTTTCTCAGCATATTAAAACTTTATGTTGTTTAAGCAGAGTTTCTAAAAAGGAAATAGATAGAGGGCTTTGTTTAATGAGTTCTATATTAAATGATAGGTTAAATAGCTATGATTTTAGGGCTGAATTTCAGGTCATTTGAGTGGGGAGATTGATTGAAATTCAAAATCCGTCTCCCCTTCCCCTATCATCGATTTCTGAGGATGAATGATGCTACTGTTTCTCGAATTTCCATTCTTCAAAGGAAATAGTATAGGGCGGGAGCGGCGGAGGAGATCATTGATGAAGGATGAAAAATTCATTCTTTGGTGAGTGTGTTCGTTTTGGATTGATTGGAGGAATTCCACTTCTTGATATCTTATGTGATCTTCGATTGATTGATTGGGGGTATAGGGCGGTGGCGGTGGCGGCGGCGGATATTGGTGAAGGCGACGGAATGGTGTCGCTTTGGAGTGATTGGGGGAATTCAAATTCTTGATATCATGTCCAATCTCCGATTCACGGTAGGTTGGTTTGGGAGGAAGATCAAGAAATCGGAATTAAGGGTTGCTGCTTCTAAATTAAATGTTGATTCGGGAATTGCTGTTGTTGAAATAGGGTTGGTTTCTGTTGGGAAGAATACGTACTAGCAGCGGAACTTTTTCCTAAGTGTGTATGTGCAAGTGTTGGATAACCTCACTTTAATAGTGACACACTCTCTCTCAATATGAAGAAAACTCTCAAAGATGAAGAAAACTCTTCAACGAAGAATGAACTTTTATTGATCACCTTCAACACTTACAACTCTTACAACTCTTGGTGTTTTGGTTGTGATTGTGTGCGTGTATTGTGTTGTTTGTGTTGTGGTTGGTTATGTTGTGGTTGTAAATGACCACTACCCCTCTATTTATACTAGCCTATGGAGTATTCTAGAACACTTCTATACAAATCTAGAAATCTATAGAATATAGAATATTGTGGAACTCTTTGGATCTCTCTAGAATCCTATTGGACTAATGTAGAACCCTTTAGGTCTATCTAGAATCTTTAGGATAATTCAAGTCTATTCATGAATGCAGTAGATGATTCTAGAACCATTAACTTAGGAGTGACCTCAACAGTTTCCAGAATGATGATATGTCCCTTCTCGCTGTTCTTGACCGCTGTTCTACAGGTTTCGGGTCAATTGAAAGTTTTGAGAGCCGAGGAAGATCGATGGAAATCATTCCCCCTTTCCCTATCATCGATTTCTGGTCTGCAAATGCAAATTCATTCCACAGCCAATCGATGATAATCGACAATTTTAATTTTGCGGGCAGGCTACTCGATCGGAGATTGGTGGCGCCGATGAAGGCATCCTCCTCTTCTGTCCGCTTCTGGAAAAATTTCATTCTTTTGATCTCTATTTTATGTACACTAGTAAATAACACGTCGAGACTCGACGGGCATAACTATATATTTTATATAATATATATTTATATTATATATAGTAATAATAAATTGTATTTTGAGTAATGAAAAATATGTAATGATTTTTTTTATAAATTCAAAAGAGGATATATATATATATATGATAATATAATTTAATTATTTTTAAAACTAAAATAAAATTATGTTATACCGTATCTTTAGTCTATGTGGCTTGTCCGGTACTAACCTAAGAGATCAATAAAAACAATTATTAAAATAATATTTTATTTGATTCGAAATTTAAATTAAGATAAAATAAAATTTAAAATTAGTATGAAACATAATATGAAAATTTTCCTAACAATTTAAAAATTAGTATGAAACATAATATGAAAATTTTCCTATATTTGTAACCGCTATAAGATTACTCGTAGAGTTTATAAGAATATCATTCGAAAATGTCACATCTAATTGTACATCTCCAAAATCAATACCCGCTTTACCATCACCTACATCTACTATGCATTTTGTAAATTTTCTGTCATATATAAATTTTATCATAAAAAATATTTATTGTGGTATCTCGAGTTAATTATTCTTAATTGCATATTAATACTGTTCATGGCTAAGAACTGGTTTTGGAAGATAAAATCCGACATTCTTTAAAGATTGACATGTATTGTTGTTTATAATCATAGCAAAATAAACTGTGAGTGAGAATTTTCTCATCTCAAATTGAATAAAAAATTTGGTCAAATCAAATAGGCTCATAATCATTCTATCAATCAAGAATTTTCTACTTTCATGGTTTCTCGAAAATTAGTTTAACCTGAACTATCTAGTTCCACATCTTGGTTACAATCAACCTACTTCCATTACATACTTTATTTGATGTATATATATTTCTAAGAAGCATGACTATGCAACCCTTATTCAACTATATTTCATGATTCGGTAATCCAGAACAATTGATCGTATTTAGATATTCCAGTGAAAATAATTCATTGGCATTATCTATCCTTTCATCTTTTTGACAAATATTGTTAAACTGATATATACATATATATACATTTTCATTCGCAGTCATATGTTCCATGATATAATTATTATCGATTGTAGCAACAATTTCATTGGTAGAGGTTAATATATAGTAAAAATATTTGGATTTGAAGTGGTGCAGTTTATATTTGTATAAGTACTCTCAACAATTGCCGCTATAGAATCTCTTGTAGAGTTTATAAAATTATCATCTGAAAAATATCAAAATCTAATTGTACATCTTCAATATTAATACAGCTTTATCAATTACCATCACGTACATGAAGTATTCATTGTGCAAATTTTTGCCATATATAATTTTTATTATAAATAACATGTCTTATAGTATCTTAAATTAATCCATCTTAATTACATTTTAATATTTCGAGTTCCCTCTTTAAAGTGACACGAGATATTGCAACATATCACTGACATAGGTAAAAATTAATTTTTGAAGATAGAGTCTAACCTTCTTTAAAGGTTGAAATTTTTTTTATAGTCATAGTAAAACAAACTGCGAGTCTGAAATCAATGGAGAATTTGCTTAATTCAGACGGGCTTATAATCATTCTACCAATCAAAAATTTACATCCCAAATATTGAGCTTTGTTTAATGAGAAAAGAGGTTAAATAATTTTCTAGAGAGGTTAAATAATTTTCTGATGTAAGTTTTTTGCAGATAAAATTCCAGATAAAATTCTCGTTACAATCTAGTGGAATACCAAATGTAGAATGTGCAGTCCTATCTCTTGAGTAAGGGTGTTATTCCATTGGATACTAAAGGCAACACAATATTACATCTACCATGAAGGACTAAACATAATATTTTCTAGATAAATATCTTGTCAGTTCCACCACCAATGCCGGAGCCACGTTTACTCTTGGGGGGGGGGGGGGGGGGGGGGTGTGCATGGCCCCCTTCATTAAAAAATTTATACTTATTATATATATATATATACATTTATCAATATATATATATATACTCCTATTAATTTATGAATGTAAATTTATTTTATGTAGCAATGTTCACTATAACAAATTTGTGGGCCACATTTATGTTGAATTTAGCTACATAACTTATTGTAGTTTATTATTTTTGGTATTTATAAATTTATTAATACTAAAATCTATATTTAATTAAAAATAACAGATCAAACTTGAATTTATATTACTCCCTCCGTCCCACTAATTCTGTCCCACTTTCCTTTTTGGTCCGTCCCATTAGAATTGCCACATTCCGTTTTAGGAAATAATTATACACTTTAATTACTAAACCCTCTCTCATCACATCACATCAATAAATAAATATATTAAAATTTCAAACACACAACTATCACATCACACATAAATAAATCAATTAAAAATTCAAACCCATTCAAATCACATCACATAAATTCCTAATTTACCCCCACTTTAAACACTAATCTACCCCTACATTAAATACTAACAATCCCCACATAAAATACCGTGCCCAAAAGTTTTGGGACATTATTAGCGGGACGGAGGGAGTACATCTTTGATTAGTATTTTTAGTTGATAAATTAGGATAGTATAGAGTGTAAGTGATGATAAGTTTGTAGTCAAAATTTAGGATGTATAGAGGGTGTATTCCGTTATTTTCTTATATGATTAATATTTATAATTTTCACATATGTATGCTCCAATTTTGTATACTTTTATATTGATAAACTATCTATATTCCTTTTATTTCATGAAGATGTTTGGGATCCACTCGCTTCCATATATCTAAATCATTTGACTGAATCTTTCAATTGAGTCTAGATTAATTAAATGATAACCCATTGTCAATCCTAACTATTTAAATTGTCCCCCCCCCCCCCAATGTCGAACCTAGCTCAGCCCTCGTCCACCACGTAAAGAAAATGAATCAACACCCATCAATATCAACTACCGACATTATTTTATTATAAATTTTTTCTCATCATCAATCAACAAAGGTAATAACTTAGCATGATTCGCTTCCATTTCTTCTTTATTATAATATGTTTCTTCTAATATAAATAGATTATTTGTTTCAGACGTTAAAACTTCATTCAGTACCGGCATTCCAGAGAAAATTTTCAAACTTATAGAACTTGCAGCATTTAGCCTTTCAATATGAACTTACTTTGATCATTCACAATCACAATTTTCTAAGAAAGCTAGATTTATATTTGTTTTTCGTCAATTACAAATCTGTTATAATATAGATTAATGAATTACATCATCCGTTGTTTAAATGTTACACTTTCCCTTTTGGGTGTTTGGAAATAAGTGTTACATTACCATATTTAAAATATTTTTAAGATTAATAATTTTTACAAATTGTACTTAAATTATTAATTTTTTTATAATCATTTAAAGAAAACTCAAAAGGAATAAAGTCAAATGTTACTTATTTTATTTATTTATTTACTTCAACTAAATAAATTTTATTAACTTATCTTAAATCTTGTGTCATTTCCTAGTGTTACACTTATTATACGGAGGGAGGATTTCTTAAAAAATATTCCCTCCGTCGCACTCAAAGTATCTCATTTTGAGTTTTTAACATTGTTTATTGATTAACTTTGACCTAATGTCGTAATTGGATACGAAAAAATATAGTCAAATTTAGTCTTCTTAAATTTTTCTAATCACGTAGTTTTAGAATATATATTTTACATAATTTTTACATATGTATATTTTAAGATAATAAATGTTAAACAAATGTATTGGACGACGTGTCCAAAATTTTTTAGACATAAATAATGGGATAGAGGGAGTAGATTAAAAAATAAAATTTTCTTCTTTATTTACTGATGGGTCTATTCGCAACTATATAATTGTATATTACTTTTAAGAGAAGTGACATATTTTTGTGAAAACATGGCCTATATATACATTAAGTAATATATACAAATATTTTTTTATATTCATTAATGTATCTTTTAATAATATAAATTCCATAATATACTGCAAATTCATTTAAAGTTGAAATTCTATTTTTTTTTTAAAAAAACTGAAAATTGTGGGAACTTAATATTTAAATTAAAAATTAAATATCTTTTAAAAAATAAAAATTGGGATTTTCATATACACATTAATATATCGTTAACATGAATTAATAAATCTGATGTGCAATGTACATTTTGCTTACATCATCACCACACGAAAAATTATATAATCAAAATTGAGACAAAACCTACACAAAATTACCGGAATTACAATATGTTCATCATATTGAAATATAAACACAACATAGTTCTTAGTTGCTAGTGCAAAACCTCGTCGTAATAATCCTATAGTGTAAAAACTGAAAATTTATAAATAAATATTAAATGCAGCAATAAAATTTAAAATAAATAAAAAAATGCAAAATAATAAATCTTAAATAGATAAAATAAAAAAATGCAAATAATAAATCCAACATAGATAAAATAAAAAATGCAAAATTTCAAATTTCATCTTCAAATCTTTTTAAAAATGAATATATAGTGACACGATAGGATGATAGATTTTATACACCGATAGACTAAAATCTATAATGAATAAATAAATAAATATAAAAATCTAAAATTAGTAAATTAAAAATGCAAAATAATATAGATAAAATAAGATATGCAAAATTTTAAATTCAAATCTTTCAAATTTTTTTAAAAGTGAATATGGTAGAAATTCCATGTATTTTAAAAACTAAAAATATATAATAAATAAATGCGAAAATCTAAAACTGATAAATTGAAAATTGCAAAAATTTATAAAAATTAGAAATTTGAAATGGAGACACCACATTAAATATAGGATGGGTTGTTCACTAATGCTTTAAAATATATATAGATTATACGTAGAATTGCATCATGTTTCTTTGTTCTTTTGGTTGGTTTTGGATTGATTAGGGAATTGATCTTCTGGATATGCACAACAGGTATGTTTTTTTTGGGTGAGCTGCACAACAGGTATGTTGAATATCATATGTGAATCCCTAAGTGGTTTGAATTTTCATAAAGAACGCCATTTTGGATATTAGTCATTTTATGTAGTCTGCCCGTTCTTGTATGCTGGGCCTTTTTGTGACTTGTGTAGATTAACACTAGGAGCATTTGAATTGCATTTACACATGTTTTTTTTTTTTTTTCCTTTGCTATTAATTTATAGAACTACTATTAATTAGTACTATTTCTTTAATGAATCATTTGTATTCTGCACTTTCTTGAAAAAAAGAAAAGTTCCCAATGACCATTGTTAAACAGCTGTGTCACCCCCCCCCCCCCCCCCCCCTGAATCTTTCATTTCCGAAGAACAATCTTATCTCCAATCTGTCTCGGCTTGAAGGCAGGGATAAATCTTCCCAGCCTTCCCCTTCTATTCCTTCCTTTTACTCATCTGCCTCTGCATTACTCTTCCCTTTGTGCATCCTCCATGGCCATATTTTTACTCTGTTCATGATGTCTTCTCCGGTCTTCATGTCTTTCTTATGCTGAAATCTCAGAGATCGGCTTAAGCCGAGAAGCTTATAATCGATCGCCTATCAAGCAAGTACTTCGGCATCAACCTATGCTCTAGTCTCTACAGACGCTTTCCGTTTTAATATGGCAAATCATCAACAAACTATGATTACTGCCTCTGCCCCAGAATTTCTTAGGAACACTCTTCTCATGCAGCAAACATCTATCCATCTCCATTATAATCCTTGTTTTCCTCTCGCCTAACTCGATTCTGGCGAGGAGAATAGGGCACAGTGAATGAGCTCCGTATTCCTCTTTTTTCACATAACTCATAAACTTTTGACAAGTATATCCTCCTACATTGTCTGATCTTAATTTCATAAGATTCCGGTGACATTGATTCTCCACTAACCTTTTAAATTTCATGAAACCATCAATCTCATCTGAATTTGCTTTTAGAAAAGTAAATCCAACACATCTTGGTGAAATCATTCCACAAAAAATTAGAAGCTACCTGCTGCCACTGAGAGACTCTTCAGACATCGGTCCACGAACATCACTGTGGTCTAATTCAAGATTTTGAAAAGCTCGTTGGTTTGACCCTTTGAATATCAGCCTAGTTTCTTTGCCAAGACTCTACACAGTGAATCATCCTCCTCCAGCGTGCAGCTAATCCATCTGCAATCATTTTCTTTTGCATATAGATTACGCTCGTATAATTAAAATAGCCCAATATCTTTTGTCATATGGATTTAGGGAAAAACATTTTCCCTTCATTGGATTTTTGAACAATTCCTGATTTCTTTGATCCATGATGAGACACTCTTTTCCTTTCAAACAACACATTATACCCCTTTTCCACATATTTTGATCTAGCTTTGGAACATAAAAAATAAAAGCAATTTCTTTAGTTCCAAATTTACTTGCTATATTAACAGTCGATTGCCTTGCTACCGAGATGTATTCACATTTCACCATTGCCAATTCTTCTTGAACGTACCGCTTCATCCAAATTATTAAATAAAATGACTTGCTATTTGACACGTGGTTGGTCCATCCACTGTCAAATTACCAGCCATCAATCACTTTGGAGGAAAAACAAGATGCCACGAACAATTGCTCATTCTCGTGAGTTGCTACATGTCTTTCACCAGTCACCACCATGCTGTGCCATTTTTTCTTTATAGGTGATCTCAACCTGGCCCAACTTATTTCAATTTCTGCACCTAATGTCAGGCTTCCTCCAACACTTGTAATGAGGATGACTTCTTTTACCACAGTGTTTACAAGGATCCATTTGACCTTACTTACCCTTCCTGTTGTCTAAAGTTCCTGAAAATTCACCCTTCCCTTGTGAGGATTCCATGATTTTGTTCCCTTTTTCTTCGGCACTAATCTTTGCTTTTGCTTGCAAAGCCCCTTCAATGGGTGTATCCTTCTTATGTACTTGAGCTATCCTTGTTGTCTTCTCCGAACACCCTCCATGGATCCTTGGGTTAAATGTGCTGTGTTCTTGACAATATTTTGGGGACTGAGTTTCTCTGCCAATTTTGACCAATTGTTCTGTTGAGTGTCCCATATCTTATTCCCACTCATATCTTATATACGATGTGATTCCTTCCACCCATTGCCAATTGGTTTGGCGTTGGAAGTTGGAACTTCATATCCATATGCTAACATGTTGTATTTCATGTCTTCTTTTTTATTTTAATCTTGTTTTGGTAGAAGCTAGCAAGTGTTGGATATTATTGTTGTATAATTAATTTGCACTTGTTTGTATCGCATGTACATCAGATTATCAAACTAACGTAGGATACTGCTTCAACTATACAGCTTATGGGTTTTGAAGATTTGGGGCTTCCGTCCCACAAGACAAAGAACATGGTGAACTAAAGGATTGTTTTCTGGTGATTCCACAAATTGAGTGGATCACTGTCCTTAAAATTGGAAAATAGATGTTGCTCTTTGCCTAGTTGCTTTATAAGAATGATACGTTTCTGTTTGCTTTGCAAGGCTTGATCATTCATAGCGTTTTGTTGCATGGCACATTAGCGATGTCTCGCGATGTTGTAAATAGAATAGTCGAAAGAATGCATACTCCAATGTCGTTGATCAAGAACTGATTGCAGGGGTTTTGTTAGTCCCTTCCAACGGTCAATTGTGCCCAAAATTTTCTAATTTTCTGAGACATGACTTACATAAGACAAGGTGAATCTTTTGTTTGAGCTGGTATTTTCCCTTCCTATGCAAGAGACTTATTTTTCGACAATGGGATGATGAATTTCACTTAGCTATACTTGTTTCTGCTTCATTTCTATGTTTGAATGGATGATGAATTTCTTCTAGTTGTACTTCCTACTATTTTCAATTATGGCTTGTCTTTTCTATTGTGACCAAAATGAAATTTCTATGTGATATGGTGCAATTTCATGCTAACATTAACTATCACTCAAATGCAAAAGATCTGTTCCGGAGTTGATATATCTCTAATCTTATTATTGATAAGCATGTACTCCCTTCGTTTTTTTAGCATTTTGACTTTTTTTTTTACTATTCATAGAGGTACTTTGACTTATATTTTTTCATAGTTATACAAGAAAAAATATAGCCAAGTGAGACCTTATTGGATTCGTCTTATCTTGTAGTTTTTAAATATCAAAGTTTTAGAATTTTTACTTATATTGAATTTGAGTTATTAATCGTTGAAAATGTGCAATGGCATACATGAAAATGAGAAACGTTACACTTTAAAAAACTGAGGAAGTATTTTGCAATTTTGTTCGGGTGCGACCAAGTGTTTTGACTTGATGTGTTGCAGAGATTTCTCACCGTTGATTAACTTTTTAAATCAACGGTTGAGATTAACTTGAAGGTTAAAAAAATAATTTTGACATATTACTCCAAATATATTTTAGTACATTTCAGCGACAATATATGTACATTTCAGCGATGTTGAGCAAGAGTGGCGCGCTATAATATATTCCAGCAATAGACATAGGGTATGTTCTGCACGCAGAGTTGTAGCTGTAAGCTGTAGCTGCAAGCTGGAGCTGTAGAGAGCTGGAGCTGTAAGGAGCTGTGGGAGCTGTAGCTGTCAGTTCTATTTAAATGTTTTGTACAACTAGCTGTAGCTGTGAAAAAATGTATGAAATGACATAAAAGGACAAATATTTATGTAGACTATTGGGTAGTGGGTTGATTATTGGGTTAAAATTGTGATTGCTCAAAAATAAGCTCCTAGCTTATTTTTTAACGCTGCTACAGGTAGCTTCTAAAAAGAAGCTTCCAAAAGCTCCCAAAAGCTCCAAAAAGCTAGTGTGCAGAACGAGGCTTTTATTTTGAAATAAAAGCTAAAGCTACCAAAAGCTCTCAAAAGCTCCCAAAAGCTGCGTGCAGAACAGACCCATAGTGTTAGCGACAGCTCTGTGTATTTCAGCGATGTATGATGTTATATTTCAGGACATGCTATAGTATTTTTTAGCGACTTGATAATGTGCATTTCGGCGATTTCGTAAAAGTTGAAACCCCACTTCTTTGGTTTAATATATTTTAGCGACGAGCTTTGTGTATTTCAGCAATGAGTTGTGTGTAGTTCAACGATAGACTATATAATATTTCAGCGACATCCATAGTATTTTTCAGCGATCACCTTATTTTTCAGCGACTTGGCATTATACATGTTTTGGGACAACTTTTCCCTTTTTCATTTTGAACCATTGGATTTAAATAAATGGTTGGGATTAAGTGCCTTGACGTGCTGCGGATTTATTGATTGCACCGTAATCGATCCCTATATTTTGACTTATTATGTTTTGGGAATATGATTAAATTGAATTAATTAAGGGTCTGTTCTGCATGCTGCTTTTTGGAGCTTTTGTTAGCTTTAGCTTTTATTTCAAAACAAAAGCTCTGTTCCGTACACTAGCTTTTGGTAGCTTTTGAAAGCTTTTGGAAGCTTCTTTTTAGAAGCTACTTCTTGTAGCGTTAAAAATAAGCTACTCCCTACAGCTGCAGCCCGCAGCTCTGCGTGCAGAACAGGTCCTAAGTACAATCATGGGCCAGTAATTAAAGAATTAAAGAGTTTTCCAGTTTTCCTTGTTGTTCTTGAAAATGTTGAAATCATTTCAAAAGTAGGACAACAATAAACATGATAAAAGTGCAAGGTGGAGAATTAAGGACCAAAAAAGATTCAGTTCATTTGTGAGCTTTTCTCTTAGCTGATAATCGTTTTGGGATTGAAGAACCTCAGGCAAACAAAATCTACAAACAAGGGAGTACCCTGGTTAGCAGTACGGATTCTGTTTGGCTTTGGTTGATTGAGTGCAGGCGAACAAGATGGGTGGTGCTCATGAGGTTGGCATTCAAGAATGCTATTATAGTTTGTGAAGAATTGGAGACAGGTTATTAAGTAGCCCAGAGAATTGTCTTGCTAGTTAGTAGGAAAAATAGCCACATCAGTCCTTTTTCTTTTCATTTTACTCAAATCCACCCTCTACAAATTTTTAACCCCATATAGTCCTCCAACTTTACTAATTAAATCCAATTTCATCATTTTTTTTACTAGTCACACTAAAATTAACTCATTGGGGCAGAGTCGAAGTTATTAGGGCCGACTTTCCTTTTCCTCCTGGAAACTATGGCGAAATTTTATCCGACGAGAAGATTCTACTCGCTTATATCGGTGCAAAAACCGTTGTTGTCGGACCCGCGGCCAAATGCTCGACTTCAAGAATTCAAAAACTCCCGCTCCGACAGTATTCGAGAATTGGAAGAGAAGCACAAATAATTTTCGAGCTTGAACATCTGTCGAACGTAGGCAACAACGGCAAGCAATCGCCACCGATTTGGAATGATCAGATGCCCATTTTTCATAGAAGCAATTCATCCAACAGTTGGCGGAGGCAACCACACTCCGTCGGCCCCCGGTATTGGAAAGGAGCAACTACCATGGATATTATTCCAACTGCAACAATAGGATCAATTTCAATCCAGTACTAAACCTCCCGGCAGCGGCAAATCTCTTGGGCCTCATCTCCATTTTGTCTGTGGGGAAGAATAGAAGATGCAAGGCAGTGTCCCCTATTTGTTTCCAATCCCTTTTCCCCTTTAACTTATCTGAATACGCTTCCTCCTCCTGCTGCAATTGATAAGTATCAGAAATATGCTTCCGGGATGAAAGTCATGGCGGCCTGATAGCCTCCTTTGGATGCTATCTTTTAAGTCATTTCAAGCCATATATTTTAATGAATTTTAGAGGGAAATCCTCATTTTTGTATGTTTTTGTGCATTTTTGTGTGAGTTTTTAAATTAGGATATTATATTAGAATTTTAGGTTATTTGTCCCAGTTCTTATCTGTTTTTATGAGCACGTAGTTTGTATGTTGTATGAACTAGCGGAAGTAACTAAAACAGTAAACAAACGAACACAGTAAGTTGTTTACCCAGTTCGGTCATTTAGACCTACATCTGGGGGCATACCAAGCCAGGTTCATCTCACTAATCATCAAATCTGAAACAATCAACCAACAGCAAAAACATAAGAGCGATCAAACCTCTCACAGACTGAATTCGGATACTGGAACACACCAGTAGTTTGGCAAGTGTCTCGATCACACTTCAACCACTTTGACTTCTCCTCCTTCAATCACTAAGCTGATCCTCTTCTGTTGAAGTTGTTGCAATCGACTTCCAACTTCTCGATCATCATGAGTGAACTCAAACAGATCTCAGCATCTCAATGCAAATGACTAGGAAGAAAAGTATCTCAATGCTTCTCCATCAATAAGAACTCGAAATACAAAATTACACAGAAATTACTTAATGAAAGTAACTACCATGCAACACTTAGAGTAAATGATATGTGTGAATCTATGAAAAATGCTCTCTCTTACTTAGTATAATAGTGATCACACACACACACACACATATATATATATATATATCAATGTAAACAAGTGAGGCGGTTATCACTCAGGAAACACGAGAATCTTCTAGAAAGATTCTTTAGTAACTGCTTTAACAATAAGTTGTAACAAACTCCAGCTGGCATCTGCTCACATAAGCTTCGTTGTTGATGAATAGCCTGAACAATAGTCAGACAACAACTCTGCACAAAATAACCCTAACAATCTCCCCTTTTGTGGAGAGGATATACAAACATGTAGTTCAGAGGGTCAGAAAACAACGAGCAAATAACAGTCATCAAAAAAGATATCACCAATAGTAAAACCATCATCCAAAGTAACTAAACTGTTATCAGCAGTCATCAGCCAGCAGTCAAAACCACACACCAATCACGGTTAAGTTTTACAGACCCATCAAAACTAAAACTAACCAATCTGAACTTACTCCCCCTGTTTGTGTGCATCGACACAAACAAGCATCATAATCACTATCAACCTGATCATCACGGACTGCAGCAACATCTGGATGGAAATTTCTTGGCAAGAGACCAAGAATCTGAGTATGAGCACGACGAATGGCTATAGCATTGTCAACAACTATACTCACCTTGTCATTCAAACCTCGTAGTATACCACGCAGATGGACAACCAATTGTTCACCAGACATTGGTGGCCCTTTCTTAATGTCATTGTACATATCAATAAGATTACTAGCAGGGGCATGAGCTTTAATGAGCTCAATTGGTTCACCTTATTTAGAATGAACACCCTGTTTCTCAAGCAATGCAGTGATTAAAGCGAGGTAAGGAAGTACAGAACCCTTCTTGATTTTGTTCGAAGTGTAACCTATCATCTTATCAAGCACAATCCAACCAAAGTTAAGTATCTCAAAATATTTATCGATAGAGAACAAGAGTTTACCCATGGCAGAGCTTAGCTAAGAAGCATTTTTTGTTGGAAACAAATTGGACGAGCAGAAACGAAACAAGCAAGTGTAGTTGAGTGTCAACTCATATGGACTGAGTTGATTTCTCCAAAAGCAATACACTTCTCTCCAGAGATGGTATGAGCAATTTTAATCGTTTCCTGATTCAAGTAGTTGAAAGGATTAGTATCATCGTCATTGGCAGGAACCTTTAACACCTCTTTGATCACAGAGGGTGTTAACTGAATAAACTTGCCATGAACAAACACCTTTCCAAACCACTGGCTACTAGGATTCATCACATCCTCATGAAGATTGGCATAAAACTCATAAACCAAGTTAGGCGCATACTTTTTCAGTTTAGAAGCCCAATGCATCAAATGTTTAGACTCCAAATACTCCTTAAACCCTAGTTCATTGTAAAGAGGGTGAAAGAATACCTCATCTGGTTTGATCTTCCTCTGATTTGACGAGTACCATACGTTTCATCTCCTTTGTGTAATAAGTTGGACTGTAAGCATCCTCAGCAAGTAATTATGCGGGTTTAGTTTTGGAGCGTTTAGGACGAGGAGTACCTGAACCTTGTGAGCTTCCCTTAGACCTTTTCTTCTTCCTTGGTTGTTTGGACGATTCGCCAACAGCAGCTTCAACGTTCTCTCATGCACAATTCAATTCAGTGTTTTCAGGTGTAACCTCTGTCCGTGGGTTGTTGGCATCACCAACATTCTCCTCCTGCACTGGATAATCTTCAGGCCTGATGAAATCAGTGGCATTTCCTTCGTATTGTCCTTCACCTTGAGTCTCCTTCTCCTGAGTTTGTTGAACTTCAGCATCAACATTCATTTGTTCACCCGATTCTTCAACATTTTCCAGAACATCAGTGGGTGCGGGTAGTGGTAACGCAGGTTCAACAGCCTGCAAAGGTATAGCTTCCTCTGCGATCCCTTCTCTACCAGCATTTTGATCGCTCATATTTCCCTCAAACTTTTTTGAAATGTGAACTTTCAAAAATGCAAAAGAAAGTGTTTCAAAACCTTTCTGTAAACTTTCTTTTACCATTGCAAAAATCGCCTAAAAAGGTTGGGCAACCGGCGCATAGGGGATCGTGGTCTGCGATCCCTCTGCAGTTTCTCTGCAATCATGACGACGTGCAGGGGCTATAATTGTCACATCAGTTTTAAAACTCTATCCAATTCTCAATTTCAAATCCGTAGTAACTCCTTTTGGGCCATTCTCTTTCTAATCACCGGCCCATGTGATTCTTCTTCTTTAATTCCGATTGCAAAGGCCAAACTCCCTTCTTAGCCCTTAAAACTTTTCTGCCTCTAAAGATTTGGTCAGGATGTCAGCCAGTTGTTCCGAAGACCCAACATGTTCAATGTTACAAACTTCATCCTCCACTAAGTATCTTATGAAATGATATCGAATATCAATATGCTTACTACGACTGTGGTAAACATAATTCTTTGAAATACATATGGCACTTTTATTGTCACAAAGCACTTTGAATTCCCTTTTGATTATACCATAGTCTTCTAACATTTGTCTTATCCATAACAATTGTGTGCAACAAGTTGCAGCAACATACTCAGCCTCAGCAGTGGATAATGCAACAATGTTTTGTTTGCGTGAGTACCAATCACCAAATTATTTCCTAGATAACAGCAACCTCCCGTTGTTGATCGGCGGTCATCACAACATCCTGCCCAATCTGAATCAGTGAAACTAATTAGATCTAAATTTGATCTTTTTGATACCAAACACCTAATCCAACTGTGCCTTTCACATATCGTATAATCCTCTTAACTGTCTTTAAATGAGTTTCCTTAGGATCACATTGAAATCGTGCACAAACCCCAACACTAAAGGAAATATCCGGCCTCGAAGCTGTTAAGTAAAGCAAACTTCCAATCATACTTTTATATAATTTCTGATCAACATTAGCTCCAAAATCTTCCTTTGACAGTTTAGCTTGTTGTGCCATAGGTGTTCGAATCACCTTGCAATCCTCCATGTTAAATTTCTTTATCATGTTTCTAGCATATTTCTCTTGACATAGAAAAATACCATCTTCCTTTTGAATTACTTGAAGCCCCAAAAAGTAATGTAACTCTCCAAGCATACTCATCTCAAATTCAGAGTTCATGGCTTCCACAAATTCTGTCTTCAACTTTTCTGAGGTTGATCCAAAAGTAACATCATCAATATAGATTTGAACTACCAAAATATTGTTGTTTCTGTGTTTCACAAACAGTGTCTTATCAACTGAGCCTCTGATATACTCATTTTCTATCAGGTAGTTTGCCAGTCATTCATACCACGCCCGTGGTGCCTGTTTTAACCCATATAAAGCCCTTTTCACTCTATACATATGCTGCGGAAATTTTGGATCTTCAAATCCTTTCGGTTGTGAAACATATATCTCTTCTTTGATCATTCCATTCAAGAAAGCTGTTTTAATATCCATCTGAAACAGCTTGAAATTCAGAGAACAAGCTATGGCCAACATCATTCGCACGACCTCCATTCTAGCAACTGGTGCAAATGTATCATCATAATCAAGACTCTCAATTTGAGTAAAGCCCTGTGCAACCAATCTTGCTTTATTGCGAACAATGTTCCCTTTCTCATCTGATTTATTCTTATAAACCCATTTCATACCAATCACATTGATATCCGCGGGTTGTTCGACTAACTCCCAGACATCATTTCGTTCAAATTGCAGTAATTCATTCTGCATAGCAGCAATCCAATATTCATCTTGTAAAGCTTCCTTGACATCTTTCGGCTCAATCTTAGATATGAAGCAATTGAATCCAGCAAGATCTCTTAAATCAATTTGCTTATTTCGAGTTTGCCTCTGAGCTGTTGGATTGCCAATAATATCCTGAGATGAATGATGTTTAAGTGTCCTTGGTCCAGGCTTGGGACCTCGTCTTCTTTCAGTTTTGGCCTGAGTTGGGTGTTGATCTGTTGTTTCAACATCTTCAGTATTACTGTCCTCAACTCCCTTATCATTCTCAATATTGACATCTTGATCAAGTTCATCAGGAATATTTTCTTGTAGATCAACTCGACGTTTCACAATCAATTCGTCATCATTCTCCTTATCTTTCTCATGTGGCCCAACATCCTCAAAAACAACATTGATGGACTCAATAACCTTCTTTGAATCTTTCAAGTATACTCTAAAAGCTCTGGAGTTTGAGGAATAACCAAGAAACCATCCTTCTTCGGAGTTTGAATCAAATTTCTTCAATGGTGTTCTATCCTTGAGAACATGACATTTACAACCAAAGATATGGAAGTATTTAATACTTGGACTCCTTTCATTCCAAATTTGATAAGAAGTAAAGTTAATCTGTGGTCGTAGATACACCCTGTTAACAATGTGAGATGCAGTGTTCATAGCTTCAACCCAAAAACCTTTTGATAATATGGATGCATGCAACATTGATCTAGCCATTTCTTGTAAGGTCCTATTCTTCCTTTCTGCCACGCCATTTTGTTGCGGCATTTTGGGAGCTGAAAACTCATGTCCAATCCCATGTACTTACAAAAATCTTCAAATCTTGAATTTTCAAATTCTCTTCCATGATCGGTTCTAATTCTGATGATTTTCTGTTGTTTCTCCGTCATCAGCTTCAGACATAACTTCTTAAACACATCAAATGTTTCATCTTTTGATCTTAAAAACTCTACCCAAGTATAACGAGAGTGATCATCTACACATACAAAAATGTACCTCCTTCGTGTTAGGCTCTCGATTTCGGATGGACCCATCAAATCCATATGAAGAAGCTCCAAACATCATGAGGTAAGCAACTCATCAGTTTTCTTATGATGTGCCTTGGTCTGCTTTCCTTTCGAGCAACCACCACAGATCATATCCATGTTACTGGGTAGTCGAGGTATTCCTCTAACAGCTCCTGAAACACTAATCTTTTGTAAACTTCTAAAATTCATGTGACCAAGCCTTTGATGCCAAAGAGTTGTTAAATCATTCTTGATTAGCAAAGCATGCTGATCTTCCTTTTTTCAGAACATAGCAGTTGTTTTTTGATTGATTTCCAATCATCATACACGCTTTTTCTTCATTGAAAACCCTACAAAAATTCTTAGTGAACTCCACACGATAACCATCGTCACATAACTGACTTATCGAGATGAGATTTGTTGTCAACCCTTCAACAAAATAGACTGAAGATAACTGAGATAAGCTGTCATCTTTAACGGTACCAAAACCTGAAATTCTACTTTTAAGTCCATCTCCAAAAACAACATCTCCACAATCACTATCTTCGAAATGTTAGAAGTTCATTTTGCCCTGTCATATGTCGTGAACAACCTGAGTCAAAATACCACCTTTCAGTATACATACCTTTCTGAAGTGAAAGAACTACAAGACATTTCGACTGAATTCGCTTTCTAATCCAAATTTTCTGTAACTGAATCTTCTTCTATAGGTCATGCGATGGCCAGACTACGGCCTTACCACGCATTAGATTTCTGAAAATTCTTAAACAAGTATCTGCGTTGTGACCAGGTAGTCTGCAGTACGCACAATCTCTGCCCATAGATTCTGATTATGAAATCTGTATATTAACCTTCGGAGTCTGCTGAAGAAAACCACCACTCACAAACTTTCTCTGATTATCTGACTTTTTCCCTGAAAAACCAGTACCAGTGAAGTCTTTCGGTTGTTTGCCCAAAGCAAGAACATCATCAAGTTTACCTTTCCCTTTAAAAAAGTCTTTGATATTCCTGATTCTTAGCTTTAAGCTGGTTGGATTCATCTTTAACTGCATTCAATTCATCTTTCAGAAGCCCAAGATCCTTTACAGCTTTTTCATTCTCGAGAAATAATTCATTATATAATTTCCTTAAAGTCTCAAGTTCTCCTTTAACTTCTTTTGCTCTGAAGTTTTATCCAATAACATTCCAGTGTCAGTCAGTTGTTTCAACAACTTCTTGTTTTCTTTTACTGCAACTGAGAATTCTCCTTTCAGAAATTCATCGGCTTCATAAAGTTCGAACTCCTCATCTTCTTCACTATCTGAGTCATCTGTAAGACTACCATCAAGGTATGAAGATTTAACATCATTACCTGTCCGAACTGATTTAGATGTCTCCTGTAGAGTGAAGGCAACAACTTCAGAGTCACTGAGTTGTTCTTCTGAAGGATTTTCATCCTCATCATAAGTCAGAGAAACTTGTAGTGCTTTACCCTCTCTTCTATTAGCAGTAGGACACTCAATCCTAATATGACCAGTTCCATTGCACTGCACTCATAACACTGTAAATCAGAAAAAGCATCTGGTTTCTTAAAATCCCTAGACTTTCTCTGCTTCTTGTCATACTTACTTTTATCACTTTGTCTGCAATTTCTAGTCGGTTGTTTATCGGTTGTTGACTTACCTGACTGATTACGATTC
This sequence comes from Hygrophila difformis, assembly GCA_030278955.1. Taxonomy (NCBI): domain Eukaryota; kingdom Viridiplantae; phylum Streptophyta; class Magnoliopsida; order Lamiales; family Acanthaceae; genus Hygrophila; species Hygrophila difformis. The sequence continues at coordinate 1,341,767 of JAOANR010000266.1, read as the reverse complement.
TGATACTTCTTATTCTTAAACTGTTTTGCTCTCCTTTCCTGCAACATCTTAGATACACTCTTCGATATAAAGGAAACTTCATCTTCATCTAAGTCCTCTATATTGAGAGCAATATTCCTAGCAGTTTCATTCTCAATGTAGTTCAATTCATACAATTGAAGAATTCCATACAAACCTTCAAGAGAAATGGTGTTAACCTTGTCTAACTCCTCTAATGCAGCAACCTTAGGATAAAACCTTTTAGAGACTATGTAACACCCCGGATTCGATCACCCAAGCCGGGATATCACCGCCAAACCTCCCTACAAACACGACTTCTTCGAGCTTGCTGGAGAGATGCAAGGCTATGGTTTTTCAGAATTTAAAACATTTCAAACAGCTCATTTATAAATATGTAGCAAAAATCATTACATAGTATTATCTAAGTTGCAGCGGAATGTAACATTTAAATATAGATATAGCAGTGGAAATATAAATAGGGCCAACACGGCCAAACACGGGTTAAACAGGCCCGTTATGCAATTCATGTAACCAAACGAAAAATAAACAAATAGTGTTTCCCCAAAATAGTCCCATGCATGCATATGCTCATGCGTATTCTTCTTGCACTGTAAAAAAAGAAACAACGGTTTTGTCAGCATAAACATGCTTAGTAAGTTAACCCCTAGCATACAATAATGGGGTTTCAAAGCCATTAATTATTTAGGAAAATGATATACTTACATTTAGCACGATTGCATGCACTACATAAATTAGCTCGACTAGCTAATGGAATTTAATTGTATAAATCAAAGATATGGATTTCAAATGGTCACAGATATAACTAGCAAGGTGATTAAATAAATTGACATAACCTAAACACAATTTAACAAGGGTTTAATTGAATCTCTTATAAATTTCTCTTTTCATTTCTTTTATAGATCACCATCCGCTAGGGCTCTTATGTCCGCCAGCCGTACACTTGGGCTCGTACGTCCACAAGCATTATGGTCAATATTTTACTAGGGTTACCACGTCCGCTAGCCATACGATCAATATTTCGCTGGGGCTCTTACATCCACTAGACATATGCTTGGGCACTTATGTCCACAAGCCACATAGTCAATATTGATAGCATCCAGCTTAGTCATAAATCCCAATGTTTCAAAAGAATTTTCGTCTCATTGTTTAGACAGACCAATTTCAAAAGTAAAGTTTTATAGTGTCGTTGTTCACGCCTTCTCCATTTTAAAATTCATCTCAAGGTCAATTGATTTGAAATTTTCACAGTAGTTCAAGAACATCCTAACGAACAACTTTCATGTTTCGAGTATTTTGAAATTAGGAAAGGAAGCAAGTCGAATTTCACAATCTTTGCAAAACATAAAATCTGTCGATTTTTCTAAAACAGCGCACTGATTTTCACAAGAGTTTTTGACATAGAAAACGACCTCCAAAATTTATGAAATTTTACAGACACTTAAAAGACACCAAAATAAACAAGTTTTATTAGGGGCATTTTATGCAAAATCATTACGGATTAAGTCAGATTAATTCACTAAGTTCGGACTTAAAATCTGTCGACTCTTGAGAGACACAGTGTGTTCAAAACGGGTTTTGACTATCCAAACTTTAATGAAAATGCACGAAATTTTACAAGCATGATCTCAAGACAATTATCAACAACTTTTATGTTTACACCTAGATTAGTTTTGAATACAAGTGGTAGAAAAATGCACATCAAGTTCGACCAAGCAATCTGCCATGGTTTTCGAAAAAAGTCATGCATCACAGAAAATGTTCGACGCGGTTTGGGGTATCAAATCTTAATGAAAATGCATGAAATATTACAGAGGTATTCAAGACTCATAGATCTAGAAATTTCATGTTTAGCACAAGTTCTAATTCGGCCTAGATCTGAGGTCAAAATGGCTAACAAGTTCGCATGATATGAGTTCTAAACAGTCCTTGGGTCGTCCGGAATCTATGATTCATCACGAACGGATCTCCTCAACACGATTCTTCCTCCATTGGCCACGAATTGGAATCAAAAGTAGAAATCTAGAGTTAGATCGAATTTTTGGATTTGAAAAGGTGTAGGAAAACTCGAAAACCACTTACCAACATCCTAGGGGTCTGCCTTCTCCTTCTCGAGTCCTTCTTGTTTGGATTCGGTCATCAGAAACTTAAGAACACAATTGGATTTGGGGCTTTCGGTTTTGGGAGAACTTTTGGAGAGAGTTTGGAAGACAATGGATGAATGTTAAACGGATGAGAATGGCCAAAGAATCTATCAAGGGTCGTCCATATACTCCTTCCATTGTCTAGGATCGAGTTACCAAAGTCGGGGGTCGAAAATAAGGTAAGAAATCGTCGAGAATCGAAAGTTGATCGCATCCTGTCAAGTGGCGTGGTGGTGGCGCGGTATTGCTCCAGATCGCGCAGAGACCGTGCGGCTCCGGCCTGGGCTGCGGTCTGGGCCGGGCCGTGCGATCCGTCGGGCTTTTCCTCCTCTCTTTCGGACTTCTATCCTCCTACGTTCTCGAGCTCAGTAAAACTGGGTCATTTTCGGATTACGATTCTATCCTAAATTTATTTCGACTTAAATTGGTTTCGTATTTGAAATCTTGAATCCGTTGAGTTTGGATTTGTCGGCTTCGAATCCGTCGACCTTCGATTCCCGTGCAATGATTTATTTATTTAAATCATTTTCGACTTCACGGTTCTTGGAATTAAAATTCTGTTGCTCTTCGAATTTAATTCCATCTCCTATTATTAAAAGTCTCGGGTATTAAAGTCTACCCCCCTTAAGAATCAATTTCGTCCTCGAAGTTGCGCGTTTGTCTTTCGTGAGCTAAGAACTAAGGTCCTTTCATTCATTATGTTTTTGTGATATTGTGTTATTGTGTATTATTGTTTTACTGAATCCAGAAATGAAATTTCCAAGTTGCCTACGTACCCTGTGAAGGGATCAAGTCATTACGTAGTTCAAAACAATTCGAATTTGTTTATTATTGATTTGGGATACATATTTTCGAGTCGACCTCAAAAATAAATGCTTATACATTATTACGAGATATTACATCATCTCCCTCTTAGGACTTCAGTTATGTCCCCATAATTGCCTATTCATTATTCTCAAGAAGGTTTGGGTTTTGATCTTGTTCCTTGTCACCCTCTCCTTGCTGAAGGTTCATCAGATCTATTCTCTTTTCGATCGCCTCCTCCAGCGTTCGACATCCCCTGGCCTTGTGACCAAACTTGCCGCATTTATAGCAGGCTCCAGGCTTCGGGCATCGGTGCACCAGATGTGCATGGTTGCATCGTGCGCAGCGTGGTATGAACGCACCACGGTTGTCATCTCCTTCATTTTCGGGACCTTTATTTTCTTTCCTCCGGACCCATTGTCTTTCCTAGAGTTGTTATTGTTGTCTTTCCGACCCTTCTTCTCAAGTCCTTGCGAGTCCTTGCTCGACTCACCATTTTCCTTACGCTTCAATTGCTGGATTCGAGCAATCGCTACAGCGCGATAATAAATCGTCTACAGGTTCGTGAATTGTCCTACTGCAAGTATCTCTTGGATACGAAGGTTCAGACCCATCTCGAATTTCTGAGCCTTGTCAGAGTCGGTTGGTACTAGCCTCGCAGAAAATCATACTAGCTCCTTGAATTTGGTGTAGTACTCTTGCACTGTTTGCGCACCTTGTCTGAGGTTGATGAACTCCTCGTATTTCGCAGTCTTGTTGCTCAGTGGGTAGAATCTTTCCCTCAAGGCTTCCTTAAGTTATTTCCAGGTGTAGGCTTTTTCGCCTTCCTCTGAATTCGTTTGAAAGTTTTGCCACCACTCATCGGCTTCGCCTCCTAAGTATTAGGTCGCTACACGTATCTTCTCCTCGTCGAGGCATTTGATAGCGTTTAAAAGTTTATCAAAGGTACAGATCCACCCCTCTAGATTGGCAGGATCCTTCTGCCCATCATAGTGTGGTGGTTGATAAGGATTCACTAACGCTAGGTAGTTGATTCGAACTACGGGCGGAGGTACTGCTGCTTATGCCCTATGCATCTCAGCATTTCCTAATGCTACAAGAACTTTCTCTTCAGTTTTTAAACGTTCCTCCATATTGTTGGGCACATGAGGCACTCGTTCTCCTAGGTTCTGAGGAGTCCCATTGTTGCTGGGCATGTTGGGGAGGTCAGTGTCAGTGCCGTTTGGGATTACCTTCCTTGGTTTTCTCCTAGGTGCCATTTTCTGTTATTCAGCACGCGAATATGAGTTTCTAATCTAAGGAGTGTTAGGAGTCAGGAAAATTTGAAAGATAGATCGGTAAAGGCCGTTAATAGATGTGGGCACACTAAACATAAGTGATCAAGATCTAGGACTGAGGCAAAGTTAGTCTTTAGCAGGCGCTCCTAAGTCAATGTCATGTCGAATTCTAATATAGGAGTGTTTCTTAACGCCGATAATTCACATAAAAGAGTTAGTGCAATTATGTATGTATGCACATGCAATCCCCCCAATAAAATTTAATTTATGCATGCATTTATTTATCCATGGGTTTTAAAAATATTTTATGCCATGGATAATTTAAAAACAATGATAAAATATTTGGACCACTATATTGGGCCAAAAGTAATAATTTCTTGAGCTCAAATAAAAGTACAAGTATTGGGCTAAGAAAAATGTTTGGGGCTTAGTAAATAAATTTGTTGGGCTAAAAATTTTTGGCCCAAGATTTTGGGCTTTTGAAAGATAATACTTATAAGTAAAATAATTTTGGGCTAAAAGTTTGGGCTCCAAAAGTGATAGTTTTAAAAATAATGGTTTAAAAATAATACTCCCTCCGTCCCACTCCAAGTGTCTTTTACTGTTGGGCACGGGAATTAAGGTAGAGTTGGTTTGTGAGTATATGGTGGGGTCCACATAGTTGTTGGAGGGGAAAATTATTTCTATTTATAGAAAGAAGACATTTGTAATGGGACATCCAAAAATAGTAAGTAGGACATTTGGAATGGGACGGAGGGAGTACTAGTTTTAAAAATAATAGTTTAAAAGTAATAATAATAGCTTTAAAATATTCCGGGCCCTGATACCACTTTGTAACACCCCGGATTTGATCACCCAGACCGGGATGTCACCGCCACACCTCCCTAGCAAGACACGACTTCTTCGTGCTTGCTAGAGAGATGCAAGGCTATGGTTTTCAGAATTTAAAACATTTCAAACAACCCATTTATAAATATGTAACAAAAATCATTATATAGTATTATCTAAGTTGCAGCGGAATGTAATATTTAAATATAGATATAGCAGCAAAAATATAAATAGGGCCAACACGGTCAAACACGGGTTAAACAGGCCCGTTATGCAGTTCATGTAACCAAACGAAAATAAACAAATAGTGTTTCCCCAAAATAGTCACATGCATGCATATGCTCATGCGTATTCTTCTTGCACTGTAAAAAAAAATAAAAAATTAAAAAAAAAAACGGTTTTGTCAGCATAAACATGCTGAGTAAGTTAACCCCTAGCATACAATAATGGGTTTCAAAGTCTTTAATTATTTAGGAAAAGTATTGACTTACATTTAGCACGATTGCATGCACTACATAAATTAGCTCGACTAGCTAATGGAATTTAATTGTATAAATCAAAGATATGGATTTCAAATGGTCACATATATAACTAGCTAGGCGATTAAATAAATTGACATAACCTAAACACAATTTAACAGGGTTTAATTGAATCTCTTATAAATTTCTCTTTTCATTCCTTTTATAGATCACCACCCGTTAGGGCTCTTATGTCCGCCAGCCATACACTTGGGCTCGTACGTCCACAAGCATCATGGTCAATATTTTACGAGGGTTACCACGTCCTCTAGCATACGATCAATATTTCGCTAGGGCTCTTACATCCACTAGACATACGCTTGGGCACTTATGTCCACAAGCCACATAGTCAATATTGATAGCATCCAGCTTAGTCATAAATCCCAATGTTTCAAAAGAATTTTATAGTGTCCCTTTGTTTAGACAGACCACTAAACAAAGAATTTTCGTCTCTTTGTTTAGACTGACCAATTTCAAAAGTAAATTTTTATAGTGTCCCTGTTCACGCCTTCTCCATTTTAAAATACATCTCAAGGTCAATTGATTTGAAATTTTCACAGTATTTCAAGAACATCCTAACGAACAACTTCATGTTTGAGTATTTCTAAATTAGGTGAGGAAGCAAGTCGAATTTCACAATCTTTGCAAAACATAAAATCTGTCGATTTTTCTAAAACAGCGCACTTATTTTCACAAGAGTTTTTGACATAGCAAACGACCTCCAAAATTATGAAATTTTACAGGCACTTAAAAGACACCAAAATAAACAAGTTTTATTAGAGGCATTTTATGCAAAATCATTACGGATTAAGTCAGATTAATTCACTAAGTTCGGACTTAAAATCTGTTGACTTTTTCTTTAAAGACACAGTATGTTCGAAATGGGTTTTGACTATCTAAACGTTAATGAAAATGCACGCAATTTTATAGACATGATCTCAAGACAATTATCTACAACTTTTATGTTTACACCAAAGATTAGTTTTGACCACAAGTTGTGGAAAAATGCACATCAAGTTCGACCAAGCAATCTGCCATGGTTTTCGAAAAAAGTCATGCATCACAGAAAATGTTCGACGCGGTTTGGGGTATCAAATCTTAATGAAAATGCATGAAATTTTACAGAGGTATTTAAGACTCATAGATCTAGAAATTTCATGTTTAGCACAAGTCCTAATTCGGCCTAGATCTGAGGTCAAACTGGCTAAAAAGTTCGCAAATCAATTCTGTCAACGTATGGACATTCGGTAAAAACGTAGGGTAGTTCAGGTCCATTTTCGGGCATCAAAAATTAATGAAAAATTATGAACATTTTACAGAAGGTAGATCTATGCGTTAGGAACGATTCTTCGGTTTTGATTTTCTCGTTTGAAGACTTTTAAAGGTCCGAACAATTCATCCAAAATCCCTGGGCGCGTGTAAAACTTCTATTGACAGATTTTATTAAGTTCTTGTATTGAATCTTATGGTTGGTCGATTTTTAGCCACCAAAAACCGTATGTAACAATTGACTTGCATGATATCAGTTCTAAACAGTCCTTGGGTCATCCGAAATCTACGATTCGTCACGAACGGATCTCCTCAACACGATTCTTCCTCCATTGGCCACGAATTGGAATCGAAAGTAGAAATCTAGAGTTAGATCGAATATTTGGATTTGAAAGGTGTAGGAAAACTCGAAAACCACGTACCAACATCCTAGGGGTCTGCCTTCTCCTTCTCGAGTCCTTCTTGTTTGGATTCGGTCATCGGAAAATCAAGAACACAAGTGGATTTGGGGCTTTCGGTTTTGGGAGAACTTTTGGAGAGAGTTTGGAAGACAATGGATGAATGTAAACGGATGAGAATGGCCAAAGAATCTGTCAAGGGTCGTCCATATACTCCTTCCATTGTCTAAGATCGAGTTACCAAAGTCGGGGGTCGAAAATAAGGTAAGAAATCGCCGAAAATCGAAAGTTGATCGCATCCTGTCAAGTGGCGCGGTGGTGGCGCGGTATTGCTCCAGACCGCACGGAGACCGCGCGGCTCCGGCCTGGGCTGCGGTCTGGGCCGGGCTGTGCGATCCGTCGGGCATTTCCTCCTCTCTTTCGGACTTCTATCCTCCTACGTTCTCGAGCTCGGTTTTCTGGGTCATTTTCGGATTACGATTTCTATCATAAATTTATTTCGACTTAAATTGGTTTCGTATTTGAAATCTTGAATCCGTCGAGTTTGGATTTGTCGGCTTCGAATCCGTCGACCTTCGATTCCCGTGCAACGATTTATTTATTTAAATCATTTTCGACTTCACGGTTCTTGGAATTAAAATTCTCTTGCTCTTCGAATTTAATTACATCTCCTATTATTAAAAGTCTCAGGTATTACAGACTGTTCTTAGCAACTTTCTAACTTGCTTCCTCTCATCCCACTCAGCACCAAGAGAATAAACCTGACTAACAACATCTTTAAATCTACCATAATATGCAGATATGGATTCACCATCATTTAAGCGCAAACTATCAAAAAATGTTTCAATACGTTGTAACCTAGTAGCTCTAACATCTGCAGAACCTTCATGCGATATTCCTAGAGCTCTCCAAGCATCATAAGCAGTAGTATAATTCGAAATCATTCTATACTGAGTAGAATCCATAGCAGCAAATAAAGCATTTAAAGCAGAAAAGTTACCTTGCTTAGCTAGTCTTTCAACAGCAGTTAATTCAACTCTTGTAGCAGGTCTGGTTGCTGGTGGATCATCTTCATTTACTGGAGTCACTCGTTGGTAGGTTGTTCTCATCGTGTTTCAATAGCCTCATCAGCATCCTCACCTAGCGACGCTATAAATGCCTTCATTCTCGTTTTCAAGTAACTATAGTCCGTTCCATCAAACAAAGGTGGACGAGAAACTGAAGAACCTTCCTTCTTGCTCATCTTCCAAACAGATCTGATCTACTCAATTACGCTATAGCACTGGATTTGCTCTGATACCACTTGTTTGCCCCAGTTTTTATCTGTTTTTATGAGCAGACGTAGTTTGTATGTTGTATGAACTACGCGGAAGTAAGTAAAATAATAAACAAACAAACACAGTAAGTTGTTTACCCAATTCGGTCATTTAGACCTACATTTGGGGGCATACCAAGCCAGGTTCATCTCACTAATCATCAAATCTGAAACAATCAACCAACAGCAAAAACATAAGAGCGATCAAACCTCTCACGGACTGAATTCGGATACTGGAACACAACCAGTAGTCTGGCAAGTGTCTCGATCACACTTCAACCACTCTGACTTCTCCTCCTTCAATCACTAAGTTGATCCTCTTCTGTTGAAGCTGTTGCAATCGACTTCCAACTTCTCGATCATCATGAGTGAACTCAGACAGATCTCAGCATCTCAATGCAAATGACTAAGATGAAAAGCATCTCAATGCTTCTTCATCAATAAAAAAATCGAAATACAAAATTACACAGAAATTACTTAATGAAAGTAACTACCATGCAACACTTAAAGTAAATGATATGTGTGAATCTATGAAAAATGATCTCTCTTACTTAGTATAATAGTGATCACATATATATCAATGTAAACAAGTGAGGCGGTTATCACTCAAGAAACACGGGAATCTTCTAGAAAGATTCTTAAGTAACCGCTTCAACAATAAGTTGTAACAAACTCCAGCTGGCATCTGCTCACATAAGCTTCGTTGTGGATGAATAGCCTGAACAGTAGTCAGACAACAACGCTGCACAAAATAACCCTAAACATAGGTAAATAAGACTAAAATCACATTTAAAGTTGATGATTTCTAATGATTTATCTTGATGAGTTTTAAATGTCATTTTGTTGGTTGTAATGGAATGAAGAAAGCATAAATGAAGATAAGGAAAAGAGGAGAAAACAATTGAATAAGTCATTCTTGGTGTACGCAACGCCAACTACGCGAAGAAATCTATGCTAGCGTCAGTTTACGCCAACATTGAAAGATGGAAAATTTGTACGAATCTCAGCTAGCGTAGGCAAGGCCAACTACGCCAGAATGGGTGGGCTAGCGTCGTTTTACGCAGAGCTGAAGAGGTCCCAAAATTCATTTCCTGCTAGCGTAAATGAGGCCATTTGCGCCAAATCTTCTCTGCTAGCGTAAGTTTACACCAAGGCTGCTGGGTTGGGTCAGTTTCGTGCGGTTTCCAAGTCAGTTTGAGCGGGTTTTTTCATTTTTTTTCATCCCGGTTGACGTCGAGAAACGGGGGGGGGGGGGGGGGGGGGGACATAAAAAAACTCGACATCACCCATCTCTTTCATCTCCAATCGATCTCTACATCATTTCTTCATCAATCCATTAGATTAGTTCAGTATTATATTAGATTAGGTTTTGAAATTGTGTTGTAGGATTGCACCATAAATTTGGGTGCATTTCCTGATTATCTATGGATTCTCCAGTAAGGGTTCAAATTCGGGTTATATTAGAGGCAACGACTAGAAGTCGTGGAATGGATCAAGAGTTTGAATTCATTATTATTTCAGGAAATAAAATTATTTATTGTTATTTGATTTTATTTTCCCGGTTTATGTCATGTTCTTGTTCTGGAATTATATTTGGATTGATAATTAATAATCTGGATTGTTGACACTATCATGAGATTATAGTACCTGGTTAGGGAATTAATTCAATTCTTGATTCAACCCATATATTGAACATGAAATCGAGATATAATTCTTCGGAATTATTAGTTAATTTATTTGTATGAACTCGAGAGAGGAAGATAAATGAATTAATACATGTTTCAGAACTCAAACTGACAACTTTTTGCTGAAGTTTTCCTTAGAATCTGAAATGCATGCCTCTATATATGTTCTGTCATTTTTAAATTATGCTATGTATTTGATTATAGTTCTAGAATTTTAAGAGTGCATTGGTTTTCTAACAAAGTCGACAGATAAGTTGGAACTGATGTTAACTTTTAATTCTGAAAACCAAAATGAAATCGGGAGATAAATTTTGGGAATTGTAATTGAATTCATTGCTAAAATTTTCATCATTATTAGCAGGATAAGCAATCTGAAAGCACAAATTCATTTATATATTAGCTTAGAATTATTATAATTATTGTTTTAGTTAATATCCTGGTCTACTCGACCATCTATTTATATTTTTGTTTTCATGGCTAGAACATAAGCTTATTTGAATACATATGGCTAAGGCATGAATTGATATGCTTTTAACTCCCTGTGGATTCGACCCGACATTAGCCAGTATATTATTTGCGAAATCGCGATTTGTGTTTGATTCAAAAGCACAATTCTACGCGATCACGACCCTATATTCTTTTGCCCTAATGGGTTGAATCCCAAACGAGATGAGTTGCAAAATTGGATTCTTTTCAGCCAAGTGGCACCTAAAATATATTCTCTGTCTCATTTAACTTGTTTTGTTTGACTTCTGCACACAATCAAATACACTTTTTCCATCGTTAATATCTCAAAATATGTACAATGAAAAATTATGTAAAATATATATTATAAAACTACATGATCATACGATTCTAACAAGACCCATCTCAACTATTTTTTTCAAATATATACTTACATAACATTGAGTCAAAGCTGAATCATGAACAGTGCCAAAAAGTCAAACATGACATGTTACCTGGGACGGAGGGAGTATTAATAATAACATTTCACTTAATTTAGCTTAATTTATTGTGATTAGTGAAAAAAAAAAGGGGTGAAATTGGATTTAATCAGGAAAGTTGAAGGACTATTGTAGAGGATGGATTTGAATAAAATGAAATGAAAACTATTTTTCCCTAGTTAGTAGATACACTCTTAAAGGCTTTAATTTGAAAGATTTGAATAATTATCTTAACAAGTTTGATCATCAAATTGGTCGTCTGCAAAGAATGGAAATGACCCTTGGCCTTATATAACAGCTACTTTCCCGTATTTCCCTTTTTTGTAGGATCGTGCTCTTTTTTAAAGTTGGATTGGATCCATCATATTTATTTTTAATCTAAATACCCCGAGCTAAATATTTTTAGTCCCAAATACTCATATCTTACCAAATCCAAAATAATCAATTAACCCCCAACATCTAAAAATGATTCACAAATCAATATATTTAAGTGTAATATATATTTAAATAAATCAATAAACAATTGAATATTTAATAATATAAATTTTACATTAAAAATGTGAGCACTTTAAATTCAAACTTTTTATTTAATTTCCTGCCGATTTCAGCCAATTAAAAATCAAATTTTGAATTCAACATTACTAATTTTATATCAAAATTTTTTTTCTAATTGAATTAAAAAAATTCAAATCAACTGCCCACTCGGCCTCCGACGTTATATGGGTAAAGAAAAGAGTAGGGTAATTACTATATTTCTGGCAATGAAAGAAAATAATTTTGTTTACTGTTTTCATTGTGAGTTACCGTTGATGACAAGAAGCCGGTGATATGCCATAACTCAATATATGCAGGTAAAATACACCAAATGCCTAATCGAATGGGGCATCCACAACATACCCTTTTTGCCTATTCCAATCCCACCAAAGCAACACTGAAATTTTTTAGAAACAAGAAAAGGAAATTAAACTATAAATCTATACACAGCTCGGTAAAATTTAGACAGTAGAGGCAGCAAAAGGGTGATGAAGATACGCAGTCATATGGTGTGAGTAAAAGTCGGTGCAATATCTATGCTTGCTTGTTCCAAAAAATGCACATAAAGTTCGTTTTAAAAAAAAACAAAAAAACAAAAAAACCCATATATGATAAAGCCAGTCATAAGCAGCGAAGAATACCTAATATGGAGACAGCGGTAATGTATGAAATCATCAAATTTGACAAAGATAAAAGTAATTACATGGCAAAGATGAAGAAGCAGCCTGCACTGCACCCAGCAGCTAGTCAGCAACTGGATGGTTGATCAAGAACCACTAAAGTACCACACGAAAATAACCGCAAACTCTACATCGCACCTTTTCAACAACTTCAATCTAAACCTGAACATGGGAAATTGGGATTTCATCGCATCAAAATTTCAGAAGGGAGCCTACTTTAATGAATCACATTCCCAGCACTTCAAATAACAGCAATTACACAGTACAGTACTAAAACTTAACTACCTAATAAATGATTCTCAGGCTCAATATGACACAAAAGGCAAATACATGCAAACTGCATTTCCACCATGCAGCATCGGTTAAACATAGAGGGAGGCAAAATGAGTGATTAACCAAAATGGTGGTGCCAGTAAAATATAGAACAGAACTTCAATCTTCCTTTTCATAACAACTTTGAACATTATTATCTAATCACAGAAAATATATGAAAACATTAAAAGGATGATGCCACACTGGGACAAAGAAAAATCTCTGATTGTGAAAGGCAAATTTCAAGCAAATAAACATTTCTTTTTTGATGTCAGAGAAAATAAAAAGGAACCTAAGGAAAGACACACATATAAAACCAACAACTAAGGTTTATGGAGTAAGTGATAAACCAAAAAACGTTAAGACAGTATCGAAGTGGGGGAGGTCAAGCATTTAGATTTCATGTGTTTCCAATTGATGAACAAGGAATGTAGCTAGCTACCTCCAGGCTCTGTGAAAAAAATCTCTGGTGCATTCAGTGTGACTCATGTTGCTTTTGAATATATAATTAAGGTTCATGTTTAGTAGAACTCATACATTTTGTCTATTAAATTTTGAAGTTCTAAGTACTATATTTGGCTAGAGCAACTGTACATGGTCCACTAAATAACTGTAATTATGATATTTCAAGAATGAAATGCAACATCAGTGTGAAATTGAGTTGTAACAAATATGAACGCCTGGTGTTGACTTCAGAATTGAAAATGCAGTCAAAAGTTATATCAAACACAATCATCGTGGAAATGCAATAAGTTTGCAAGTTGCAACCACAAATTCATATTTGTATGATTCTATTTATGTTGAGATGTAACCATAATCAAAAACCATTTAAACAAGTTAGAATATGCGTAAAAAATGTCTGACTGGAAGGGCATCTTCTACAACTTCTCCTCGCCTATTCACACAAACAAAACCAGAAAATTTTTAAGGTACAAATCTCACACCCAAAGGAAGTTGAAAATTGAAAATACACAGAACCTGGTAGATTGTAGACAGTAGACACAGCAACAGGAATATAAACTTAAACAAATGAGTTGCATAATGTCCGAGTAAAATTCAGTGCAACATCTATGCTTTGTTCAAAATACACAGGACGTTTGTTACAATACCATATAAGATAATCGAAAGTGCAAGAAGAATACCTAATCTGAAGACAGCAGTAATGAACTATGATTCGAATAATTACATGGCAGAAATGGAGCAGCAGCAGCCAGCACAATGTATGCAAGTCAGCCTCAGCCACGACCAGACAAAGTAACACACAAAAATAACTACAAACTCCACATTGCACCTATTCAACTCCAATCTACACCTGCACACAGGAAATAGGTATTTCACCCCATCAAAATTACTTTCGCGAGGAGAGTGCAGTAATAGAGTGAACTTAATGCAAATAATATAAATTTATTACTCCCTCAATTCTAGAATAAGTGATCCTTTTTTTGGCACACTTTTTAATAAAATCATTACACACACCCTATCTCATCCCAGTTTCCCTCACTTTCCCACCCATCTATTTTACCAAATACAGAAATGTGAAACTTTTTTGGAAACAGACATAAAAGGAAAAGAGATCATTTATTTTATAACGGAGGGAGTAGTAAATAAGTAGCTTCAGCACCAATACTTCAAATAACCACAATTTCACAAAACAATATACCCAAAACTCGTCTATTAACTGAGACGAGTCAAGACTTCTTAAACAAGACTTGTAAACAGAAGTCCTACAGGATGAATAGGAATCCCGAGACTCTCAAAGGCAACAAGGTGGATCATCAAGTTCAATGTGAAAAACAGGCGAATATGTGCAAACGGCATTTTATCCAAGTGGCACTAGTAAAAACATATAGGGGGTGTTTGGCAAACCAGCTAAATTGAATTAGTTCATTTGTGAGACGTGAGACAAAATAGCTCTTTTAAAGAGACAAAAAAACTTATACTCAGCTCGTTTTGAATCCGCTGCAAAAAAAAAAAAAAAAAAAAAAAAAAAAAAAAAAAAAAACAGCATTTTGGATTTCAAAGTTGGTCTTGAAATTGTCAAACAATTAATTTTGACTAATTTTATTACTCACGTAATCAGCTAATAGCTAATTGCCAATCAGGGCCACAGAGTGGCGGTACCAGCAAAATACACAGCAGAACTACAATTTCTTACTTTTAGTGGAAAATTTTTAACAGCATTCAATCATAATTATGAGTGTCTCTCTCAGTGTGTGTGTGTACAGATAAAATAATTATGTTGCCATGTCCCGATCACAAGAATACCAGTTACAGTACCTATTATCCAAAGATGAATCCTTCCAGTAGTATCGGCCATTTACTCCACTTCCCCCCAATTTTATCAAGTGGTCGTGCTAGAGACATAAACAGTCATGGATAATTATGAGATGAGATCCTTCCGAATGGGCTAAGAGAATGTCTAGAATTTTGATTTATTTTCTTTCGTTTTCCTAATTGAAGAAATAATTGGAAAATAAAACAGCAAGTACAAAAATGAGTAATAACCCCCAGTAGAGACTGGTACGATTCAATTCAACATTTTGTTCGTTCGGGTTTGATTGTGTCATAGCTCTATAAATTCGGAATCAGGTTTATCGTTGGATAAATTGATTGCTGATATTGACCCAAAAAAAAAAAAAAACGGTTGGTACAGCTAGTCCGTGAACAGCCAACCATCGTACTGTAAAAATTGGATAGTTCGATTTTCCTTTTTTTTTTTTTTTTTGGGGGGGGGGGGGGACCCTTCAATATAAAATCCACACAAGTCCAAATTTTTTGCAGAAAAACATAAATTGGATCCTCTCCAATTGATGAAATACAGAAATCGTCACATCCAAACCTTTAATATAATAATACTTGGGTGTGTTGACAGTGATTAAGGGCCTGTTTGGATTAGCTTTTTAAAAAAGCAAAAGTCAAAAGTAGAAGTAGAAGTAGAAGTCAAAAGCAAAAGCATGCAACTTTTGTATTTGAATGGAAGTCTTGAAAAATAGCTTTTTTTTTAAAAGATGTTTGGATGAGTAAAAATGAAAAATACTTTTGGAATATAGTAATTACTAAAAAGGACATGCTTTTTATATGGGAATAAGATATATTTCTATGGTCTACCTTGAACAGTATAACATAACCACAAAAACTTTATATGTAGCTAGACCAACTGGGTTTTTGACCAAATAACTACTCCCTCCATCCCATTTCAAGTGTCATGATTGACTTTTTGACACTGTTCATTGTTCAACTTTGACTCGATATTATAAGTGTATACTTCCTCCGTTCTTTTATAAGCGACACATTGGAATTTTTGTCACTGTTCATTGAGTAACTTTGATTCGAGTTTTTAATACAATTATATAAAATAAAATATAGTCAGGTGGGATCTTGTTAGATTCGTCTAATCGCATAGATTTAGAATATCAAATTTTCATATTTTTACTTGTATGTAATTTGAGTAATTGAGGATTAAAAACGCGTATTGGACTGCGTGAAATGTGGATCCATGGCATTTAAAAAAGAACGGAGGAAGTATGTTGAAAAAATAGTCGAGTTCGGTCTTGTTAGATTCGTCTAATCTTATAGTTTTATAATATATATTTTACATAATTTTTACGATATTAACGATTAAAAAAGTGTATTGGATTGTGTATAGAAATCAAACATGACAATTCAAATGGGACGGAGGGAGTATAATTATAAAATATAAATAAATAAATAAAATAACAATGTCGGTCTAACATTGAGTTTGGCCTCAGAGTGCAATAATATGTAGTTATGTACATCTGGTGTTGATTTCAGAATAGCAAACGCAGTGAAAACTAAAGTCAAATAGCACCGTGGAAATGCAAAAAACATGCAATGAAAAATTCATATCAGTACAATTTTTATCCCTCTTCTACAATGCTACACGTCTGAGAAAAATGTATAAGCGCTTTGTACTATGAACCCTTTTGCACTATCTGGTTTGGTTAGAAAAAAACTCTTGCAAAGCTTAAATACATTTTGATTCAAATTGAGTTCGGAAAATGCAATTTCACACAGAAGCAGAAGCAATAGAAGAACACTGGAATAGAATCCACAAAGCACAGAAAAACACAATTAACACTAAAAACAATGAGAACTGAGAAGAAAAAATTTCAAGTCATTCAGTTGAGCAACTACATCAAAACTAGCATTTGAGTAGTAGAACTTATAAGTATAATCTTTCTAGTATATAAATAATACCTCAGGTATGAAAATTGTATGATCGAGGTAGGAGAAGAGAATTACCTCATATTATGAATCAACCTTACGTTTCTTCCCAGACACAATCTGTGATATATGCAAGCCCCTGCTAAAAGCTTCATTGAAAAGAATCCTTGTCTGCATGTTCTGGAACCCGGGAAGCCATGATAGAAGGGCAACAGGAGCCATAACAATGACTCCAAACATTATGTCATACAGGCGAGCTACAGCCACAACAGTGCCCCAAAGAATGGTTCTCTCAAAGAAGGGCCTGAGGACTTGAGCTATAGACAATAAACCCCATCCGGTTGGAAGAAAAGCCAATAAACTGGTGAAGAGATCCACAAATTTGAAATGTGTAAATTCAAGCAAGGCTACTACCACAACGATAACTAGAATAATGACAAGGAACTGAACCAAACGATAGTAGATGTGTTCCTTCGCAGCATATTTGTCTCGAGCATATGCTATTAGTGAGGACAGTACTAGAGCTACAAACACATAGGACCATGACAGCAAGTAGACAAGAATAGCCCTATTTCCAGCAGAGATCCCCAACTGATACACAATCCCATACTGAAAAAAGAAGAAACGCAGGTCCAAAATGACTTCCATTATCTTCCCCCAGAAACCTGTTGTTCTCAAATGATCTTGCTCTTCATACCACCACTTTTCCCAGCTCTGTTCAGATTTGGCAAACACACCACCACTGTACCATACCCAGTTCATGAACTCATCAAAGTCATACACAGTCTTCAACCAATCAAAGCCTGAAGGATTGAAAACAAAGGGCCCCAAAATCCAGGACACTACTAAAAACCAACTGAAAATGGTCAATGCTATGTATACCAAAGTTCCTTTAGCTACTGCACTATAGGAAGCATATACAATGAGTATCAATCCAAGCTCAATAGCCTTCACAAAATGACTGCGAGCATACAGTCTATAGTTCTCAGCAAAACTCTTGTGCTGCACCACAAAACCACGGCCAGTAGCACGATATTTAGCCCCTCCATGCAGAATTGTTCTGCCAAAGTAGTGGCCACGGGTTCCCATGGAAAAAGTATAGAATACAGAAGAAAGCTGCAGCATCATCGTCACAAAGTCCCAGATCGCATTCAGAAAACCATGTTCAAGGGAATTTTGCACAATCATAGGTAAGGCAGTGAAGAGGCCAAGTTGGATGATGAACTGCTGGTTCAAGACTGTAGCAAGAGCTCTATTATTACTGCTATTATCAAGGGCAGAGCTTTCTACCCCACTCAATGCCAGATAAAGCCGGCCCCACAAAAAAGCATACACAGTGAGTAGAATCATCATCGTATTTAAGAAAAATCCCACTGTAGTATAAAAGAATGAAAGCATTCGGAAAAAGTCCAACCTATGCCCCAATCTATAAACATCACGACTGAGTGTTTGCTCACCATTCCCACTTGCAACCTTTGCTTCAAACATAGAGATTTGATTCAGACCAACATCCCTTCCTTTTCCAACTTGGATGTATTCGTGATGCGTAATGTTTCCACCTCTCAGAGTACAGTTGAATCCAGCAAAAATATCCTCACTGATGTTGATCACACGAGAAGCCTTGCTTAAACCTCCCCGAGACAGAAACCAAAACCTATCAAACACATCAGGGTGCCCGTAATGCATCCGAACTTTCAAAGGATTAGCTAAAACACGCTGCCCCAACGTGACAAAACTCGATTCCTGTGCAGACATGAACCAAGCAAGTGATGAGACAGAACCTGTGAAGATGTGCTCTCGAACCCCAAGAATGGTAGGTTTTCTCAAACCATAGTATTGTTTGAATTCCTGCAATAGGTTCCGCATCTTTAGAGCCTCCTCAAAATAGTTATCCTGGTTCATGTCAATGGTCTGGACTGCATCCCCTCGAGTGAATATGACAGCATGATTCTGATTCTCTGGTTTCCCCTCACCAAGTTTAACTGGACCAGGCAACTTTACACGATAAATCTCAACTTCTCTCTGCAACTTCTGATCATACTTCACCAAAACAGAGTAATACTCTTTCTCATCCCTTCCTGATGACACCTCATCAACATATGCAACTCGAAGGGCTTCATTATTTTTCATCAAATAAAGTATCTCCTCTGCACGAGGATCTTTCTTGGCCTTTTGGGAACCATAAATCTGGCAAGCTACCACATAAGTAAATTTCATCAAAGCTGTTCCACGTTCATGACCTTTGAAAAGAACACTAACTGAACTATTTGCCCTGCTCAAACTTCTTGAGGAGGGTGCCTTTTCTGAGCTTAGATCATCCATGTCATCATTAAGCCTCATGGATGTTAGCTGCTGAGATCCTTCTCTCATGTCCATCTCCGAAGCAGAATCCAGAAAAGTCAGCATCTCAAGGGCACGATAATAGTACATCATTCCCCTGACTGTACGTGAAAGTGTCTGGCCTCTGTATGATGCCCACAACTGGAGATCTCTCAGCCTCGTTTTCCATAGTTCCCTTTCACTTTTCATACCCTCTCGACGCATCCTCTCCAAGAAGTTCTTCCAGTCACCAGCATAAATGGTTTGCAAGTAGTAAAGGATCGAAATTCCATCTTCATTTTCAGTTCGAAGTTGTTCCCTGCTGTACAGCACCTCTTCACTGTAATATGGGGTCAAAACACTGAAGGCCATCATTTTCTCAACAAGAGGAGCATGGGGCATATTCATAAACAACGAGTTGCTGAAGAAGGCGATCCGGCGCCTTGCCTCAATATTTTCTGGAACCTTCTGCATGGAATCTCTAGAAGTAAGAATAGTATGCAACCGCCGGACACGGCGATAGAAAACATCATTATTTGCATCAGGCAACTGAACTGCATTGTGGAAAAGCAACCCTTCCTCAGGCGAATTCACTTGAGGAGCCAAGCCATCCTCCTTCAGTTGGCTATTGTTTCTCTTCTCTTTCAGTAAATCTCGAATAGCAGCCTCATAAAGGGCCTGTAGAGCATTAACCACCTTATCAACATCTTTATCAGGCTTGAGGACAAGATTAAGAAGATGAACCAACTTTTGGTGGATTTTGGGCAATGCATTCATGTCGTAGTTTTTTGTAAATTTATCCAGCTGAACCCACTGATCAATTTCTTGGAAAAAGGTCTTGATTATGGACCGCTCCTCACTGTCATATCTGACAATTGCCAGTAGAAAGTGCTTCAAACTGTCATAAGCTTCAATGACAGCACATCGCCTATACTCATTCTTGCAGATCTTGTGCCAAAGCCACTTGTCAGGAGCATCTACTAACTCTTTCGCCTGGCTGAGAGAAAGCAGAAGCTCATTGCAAAGGAGCAAGCACGGCCATTGAATCACCCGAATTTCCCAGTTACTTTTAGGATCCTTCCCGTCATTTTGAGGGAGCTCCAAAAGTTCAACCTCACGATCAGAGATTATGTCTTCCTCTCTAAATGTATTGATTATCTCATTCCATATCAAGGCAAATTTGTAGGCCTCAACCTGGTTGGATTCCAGTTTTTTAAAGGGCCGGCCTAGCCCATATCTCAACTTCAACCGATGAATTGCATCCTGTATCTTGCTCTTGAATGTTCCACCATATTTCAGCAACTGCTCCTCAGGCATCAGATTAAACTGAATAGCACTGGCAAAGAACTGAAATCTCAACCTCAATTGCTGCATGTTTCGTATTTCACCCAAGTGATCAAGCAACCCAACTGCAGCCCCAACAAACGAGGAGTAAATGGAGTACCAGATCTGTATATCTGATAGGTAAACCAAAACAACAGGGAGCCAAATTAGCCCCACTGCAAACCGATTGCTCCCTGGAAGAATCTCATGCCACTTATAATGAATTCTCGCATTCAACAACATCCTGGTTGGACCAATCATAGGCTTAACCTGCATGAAGTAGCTAAAACTAAATTTGGTCCCAAGAACTGCAACCCAGAAGAGAGTATATTTAACATTGTCAACGAGACCTTCCCTAAGCCCCCGACCCACAAAAATACTGCTCTGGAACCACCAAGAGAACAAATAAATTATTTTCCAATTTCTTTTCTCCAAAAAATTCCTAATCCATGGAATAAGAAATAGCGCCACGGCTAATAGCTCAGGAATAAGAAAAACCACCAATACTTCAAGAAATTGTACAACTTTTGTATCAACGGCTCTTGTCCATCTCCTATCACGATTCCTCTGTTGCCATATCCTTCCATAGAACACCCCAAACACCACAATCCACATAGCTGCCACAACAGTTTTCAGAATCATCCTCACACCCAAAGATTTGGTCTCCCTCGACACCAAGCTGTATTGCATCCCAATATCCAACAGAGACTGTAATAACCGCAGTACACTCCAGGTGAGGAGGACAGATAAGCACTTAACCTGCACCCTCCTACTCCTTAATGCCTGCCATGGATATCGTGTATCCTCCCAAGCCACAATAATTGCTGCCTGGAGAAACAAAATGAGCATAACCCACATTTTATCAAAGCTTCTGTAAATATTCCAAAATGACCTACGCTCGACAAACCCCGTCTTCCCTACCTTCTTCCCCGTATTCCCCGTAACAAAAAAATTACAACTAACATCAATAGGCCATTTCATCTTCTCAAAGCACCTCTTGCTCCAAAAGTACTCATTCAAATCATCATAATTCCGCCAAGCAGAGTGCGGCGCTGTCCCATTCTTGCTATTCTCCACCTCGGCTTTAATAGTCTCGTAAATGGGCTTCACTACTTTCTCCAGATATGCATTATCCCCAGATACGGATGGCAAAAATGGCCTCCCCGTGTTCTCATCAATGTAGTCCTCCAAAATCTTGTTCAACTCCATCGCCAAATTATGAAAGATATAACAAATGCATTCAGGCATGAAGCGTAAATTGGCAGACTCACCCCAAACAAGCAAATAGAGAGACACATACAAGAGCTCCCGCCGAGAGTCCGAGGACGAGTGACGGGAGTGCGAATCAGAAAGCCAAATATTGGACTTGATATTGAGGTAAGAGCACCACTCGGAGTAATTCCTCAAGAGACGTTTCCGGAATCGACGGAGGACTTTAGGCTCGAGCACATCAATGTTATCCGGCGGCGGATTGAGCCGCATCTGAGCATTGGCGAGGTGGAGGACGAGATGCTCCCTCTGATTGCTCACACTGGACGCCTGGAAGCCGAAAAAGAGAGCGAGCCAGTCGAGGAGGTCGTAGTGAGGCTTCCAAGGGCGGAACGGAGGAAGGCGGAGATCACCAACGGTCCGGAGGGCGGCGGCGGCGGCGCGGACCTCCGGAAAGCGGAGGGAGGGATGGTCGGCAAGAAGGTTGTGGACTGGGATAACATTGTAAACCTCATCGTCGTGGTCAGGACGAGACGGCCGCTGATTCATAGTGGCATCAGGCGGCGGCGGAGGCGGAGGAGGAGAGAGATCTGGTGAGAGTGACAGACAGGGAGAGCGGTTTCCGGTTGAAGGGAGTGGGTTGAATTGCGGATTGGGCAATGGGGTAATGGGTTTTTTTTGAATTTCAGAATTCAGAAATTTGAGATTTGAGATTTGGGATTGGGGATTGAGTCAGGAGGACATTTCCAAGCTGTATAATTTTTCAAACAATAACGTCGTCCGCGTGCGACTGTTTGTCAAATATGAATTCGTCTCTACACGCTAACATCTTCTCGGGAAACGAATTAATCGTTTGTTGTACTTTGCATTTCTCTTGTTGTACGTTGGAGAAAAAACAAAAGATACTGTACTAATATTCGCCATTAATTAATTTTATTATAAAATTTAAAAATATGGAATATACCCCATACTGATTACTGATTGTGAATTTGTGATAATGATACCATTAAACTTTTTTTCTTCGGGAAAACGGTGGGCCGCAGCCAATTTTATTCATGCAAAAACTGCGATACACTAGACCCAACAAGGTCTTCAAGCTAATTGTCTAAAATGAAGTCAGGGGGGCGATCCAGATATTCAACCCCGAAGGCCGGTCTACCCCTACGAATAAGGGTATCAGCCGTTCTATTACAATTTCTATGAATATGCTTGAAAACAACCTGCCAATTCCACTTAAGCATTTCCAAAATATGCACCATCGTTCTGGAATGGGGACCTTCATCAACATCTGCAGAATTCAAAAGATCGATAACCTCCCTACTGTCCGATTCCACGACAATTTGTTGGACACCCAAATCCCACGCAAGTTGAAGGCAGAGAGCAATACCCCAAACTTCAGCAGTAGCAGCTGTCGAGCAACTCCCATGTGCTAGAACACCACCAATCCAGGTGCCATTCGAGTCTCTCAACAGACCACCAGCTTTGCACGAATGAGAGGAGACAGAACCGTCACTATTGGCCTTAATCCATCCTGCCTGTGGCTTGTGCCATTGAACTTTGCAACTGGTCCGGCAGCAGACACCCAAACACTTCAGCTGATCCCTGCCCCCAAGGTATTCGACGGAATTCCTAACTACTTTCCAATGGAGATTATCCCAATTGATAGTATCTTGGCCATGAAACTCCTTGCACCTATACTTCCAAATTAGCCAACAGCAGGTTCCAAGAATTGAAATCTCTGATTCCTCCATCCTCGAGTTACACAAAGATTGAATCCACTCCTTAGTGCTAGCAGACCAGAAATCTTCAGGTAAGAATGAATTAAAATAATTCCAAAGCATGGCCGAAGAGTAGCAATCTCTTAAGGCGTGAAGGGTAGTCTCAACTTCCCCACATTTCCAACAGGTAGGATCGCTCGTGAGCCCTCTGTTCCGTTTCTCAGAAGCTGAAAGGATGCGGTTATGAGAAGTCAGCCACAAAAAAGTGCGAACACGCTGTGATGCAGGCCATCTCCAAATGTTCAGCCACGCCTTTTCCTCTGATGGTGGATTACGCTTCCTCTCTAGCTCCATTGCTGCACTGTGAACTGATAAGGTACCCTTAGGGGTGAGCGTCCAAAAAGGTATGTCATCCTCATTGAAACGCAATGGTGGTGGAGTAGCTTCAATCTGTTGAATGAGATTAGGTGGTAGAACTCCAAATAGCTCAAATGTGTCCCAGCATCCGTCGGGTGCATATTCAGCTACCGTCTTATGGCATTCAGTACTCAATAGATCTCTTGTAGCATGTTCCTGTAAAATAAGATTAGGACTAAGCCAAACATCAGACCAAAAAAGAATAGAATTCCCATTACCAACTCTCCAACCAATATTTGGTTGGACTTTCGTCCAAGTGGAAATGATATCTTTAGCAACATAAGAGAGAGTTTAAGAGCCATGTTTGAACTTATGGTGTCTCCAACCATATCTAGCCTTCATAATTTGGACCCAAAGGGTGTTCCTATGGAGGAGACCCCAATAGCTTTTCATGAGAAGAGCTTCGTTGAGGTCCTCAGTTCTACGAATCCCCAAGCCTCCTCTAGAGTAGCTCACCGTTATACGGTCCCATGCTAGATGTAACGCCCCGAAAATTCAAACCTGATTTTCGCAAGCATTACCGCTGTACTAACTATTCTAAACTAGTGGCCAGCTAATTTAAAACAGCTAGTACAACACTGGGTAAACCTAAAGTGATCATCTGATTAATCCAGTTTAATGCAGAAGCTATAAATAAATTAAAAACACATAGGCACATAAAAATGTCACCCAATAATAATCAGATAACGGTTCCAGCGACCCATCCAGGCTACAAGCCTCCCAACAGCATACCAATATCTCAAACAGGGCTACCAGCCCAAAGCTGTAAATCACATAAGGCCACCGGCCGACAGTATGTAAATCCCAGGCTCACAGGCCTCAACCAGCAGTAGTCCAAATACCAACCACAGATAGTCACATAGTATCACATTAACATAATGAACGCGTCCTATATACTCCTATCTATGTGATCTCTCAATACCCCAAACCCAAATCATACTCCAGCGCATCCAGCAGGATCTATAAAACAGACAAAAGCAAAGGGGGTCAGTACAACGTACTGAGCAAGGCTACGTGCTGGGGAGTAAGGGAAAACAGCACCATAATAATAATAATAATAATAATAATAATAATAATAATAATAATAATAATAATAATAAATAACAGAGCATAATATAAATAAAGCAGATAAACACCACACCGTCCCATACCGGTGCTTCAACCACGATCATACAATTGACATAAATAAATCATCACACCGTCCCATACCGGTGCTTCAACCACAGACATACAATTTATGCACGTGATGCATGGCCTAACATACACCTATCTACCCTATATGCAAATGCAAATGAATATGCCTAGCCGGCAACCTAAACCCGGGCGGTATGAACCCACGGGTGAGGATATCATCAACTCCAACCCGTTACAGGGTAACATACACCATCCCCGCAGGGACCACAGGCATCACAGCCCAATCACAGGCATAACAGCCAAATCACAGGCATCACAGCCAAATCACAGGCATCACAGCCTAATAATCACCCCGCAGGGCCATCGGGACTCAACAACACCGGTAAAGGCTGCCCGATCAGACATTTCCAATATGTCCATCCATCCATAATGCAATACCATGCATTATAATAACCAGCCCAAAAGGGCCAACATGAATAACAACAATAATCCACCCCGCAGGGTCATCGGGACTCAACAACACCGGTAAAGGCTGCCCGATCAGACATTTCCAATATGTCCATCCATTCATAATGCAATACCATGCATTATAATAACCAGCCCAAAAGGGCCAACAGGAATAACAACCAATAATCCACCCCGCAGGGTCATCGGGACTCAACAACACCGGTAAAGGCTGCCCGATCAATCATTTCCAATATGTTCGTCATCTCATAATGCAATATCATGCATTATAATAACCACCCCAAAAGGGTAACAGATATAACAGTCAATAATACACCCCTCAGGGCCATCGGGACTCAACAACACCTGTGAAGGTTGCCCGATCTATCATAAATATCATAACAACCCATCGGGTTAATAACCGTCAATTCCAATGCAATAACATGCATATGACAATACAGTGATATTCAAGCACCTAGACACTAGGTTCGCATGCTTCTCAACATATAGGGAATTCAATACATAGCCCCTTAGGCTAAGCATTAATTATATAATAATTCAACAGTTTCCCTAAGCAATTCAACAACCCCCACGGGCCAATTGATTAACCCACGGTTTACCAATAACATTTAGGGAAGCCATAACAATAATTGGAGCAAAGAAAACATCATTATATAATCAAAATCGCAGAAAAAGGGGCCAAACAGGGCCTTCATGCGCTCACGGCGCACCCGCGCGCGTAAAACGCGTGACATACGCAGACCAGTACTGTAGCGATTACTGTAGCGATTACTGTAGCGATTACTGTAGCGAGTTACTGCGGTAACTACTGTAGCGAGTTACTGCGGTAACTACTGTACAAGTTACTGTGGTGATTACTGTTCAAATTACCGTGGTAATTACTGTTCAAATTACCGTGGTAATTACTGTGGCGAATTACTGCGGTAACTACGCGAGTTACCGCGGTAACTACTGTACAGTTACTGTAGCAGTACTGTAGCAGTACTGTAGCAGTTACTGTTCATCGTCTTCTCCGATTTTCCAATCGGTTTTCCGGCGATTTCGCCGGAATTTGACCCCCAAATACCCCCCAAACACGTAATTTAAGCAATATAATCCCTTGCCTTTGATTCTTGAGGTTTCCAAGCTCAAATTTCAAGTTTGAATCCTCTCAAAGCTTCCATCTACAATTCCAAGCCTATATTGCAAGAAATCAATCCAAACATCAAAAAAATCATCTCCAAACATGGAGATCTTCCAACTTGCATCCAAAGAGTTCCAAAAACTTGAAATCAACAACACCAAAATGGTCTCAAGTACTAACCTTAGCTTCCTCCAACACTAATTCAACTTCCAAACAAGAATCCAAGCTTCAATCAACACCAAAATCAAGAAATCCTACAAACACCCAATTCTCGTCACTATGAACAACACCTCCATAAATCACTTCAAAACTCTTTGGAAATGAGATTAGAATGAAGAAATTACTTACCAAGAGATGTATAATCACTTCCCTTACAAGATTTGAGCTCAAGAACACCAAAATCTCTCTACGAAGTCATTTTTCTTCACCCTTGGCCTCTCTAGCGGGATTGCCCTAATTTTCCAAGTGTTGGGTGCAAATGGAAGGGATAAGGCTGATTTGGGGGTGTTTTGATGAGATGTGGGTCGACCCGGGTTGGCAAAAGGGTCGGGTCGGGTCGGAATGTGGGTTAAAAGGGTTACACCACTTGTCTTGACCACATTGCACCCATTTGAGCACTTGACTCTTATTATCTTATGAGTTGAACTCACATATTCCCCCACTTAAATCTTCATTCACCTACAAAATAATCCACATACCAAGTCTTTTGTTAATTAACCATAACTAAATTAAATTAATTATGAGTTAATTAAATCGGGGTGTTACAATCCCTCCCCCTTAGGATCATTCGTCCTCGAATGCAAGAACATGGATTAGATAGGTTACCTCATTGATTTGGAGTCAAATCCAATTCAGGATATCGCTCCAACATACTGTCACCGGTCTCCCAAGTAGCAGCTTCAGTTTCGAGCCTATACCACAATACCTTAACCACCGGAATGGTCTTGAGCCTCAACCTTCTTCTTCACATCACTTATGCGAACAGGATACTCCCCATACTCAAGACTCACATCCAATTCAATCACATCCGGTTGGATAATCTTAGTTGGGTCGGATACCAACTTCCTGAGTTGAGAAACATAAAAAACATCATGAGCTCGACCCACTTCAGATGGCAAAACCAACCTATAAACCACTTTACCAACTCTCTCCACAATCTCATATGGTCCAATGTATCTCGGGCTCAACTTGCCCTTCTTACCGAACCAGCATATCCCTCACATAGGCGATACCCATAGTATTACCCTATCACCAACCTCAAACTCCACCTCTCGACGGGCTAAATCAACATAGCTCTTCTGTCTGTCCTGAACCTCTTATATTCGATCCCTGATGATCTTCACCAACTTGATTGTCTGCTCAATCATCTCAGGACCCACATTCACCTTATCTGTTAGATCATTCCAACATAATGGACTCCTACACTTTCTCCCATATAATGCCTCGGAGGGAGCCACTAAATTTCCAAAACATGAACTACCGCTGTCGTCTCCAAATCATGTGTTGGGTAGTTCTGCTGATCACCTTCTCGTTCTGCGCCAACACACCACCCAAACCTCTAGGTGATGCATTTGTGTAAACTTCATACTTACCTGACTCATCAGGTAATATGAATACAGGTGCCTCTGTCATTACATTCTTCCAAAGTTCAAACGCCTGCTCACAATCATCATTCCACTGGAATTTAACATCGTTACACAACAATCTCATCCGAGGTCTAGCAATGCTAGAAAATCCCTCAATAAACCTGCTATAGTAACCAACAAGATCCAAGAAACTTCGGATCTTCCCCACATTTTCGGGACTTGCTATTTAAATACAGCTTTTACCTTAGCAGGATCAGCATACATACCATTACCGGAAATAATGTGCCCCGGAAAAGACACACTCTTCAACCAAAATTCACATTTGGAGAGTTTAGCATACAGCTTATGCTCTCACAATGTATTCAAAACTGTTCTCAAGTGACCCGCGTGTGCCTCACGCGTCGGCGAATAAACCATAATATCATCTATGAACACAACCACGCACACGGCCAGCATGGGATGTAATACCCTATACATGAGATCCATGAAGATCGCTAGTGCGTTAGTCAACCCAAAAGACATGACCGGGAATTCAAATGTCCTCAACGAGTCCTGAAAACTGTCTTAGGCCTATCCGCCTCCGCCACCCTTATCTGATGGTAGCCCAATCTCAAATCAATCTTACTAAAAAAATACTGGCCCCTCTCAACTAATCAAATAGATCCCCAATCCGAGGTAAAGGATACTTGTTTTTCCCGTGATTCAATTCAATTCTCTGTAATCGATGCACATCATCATCGATCCATCATTCTTCTAAACAAACAAAACAGGAGCTCCTTAAGGCGAGCTACTCGGCTAAATATACATGGTAAGCTCATTCAATAGATCCTTCAACTCCTTCAGTTCACAGGAGTCATATGGTAAGGAGCCTTAGAAATATGAGCTGCATCAGGCATCAGCTCAATAGTAAAATCAATCTCCCGAGCAGATGGGAGACCATGAATTTCGTCGGGAAATACATCCCCGAACTCAGAGACAACAGGGACACTCGAAGCAGCAGAAACCTCTGCTTGAAGATCCCTCATGTGCCACAGGGAAAGAGAACAACCCCTGCGCATCAAATCACACAACGCATCAACAGAAACCACACCAATAACAGGTGGAATCAACGGATGTCGATAAGAAACACAGTTACCCAAAGAATCCAAAAAGGATATTCGTGGAACACCACAATCAATCACAGCATGATGGCAAACAGCCAATCCATGCCCAATAGTACGTCAAAACCAACCGGGCTAAAGACCACCAGGTCAGCCCTGAATTCGCGACTCTCGATGCTCAACACAGCATCTTGCATCAAATGATCACTTCGAATATTATCACCCGAAGGTAAAGAAACAAGCATCTGGTAGGGCGCCAACGGTCCTACTCCATGCTCTCGCACAAATCGCAAAGCCACTAAAGAGCATGAGGCTTCTGAATCGCACAGTACTAAGGCAGAAGGATTCGCAGCAGTAGTAGCATTTACTCCATGCTTACGAATGAAATTTAGAGTCTCAAATGAACATAAGACTCCAGAATCAAACACAATAACAGCAACACAAAATGCGACATAAATAATTCCCATATCAGGGAAACAGGTTTATCTCTCAACCAGAGAGTCAAGAAGAAACACATATGATACATGAATGACACACATGCCAAAACGTTATCCAATCAACGTAACTTTTCCATCACATAAAGACAACATACTAGGAAGTCCCCTAGTTCGGACTCGCCCTAGTGATATCGGCCCCCTTCACGTTACCGATCTTTCCATGCAGAACAGTCACCTTGCCTCGTCTTACTCGACATGCATTCAACGCCAGTGTCAATTCAATGCCACTTCACATTATTATTCTTTCTAACCAAATCCGACTATACCCTCACTGGCATAGCCTCGAAATGGTTTCCACCATCCTTCGGATGCAGGCGGACTGCAAATATCTATATCACCCCAGTGGGTTATCGCAGTAGGGAGATTTTCTCAGTACCCTATTTCACTCTCGAGGGTACGTTAAACCCATCTGAACACCATTCAGCACATTGATCCAGCTTGGATCGCTATTCGAATAGCCCAGGCTCCCATGAGGCCTTTCCAAACTACTCATCCAACTTAGATTACAACATCAACAAACAGTGTTAGCAGAAATCACCAATCATATACAAAGCAGTATATATAAACGACAAAATTAAATAACCGATCAAAAGTCATTCATAGTCCTCAATGACTGTGAGATAACAAGGATCCTGACTGGAGTACCATGGTTTCCTCACAGTTCCCCAACTGTGAATTAACCTGGTGTCCGTAGAAATAATCAGATATAGTAAAAATACAATTCTATGCTATATGTACCCCACACACAGCTCACCACCTATGTCTACACAAGTTTTAATAAGATAAAAGAGCACACAGGCTCTGATACCACTCTGTAACGCCCCGAAAATTCAAACCTGATTTTCGCAAGCATTACCGCTGTACTAACTATTCTAAACTAGTGGCCAGCTAATTTAAAACAGCTAGTACAACACTGGGTAAACCTAAAGTGATCATCTGATTAATCCAGTTTAATGCAGAAGCTATAAATAAATTAAAAACACATAGGCACATAAAAATGTCACCCAATAATAATCAGATAACGGTTCCAGCGACCCATCCAGGCTACAAGCCTCCCAACAGCATACCAATATCTCAAACAGGGCTACCAGCCCAAAGCTGTAAATCACATAAGGCCACCGGCCGACAGTATGTAAATCCCAGGCTCACAGGCCTCAACCAGCAGTAGTCCAAATACCAACCACAGATAGTCACATAGTATCACATTAACATAATGAACGCGTCCTATATACTCCTATCTATGTGATCTCTCAATACCCCAAACCCAAATCATACTCCAGCGCCTCCAGCAGGATCTATAAAACAGACAAAAGCAAAGGGGGTCAGTACAACGTACTGAGCAAGGCTACGTGCTGGGGAGTAAGGGAAAACAGCACCATAATAATAATAATAATAATAATAATAATAATAATAATAATAATAATAATAATAATAAATAACAGAGCATAATATAAATAAAGCAGATAAACACCACACCGTCCCATACCGGTGCTTCAACCACGATCATACAATTGACATAAATAAATCATCACACCGTCCCATACCGGTGCTTCAACCACAGACATACAATTTATGCACGTGATGCATGGCCTAACATACACCTATCTACCCTATATGCAAATGCAAATGAATATGCCTAGCCGGCAACCTAAACCCGGGCGGTATGAACCCACGGGTGAGGATATCATCAACTCCAACCCGTTACAGGGTAACATACACCATCCCCGCAGGGACCACAGGCATCACAGCCCAATCACAGGCATAACAGCCAAATCACAGGCATCACAGCCAAATCACAGGCATCACAGCCTAATAATCACCCCGCAGGGCCATCGGGACTCAACAACACCGGTAAAGGCTGCCCGATCAGACATTTCCAATATGTCCATCCATCCATAATGCAATACCATGCATTATAATAACCAGCCCAAAAGGGCCAACATGAATAACAACAATAATCCACCCCGCAGGGTCATCGGGACTCAACAACACCGGTAAAGGCTGCCCGATCAGACATTTCCAATATGTCCATCCATTCATAATGCAATACCATGCATTATAATAACCAGCCCAAAAGGGCCAACAGGAATAACAACCAATAATCCACCCCGCAGGGTCATCGGGACTCAACAACACCGGTAAAGGCTGCCCGATCAATCATTTCCAATATGTTCGTCATCTCATAATGCAATATCATGCATTATAATAACCACCCCAAAAGGGTAACAGATATAACAGTCAATAATACACCCCTCAGGGCCATCGGGACTCAACAACACCTGTGAAGGTTGCCCGATCTATCATAAATATCATAACAACCCATCGGGTTAATAACCGTCAATTCCAATGCAATAACATGCATATGACAATACAGTGATATTCAAGCACCTAGACACTAGGTTCGCATGCTTCTCAACATATAGGGAATTCAATACATAGCCCCTTAGGCTAAGCATTAATTATATAATAATTCAACAGTTTCCCTAAGCAATTCAACAACCCCCACGGGCCAATTGATTAACCCACGGTTTACCAATAACATTTAGGGAAGCCATAACAATAATTGGAGCAAAGAAAACATCATTATATAATCAAAATCGCAGAAAAAGGGGCCAAACAGGGCCTTCATGCGCTCACGGCGCACCCGCGCGCGTAAAACGCGTGACATACGCAGACCAGTACTGTAGCGATTACTGTAGCAATTACTGTAGCGATTACTGTAGCGATTACTGTAGCGAGTTACTGCGGTAACTACTGTAGCGAGTTACTGCGGTAACTACTGTACAAGTTACTGTGGTGATTACTGTTCAAATTACCGTGGTAATTACTGTTCAAATTACCGTGGTAATTACTGTGGCGAATTACTGCGGTAACTACGCGAGTTACCGCGGTAACTACTGTACAGTTACTGTAGCAGTACTGTAGCAGTACTGTAGCAGTTACTGTTCATCGTCTTCTCCGATTTTCCAATCGGTTTTCCGGCGATTTCGCCGGAATTTGACCCCCAAATACCCCCCAAACACGTAATTTAAGCAATATAATCCCTTGCCTTTGATTCTTGAGGTTTCCAAGCTCAAATTTCAAGTTTGAATCCTCTCAAAGCTTCCATCTACAATTCCAAGCCTATATTGCAAGAAATCAATCCAAACATCAAAAAAATCATCTCCAAACATGGAGATCTTCCAACTTGCATCCAAAGAGTTCCAAAAACTTGAAATCAACAACACCAAAATGGTCTCAAGTACTAACCTTAGCTTCCTCCAACACTAATTCAACTTCCAAACAAGAATCCAAGCTTCAATCAACACCAAAATCAAGAAATCCTACAAACACCCAATTCTCGTCACTATGAACAACACCTCCATAAATCACTTCAAAACTCTTTGGAAATGAGATTAGAATGAAGAAATTACTTACCAAGAGATGTATAATCACTTCCCTTACAAGATTTGAGCTCAAGAACACCAAAATCTCTCTACGAAGTCATTTTTCTTCACCCTTGGCCTCTCTAGCGGGATTGCCCTAATTTTCCAAGTGTTGGGTGCAAATGGAAGGGATAAGGCTGATTTGGGGGTGTTTTGATGAGATGTGGGTCGACCCGGGTTGGCAAAAGGGTCGGGTCGGGTCGGAATGTGGGTTAAAAGGGTTACACCACTTGTCTTGACCACATTGCACCCATTTGAGCACTTGACTCTTATTATCTTATGAGTTGAACTCACATATTCCCCCACTTAAATCTTCATTCACCTACAAAATAATCCACATACCAAGTCTTTTGTTAATTAACCATAACTAAATTAAATTAATTATGAGTTAATTAAATCGGGGTGTTACACTAGAAGATGGATCTTGCGTCTTTGGCTAGTAGATCCCCAAATGAAATCTCTGATAATCTTGTCTAGTTCCCGAGCAATTGATTTGGGAAGCCTGGCAACTTGCATAGTGTAAGTATTTAAACTCTGTAGAACTGACTTTGCTAGAGTTATTCTACCAGCAAGATTAAGATGTCTATTTGCCCAGTTGTTAACTCTGGAATGAGCTCCATCAATGATATAGCCAAAGTCCTTGGCTGTCCGCCTACCAGATGACATAGGCAATCCCAGATAGGTCCCTACAAAGACTGAATTGTGGATGCCAAGAATGGAAGTGATGTTATGCCTAGCAGCTTGCCCAACTGTCCTTCCAAAGATAACTCTAGATTTAGGAATACTAATTTTCAAACCTGAAATGGAGCAAAAAGACTCAAGAATATGGATAATTAGACTAGCTTGGTTAGTGGTAGCTTTAGCAAAAACTAGAATGTCATCAGTAAAAAATAAATATGGAACTTTGATACGGTTTCTATCCCAACTCACAGCTTGCCAATGTCCATCTTCCACAGATTTAGTAATAAGCCTGCCTAGTCTCTCAATGCAAATGATGAAAAGATATGGTGAAATAGGATCACCTTGTCTAATCCCTCTGGATGGTTTAAAAGATGGGGAAAGAACTCCATTCCAAGAGACCTGCATAGAGGAAGTAGTCACACAGTTCATAATCAAATTAGTGAAAACTTTTTGTTCTAAAATTAACATAAAGTATATCTTTTTGTTCTACCATTAAACTTTTTCAATTAACATAAAGTATATCTTTTGTTCTAAAATTATTTTTAGGTAAAACTTTCTGCTCTAATTAAGAAGGGGATGTGGACTTGCTCTTTTAGTCAAGTACTCAAGTCCATATACTCCCAAGTCTGGGTTCGATTCCTCATCTGTCCTTATTCCTCTATTTTCTTTATTTGTAATTTGTGTAGTATGGGTTCTCACTACTCATTTTCTAGCATGTATAAATTGTTTAGCAAATAATTAACATTAAGTATATAGTATTTTGTTCTAAAATTGAAAGTTTTTAGAACCATGTTTCGATACTATTAAAAGATATGAGTAAAGGCTTGAAGGGAGGTTGCTTAGTTTGGGTCTTGTTTAGCAGATAGTGGGGGTAACTGTTTGATCCAGGACGACGACATATGAAAATAGCAGCCTAAGATGGAGATATGAAAGGCCCGGAGGGGAAATTCGCGTCCAACATATTATGAGAGAGCGAAATGAGTTGGCGGATAATTGGGCAAAAAAATGGTGCAATGGGAGGAGCATGCATAGAAAAATGGTATTAGCTGGCGAACCCTTGGTTTTCAGGGCAGAAGAGGTATCAAGAGTATGGAGATATAGGGGATTAATGAGATCAGTAGGTAAGATCTTTGGAGGCGACTGCTGATCAGCAGAAGGTTTGCTGCTGCTACTTGTTGAACAGTCATACTGCTCTGTCTGTTTGGATCCCTATGTGGCGGAGTGCAGGTATGAAGTGGATGGCTTTGGACATGGAAGACTGACTGCATATGCTGAGTCGGAGTCTTGTTATTGTGGATTTTGTATGCAGTCTAGTAGTGGCAGATCAGTATGGGTTTGCGGCTATTGTGGATGTTGTCTAAGAATAGCTATTTTTGAACCTGATGTACTAAACTTTGGATTATAGTATGAATGAAACTAATCCATATTCCCTCAAAAAAAAAAAAAAAATTGTTCTAAAATTATTTTTTGGTGTCTTGAGCTTAATATGACTTGTGGATACCCGGCCAAAAAATTATTTTTTGCTAAAAAATTTTGCTCTAATTAATTATCACTGGTTGAGAAAAAAAAAATTTAATTATCACTGCTTTCAAGTTTTATTCTTGAAAAAAAAAACATTGTCATCTTCTTTATTTTATTACAAGCATATAATATGCTCCCTCCATTCTAATTGGGGACTTTCTTTTACACTATTCATTATGTGGATATTTGGGAGTTAATGACGCCAGCGGATAGTGGATTTGGAGAGAGAACTGTGAAACAATCTGCTATCTGCTAGCGGATCCGTTGACTCCAAACATCCCAATATATCTATGTTTGACCTAAATTTTTGTTGTAGTTATATAAGAAAAAATATACTCAAGGTCTTGTTGGATTCGTCTTTACGCATAGTTTTAGAATATACTTTATACAATATTTTTTATAATTTTTACTTCTCTATATTTTGAGATATTAACGGTTAAAGAAATGTATTAGACTGCGTGTTCAAAAATTTTGGGACATTTCAAATGGCACTGAAGGAGTAGTAATTAAGTTGATCTTATTAAATTTTATAATGCGTAATTATAAAATACATATTTATATAATTTTGACTGTATGCATACGGCATTTTTTTTTAGAGCCAGGGCTTAACCACTTGGACTAAGACCCAATCCCTATCCATACGACATTTTAAACTATATATATAATGGTTTAGCGAAAAATATATAGTATATAATGTAAATAAGTTCATTGAATGTATTCCAAAAAATTGACATACTTATTAGGAACGAGGAGTGTCTTTTTATATATAGTACTAATCAATGTACGATTCACCATATTGAATTAATTTTTTTTAATAGTTTAGAAAATGGTAGAAAATGAATGGTAGCTACAAAAATTACAAAGAGACAAAAAGAATAGATAGAGATCGGATGGGGAATGGAAACCTAATTAATAGGTTAAGAGTTCGGGAGATTTTGTATTTAAACCCTAATAACAAAACTATACCCTAACTAAAAGGGATTTATTTGATCACTAGACCAAATCCCCATCCCTATTCTGCATCTCCTTACAAAATAAAAATTCTACACACCACCCCCAACAGTTACCTATACTCACCCACCGTTACCTACACTGCATCTTCCTCTTCCTGTCTTCCACTCTCCGGCCATTGTTAATTTTTTTTCAAAGAAAAAGGAAAAAAAAAAGAAAAAAAAAAGAAACCACAATAAACCCTCAACTCTCAAACTCTCACACATACACCATAAAACACGAAATACGCACAATGGCGCGGACGAAAGAGCTTCATCAAATGGCATCGTAAGCAGTTTAAATGTATTGAAATCTATTCACGCGAGAATGATGTGTTTCGAACTAGTACGTTGTACATACAACGTTATTTGTAACTAAATTTCAAACAACGTCGAATTTTTTTTCTTCAAAAGAAAAAAGAGAGAGATTTGTTCGAATTTTTGAACACTTAGAGATGTTCGATTTTTTTTTTTTTTCTAAAATTAGAAGTATGTGTGAAAGAATTTTCTGAAAAAATAGAGAAATATTTTTTTCTTCGAATTTTTTTTTTTGTTCCAC
This sequence comes from Hygrophila difformis, assembly GCA_030278955.1. NCBI lineage: Eukaryota > Viridiplantae > Streptophyta > Magnoliopsida > Lamiales > Acanthaceae > Hygrophila > Hygrophila difformis. The sequence goes on along the minus strand of JAOANR010000266.1, from coordinate 1,304,790 downwards.
AACCAGGTTCGAACATTTTGGTAGCAGAGATCTTCATTTTCCCAACCTAATATGCATTCCAAACCCTAAGAAATTCGCATATTACTATCCTAATAGCAATCCTAAGTAATTTCTATTGATAAATCTAGAAATCGACAAACCTCAATATGGATCAAAAGAAGAAACATGATTGATTACCATCTCATTTTCCTCAACATTTTTTCTCAAAAGATCAATACAACTCATCTTCTCTGGTTATCCAAAAATATTAGAGGTAGCGACTAAGTAGCGACTAGAATATCATAAGTAGTGACTAAAAATACCTTAGGTACCGACAGAAATATCATAGATAGAAACTTGCAACTAAAATATCATAAGTAACAACTAAGAATACTAAGAGCCCGTTTGGATTGGCTTCTAGGTGGGTGTTTTTGGCTTTTGCTTCTGCCAAAAGCACTTCTAGTAGAAATTAGGTGTTTGTTTTGGCTTTTAAGAAAAAGCAAAAGCACCTCGAAAAACGAAAAAAGTGCTTCTGGGAGAAGCAGCCCAGGTGGTGCTTCTCCCAAAAGCAGAAGCCAAAAGCACCTCGTAAAATGTGCAAGGACTTAAATACCCCCACTACTTAATATAAATTACACTATAAATATATTTTATTATCATTAAGTATCACGTCCTTTTTGGTAATTACCACATTCCAAAAGCACTTTTCATTTTTATTCATCCAAACATATTTTTTAGAAAAAGCCGCTTTTCAAACATTCAAACCAAACACAAAAGTTACATGCTTTTGCTTTTGACTTCTGCTTCTGCTTCTACTTTTGGCTTCTGCTTTTTTCAAAAGCCAATCCAAACAGGCCCTAAGAGCTCGTTTGGATTGGCTTCTAGGGAGGTGCTTTTGGCTTTTGCTTCTGTCAAAAGCACTTCTAGTAGAAATTAGGTGTTTGTTTTGGCTTTTAAGAAAAAGCAAAAGCACCTCGAAAAGCGAAAAAAGTGCTTCTGGGAGAAGCAGCCCAGGTGGTGCTTCTCCCAAAAGCAGAAGCCAAAAGCACCTCGTAAAATGTGCAAGGACTTAAATACCCCACTACTTAATATAAATTACACTATAAATATATCTTATTATCATATTACATAGCATGTCCTTTTTGGTAATTACCACACTCTAAAAGCACTTTTCATTTTTATTCATCCAAACATATTTTTTAGAAAAAGCCGCTTTTCAAACATTCCATCCAAACACAAAAGTTACATGCTTTTGCTTTTGACTTCTGCTTCTGCTTCTACTTTTGGCTTCTGCTTTTTTCAAAAGCCAATCCAAACGGGCCCTAAGAATACTAAGAGCCCGTTTGGATTGGCTTCTAGGGAGGTGCTTTTGGCTTTTGCTTCTGCCAAAAACACTTCTAGTAGAAATTAGGCGTTTGTTTTGGCTTTTAAGAAAAAGCAAAAGCACATCAAAAAGCGAAAAAAGTGCTCCTGGGAGAAGCAGCTCAGGGGTGCTTCTTCCAAAAGCAGAAGCCAAAAGCACCTCGTAAAATGTGCAAGGACTGAAATACCCCACTACTTAATATAAATTACACTATAAATATATCTTATTATCATATTAAGTAGCATGTCCTTTTTGGTAATTATCACACTCTAAAAGAACTTTTCATTTTTATTCATCCAAATATATTTTTAAAAAAAGCCGCTTTTCAAACATTCCATCCAAACACAAAAGTTACATGCTTTTGCTTTTGACTTCTACTTTTGCTTCTACTTTTTTCAAAAATCAATCCAAACGTGCCCTAAATGCAACGACTAAGAATATCGCATGTAGCAACTAAGAATGTCAATGTTGCACCGAAGAACATCAAACACTAGAGGTAACAACTAAGAACACCATATATAGTGACTAATAATAACAAGAATACCACTATAAAAGACATAACAATTATAAGAATACCATATTTAACAACTAAGAATATCATAATAAGTAGCGACTAAAAACACCACATATTGCAATTAAGAATACAAAATGATAGAACACTACAGGTAGCAACTAAGAATATCAAATGTAACTACTAAAATATAATACGTATCGACTAAAATATCATAGAGAACACCAGGAATGAAGACCGCATATAATTAATTGAAATCATATAAATTACGCTTTATATTGATCCAAGTCGTCCATTTTGAAATTAATTTTAGAATTCATTTATTTTTTATTTTTTTTAAGAGCCGACGTCAGAGAAATGATGGTGGGAGCCAATGTCACACAAATTACAAAAGAATAAAGGGAGAGGAATAGAAAGGCGGATGGGGATCGAACCACCAACAATAAGGTTGGGAGGCATGAACGTTGCTGCTTGAACAATTCCTCGTCCCCTAAAATTCATTTATTTAGAATAGTGGGTTAATAAATTAATTTATTTTCATTATGAATATATATAGGAAAATTTTAAGGAGTGGAATGTGAATCCCTCCCCCTTCTTTATATCTCATTTAAGTTTCGCTTGTGTTGAATGGTTTACAAACTTTTGTAGAGTACCTTTTAATACATAGGCTTAACTCGCTTAAAAGTGACAACATTTTAAATGAATTATTATAATGTTTAAACAATAAATATTAGCAGTTTCTTTAATATTCATCAACACTCGAGTGTCAATGTTTACCAAAAAATATTCCTGCATTTGATAGAAAAAAAGTTATTAAACTAGTTTTTCTTAAAAACAATAATACTCCCTCCCGTTTTTTTTAAATGTTTTCACTTTTTTACTATTCATTGTAGTACTTTGACTTCTATTTTTGTTATAGTTATGGAAGACAAAATATAGTCAAGTGATATCTTGTTGAATTCGTTTCATCTTGTAGTTTTTAAATATCAATTTTTTTAAAATTATTACTTGTACTGAATTTGAGTTCTTAATCGTTGAAAATGTGCATTGACATACATGCAAATGAGAAGTGTAACAAAAAAAAATGAAGGAAGTAATACATAAGAACTTGTTTCATAAAATTAGAAGCTGTTTTTTTTTTTAAAAAAAATGATAACTTTAATTGGGGATGAGATTTAACCCAAGTGGTTAAGTTCATTAGCTTCCAACGGAAGGTTGGATGTGTGATTCTCCATCGGCCCTTATCCCTCTCTTTTATTTCTTTTGTAATTTGTGTGGCATGGACTCCCACCACCTTTTCCTAGGGCTTCAATGATTCAAAAAAAAAATGATAACTTCAATTGAATTATGAAGTATTATGCATCCATAGAGAGTAGAAACTATGTCTGTATTATTAAAGAAAAATAATATTAAAATGGGTCGTAATCTTGAAGAGTTTATGGTTATATGCAATTGGACAAGTGGGCAATATTATACTAGTAAATTGGAACGCGTTATATATAGGCAAGACAAATGGTGTCATTTTAGTATATTAAATCAAATACTATAATGTCTGCATCCGTTTACTTCCTCAATTTCTTCTTCCTTAATTTGTATTTTTCCTTCGCCATTAAGTATACTAAATAACTATAAAATCAAATCAAAGTTATGGTCGCTAGAAACTATTAATAATTTCACCAAAAAAAGAAACTATTAATAATTATTTGATTTATCCAAAAATTAAATCAATTGTAATTAATAATTTAAATTTTCATTTTAATCTTCAAATTTTATTTTAGTTTTACACCAATTAAATTTTTATCAATATACCTTAATTAAAATTTATATAGATTACTTAATTAAAATTTTCTTTTTTCCATTTTATATATGTTGGACTGGACTATAACTTTAAATTGATTACTTCCATACGGAGTATATTTTGTATGGATGAGCTATTTTTTTAAAATTATATATATATATATATATATAAATGAAATGTAATTTTTGACTTATAAGAGGGCCGAAGCCAATTAATTAAGCAAGAATTTAAAGATATTTTACCTAATGTGAAATGTCACTATTATCAGAAAGGGAAAATGTGAAATGTCGCAGTCGAAGACATAAATTACCAAAAATGTTCTTCTACAGACTACATAGCACGCATTTGGACTTTTTTTCCAGCATAAACGTATACTCCCTCCGTTTTTTTTTTTTTTTTTTTTTACTTCACCCATCCTCCACTGCACGCAATCCAATACACATTTTCAAGTATCAATATCTCATATTACATATAAGTAAAAATTATAAAAGTTTGATATTCTAAAACTACATGATTAGACGAATCCAACAAGATCTCACTTGACTATGTTTTATCTTATATAACTATATGAAAAAATTGAATTAAAGTTACTCAATGAATAGTATCTACTATGCTAATGGTGAACTTGAAAAAAACGGAGGGAGTATTGTCTTTAATATGTGTTGTGTGGGTCCCACCTGATGGAAGCTTGAGTTGTTCGGATTCATACAATACTCCAAATTAATCACCAACTGCCAAACTGCATCAAAGGTCCTTGCGCCATCCCCCTTATATATTATTCCTCCCTCTCACTGCAATTGTCACTATAATTATCTTGTTACTATTTATCATGAAAATTAAATTAGAGTTGATTTGTGAGTATGTATTAGGGTTTATATAATTATTGGAGGGGAAAATTATTTTTTTTAGAAAGAAGATATTTGTGATGGGACATTAAAGAAAAGTAATTAGGACATTTCAATTGGGACAAATGGAGGTCTCAAAAGTTTTATTTGGATTTTTTACATTATTCTTTTATGCATGTTTGATCTAAATTTTTGTTGCAATTATATAAAAAGACATAGTTAAGTGAGATCTTGTTAGAATAATTTTTCGTATAATTTTATAATGTATATTTTCATAATTTTTATTTCAATATATTTTAAAATATTAATTATTTAATAAATGCATTGGACTATGATTTCAAAAGTTTTGGGGGCGTTTCCTCCTGATGCGTGTAGGGGATTGCTTTCGGCTGATGCCGTGGGAAATTGGTTCCCATGAGATGATTGATGCTTGTTATTTTCTATTATGATTTGTATTTTTCTATTTCTTTTTTCTAACCTGCATAGGCTGTAACACACAAAAAAAAAAAAAAGGTTTTGGGGTATTCAAATGGGACAAATGGAGTACTATTTTTTTGGTCGTTCATTACTTTCTCCGTTATCTATTTACCGGCATAGTTTTAAATCTTGATCTAAGAATCTTATTATTCTACAATCATATCCCTTAAAAACGATCAAAATCTTTGTACGATCTTACAATTAGTAACAATTACACCCCTTACAAATGATAAAAATCTTTGTAGGGTCTTAAAATCAGTAAGATATCGATATTGATCCCAATAATGATTGTAGGATATCGACCTTAATTATAGAATTTTACGATCCTATGCGATCTAATCTTTACCAAAATAATTTTTTAGGCCAATGGAAGGGGATCCTTCCACTTTTTGGGCCATGATAGGTCCTTTATTATGGACATGGGCCATTAGAAGAATTTTGGACCCAATTTTATGCTAAATGGTTGGAAAAAAGAATAAGTGCGGGCCACGTGATGTATACGCGATGAAGGACCCCACGCGATGGCTCAAAATGGAAATGACATCCTTCTAGTGCCTTATTTAATTTTTTTTTCTTTTGTAATTGAAATAAATAATATTCCGTCCGTCTCATTATTTATATCTCACTTTATTTCTTTAGTCCGTCCCGATGTTCATTATTGTTATCACATGAAATTGAAATGGGATAAAAGACATTTTCAGTTATTATCAACTATGAACTAAATAAAAACTACGCTAAGACTATGCTATAAGATAAAATAAGATTTATTGATATGAAGATAAGTAAATGCTTAATCATAATGTGTCAAACCACGATATCAAGAACAACTGCTAAAATGAGGTTATAACAATGTGTCAAACAACGATATCAAGAACAACTGCTAAAATGAGGTTGTTCAGTGCATTGCTACTGCTCTAACATACCAATGTATGCCTTCCCATTCGACACCCCTTCTCTTCTATCTCAAGTAGTCCAATTTGTCCATGTGTATTTAACGAAAACTCGGATGAAAATATATGTTTTATTTTTTTCCCAACAAAAGTTAAAATATCAGCACTTTGAAATAGTTGGGAGTGTTTTTTTTTTTTGTTCCAAAAAAAAGCTTAAGTATATAACTGGACATTTCGAAATAATTCAGGTATAAAAAAATAATAATTACCCTTATTTTTAATGTCTTTATCGTTATCTATATTTTTTCTTACTTTAGTAATGGTCGGAAATAATCTATATAATAAATCCTGAATACTTTTTGGCTTATGCAGACTGTATTGTCCTTATTAAATATAACTAAATCTTTTTAATCTTTAGGGTTTTATCAGTAATTATACCACTAATTTTGAATCAACGGCTACGATTAATCCACGTCAGCGCTGATTAATCATGCATAATACACATCAGCGAAGATTAATGTAAATACAAAATATACCGTTATATTACATTTAAACAAAAAATATATAATAATATAATTCTATTAATCTTTACGTAGTAACCAATTCATATTCATAACATAACATAATAAAAAAACAAAATATTATATATTCAAACAAACAAAAATAATTTAGTTTTTTTTTTCTAAACAGTCTATACATGCTAGGTAACGGTGGTGAGAGCTCATACCATACAAATTACAAAGAGATAAAGGAGAGGGATAAGGGTCGGGTGGGGAATCAAACCCCCAACCTATAGGTAGGGAGTCGGGTACATGACCACTAAGGTAAATCCCCATTAAAAAAAAACAGTTAATCTATCAAAATGTATATTTAAAAAAATGTATTCTGCTATAAAAAATTTTATTCAAATTTTAATCGTAATTTCTTATAAATAATGTTAGGGACATTTCATATATTGTGAAGATGTTCGCTGAAATCTGTTGTTGCAACATCATGACAACAACGTTCATTTCTCTTCACTGAAAAAGCACAGAAAAGTATAGTAACGTGACATTTCCCTTAGCAGGCTTTTATGGGTTTAGATGAGCCTTAAAACCCATATAAATACCTCAATTCGTCCTTGAGGGTATTGTGAGAATCCCTGCCGCAATCACAGCTCAATTTACAGAGCATTGAAGTTTCTAAGCTGCGATTATGGCGATTTGAGAGCTGAAGCATATTATCCCCCAGAAGTTCGTTGTTTACAGAAGACACCAACAACCTCCCTACAACTGGTATAGCTTTAGTTGTTGTGTCTGCTGCATTTCAATGGGGATTTGGGTTTGTGTTTAGGCATTTCTAGACTTATTGTTTGTAAACACAACCTGTGCATAGATCGGGTGTTTTTTATCACCATCGAGCTTGATTTGTTAAGTAACTAGGATTCTACAAACACCACCTTAGCATCTGCTGGTGAATTGCTTGCATTTGGGTAGATAGTTGATGCTCCCATGTGTTTCTCTAGTCTAGGATGATTAGATAGAGAAGTTCACTGGAATGGAAGGATGTGTAGGGTGTATTGATGTGTGATTCAATCGTTTGTGTGAATCTAGTGAAATCCTGGCTTGGAACCCCCAGATGTAGATCAGTGGATCGAACTGGGCAACCAAATTCTTGGTGTTCTTATGTTCATTTCCGCACTCTAATTTGTGTTCGCCTCTGGTTGTGGTTTGCAGGTTGTTGAGACATCGCTCAAACAACTCATACAGGGTTTTACATAATAGCTTGGGCCTGTCAATTGGTATCAAAGCGGAGCTCTAACTGTTTATCTGAGTCTAGTCCAAAATGAATAGAGAAGGTGGTTCTGTCTCAAGACCTCCTCTGTTTGATGGTTCAAATTATCCATTCTGGAAGAACCGAATGAGGATTTTCTTAAGCACACAGGTGTAGATGTCTGGAATGCTGTTCTAACACCTTGGGAACAAGCTATGAAAGAGGTTCGCACACCTGCTACTGAAACCTCTGCTGCAATTACTACTCTGATTCCGGCTACTCAAGAGGAAATGTCTGCTGCTCAGAAGAACAAAGAACAAGGGAACAACACTGCCTCAGACTGCCTGTTCAATGCCGTGGATGAGTCATAATATCATATTATCTCAAATTATGAAACAGCCCATGAAGCCTGGACTGCTTTGGAAGCAGCCTATGAAGGATCTGCTGATGTGCAAGCCTTGAAGCTCCAAAGGATTGAATCTGCCTTCGATAGTATAAGAATGCACGAGGATGAGAATATTGCTGCTTATCATGCTCGGTTTAAGAAGTTGGTAAATGAAGCTCAGTCTCTTGGTTTAAAGTATGATAATGCAAAGCTTGTTCGAAAAATGCTGAGAACGGTCACCAGGAAGTATCAATCGAAGGTTTCCACTCTCGAAGAACTTGATAAGATCAAGACCTTTACTGTTGAAGCTATAGTTGGTTCACTTCAGACTTTTGAGATGAACTACTTGGAAGAAGAGCCTACTCGCAATCTGTCTTTCAAGGTTGAGAATGAGATTCAGTGTATTGACAATGAAGAAAAGGCATATCTAACCAAGAAATTGTCTAGGATGTTGCAGAACAAGAGAGCCAAGAAGTTGAATTACAAGAAAGATGACAAGGGTCGTTATCAGAAAGGTGTTTCATCATCCCGTGAACAACCTTCAAAGCACAAGTCAGATGGTTTCTATGACAAAAGGAAGAAATATAAGAGGCTGGAACTACTTGACAACTTCAAAAGCCTAAAGTGCTATGATTGTGAAGGCTTTGGCCATAAGGCATCTGAGTGTCCCACTGCAAAGAGAAGGGTTGGAAAAGCTCTTCAGGGTACCTTAAGTGATGATGAGGGAAGTATCACTTCTAAGGAGGAAGAAGATGATAGTGAGGATGAAGATGTTATAGCTTTTACTGTAAAGGATGTTGTCCGAACAACAGATAACACTCTGTCTAAACATGTGTCTGATACAGAGTCTCATGAGTCTGACAGCGAAGGTAGTCAGTTTGATACTGAAGAACTCATTGCTGCTTTTGAAAGTGTGAAAGAGGATCATGCATGTGCAGTTGCTGAAAACAAGAAGCTGCTTAGTCAGAAAGGAGATCTCTTAATCACCATTGATGAGAAAGATGTTGAAATCCTTACACTTAAGCAATCCTTGACTGTTGTATCTACTGAGAGGGATGCCCTATTGGAAGAAAATGCTGCCTTATCTGCTAAGACTCAAAGGCTTGAAAGCATGGTTAAAGGGAAGACCAAACTTGATGAGATTATCACCCAGGGAAAATCACCGTCCAATAGAGAAGGTATTGGCTATAGGAGAAATACACAGTCTAACAAAAAATCTGCAACTACCTTTGTAAGTGCAGGTACCCTTGAAGCTAGTACATCTAAAGAACCTGCCAAAGATGCTCGTACAGAGTCTCCAAAGAAGAGCAAGGACTGTCCCTACTGTAGATTTCAAGGTCATTCTGCCCAACTCTGTCTGAAGTTATCCAGAGACCTTCTTGATGGTCGACGAGTTGTTTGGCCATCCCTTGAACTACAGAAACAGGTCAAACTTACCATGATGTGGATTCCAAAGTCCAAAATTGTACCTAAGATGTGCTTAGTTGTACTTTCTGCTCGGAAAGGACCTAATGATGGTAGGTTGTACTTTGACAGTGGATGTTCTCGTCACATGACTGGTAAGAAAGAATTTCTTATTGATTATGTTGAATCTGACTGCGGGGAAGTTCTATATGGTAATGGGGCTCGTAGTAAGATTTGTGGTTATGGAAAAGCAAAAGGTGCAAATATGGGGTTTCTAACTACTGTTTATTATGTTGTTGATCTCTCTACCAATCTTATTTCTATAAGCCAGCTTTGTGATGAAAAATTCTTTGTGGGATTCACTGATGAAGACTGCATGGTTATTGATCCTTCTTATAATTGTGTTATTAAAGGAGTTCGTTCTTCTAACAACTGCTATGTCTTAAAGCCAGCCTTGGAATCAGCGTTTTTGTCCCAGGTCGACACTGCTCGGCTGTGGCATCAAAGATGTGGGCACATGAACTACAAGTCACTCATTTAACTCAGCAAGTCTGGTGTTGTTCGTAGGTTGCCCAAACTACGGAGTAAAGACAAGACAGTATGTGGTGCTTGTGCTAAGGGTAAACAGATTCACCCCTCTCATAAAGTAGTGGATGACATTCAAACTACAAGATGTCTCGAGCTATTGCATATGGACTTGATGGGACCAACAGAAGTTCCAAGTCTTGGTGGTAAGCGATATATATTTGTATGCGTTGATGATTTTTCCCGTTACACTTGGGTTGATTTCTTAAAGTCCAAAGATGAAGTTGTTTCAGTGTTTTCTAACTTGTCCTTAAAGATCATGGCTGAAAAGGATCTCAAAATAGCCCGTATCCGTTCTGATCATGGGAAAGAGTTTGAGAATCGGTTGTTTGCACAACTCTGCAACAACCTTGGAATTGCTCATGAATTTTCAGCTCCTCATATACCACAACAGAATGGTGTGGTCGAGAGGAAGAATCGGACTTTACATGAGATGGCTCGATCTTTGCTACATGCAAGTAATCTAGGAAAGCGTTTTTGGGCTGAGGCTATCAACATCTCATGTTACATCATCAACCGTGCATATCTGCGTCCACAGACTGCCACCACTCCCTATGAAATCTGGAGAGAGGTATGCCACAGAAACCCTTAGTTTTCGTGGTTTCATTTATGAAGAATGTTATGTGCATCCCTATTATGAACAGATAGGTTTTTCTGAATATTTAGAGAAAAAGCATCTCTCTGTCTGGGCTACTTCACTTAAACAGTATTCCCCCACTATTGTTCGTGAATTCTATGCCAATTTGCATCCTGACGTTCTTGACCCCGTTTTCCCCTGGTACTGTAAGATTTATCTTCGAGGAGAATTGATTGATCTGACTCCCTCTGTTTTTCATGAGTTGTTGGAACTTCCCACCAACACTGATATGGCTAATCCATTTGATTTGCTAAATGTTGAGTTGGCTGCTATTGCTTCCACCATTTCTGCTTCTAAGAAATCTGCTTTTGGAAGATGTTCTATGAGTCATTCTGATTTGTCCATGAAATTTAACTGCCTTTTTTGCATTGGTGCTTCAAACTTCCTGCCTACCTCCAATGCTAGTCAGCTTAGCTCCACTATGGGCAAACTTATGTACTCCATTGATGAGTGCCCTGAAATTCTCAACTATGGTTACCTGATCATTAAGCATATGTTGAGATTTTCAAGGGACAAAATTGAAAGAAATACTCAATTGCCATATCCTGGTCTTATTACTTTGTTTGCCAACTCTTGCCATTTGCTTGCTCTATCTGAGACCTTCATTAAGGTCAAGAAACATTTACCCTCTGACAAGCTTAAAGGTCTCCACAATGACTTTAAGCTTGGTCCTCAAATGCTTGGCTCTACCTTGGTCGATCACATTAGGGGGGAGTTGTAACAGGTTGAGAAAGAGTTGGGAGCTCTCAATGATAGGAAAATGGGACTCAAAAGGAAGGTTCGCAAGCTGATCACCCTTCTTCCGCATTCCTTTGATGCTCCAGCTGAGGGGGAGGATGATTCTGAAGGTACTCCTTGATCTGCCAAGTAAGGGGGAGTTCCAGTGGAAAGAGGGAGTTACTGCTGTTCTACTGTTGTTGGAACAACTTCTGATTGTGTTAATGCTTCAGACATTGATCTAGTTCTCTTTTGGTATTTTGGAATTCTGGTCTGTACTTAATACATTTGGATATGGATTTCTGGCATACTTTGGCTACATATGTTATTTGGCTATGGGATTTTTCTGATGCTTGATTATGTCTACTCTTCTTTTGTCTCTATCTCTCATGGAATGTGTGGATATTGGGATTATGTTGATTTACTTGGACAGATCATTATTGGTTACCATTTCTGTGCTTCTTCCACTGTTTTGACTACTTGGCCCGATCATCTCCACAAAGGGGGAGATTGTTAGGGACATTTCTTATATTGTGATGATGTTCGCTGAAATCTGTTGTTGTTGCAACATCATGCCAACAACGTTTGTTTCTCTTCACTGAAAAATCACAGAAAAGTACAGTGACGTGGCAATTCCCCTTAGCAGGCTTTTAAAGGTTTAGATGGGCCTTAAAACCCATATAAATACCTCAATTCGTCCTTGAGGGTATTGTGAGAATCCCTGCCGCAATCACAACTCAATTTACAGAGCATTTGAAGTTTCTAAGCTGCGATTATGGCGATTTGAGAGCTGAAGCAGATTATCCCCCAGAAGTTCGTTATTTACAGAAGACACCAACAACCTCACTACAATTGGTATAACTTTGGTTGTTGTGTCTGCTGCATTTCAATGGGGATTTGGGTTTGTTTTTAGGCATTTCTAGACTTATTATTTGTAAACACAACCTGTGCATAGATCGGGTGTTTTTTTTTTTTTTTATCACCACCGAGCTTGATTTGTTAAGTAACTAGGATTCCACAAACACCACCTTAGCATCTGCTGGTGAATTGCTTGCATTTGGGTAGATAGTTGATGCTCCCATGTTTCTCTAGTCTAGGATGATTAGATAGAGAAGTTCACTGGAATGGAAGGATGTGTAGGGTGTATTGATGTGTGATTCAATCGTTTGTGTGAATCTAGTGAAATCCTGGCTTGGAGCCCCCCAGATGTAGATCTGTGGATCGAACTGGGTAACCAAATTCTTGGTGTTCTTATGTTCATTTCCGCACTCTGTTTTGTGTTCGCCTCTGGTTGTGGTTTGCAGGTTGTTGAGACATCGCTCAAACAACGCATACAGGGTTTTACATAATAGATTGGGCCTGTCAAATACTATTAATAAACAACATAATATAAAGAACGGATAATTATTCAAATAATTAATTTAGAGAATAGATATATTTACTAATTAAATCTAAAAAATTTAAACAATCTATGTAATAATCCTGAATAATTTTTTGTCTGTACAGACGCTATTGTCCTTATTAATTTTTTTTTACGTGTACCGAGTATCCTCAACCCACATTGGTTGCATTGAAGGGTTGCCTCTCCCAAAGCAAAATTCTGCATACACAAAGGCTCGAATCAAAGACCTTTGCTTAAGCTTCCAGAGCCTCATACCACTCAGCCATACTGCATTTGGTTGTCCTTATTAATTTTAATTCATCTTTTTTATTTTAAAAGGTTAATAAGTCATTATATGCTCATTTTTAGATAAACGACTCTTAAAAAGAACACGTAGGCGCTGAGTAATCATCAAGATACACCTCAGCGTTGATTAATTCTATACACCTCAGCACTGATTAATTCTATACTAATTTATGCGCATGCTGCAGAAGAACCACTAGAACAAGCATTTGTATATTTCTCAAAAATGCTGGAGAGAGGTATTTCCCCGAATGTGATCACATATAATGCTATATTGAATGGCCTTTGCAAAATTGGAAAAGTAGATGAGGGTTATAAGCTGCTTTCTGAAATGCAAATGAAAGGAATATCTTCTAATAAGTACACATACACCATTTTAATGAAATGTGTACTGTCTCCAGGAGGTTTTCAAGCTGTACAAGGAATTGTTCGATCGAGGAATTCAACTTGATTCCCCCACATATAGTACGTTGTTCAAATATTTGAAAAAAGACTATCCATCATTGGCAGCTGAAGTGTTTGAATTTATAATTCTAGAAGATAGAAAGCCCAACTGAATTAGATAGTTGACATCCTATTAGCTTGATAAATAATAAATGTTTTCTATTTAAAAATGAAATTCTAAATTCGATTGTTAAACTCTGAACTCTATTCCTTATCAACTTTTAACTTTCGAATTCTAAACTTTAAACATTATTTAAAACTATCACAATTTAAAACTATCATGTATTATGAATTCTGAATGCTAAACTCTAAACTTCTATGTATTTATTTTGTTTATCCAATTAAAAAATTATTAGTTCTGTTCATATATGAACTATGTTTTATCTTGAGTGAATAGAAATTGTAGATTTCTTGAGTGAACTATGTTTTATCTTGAGTGAATAGAAATTGCAGATTTCTTGAGTGAAATATGTTTTACCTCGATTGTAGTTGTTTTTATCTTTAGTGATATGGAAAATTGTATTTTATTTGAATTCAACAAATTGCAAAATTGTTATCAGGAAAATAGATTTATTTTTTTTAAAAAAAAGTTGGGAGGCGAGGACATAGGCGACAAATCCCTGTCGTCGCTTAGTGCTTAAAAAATATGTGTTGTGTTTTCCTCGCCCCCTTCCTCACCTGTTTTCTCGCCTATTTCCTCGCCCCCTTCCTCACTGTTGTCCTCGCCCAATTCCTTGCTAAAGTCCTCGCCTTCAGGTGAGGACATTGTCGACTAACATGGGAGCCCGACGAGTTTTTAGGCGAGGACACGATTTCCTCGCCTATGTCCTCGCCTCACGCTGTAGGCGAGGACATAGGTGAGGAAAACGTGTCCTCGCCTCCCGGTGAAATTTTTGTAGTGCCTGTACACAACGCGCGGGTCAGAAAAGCTAGTATTAATGAAATGTAGAAGATTGTGCCAAAAAACGAATAATGCCAAGCAATTGATAAGCTGAGTCAAGGAGTTAGGAGTCCAAAGGTAAAACGACTTCTTGCCCAGGCCCGGCTAATAGCCGGTACATCTTGTAGGGCCTCCAAATTTTGGGCCCCATTTTTTTTAAAATTTTTTTATTAATAAATTAATTTTTTTTAAAAAGGTATTTACCTATTTAGGATTTAGAAATTGATAAATGATTTGAAACAAAGTGAATTTTTTCTCAATCAAATAATTTTATTATTTGGGCCAAGAATTTGGTAAATGATGTAGCTAGAAATTTATCCATTTTTCCATGTTTTAAATATTTATTAATATACTCTTAGTTCTAAAATAATTTTAAAAGGTGGTCGAGAACTTGCTCAAGTAGTTAAGTCGATAATTTTCAACGTTATGGTTGAGGATTCGATTCCCAACCTGGTCTACTATTCCTTCTATTTATCCCTTTGTAATATGTATGACATGGACTTCCACCACCCATTTTCTGGCTTGACTCAAAAAAAATTGTAATTTATATATTAGATATAATAAGGGGCCTAAATTTTTTTATTAGAACAGGGCCACCAGAAATTATTAGACGGCCCTGTTCTTGCCCAAAGGTAAAACGACTCTTCCCAATATAGGTAGCAGTATAGCACCACTGTACAAAAGGAGTTCCGACGACCTAGAAAGGCTATGGACCGAGCATAATGGAATGCTAGGGATACAATGCAGCTAGAGAGTCTTATAATTCTTTCGAAGTGGTAATCAACAAACTATATATATTGGTCACTACATACATAGTTTATTGGTTACTACATACTAGATACGTTGCTTACCACACATCTATAGTTTTATTAGCACATTCATGATTCATTTTTTTTTAGGGTAAATAAGCTTATTCCATAAAATGACCAAAAGTTGGAAATACAGTTCACACAACAAACCATTTGAGGATCCGACCTCCAAAGGTTAAAAGCACATAAAACAGAGAATAAATGGAACAACAAAAACACAGTGATCATAATGCTCTATTTTCCGCAGCCTGAAATCAACCACAGTAGCCAATCCTTGGAGCTCGGTATCATCGCGAAAGCTGCTGCACCCTTGAATCATCGACAACAGCATCGCAACACCATGGATCATCAATACACAATAGCATCAACATCAGCAGCAACATGATGGCAGTATCAGGCCTCCATATCGTGGCATTATTTTAGCAACAGTATCAGACCTTGACCTACTTGCCAACTCCATCCTCCGATTACGAAAATTCAAGGCACCTGCTTCAACCTATCCTTACCACCTCTACACATAGCAACCTATCCGTGACCAAAATATAATGAGCATAGCTCCCACACCCCAGAATTCCATATGATGCTTCCCAGATTTATAAAGCAAGGGAACTCTCAAATCCTGGCCGTAGTGACATAATTGACAGACCCACAGACTCGCCTAACAACATACCTCCCCTACAACTGTCATTCAAAGTTCATTACATCGAAAACCAAAGGGCATGAATAGGTTCTAACAGGGTCAGGCAAGAAGTTGGAGTTGGGGGCGGGATTGAAGAACCAGAAGGAGGAGGACAAGTTAACTGGCTTCATGTAGGGAAATGGGTGCCCGGCTAATGAGAAATGAGGAACCAACTTAACCTACTCATAGCAACCCCTACCGTTTAGCACAAAAATTGCACACTACAAAGAACTAACCACACACTCATCAATCAAATAAGCCCACAGTTAGAGTTCAATATGCCATATAACCCACCCTTTCTTCTCTCTTACCCAAGCACCTTGTCTAAAAAATGCCACAGACATTCAACTTCCTTGTTACGTTTTCTTTTCATCGCAGTACAAATTATCTCCTCTTTTCTTTTTCTTCTACTATACTTCTCTCTCTCTCTTTTTTTTTCTTTCTTTTTTTTTCCTTCTTTTTTTTTCATTTTTCCCTATTTTTTTTCTTATTTCCTTCTTTTTCCTATCTTCTTCCCTTTCAATAGCTACCAATCAACATAGTCCCCCATGACTGAAAACTCGCATTCACCCAATTTCAAAACCAATCCAATCACCCTAACTTACCCCATGCCAAATAGTTACAACTTCAGAGATCTAATATGAGAAAGCCAAGGTGGTTCCTGAATCTCCCAAAAGCCAGGTAATTTTAAGGCAAATCAAGACTCATGCAAAAAGAGTAGGTATAGAATGAATAACAGAAAATAGGCTAGAAGAGATTATGGCCACTCAATCAGAATTTAGCTTGGCACAGTACTTTAAATGTGAGGGTATTTGGGACAGAATTTGTCTAACCTAGAGCCCTTTTGATTTTCGATGCAATGGAATGAAAGATGCAGATTTGGTATGCCACTTAAGCAAGTCGAATTAAAGTCACAATTCTCACCAGGGAAATTGTCGGGTTGCTTATCCATCTTCAATCATTATCCTGCCATGTAGCTTCTCAACTTGAAGAGCATCATTCATGTCATCTAAAAACGCCAGCATCAATCAACATCCACAACATCAACATCTGGATCTCCAGCAGCATTCATCATAAAGCTCATAGTATAACAGAAACTAGGTCATTAGTGGCTCATACTTGCAAACACAAGAATAAATCATCCTAAACAGTCAGTTGTCGTCCATTGTGTGAGTCCATAGTACTCCAGCATATCAGCATTCCAATGTTTAAGTCCCAGAGTAGTCATTCTCCACCTAGTTTCTTGAGCACCTGCAAGAAATCATTTATATATATATATATATACACACATCATTATTGTTATTCTTCCTTTACCCTACATCACAAGCCCTTAACATTATCATCCCTGGACCCCTTCCATCAGCAAGGTTGAGGTTCCTGCTCGGCCAATCCTCCCCCCTCTCCGCCCCTCTGCCAAGTCTTTCCACCCCAAGCTTTCAATTAATGTGTAAATCCCGAGCGTCCCCACCAAAATTGATCACCTGCATAATTTGCGACAACAAGAAATGGAGGCTCCTGGACACCAAACATCACACCTGCTATGTTTCTAAGCTTTGCTCAGCAGCGCCATCTCACACAAACAAGGCTATTGATCACCCTTACCCTTTCAGTACCATTCTTCTACCAAATCTCCGCATGCTGCCCCATTCTTAGCCCAATAATCCGCTAGCGAATTCCTCTCTCTCAGAATATGTATAAAGCGAACTTCCCCCGCACATGCCATAACATTAGCTATTGGACCAATATGCTTGTTAAGGCGCCATGGCACTCTCCTCAGATCTGGCAGCCAACTCACGATGTTACTAGAATCGCATTCGAGTATAATTCTAGGTAAAGGAAAGCATTGATCCCGAAGTAAAGCACTACAAACTCTGCTAACAGCCACAATTTCTGCCTCTGTGGAGTCTGCCTCCCCGATAAAGTCTGATAATATAAAAATAACACTACCTTTATCATCTCGAATAACACCACCAATACCTGCCGGCCCCGGATTGCCAATGGAAGATCCATCTGTATTTATCTTCCACCACCCCTTCTCCGGTCGAATCCACACAAGTCCTCTCCTTGGTCCATTAACCGTTCTCCTTTCATTCTCCATTAAGCCTATTGGAAATTGTCTCTCCAGCTCACTCAAGCTATAGCTTGTATCCCTCACTGCTGCCTTCCACCATAAGCACACTCTCCATTTTACTTCTTCGAACGCCGCCACTTTATCAAACGATTTACCTCTGAAAATGGCCTCATTCTGATACTTCCATATCGTCCAAACAATTGCTATCCTTGTAGTTAACCAGCTTTCCCTACTTTTTTTATTTGGACACCCTTCCAGCCACCACTGAACTAGACCCTGAACCCTACCCGGTACAGCCCATTTGACCTCGAAAGAAGCAACCCCTTGGTACCACAGAGACCCCGCAAAATCACACCTGCAAAAAAGATGATCTACTGATTCCACCTCCTTTTCACAGTATGCACATAGAGAATTCTCAGCTTGAATGCACCCTCTTCTAAGAAGAGTCTCCCTAACCGGTAGTCCATTCAACATTATCTTCCAAGCTAACATCTTTGCCTTCATAGGAGCCTTAATTTTCCAAAAGGCACTCCATCGGCACAGCTCCACTGCCTCTTCCCCCCCAGGTTTCCTGACCCTGCATGAGCGAGTTGTGAAACCACCATTCCCCGCCTTTAACCAAGCCACTTTATCCTTCATAAACCGACTCAACTTCGTCCTTTCCAGTGTAGTTATAAAATCCGCCCATACCTCATTTTCCCATTCAAACAACCTCCTTCTTAACTGTACATTCCAACGCCTCCCAGCTACCATACTCTGAGATCATCCCCCCTTTATTTGTAGCTAAAGCATAAATCCTAGGATATATCAACCTCAACGGCCTCCCTTCTCCGACCCATGAGTCCTCCCACATTCTAGTGCCCATTCCATTTCCCACAAATAACCTGAACTCACCCCCCTGATTATCCCCATTCATTTCCCCCCATGCCCTACATATGTTTCCCCAAATTGATCTACATACCTTGACATCCGGGATCAAAGGAGTCCTCTGCCCGTGATATTTAGTGTCGATTACCGTCTTCCACAGGGAATTTTCATTTCCAAAACGCCACTTCCATTTAAGCAACAAAGCCGAGTTGAATTCCTTAATATTCCACACTCCCAACCCACCGTCCTCCTTGAGCCGACATATTCTTTCCCAGCTAATCGTATGCAACTTATTACTCCCTTCCACCCTGTTCCAGAAAAACCCTCTTTTAATTTTTTCCAACCTATCTGCCACCGCACTTGGAACTCTAAACAAAGACAAGAAGTACACCGGTAGGGAGTTCAATACAGATTTAATCAGACATGTTCTTCCTGCCTGCGAAAGGAGGCTACCCTTCCATCCTGCCAATCGTTTCTCCACCTTTTCTAACACCGGATTCCAGATCGACAACCCATTAATCCTACCCCCAATAGGAATCCCCAAGTATGTCATTGGCCAACACCCGGTTTCGCACCCCAGCAAGTCCGCTGCCTCGGCCACCAGATTATTCGAGCAGTTTATATTATAAATGCTGTATTTTGCATAATTAATGCGTAGCCCAGTTGCTAGTGTAAGGCATCTTGGAATCCTTTTTATAACCATTACTTGATGCAACTCTCCTTCACAGAAAATTAGCGTATCGTCTGCAAATTGAAGATGACTAATTTCTAATTCACCACCTCCCACCTTAAGCCATTTTAAAAGCCCCAAGTTCTTAGCTTTTGTCAGCATCTTATTTACTACCTCAGCCACAATCACAAACAAATACGGGGAAAGTGGATCCCCTGGTCTTAGCCCCCTTTCCATCTTGAAAAAACCCGTTGGCGAGCCATTGACCAAGACAGCTGCCATAGCCGATGTAACACACCCCATTATCCACTTGGACCATCTGTCCCCAAATCCCATGGCCTTCAACACCCGAGCCAACGCTTCCCATGACACCTTATCGTATGCTTTTTCAAAGTCCAATTTGATCGCTAATCCACTCCGACCAGACATGTAAGATGAATGAATAACTACGGACGCAATGAGCGCTCCGTCCAAAATCTACCTTCCCGCGACAAACGCCATCTGAGCTTCGGTCCCACAATACCTCTACAACCGATTGCAACCTTCGTGCCAGAGTTTTCGCTATTATCTTGTATACACTACCCACCAGTGATATCGGTCTGAACTGACTGAATTCTATGGGATTTTCTACCTTGGGAATCAGAGCAATAAACGATCCGCCTACTTCCCTGGGTATTTTCCCATCCTCTTCACACCTCTGAAAAGCTTCCATCACATCGCCCTTTACAAGATCCCAGAATTTTTTGATAAATCCCATATTGAACCCGTCCGGCCCTGGCGCCTTATTACTCTCACAACTCCAAACTGCCTCCCGTATTTCTTCCTTCGAGAACCCTCTCTCTAACCATACTCTGTCCCTATCCCCGATTTTATCCAGACCAAGGTCCACTATATCAAATAACTCCCCTTCCTGCTTGGTAAAAGCGGATCTAAAATGCTCAAACGCCAATTCCTTGATTTCTCTAGGATCCTCGACGATCTGTCCATCCCTTCTGATTGATGCTAAATGTCCTCTACGCCTATGCATTGCCGTTACTACATGAAAATAGCGAGTGTTAGAGTCCCCTTCTTTCAGCCACCTTACACGCGATTTTTGAGCCCATCTCCTTTCCTCGTTAACTAGCAGCCTACTTAACTCCCCTCTTTTAACTCCCCAGGACCGCCTTGCTGCTTCTTCACCCTCCCCACCCTGGAGCATATCTTCCAGCTCCCTAACCTCAGACATCACCTCCTGGATCCTCTTCTCTAACTCCCCTGCACCATACCCGTCCCACTCCCTTATTTTCTTCTTTAACATCCTCAGCTTCCCACAGATCTTAAACCCTCTACTCGACACTCTGCCCACCCCCTCATCTCCCCAAACCCCTCTCACCAAATCGGAGAAGCCCCTCTCATCAACCCAATAGTTGTAGAACCTAAAAGGCTTCGGACCCCATGATCTTTCACCCATTTCCAGGCACACCGGATAGTGATCCGACATCACTGATTCACCTCTCCGCTGAGTAATGCCACCATTAATGCACAGCCATCCTGGCGAGAGTAAAAATCTGTCTAGCCTACTACAAGCCCGCCCACTCCTCCCATACCAAGTGAATTGCCCGGCTTCCATAGGGAGATCAATAAGCCCCAACTGATCAATCATATTTTTAAAGTCCCTGGTCGAGCCTACATCCACACTTTCCCCTATTCTTTCCCCTCCCGACAACACTGCATTGAAGTCCCCGTTCAAGCACCATAGCTCCCCATTCAACGTATCACACCTTTGAATCAATCTATCCCATAATTCCGCTCTATCACCTCTGTTATTCGGTGCATGAATCGATATTATGTTAACCAACCCCTCAACCCCTCTAATGCTTCCTCTGATCCAAATATAGTTATGACACAACTCAATATCTTTAAAAGAGCTTATGTTTGAATCCCAAACTATCACTAACCCTCCGGCGTTTCCCACTGCCGGTTGTAGACAGAACTTACACCCATCCGAACCCCACAACCGCCTAACCAATCTCTCTTAAATCTCACTCATCTTAGTCTCCTGACAACATATCACTGTTGGTCTAAGCTTCTTGCATAACTTCATCAATGCCCTTCTCCGTACCCCACCGTTCAATCCCCTTAAATTACAAGTTATAATTCGCATTCTAACATATACTACCAACAACACAGTACCTCCGTCCCCTTCAACAATCCTTACGAATTTCCTTCATCACCCTGCTTACTGCTTCCTTCCTATCCACCATACATCTCAATCCCATAGCTTCCGCAATTTCAAGAGTGAGTTCTGCCTCCCTGAAGTCGACTAGCTTTGTCCCCATTCTTGTTCTAACCGTTGAAAATTGCAATCTTGCAAATTCCATATCCCCATCCCTGCATACCTCCTTGCTTTTGTCACTGCCTACTGCGGCCTTATGTGCTGCCTTCCGATTCCTCCTGTGCCCTCGCCGATTCGTTTGTAATCTCCCCTCAACCACCTCCGCCATTGCTTGTTCAACCCTATGCAATTCCGGATACCACCCCTCATTACACTCCGCACCCTTACCAGACTCCCTAGGTTGTTCTTCTTCATCGTCTGCTCCTAACTCCTCAGTCGTTGTGTTTGCCGTGTCCTCCTCCCCAACCAAAGTTGTTACCATTGCACCTTCCTCCGATAACCTCCTCTCATTTTCAGACAAGCCCGCGAGCCACTCCGAACCCTCACACCCGCCCCCCATCACTTCACCACTCACTCCATCCACCCTTTTCTCTCCATACCTAATAACCTCAACAGCCTTCGTGATATCGATTACACCTTTCGCCGTTTCTGTATCAGTGGAAATAACCCCCAATTCTCCCACTCTCCGATCCCACCTCCAGGTTGCTACAACTGTTCCTCTCAGCCCAGCTATTAATTGCATTCCCCACATCCCCAGGCCCAACCCAGTTAGGCCCATTATGGACAGGCCAGTCCATCTTCCCTTCGGTAAGCCCATCTGACTTCTCACCCCCCAATGACAGCCCACCACTTAGAGGCCCACCATCTTGCCTGTCACTCGCCACTTCAGCCCTGACTATCTCACCCCTGTGGCATCCATGATTTTCTTGGAAATCCCCATTGCATGCGCCATAATTAACATTATTATCACCCTCAGACCTTTTTTGGGTACACAACTCCCCACACTCAGCCGCCTCTACCCTTTTCGATCCCCCATGCAACGGAGACCTGGACTCCCTTTCTTCCATCATCTCCGGCAACTCACCGCCCTTGCTACCTTCTGCCCATTCTCCGGCAGTACTAATTTTTTGATCCCCTGCCTTCTCACATTCTACCACCACTGGTTCACCAAAATTTGCTGAAATACGAATCCACTCGATCTCATTACCCACCTGAACTTTTATCGACCCAGGAATTATTGCACGATCATGCACAGCCACTAACAACCGGACACGATCAAGTCTTTTCTTCCTTAACGTATCCTTATCGACACTAACCACCTCCCCCCATCCCCTTGTCAGCAACTTAAAATTCTTTTCACACCACCCTGAAAATGGAAGACCGAAGAAGTACGTCCAGACTAGCTGCTTCTTTACAATTTTCCCCTTTGCCCACCTTCGTTTCCATTCAATAAATCTACTATCCCTTCGATCGACCAAATATTTTTCCTTCTCCTCAGCATTGTCAAAAACCGCTACCACTAGCATGCCACCACCATAAATAATATCATCACATCCTGGATACGTTGCGTACACCCATTCCTGGAACTCGATTAACGCTTCGAAGTTTTTTAATTCAACTAACGCATATCGTTTGAGTTTCTCCACATCTGCATGCACCTCTTGGAGTTTCACCACTCCAGCCATCCTCATCCTATCCCACCCCCCATCCCGATCTTTACCCCCTTTAGTCACCTCGGCATAAGATCGTTCGTCCCGCCATGCATTCGAAAACATGGTCCTTGCTCCTCCCCTGCTACTGTTCAAAGCACGAATCCTTCTTGCTCCTTCCTCCCTTTTCTCCAAAAGATACCGCTTATCCGCCCTCTCCACTCCCTTCTTCTTGCTTGGTATAGCCCACTTCACCCAAAGCTTTCTCCCCTTAAACTCCCGGCCATTCCACTCCCCTATAACTTTTTCCGCATCCTCTTTGTTTTTAAATCTCAAGAATCCGAATTTAAAGCCCTTTTCTGGCCACCTCCTCACTGGGAAAAACCATCCCCGAACTCTTGCAACCTTGTCCAGTACTTGAAAAATCTCCCTGAACTCTACATTAACCGGAATGTTTCCAATATATACCCATACTAGCTCATTTCTCTCATGGCCTACCTCCCACCTTTGTTTGTCACTTGTATTCCCACCATCTCTGTCGCTCGGTATCCCTGCTTTCGCTCTCTCTCCGTGCCTGCTTCTCCCCGTCGAACCGGGCTTTGATATCTCCCAGCGATCTCGACACCATCGGCAGCGGTAGCCCTAGCGGGAGGACTTGACTTCAACTCCATCGACTTCTACACTCGATTTGGCATTCGAATCAAATAAATAAAAAGTGTGGTTAGGAGGGCTCGAACCTAATCGCTCAACAACACCAACCTCAACCTTAACCAACTTGACTAGCTAATCTAACACAAAATTTCATGATTCATTGTATATTGAATAACACACATCTTATGTTTGGTTATCACATTCTTAGTATTTTTTTTATCACATGTGCTTATTTTTTTTTGTTACCATTATTTAGAGTTTGGTCACCGCATACCACGCTTGGTATATTGGTTACCAAATTCATGCTATATTAGTTATCACATATTTAGAGTTTGGTTACCACATACTTGTTATGTTGATTACCACACAATATGTATATTGGATTTGATATATTGGTTACCATTTAAGTCAAAACCTATGGGAAGCTACAAACTATAAGATTTTGTGTAGGGATCTTTTTTAAATGCAAAGAAAATTCTCTAATAAACGTTAAATTAGCTAGTTGACTTAAACCTCAAATTGATTTAATTTAATTATTTGTTCCAAACCCTCAATAATTATTCGGCCCAGTCCATCTCCAACCCACAACTCTATTTTACAGTTACACTATTTCTACTTTACAGTTAAATTTACAGTTTCAACTATTCCTCTCCAACCCACAACTTTATATTTTCCTTACAAAAGAATATTTCATTACGATTCCATTACTATTCATATAATATTTCATCTATCAATTAATTTTAATACATATTTTATACATATAATATTTAATTTTTATTCTTTAAATTATTTAATTTTAAAATAAAAATCTGAAATTTAAAAAAAGCAAAAATAATAAAAAGGTATTATAATTAAAAGCAAAAAAATAAATAAATAGAAAAAAAAGAATAAAAAATGCTGTGAATATAATTTTTTCAAAAAAAAACCTAATGTTTGAAAAAAACAAATAAAAAAAGAGAAAAAAAAAGAGAGGATAGCGTAGCGGAACAGTGCCCGCAATAAAAGGCGGGGCACTGTTCAATACTGCTAAAAAAAGCGGTGCCGGCCGCCATCTTCACGGGAGCATTGGAGCAGCCACTCCTTTATATTTAGCGCTAGACACCATTCTCGAGCCTGCGTTGGAGATGGTCTTAGACTCACATTTAATAAATTAATTGTCCAATAATTAAATTATCCAACAATAACACATATTATATAGACATTAATAAGTAATAATAGTAAACTTAGAACACATTTATCGTTAAACTTGCTACTACCTTCTGTGCAAATTCAATCAACTATGAAGAATGAATTTCTAGCTATTGTAATAAACCAAAAGATTTGGGGAACTTTTAAATTTAGAGTCTATGACTGACTTGAAGTGTAGATTTTTTTTTTTTTTTTTTAGGAGCCGAAGCTAGAGAAATGGTGATACGAGTCCATGCCACATAAATTATAAAGGGATAAAGGGGAGAAATAGGGAACCGGATGGGAATCGGACCCAACTCTAGGGTTGAAAGGCGTAGACTTGCCCACTAGTCCTCATACCCTAAAGTGTAGAATTTAGAGTTCCTAATAATTAGTCAAGTAATTTTATTTTCATTTTTTTTCCGTCTAAATGCTACTCAATGGAATATTGAATCCCTATTTCTCTATCCTCTCATGTCTCTAGCTAGCCAGCAAATAATCATAATTGACCCTATACACCCTAAGGTAAATTTGGCCAAAGTGCATGTCTTACCTCCAATCCATCTATTATTGTATGATATGCTTAATGTGGTATATATTGGATTCTTTTTTTTAAAAAGATTGACTTAATAAGTTTTGTGGGACAGGAACTTGATCTTATGATTAAGTTTCATAATTTCCAACCTTGAGGGTTTGATTTCCCACCCGCTCCTTATCCATCACCTTTCTCTCATTGTAATTTGTATGCCATAAGCTTTCACAAGCCATTTTCTAGCATGTAAAAAATGTTTTAAAAAAAAAGGTTTTGGTTGGTTAAGATTTTTTTTAAATACTACATCCATTATATGTTTCCAATCTATATTACATCCATCTCGTTATGCTGTTGACATTTGGTAATGTGTTACTATTCACATACGGATTTTCACTTAAAATTTTATCATAACTATACACGTTAAAATATAGCCAAATGAGATCTTGTTAGATTCGTCTCGTCGTGTAGTTTTAGATATCGAACTTTTAGGATTTCTACATATACCGAACTTGAGTTATTAAAGATTTAAAATATGCATTGAACTGCGTGAAAAGCGGGACCTTAAATAACATAACGATATAGAGGAAGTAATTATTATTGCTTTGGGAGAGACAACCCTTCAATGCTCACCAGATCCTCGAGGAATTAATCTTGGGCCCAATGTGGCAGGAGGATAAATGGTATATGCCAAAAAAATTCATAATTATTATTAGAAAGATTTAGTTGTTTCATCGCAATTCTATATACATGGCAAACTGCATGGATTGGGTAATTCAAGTGTCGGTAGTCGGTTAGTATACTAATTTCTTTTTATTGGTCCAGTTTTACTGTCCTGATTTCATATATCCTGGATATCGAGAGAATGCTTTCTATGCAGTTGATATGATACCGCGTACCATCATTTATAAGATAGCATAACTACAACTGGAAAATACTATGCTGAGAAGGGCTGGTTCAAAAAATGGCATCCATACATCAATCAACCATATAGCACAACATGAGTATTAGTATTAGTCATCACATCAGCCATGTATAGACAACACAAACAATCCAATTAGAAACGTAGAAGGGGGCTGCATTGTTTAAAAAATATGATATATATATGGGTGTAGCATATTAAATTTTGATGTACAAACAAGTTATTGCAAAGATCGAATTACCGTTTTTAAAAACTATTCACAACATTGCCTTGAAAATGGAACAATCTAATACCTAGTCTAACACACAAAAAAAGCATGGAATCTTCCTCATGTTCTTCTCCAAAAAATCCGAATATTAAACGGGGAACAGGCGAAATTATAAGTTAAAATAAATGCATAATCAAAAAGGTAAGAATTGACTAATTTCATAGACAATATCAACCAAAAATAACAGCATAAGATATTGGATATACATCATTTATGCATATCCTGATTCAGGATAGCAATTGGATCGCCATATTATTATTATTATTATTATTATAAATATATATATATACATAAGATGCATAGCCAATTTTGAACACATGACATTTTTAGGTTGAATAATTTACGGGATACGTTTAGAATGTTGTTGTTGTTGTTGTTTGTTGTTGTTGTTGTTTGTTGTTGTTGTTAATGTGTTTATATGTGTTCACATATTAATCTCATTAATTAATTAGGTTTGATTCATCCAGATTTAATACAACCATATAATAGTGCAAAATATATTTTGCAAATCTAAGAAACAACTTAGAGGATGTTTGAACATGTAATATCTATCTGATTATTTGATTATTGCGTTTTAAAACACAAATAATCAGACAATTATATTTATTTTGCACACCTTCGTATATATTATCATCTTTTCCCAGGTGAGATACCGCACTCGTCTCTGCAACAATGATAAAAATGTGTTTTGGAAAATTTGTTATTAAACCATAATATCTCTCATATCCAATTCAATTCTAGGGTAAAACCAAAATATGCAACTTCCATTGTCTTCCTCTTCTTGCTGTCGATTGTTGCTGCATTTTCTTCTTGTTGATTGCCAGCGGGACATATGGAGAAGCTGTCATTGATGGTCCAACAACATGTAACAAATGGGCGATGGCTTCGAATACGTTTAAATTGTGGTGGCTCTGGCATCTCCCATCTTTTATTTGCGGATGATCTTATCTTGTGTTCGATGGTGAAGAGGTTGGGTATTGAGGTTATAGCTAAAACTTCGGATAGGTTTGGTGATCATCCTAGACTCAAGCTTAATTCTCAAAAATCCATGGTTCTCATCCCTAAGCATATCCCAGTGGAGGATCACTCTTGGATTTCTGCTACTCTTAACATTCGGTCAGTGGATTCTCTAGGTTATTTGGATTTCCTATGTTGATGGAAGAAAAATAAACATGGATTTTTCATTAATTCTTGATAAGATGGGTAGGCTTGTAAATTGTTGAATAAGGCCGATCGACTCACCCTTGCCATGATGCCCTTGCTGCTATTCCCTCATATTAATGAAATAACATTGGATTCCGGAAGCTATTGTGAAGTTATTAATAAAAAATCCGTTATTCCTTTGGAAGTATAGTAATGGTAGTAAGGGTTTACAACTTGTTAATTGGGAGGTGGTAGCATCTTCCCGTGCGGCTGGGGGTCTTGGTTTACGACGTGCTAAACTCTCTAACATTTCACTTCTTGGCAAACTGATTTGGTATTTCTACATTCCCCAAATATGCCTTGCCTTGGGTGAAATTGATTAAGAATAATAACTCATGAATGACTTAGCCTTCAAATGGACTATAACTGTCGGTCCCATTTGAAACATATCATACACAAAGTGCTTCCTTATTTGATCAATGGTTTTTCTTTCCGGCTTGGATGTGGTGAAGCTTCATTATGTTTTTTCAAGTGGTGAAAGGGTTTGCAGCTTGATCCCTCCCTTCTGTTTATTTCTATCCAAGATGTGGAGCTTAATATTAAAGATGTAATCGATGGGGATTCTTGGAATTTGCAGGGTGTATTCACGGGTTCCAACTGGTCTTCTCCATGATGTTTTCTCCAGCCCTCCCCCGGTTTTGCATGAGAGTGTTCATGATTTATGGATTTTGGGGAAGTCGAGTAGAGGTAGATATTATGCTCATTCAGCTTACAATCATCTTATGAAGAATAAGGGTTTGCTAGTGGGTAGAAATGGATTTTGCAGGTGGATTTCTCTAAAAAAAATTGTGTAACGCCCTGAAAATTCAAACCCAATTTTCGCAAGCATTCCCATCGTACTGACGATCTTAAACTTGTGGCCAGCTAACTTAGAACAGTTAGTACAAGGTTAAGTACAATCCTATAGTGATTATTTGTTTAGCCAATTGTGAGCGAAAGTTGAAACAAATAAAAACACATAAGCATAAAATAAGTTTAATCATAAATTCCATAAAAAAAAAAAATTCAGCATAACATCTTGGCTACAAGCCTAATAATCTAAAAGCCAAATATCTCAAGTAAAAATCTACCAGCCCAAAGTAGTAAATTACACATGGCCATTGGTCGATAGAATATAAATTCTAGGCCTCAACTAGCAGTATACCAAGTACCAACAAATAATAGTAACATAGTATCACTTAAGCATAGTAAAATGCGACACAAACAATTATATATGCTCCAGTGTCTCCAGGAGGATCCATAAAATAAACAAAGCGAAGGAGTTAGTACAACGTACTGAGCAAGTGATATACGTGAAAGGAATCTAAAAGGATCAGATATAATAATAAGGAGAATATAAGTAAAGCAAACAAAACATCACACCGTCCTATACCGGTGCTTCAACCACAAACATACAATTTATGCAAGTGATGCATGGCCTAATATACTCTTATCTACCCTATATGCAAATACAATGAATATGCCTAGCCAATAACCTAAAAACCCGGGCACTATGAACCCAAAGGTGATGACTTGTCAACTTTAACCCGTTAAAGGGTAACATAAAACATCACCGCAGGGACCACATGCATTATGGCCTAAATCATCCACCCCGAAGGGCCATCAAGCATAACAATCACTCATCACAAGAAACACAACCAATAATCCACCTCGAAGGGCCATCAGGACTGAACAACACCCATGAAAGTTGCCCGATCCATCATAGATATCCAAGACAACCCATCGGGTTACATAACCATCAATTCCAATACAATAGAATGCACATAACAATATCATGATGTGTAAGTCCATAATCACTAGATTTGCATGCTTCTCAATACATGAAAAACTCAACACATAGCCCCTAGGCTAAGGCATCAACGATACAACACGATAATCAACATATAATTAGCAATATCATTGTTAAACAATTCCTGCGAGCTATTCAACAACCTCCACGAGCCAATTAATCATTATACAAATCACCAATAACATTTGGAAGAGTCTTTAAAACAATGGGAGCAAGGAAACATCATTATGGCATTAAAATCGCACAAAAAGAGGCCAAACAGAGCCTTTCCGGGCTCGCTGGGCATCCCTATGCGTAGAACGTGCGATTGGTGCAGCCCAACCCTAGATCCCGTGCTATAGGCTCGAGCACATGACTCTGTCTGCTCCGGCTGTTAAGCCGATTTCTGGTGTGATTTCGCCGGAGTCAACAACAAAAGCTCCCCAAAACACGTAAATAATGCAAGCATAACCCTTGATTGGTGTCTTCCAATAATAATCAACCTCCAATTTCGTCGATTCCAAACTTCAATCCACCAATTCCACCCAAAATCTATAAAAACTCCAAATCCACATCCAACTTCAAATCACCACCAAAACTAACAAAACTACAACCAAATGGATGGGGAAAATGAGAGGAATCACTTACCAATAAGTGCTCAACCGATTTCCAAGAGTCCACGATGAATCATGCGAAAACTCCTTCTTTTGTTTTCTCTTCTTTGATTGGTCCTCCACTCTCCCAAATCCCAAAATCTGAAAATGACCCCCAAATACACTTAAAATATATTTGGGCCAATTCCTAGAGTTGGGCTACCCACTTACAACCCACATAAATTAAATACACAACCCAAACCTATTGAATCGGGTAATTACAATTTTGCTTCCTGATATATATGATTCGCCACAACTCATTACCTGTGCATCACTTGCGACACCGCCACAACCTTGCCTCATCTCCATTGTGTACTATCTACGGGGATAAAGTGGAAAATTGGATTTGGAGTCATTGTATGTTTTATTGTGAGTGGGCTCATTGGCTATGGTGTGCTATTAATATTGTGAGACGGTCCCTAAGCCAACATTAGGACGTTTATGTATGCAATGTTCCTTACACGTGAAGCCATTTTCTAGCCTCGCTTTGTGTGGTCTGGAATGAAAGAAATACGAGGTCTTTGGTCCTTTTTTTGGGGGGGTTGGGGGGGGGGAGGGTGTGGCGGGGTGGGGTTGAACAAACCAACTTGGAAGCTTCAACACGACGTCCAACATTTATGCTATAACATTGGGCTCGCTCGACAGACTTCTTTGGCTTTTTCTAGTTTGTGCTTGATGGGTTGGAACATGCTTGATATTCGGGGTATAGATTCTTAATATTGATGGTTGCCTTTGGGAACCATAGGCAGGTGGGGTTTAGGTTTGTGGTTCGAAATGACGATGGCCAATGGAAAGGGGGAGGCGGTGGCTAACTTGGAATGGCCAATAATACTTATGTAGAACTGGCAGCCTTGGCTTTTGGTCTCGATTTTGTGGCTCGACTCGAGATTCGCTAAATTTATTGTTATTCGGATTCTAAAACTATTATTGGATTTCTTGATTCACAGGAGACATTTACCCTCTTATCCCACTACTGCAGCGCGTGTGAGCGTTGCCGAATTCATTTGATACATGTAACATACATCATATGCTTAGGGAATGTAATAAGGTTGTGGATGGCCTGGCAAAGCACTGTGCTTCATTGAAAGAGTTCTTTACCATGTGGGCCTTTATATTGGATCTTGTTTGCAGAGACTTGATGCCGGATGCATTCGCATTTGGTTCCTCAGGATTTAAGTTTTTCTAGCTGTTTTTTTTTGGATTCAGAGTTTTTTCCTTTCCCCCCCTTTCTTCTTCTCCTGGCCTTTGACTTTGCCAAAAAAAATACTTTATATATAAAACTAAAAACTTCAGTCTATATCCCTACTGCTAGTTGTGCAGAACACAACCTTAATCAAAAGATTAATGAGAGTGTATGAAACCAAGACTTTTATAAGATTTTCTTAGACTATCAAAGTTTGGGTGTTTTCAATCTATATTTTAAAAATTTATAAAATGTGAAGATATACAATACATATTTTAAAAAGTTTGTAAAAATCTTGAGGTTTTCAACATAAATTTTAAAAAATGTTAAAAAGTTTATATATATATATATTCAACGGTCTAGAATTTAATATATTCTCTTAAAAACTATAACTATATAAAATATCTTCTAACAATCAAAGATTTATACGGATTCTATACACAGTCACCCGAACTCTATATAGACTCCATATAAAGTTAAAAAGATTTTATCGCACAGCGGCTGACTACACCCTCAATGGAAGATTGCTAACAGAAGAACTTACCTGAATCCTCCCTCCTAACATCATTCATCTAATTGAGCAAACTCCACCACCAGCTCATCCTCAACTGGAAGTCACTCCGTTTTGGCAACTCACCTCCAATGCAAATTGACAGTCTACAGTGCGGCTGCTGATTTGGAGGACCGGCGCAAGCCAGTGCTAAAAGAAGATTCATGGACCAAAATTTGGTGATGGCCAGCATCCCAACGTGATGCTGAGGAGAGGTCTAGATACTGATGGCGCCTGCTGGAAATGTGGCGAAGAAGAAACCCTCATTCATGCTTTACAGATTTCCATACATCTGCTATGGTTTGGAACAATATTGGAGTCCTCCTGCCAAGAGATCTATGGACTTGTCAAGTCAAAGGTTGGATATAATCAATGCGGAGTATATATAGAAAGAGGTGATTTTTAGGCTGCAATTTTTGGCACAGGTGGTTGTTGGAAGATGTTAGGTGGTGCATTAAGTAGGCAGTTGGGGGTTTGGGTTTGGTGGTACAATTACTCCTCCCCATCCCTGCATTTGCCTATAAAAGGTAGTGCCCTGCTCTCACTACAAACACACCAACACAAACGAAGAAGCAGTAGCAAAGCAGCATTTAAGCTTTCTCTGCTTCTTCAATTTAGTGGGCAGATTTAGCCCAGAGAGTGACTGTGTTTTGGTAGGCTTTTCTTTTGTGAGGAGTCTACATTTGTTGAGTGGGTTTTTTTTTTGTGGGTTCGGAAATTATTGTCCAAACCCTTTTGTAATATTTTCCTTCATAGTAAAATTTGTTTCTCCTTTTGCCTGTGGATGTAGGTCGATTTGACCGAACCACGTAAATTCTCCATGTTTGTTTATTTTGCTACATTTGGCTAATTTGGGTACACTTCCGCAACAAACTGGTACCAGAGCCCTGATTGCGTAGTATGCTCTGTGGTCGCAGTTAATCTGATCTTCCACATCAGAAACGCATCTCGGATAAGCTATCCTTTTGTGAGCCTTGTTTGTGCCTCTTGTTAGCAAAATGTCGGCCATAAATATTAAGGTTGATAAGTTCACGGGGAGAAATAGTTTTAGCCTATGGCAAATCAAAATACGGGCTTTGTTAAAGCAACAAGGCCTGTGGACTCCATTAAAAGAAAAGGTAGATCCAGATAATGCTGATATGGTGAGCCTGGAGGAGAAGGCTCATTCAACCATCTTACTGTGCTTGGCAGATGATGTCATTACCGAAGTTGCAACGGAGACAAAGGCATCTGGTTTATGGTTAAAGCTCGAAAGTCTTTACATGACAAAGTCTTTAACCAATAAGTTGCTACTAAAGCAACGTTTGTTCAGCCTACGGATGCATTAAGGTACATCTATTCGAGACCATCTCGATAGATTAAATACTATCTTGCTTGAGTTGCGTAATATTGATGTGGTTATCGAAGATGAAGATGCTGAATTGATATTATTAGTATCTTTACCACTATCATTTGAAATTTTTTTACAATCATTTATAGTTGGTAAAGATAGTGTCAGTTTAGAAGATGTACGTGCTGCTCTGCATAGTAGGGAATTATGCCATAAGGCATCTTCGAGTAATGTAGATGATCAGGCTGCTGGGCTTGTTGTTAGCAGTGGTAAGGGACATGGAAAATCTGTAAAATAAAAGAAGAAAAAGTCTTTTGTTAAAGGTCCCAAGCCAGGTGATGTTTGCAACTATTGTAAAGAGAAAGGACATTGGAAAACCCAGTGTCCCAAGATGATGAAGAAGCAACAACAGGGAGCGCAACAAGAGTCTGTCTCTGTTGCGGTCAACGACGATACAGATCCAGAGGATCATTTGGCTTTGGTCACAAGCGTGCAGCCATCGCAAGATGATGTATGGGTTCTTAATTCTGGAGCATCATACCACATGTGTCCTAACAAAGAGTGGTTTTCGAGCTACGAACCAGTCGATGGAGGAAATGTTTTTTTGGCAAATGATTCTGTCTATAAGACAGCTGGGATTGGTTCTATCAAGCTTAGTACACATGCCGGTGAAATTGCAACTCTGCATGATGTCAGACATGTTCCAAAGCTGAAGAGAATCTGATATCCTTAAGAGTCCTTGACAATAAGGGTTTCAGATACGAAGGGGAGCATGGAGAACTCTACATCATGAAGGGATCGTCCGTGGTTTTGAAAGGAGTCTTGCATGGATCTCTGTATGTGTTGCATGGATCTACTGTAGTAGATTCTGTAGCTGCTGTTGCTGATACTTCTGATTTGTCCAAGCTATGGCATATTAGACTTGGGCATATGAGTCAGAGGGGAATGCAGATCCTGTCAAGTCGTGGTCGTCTTGAAGGTCACAAGTTAGCTGAGTTCGGGTTCTGTGAGCACTGCACATTTGGTAAATTACATCGTACCAAATTTGGAAAGGCAACTCACAGAACGAAGTCGACATTGGATTACATTCATTCTGACTGTTGGGGTCCTTCACGAGTTGAGTCACATGGGGGCAGCAGATATTTTTATCCATTATCGATGATTATTCAAGGATGACTTGGGTAATCATGATGAAGGAAAAGGGTGAAGCTCTCTTGAGATTCAAGCAGTGGAAGGCGTTGGTAGAGAACCAGACCAACAGAAGATTAAAAGGCTTCGAACTGATAATGGTCTGGAATTTTGTTCGAGGGAATTCAATGAGTTCTGCAAGAACAATGGAATTGCACGGCATCACACATTCAGGAACACTCCACAGCAAAATGGAGTGGCAGAGCGTATGAATCAGACGCTTTTGGAGAGGGCACGCTGCATGCTCTCAAATTCTGGATTGCCAAGGAGCTTTTGTGCAGAGGCAGTTAACACTGCTTGTTTTTGATCAATCGGGGACCTCATACTGGAATTGATTGTCGGATTCCCTATGAGATTTGGTCGGGTAATTCCTATGATTACTCGAATTTGAAATCTCTTGGATGTGCGGCTTATTATCACTTAAGCGAGGGGAAACTGGAACCCAGAGCAAAGAAGGGCGTTTTCGTAGGGTATGGAGATGGAGTCAAAGGATTCAGAATTTGGTCACCTTCTGAGAAAAGAGTTATCTTGAGCAGAATGTGGTGTTTGACGAGAATTCTATCCTCAATAAGCCTACGAAGGTTGTGAATGTCTCAGAAAATTTGGGTGCTGACAGTAAGGTGGAGCTTCAACTTTCACATGATGATTCAGATGAACAACGAGAGGTTGAGCAAGAGCAGGAAGTGCACTTGGATTCCAATCAATCAACTGAAGTTGAACCACCTGAAACCAACCTACCATCAGGTTCAGCTGATGTGCAGAACCAAGGAATTGCTTATGATCGTGGGGTAGGAGTCCAACCTCCTAGCAGATATCAAGATTTTGTCTGCTATGCTCTACAAACAGCTGAAGATTTGAATTATTCTGAGCCCTCCACTTACAAAGAAGCTGATAATGGCCAGAAATGACCATTGTTTTCAATCCATTTCCGTGTCTGAAATGGGCATTTGATCGCATTCCGGTCTTATATTAAATAAGAAATCAGTTGAATTGGACTGATTTATGCATAACTGTAAAAATATTAAGCTGGTATGAAAAATGCATAAATAGGTAATTTTATTACATATTTATGTTAGAAAAATCCAGAAACATGAGAAAAAGAAAAGAAAAGAAAAAGGAAACAAATAGATAGGAAAAGAAATGAAAAACCCACAAAAAGTTGATTTTACAGGATACTACGACGCTAGACACAACTACGACGCTATGCATGGATAGCGCCGTAGCCTGGTCTAGCGCCGTAGGAGGAAACCGAAGCTGACAGTTGAAGAAAGGTGGACGGCGCTAAACAAGTATAGCGCCGTAGTTGAGTATAGCGCCGTAAGCAAGGATAGCGCCGTAAACTGTCCATTTAGAAACAAAGAGTGTCTTCGGGATGGAAGACTACGACGCTAGACCTATAGCGCCGTAGTAGGATAGCGCCGTACCCAGCTATAGCGTCGTACTGAGCCTCAGAACTCCAATTTCAAGGCCTGGGGGCCCATGGGCCTAGGGTTTCCCACCTATATAAGGACCAGTTGACTCCAATGATCAGCATTCAGACAACATTCAAACTTGGAGACAACCTAGTGTTCTTGAGGTGTGTAGGTTAGTTAGGTAGTTAGGACTTTATTTTTTTGTATTATTTATGTTTATGCCCTAGATTAGATTTTTATTATAAACCAGTGTTTTCATTAGAGTTTGCTATCCTAGCTAGCCACTTTTTACATTATTTCCAGCTTTGTTAACTTTTATCAAGGTTTGAAATACCTAAATGATGGGTATTATCAAGCCATTTCTTATAAATGGGAAGTTAATCACAAAAAGAGTCCCAAAATCATGAAATGGACATGTGCCCATGGATTTATTGCTATATTTTGGCTCAATGACCATTTGGTCACTTTGTTTCACTGGTTTTGTGGGTTTATGTTATTTATACTGTTTTTCGGGATCTCATGCATGATTTGTTGGTTAAAAAACCCCAACTTAGGCTTATGGTTCAAATGTGCTTTACCTTTACTTTTATTTGAGTTTTCCTGGTGTTTTATTTTACTTTCATAACTGTCATTGCTCTCTCTTGTCTCCTTTCTTGCATGAAGTGAACCATAAACTTGAAAATAGGGTTTGTAATCGCACAGATTGCATCACCCGAACAACAACAAAGTTTCTGGGCTAGCTACGACGCTAACCGCCCTACGACGCTAACCTAGTATAGCGTCGTAGGTGAGGTTTAGCGCCGTAGTGCCCAGAACTTAAACAAAAATTTTCCCTACGACACTAAACCAACGGCGCTATCCTCAGATAGCGTCGTAATTTTTGTTTAGCGTCGTATGTCCCCAAAATACGTAATCCTTCCCAAAACCCACTTACGACGCTATCCTAGGATAGCGTCGTCATTTAGTGTATAGCGCCGTACCCTCCAATTTTATCAAACTTTCTAAAAACTCTCCTTACGACGCTATCCCTACGACGCTATCTTAGGATAGCGTCGTTAAAACTGTTTAGCATCGTAATTTGGCACTTCTGCCCATTTTCCCAAATTCTCCACTTCCTCACTTAATTAATTGGACCTTTATATTAATATTATGAGGCTGAAATCCAATGATTTCAACCCGTGATTGATTTAATGTAAAGAACTTTGTTCAATTCCCATTAAAAGATTTTTCTACAAAAATTAAACTCTAATGATCTAAGTATATAATCCGGACTGTAATTAATTAATTAATTATGGAATGAGTGATTATTTAGACATAAGGAGTAATTATGGATTTAATTCCATACCCTTGCATGAGAAACCAATGTCTCTCATACAAGATGAACCAAAAAATATTTTCTTTTATTTATTTTGTCTTTATCCGTGTTGTGTGAAACAACTAGTAAGAGATATAACAGACTAATGTTGGCGGGTATTCCCACACGGATAAACTAGCTCGTGGTCTGTCTATTAATTACTAGATGTTATTTTGCATGATCCAGATAGTGATCAGTGGAAGCCTTGGCGGTTCGTCCATCTGGGATTATAATAGCTGCTCCGCTGACTCCTATCCGGATACAGTTTCCTTTTCTTTATCTTAATTTCAAACCTGAATTTTGAGCTGTAATATTATCAAACGGTGTCGATCAACATCGTTTGAATCGTTTTACAGTGAGAAAACATGTAGGTTTTCCTCTCATTTCACAGATAGTAGGAACCTTGATGATAGCGATCACTGTCACTTAAGGTCTTCTGCTGTTTAAAATCATCCCACCTTAATAATTAGGAAACTGGACCACAGATAACTGCAATCCGATTAATCCTAATTATTTTGTCATCTCTTTAGCCAAAATCCTTCTCATCTCCGGCTATTTCATCTCTGTGTCTCACTTCTGTCTAAACCCGCCTTATATTCTGGGTTATTTAATTTTACACTTTTCTATAAATTTATGCATGATATTATTATGAAGATATTGTGGTCAATGTTATTTTGGGATCCTTCCCTTGGACATAGAAGTCTTGATTTAAGTCAGATGTCTCGCAATAAATTTCCAACAAAAATTCTTCTATAAAATCCGGATCTGAGTAAGGGATAAATTCCACTGTTATGACTAATTCATATTCGACTGGGGATTGATTTTGGGAAATTAGAAGCAGAGTCAGCGATTAGGTCTCACCTAGACTGAAAGAGTCTGTGTTCTTATTGAGAGTCTAGTACCTGTTTAGGGAATGATTTTCAAACATCTATTATTTCCCAGAATTGCTGTGTGTTGGGAATCTGATATTAAATGTTGCACTGAGATGGGGTCCACTTGGACTCAAATACGGTGTGATAGGTAATACTAGAGGAACAACATTCGGGCCTTGGTTATTCTCTAAGGTAGGGTTGAGTTCCTTTCAACTGCTATCCTCTTCTGCCAAAGCCTATTTTTGAGTCCTGAGTGAGTGCATCCGGAATGAACTAATTTATTAGTTTATTTCATTAGTTTGTACCTCATAACCACCCGACGGGAAGTGAACACTGCAAGCGGTTCACCGAGAATAGGGAATTCTTGATCCACATCCGGTCATTCTGACTGGGGGCTTTCTTTTACTACCAGGGTCAGACTTGCAAAAACCTCCGAGTGATGGGATTTTAAATGCTTTCTTTACCGCTTTCTTTTAACTGCTTTCTTTAGAGGTCACTCGGTTGTATTGAGAGTTGCGTAACTGCTACTAGGACTGATAGTTAAGGGATAGTTCAGGCCTCGATTAGAATCTTTGGATGTGACATGGAAGAATGGTAACAGTACTTGACACTTCAACTAATGATTTGTCAGGTGTTGCTTGTCCACCACAAATGGCTAACATACTCTTGCAAGGCATTGCAAGGGGAGTTATAAGTTTGTGGTATCTTAGATTTTGTTGTCTTAAGAGCATGCGAACTCTTACTGTAAGTACCTGTCTGTTAAAGGGAACATGGTATAGAGAGCATGAGAGTTAGCTAACTGAAAGGATTATCCCAAGCAAAGATCTGTGTATTAAAATGGAAGTTTAATTGTGTTTCATCTGAATCTTGTCCAATCTTCATTATTTTCTTCCTGTCCCTTCTGTCACAATTTAAATATGCTTTCTTAGAATAATTTTATCGCTTTCTTAGAATAAATTTAATTCGCTTTGTAGAATAATTTTATTTGCTTTATTTTATTGCTTTCATAGCTTAGAGTTAAATTATGTCAAGTAGTTGATAGTCAAAACACACACTTGAATCGAGTAACCGAGTGGAAAATCTGAGTAAATAACGTGGGCCCTGCTTCTATCGCACATCCTCCAGTGAACGATCCGGTCTTACTATAAATTACTGCAATTTTTGACACCGTGCGCTTTCGGGGCACAGTTTCTTAACACGAGTAAATAAAAACGTGACAACCTATAAATATATACCTAATCCCAACTCCGCCTTCATAAATTGGTTTCATTAAATAAAATTGAACACCAGGATTGTGATTTTTCAGAAAATACTCATGTAGTGGGAACTTGTCAAAAGTTTCATGGCAAGGATATTCAAGGTACGAAATTGTCAAAAGTTTCATGCCGGGGAGGTCCATAACGCCGTTTGAACTCAAAGTTTCCCCTCATGAGTAATAAAAAGTGAACTATATCCTTAAACCCCTTTCCCATAAATCATAACTCTTTTCATTTAATAAATTTACTTGGGATATTTTAGAAATACTCGTGTGACGAAATTGTCAAAAGTTTCAGAAGCCGTATCATTTGGCGAGTCTGTACAGTGGCCTGCTGCAATGGGAGATGAAATGGAGTCGTTACATAAGAACGACACTTGGGAGCTAGTCAAACAACCACCTGAAAGGAAGATTGTTACTTGCAAATGGATCTTCAAAAGGAAGGAAGGTGTCTCACCAGCCGAGGGCGTACGATATAAAGCCCGACTAGTTGCTAGAGGATTTACTCAGAAGGAAGGAGTTGATTACAATGAGATTTTCTCACTTGTGGTCAGACACACTTCCATTCGTGTCCCGTTGGCTATGGTAGCGCATCAGGATTTGGAGCTCGAACAACTAGATGTGAAAACAACATTTCTTCATGGGGAATTGGAGAAGGAGATCTATATGTCTCAGCCTGAAGGTTTTCTTGTACCAGGAAAAGAAAACCATGTTTGCAAATTGAAGAGACCATTATATGGTCTTAAGCAATCTCCGAGATAGTGGTATAAAAGATTTGATAGCTATATGGTTGAGCTTGGCTACAACAGAAGTCCATATGATTGTTGTGTTTATCACAAGAAGTTGGAAGATGGTTCGATCATCTATTTGCTTCTGTATGTAGATGACATGCTCATTGCTGCACGGAACAAGGCCGATATTCAGAAATTGAAGGGTCTACTGAGTGCAGAGTTCGACATGAAGGATTTGGGTGCAGCGTAGAAAATTCTGGGGATGGAGATCTATCGAGATAGAGGTCAGAAGAAGCTTTTCTTGTCACAGAAAAGCTACATCTAGAAGGTTCTGTCAAAGTTTGGAATGTCTTCGGCGAAACCTTTGAATACTCCATGTGCTACTAATACACAACTATCAGCTACCTTTGCACCTAAATCTGAAGCAGAGAAGGAGTATATGGCAAAGGTTCTATATTCTAGTACAGTGGGCAGCTTGATGTATGCCATGGTGTGCACTAGACCTGATTTGGTACAGGCAGTCAGCGTGGTTAGCCGATTCATGGCGAACCCAGAAAAGAGCATTGGCTCAATGTGAAGCAAATCTTTCGCTATTTGAGAGGTACATCTGATGTTGGTCTAATTTATGGAGGCGACTTGCAGTGTTCGGTGGTTGGGTATTCTGATTCTGATTGTGCTGAAGATGTGGATAACAGGAGATCAATGACGGGTTATGTTTTCACTCTTGGAGGCTCTGTCGTTAGTTGGAAAGCAACTTTGCAGGCTACAGTAACACTGTCTACTACGGAGGCAGAATACATGGCATTGACAGAGGCTGCCAAAGAGGGAATTTGGTTGAAAGGACTGGTTGGCGATCTTGGTCTACATCAAGATCAAGCAGTTGTGTTTTGTGATAACCTCAATGCAATATGTTTGGCTAAGGATCATGTTCATCATGAGAGAACCAAACACATTGATGTGAGATATCATTTTCTGAGATCAGAATCGAGGATCAAAGTGCAGAAGTGCTAAGGCAGATAATCCTGCAGATATGTTCACTAAACCTGTACCTCATAGCAAGTTTCGACATTGCTTGGACTTGCTAAATGTTTTGAGCTGCTGATTGCCTCTCTGAGGCATTTTGTTTTTCCATGATGGGAAATTTGGAGGCAAAAGAAGAGTTGGAGTACCGTTTGCACATTTGTGTGTATGATCTAGGTACATTTGTTTTCGGGAGAAGTTTGAGATCAAGGTGGAGCCTATTCAGTATTCAACTTTACTTGAGATGCACCAAGGTGGAGATTTGTTAGGTGGTGCATTAAGTAGGCAGTTGGGGGTTGGGGTTTGGTGGTACAATTACTCCTCTCTATCCTTGCATTTGCCTATAAAAGGCAGTGCCCTGCTCTCACTACAAACACACCAACACAAACGAAGAAGCAGTAGGAAACCAGCAGCTTTAAGCTTTCTCTGCTTCTTCAATTTAGTGGGCAGATTTAGCCCAGAGAGTGAGTGTATTTTGGTAGGTTTTTCTTTTGTGAGGAGTCTACATTTGTTGAGTGGATTTTTTTTGTGGGTCCGGAAATTATTGTCCAAACCCTTTTGTAATATTTCCCCTCATAGTAAAATTTGTTTCTCCTTTTGCCTGTGGATGTAGGTCGATTTGACCGAACCACGTAAATTCTCCGTGTCTGTCTATTTTGTTACATTTGGCTAATTTGGATACACTTCCGCAACAGAAGATTTGGTCTAACAGATGCAAGGAGCAACATGGAGAGGAGTGTATTGCATAGGATTATCTTCATTGGAGCATCAGGGAAACATCTCACAGGCAGGATCAGTGAATTGAAGCAATTGGGTGCCAATTAGCTAGGACTGGTGGAGTAAGAAATTCAAATGGGAAAAACTTGCCTGGGATATGTATGGGTATAAAGACGCTCAATGTGGAAGCTGACAACTGAGAAATTATCCAACAAATTCAAAATCAAGACAGCACGTTTGGACCTCAGATACGACGACTTATGGCTCTGATTCGTGAGATGCAAAGTTTAGTTTTCAACGTAATCATACAGTCACAAATTCTATATAGAGTCTATACTCTATAGGTTTTCTAAACCAATGACCTTTTTTTTTTTTGGGTGAAATAAACCACTG
The DNA here is from genome assembly GCA_030278955.1 of Hygrophila difformis. Classification (NCBI taxonomy): domain Eukaryota; kingdom Viridiplantae; phylum Streptophyta; class Magnoliopsida; order Lamiales; family Acanthaceae; genus Hygrophila; species Hygrophila difformis. The sequence goes on along the minus strand of JAOANR010000266.1, from coordinate 1,262,313 downwards.
ACTTTTTAAACTAATAAAGAAAAAAGATAAAATTTGAAAGGGACAACAAATAGGAAATAATTCACCAGAAAGCTCAATTTCACCAAATCTAGGCACCAATTGAAAAAAGAAATTTGAGTCGCTCTCTCTCTTTTTTTTCTTTTTTCTTTTTTCTTTTTTCTTTTTTTTTTTAAATCCTCTTAAGCACTCGGTGCTTTTTAAAAAAAATAAAAAAAATAAAAAAGAATCTGCAAACAACATAGCAATAAAGACATAGTGCTGATAATAATTTTAATACTATCTTTTTTTTGGTAAACTATAATTTTAATACTATCAGTAAACCTTTTATTTTTTTTTTGGAGGAGCCCTTGAAGGCCTGAAAATGGGTGGTGGGAGCCCATGCCACACAATTACAAAGGGAATTGTTTAGGAAGTAACGAATTGTAAGAACAGATTATTTGTGACATAATAATTTTAATACTATCAGTAAACCTTTTATTTGTGACAATGGAATTGTTTAGGAAGTAACGAATTGTAAGAACAGATTATTAGTGGTTCGCTTCCTTCCGAACAATCTCCTTATAATTTATTGTATAAGGGCACTTAAAAATAAAGTAAAATAAAGAGTACGGAGTATTTGCCAGGCATAAAGTGTAATTCAAAATTAATTAGAGGGGAAAAAAGATCATGTGCTGTCCACAAAATAATTTTATGGGTTCATGCAAAAGTAAACTGGGCCAACACCCTAAAAGAGCATTTCGATATTTTTCTATTTAAAGTAATTTGAAAAGATTCATAACTTAAAAAATACTAAGTGGGATCAAATTTCAAACGGATTTAGGTCTATTGGAGATGATGACTTAATCAACTCTCAAGTCTCATAACTTTTAATTTTTAAGCTAGGAGTTGGATTCACCACCCAGTCATCTATTATATCCATTTGTTTTTTTTTTTTATAATTTGTGTGGTATTAGCTTTCACCACTCATTTCTTAATCCGTGTAAGTGGTTCAGAAAAAAATTCTTTTGGTCTATTTATAGAATAAGAGGTAGATCCTCTTATCATTTAGTTGTTACATAAGAATTGAGTAGGTACAATAAAAATAAGTGAAAGATTCTTATGCATTTGTAACCAACAATTTTGTTGCATAGCTTCTTATTCAAAAAGTAATTAGAATTATAAGATATCTATCTAATAAGAGGATAACAAATTGGATCTTATGTTCTTGATCCATTCAATAATGAAAGTAAGTTCACAGCCTATAATCGTTTAGATGGTAGGTTATTGGGGCATGTTCTGCATAACTTTATATAGTTGTTATGTGAGCTTTAATCGCTCTAGATTTTTGATATAGGCGGAAGTTTTTAAAAAAAAAAAAAATAATTAAATTAGAAAGTAACTTTCGAAAGCTCGATAAAAAACTACTAAGAGTAGTTTTTGTTTAGCAGAGCTTCGGTTTACAATTACAATTTAGAAAAGGGAATGGTTATGGTATTACCAATGTAAATAGTAGTATGTCAAGACAAATAATCTCAACCATACAAAAAATCCAATGGCTATAAAATAAAAATGGTAGAATTGTTAAACATAAATAATTATATCTTTAGTAATAAAATCATTCACAAAATCAATTTAGTGATTTCTATCTTAGATAAAGATCATATGAAAAAATTTGCATAAGTTAGCCCTTTTTTGACACAATTCATGGCATAATAATAGAGAAATTATCTTTATTCATCTCTTTCACTCGTCATTCTTTCATTCCACAGAATTTGCTATTTTTCTATTTTGAACTTCTAAAATATGATAGAATATTTAGATTCCTTGCATCAAGTAGATAGATTTTCATATAAAGAACGCCCAAATCCGAACTCATTTGAGAAAGTTAGAGTCATTTGAAGTTTGTCATATAAATTTTGTTGTATAGACTACGTCACTGAAATGCATAGGCTATGCCGCTGAATTGTAAAGTCTCAGTCGCTGAATTGTAAAGGCTCCATCGCTGAATTACATAGCCACCATCGCAGAAATGTAAAGGTTGTGTTTCTAAAAATCGTAATGAACTTCAAATGGCTCTAACTTTCTCAAATGAACTTGGATTTTGACATTCTTTATATGAAAATTTACCTACTTGATGTAAAAAATCTAAAATTCCCATCAAATTTTTGAAATTCCAAATAACTAAATACCATATTTTCAAAAGAAAAGATATCATATGCTCATTGTTTTAAAAATATGATATTTATATGTTTAGACTTTCTAAAATCTCATAAGATTTTTAAACTCTTTGCATTGAGTAGATAGATTTTCATATAAAGAACGTCCAAATCTGAGCACATTTGAGAAAGTTAGAGCCATTTGAAGTTTGTCACATAAACTTTATTGTATAGGCTACGTCGCTGAAATGCATAGGCTATGTCGCTGAATTGTAAAGCCTCCGTTGCTGAATTACATAGCCACCGTCGCTAAAATGTAAAGGTTGTGTTTCTGAAAATCGCAATAAACTTCAAATGGCTCTAACTTTCTCAAATGAACTCGGAATTTGACGTTCTTTATATGAAAATCTATCTAATCGATGCAAGAAATCAATTTTCCTATCAAATTTTTGAAATTCTAAATAGATAAATACCATATTTTCAAAAGAAAGGATATCTTATTCTCATTGTTTTGAAATTATGATTTTTTTTTTGTTTAGACTTTCTAAAATCTGATAGGATATTTAGATTGCTTGCATTGAGTAGATAGATTTTCAAAGAACGTCCAAATCCGAGCTCATTTGAAAAAGTTAGAGCCATTTGAAGTTTGTTACATAAACTATGTTGTATAGGCTATGTCTCTGAAATGTATACTATATGTCCTGAATTGTAAAGCTCCCGTCGCTGAATTGCAAAGGCAGCTGTCGCTGAAATGTAAAGGTTACATTTCTGAAAATCACAATGAAGTTCAATGACTCTAACTTTCTCAAACGAACTTGGATTTTAATATTATATATATGAAAATCTACATACTCGATACAAGTAATTTAACCAACCTATCGAATTTTCAAATTCAAAAAAGAAAATGTAGATTATGAGGAAGAGAGAAGTACAAGCATGAGAATTGAGAAAAATGAATATTTTAGATCTTATTTAAATTACAATAGTACCATTTATATTAATCTAAACCATTGATTTCAATATTTCATCAATGACTTGGATGTGCCACAATACATCAAGAGACATGGGTCTCCGCACCCTAACAAAAGTGTTTTAAAAAATGATGTAAAGAATAATAATATTTGTTTTGGTATAGAATCTAAAGCTACCAAAAGCTGGGGATGAGGATTTGGCCGAGTGTCAAGTCTCCTAACTTCCAACCTTTAGGTTGAGAGTTCGATTCCAAACGCGGCCCCTATCCCTCCCCCTTGTCCAATTTGTGTGGCACGAGCTCCCACCACCATTTTTCTAGTCTATATAGGCTGTTGAACAAAAATAAATAAATAAAGCTACCAAAAGCTCGTGTTTTGCACGAATAGTTGTAGTTGCGAACTATAGCTGTTGAGAGTTGCAGATGTTTTTTTTTTTGTAAATATTAACACTCATATGTCGGCAAATATGTGTGGGAGGCCACGCCACTCAAATTACAAAGGGGATAAAGGGGAGGAATAGGGGCCGGGTGGGAATCGAACCCACAACCATAAGGTTGGAAGTTAGGGAACATGACCACTAGGCCAAGTCCACATTCCCAGAGTTGCATATTTTGATATGAAGAAGTTTTTAATTTTATATAGTGTCTTTTAGAAATAAATGTAGTTTTTAAAATAGTTACAAATTTAATTAAACTGAAAAATAGCTTTCGAAAGCTCCTAAAGGCTACTAAGGATAGCTTCCGTTTGCAGAGCTATATTTAGTTACAACCTTTAAAAACTAGTGTAAATAAAAGGGTTAGGACTATTATTTTAATATAAAATCTAAACCTTACTAAAGCTCCACAAAACCAACATTGAATAATACTCCCTCCGTCTCATTATAAACATCTGACTTTTTAACATTGTTTATTGTTCAACTTTGACTCTATATTATTATTAGTATATATTTAGAGAAAAATAGTCGAGCTTGGTCTTATTGCATTCGTCTAATGGTTTAGTTTTTGTGTATATATTTTAAATAATTTTTACTTATATATATACTAGAACTTGTCATGCCGCGCGCTACGCTGCGCGGGCCATCGAGTGGATTTTAGGAATTCTATGTGTATTCCACATTTCATGCATTTTCTTAACCAAATAAGTATGGTGGTACTCTTGCTTACAAAATCATAGAGGAAATGAGAATGCAAAAATAAGTGAATGGAGTAGATTATACTATAACCAAATGAAAAGAAATATACCTGGGCAGATTAAGATTGAAAAATAAAACAAATTAAAGAGAAATACACTTAAGTTTCTTACAAGTTACAATAAACAGAAAACAATCCAGGGAATGAACTTCCAGTAAATTGCCTCCGACAAGATAATTTCTTAAGAACTTCAAACATGCTCATCATGTATCCAGTCCTAATCAGAATCAAAGAATATAAAGACAATAATGAATAATTCATTCAGTATTCAGATTATCAACCAAAATGAACACCAAAATGTATATGTATCTAATGCAACAACTTTGTAGTCAGATTATCAACCTTCTTTATCACCAAAGGCCTGAGATGCAATGAACTCTTGTCTGGATCTAAAATAAGTTTTTCCCATGACATCTTTAAAATTAGCTACCATTTTTTATCTTTAAAATTACCATTTTCCCATTCAGGAGAGGTCAAAATTAATGTGCTAAAATCTTTTGGCTTGATATTTACAATTAGTTTCCTTATTGTCTGTAAAACAGAGTCAACACTCAAACAAAAATACCATGTACATGATTATATAGTAAATGAAGTTTCAGCAACCCATAGTAAAAGAAACAACACTATATCAATAGTATGCTGGCCTTCTTTGAGACGGGGTCATCCTTTGTTGCAATAAAATTTAGATCCTGGTAAAAGTCCGTAAATGCTCTTCGTAACAAAGTAGTCAATGATAGTTTACGGCGAAAACTACTGAAACGGAATAGCAAAAAGAAAAATGGAAAAAATTTGTAAGGGGAGTACTTGAAAATGATAGGACATTGAAGGTTAAATAAATCAAAAATATTGTGACCTAACCGAGTAATTTTTTGGGAAAGGACCTTTAGTTTTCTTTCTAAAGACGTAGCATGTTATTATTGGTAAATCCATGAAACTTGATGTATAGCGCAAAGAAACAACCAACCGACCATATATGAAGGAGGTGATCATATGGAGGTCCAAGAACCGTGGATGGAGATAATAATTTATTAACTGAAATATGTAATACTGACTTATCTCAGGGGCACGATAAAAACACCTCACAAGATAAGAGGTAATTTGACCTGTAAGGAAAACAAAACAATGAGGTTAGTCAGTTGCAAGCAGCAATACATAAAAAGACGGCAAGCAGATAGTCATTGGGCCAGAAAAAGGGAAAGATGGGGGCAGGAAAAAAAAAGGCAAAAAAAGAAAAGAAAAAAGGGGTTATGGAATGAACAAAAAATCTGACGACTTACAAGAATTAAAGATAATCCAAGTTAGTACGTAATCCTATACTAAAGTACTATAAATTACTATTGCTGATCAGTTTAGTAAATAATAAAATTGGAAAAATAGAGGAGTATAAGAAATAAAGGAAAAGGGATGAAGAAAACTGTGAGAATTTTACATATATGGACTAAGCTTTATGAAATGATGAATTAAAGAAAACTCACAAGAATCGGGAACAGAAAAAAAAATTCACAAATGCTATAAAAAACAATCAAGGCGTTTATTTGTTATCTCCACAGCAAGAAGGAACAAAGAAATAGGGAACATATTATTGGAGTCAAACTTTTACAATGACTACTTAAAAATACAAAAAAAAACCTCAGAAAATGAATAAAAATAACATGAACAAGAACCAAAGAATCAAATATATCCAAGTTAGTACAAAGAGGAACAACTCTCAACAATTGATAAATTATTAAATTGAAAGATGGACAAAATCTCCATAATAACAAATAAAATAAGATTATTTAATATTGAATTCACACCAATTGAAAAACGAAACAATTTTAACCTCCACAAAGTTAAAAAGTACAGTGCTGATCTTATTATACCTTACGCTGCTTTTCGGGTGTTTGCTAGGATTAGAAAGGCTCCAGTGTTTCTGTCACATAAGAAGTCGAGCTTAGACTTGAATAAACATATCTTTTAGAGCTTAATTCGATACGGGAGATAATCTTAGAAGAAACTATTTGGTTAGAGAATCTAAAAGGACTCAAAATAGAAGTTGAAAATGCTTTTTAATTACAAAAAATAGTTCAACATGAGAAGTGACAGGCATATGATTTTCAATATCAATACAAAAAATTGTTAAACATGAGATGTGACAGACATATGTTTCTCAAAATTAATGCATTGACAGATATGCTTCTCAACAACAACGCATTAATATGCAGTAAGAAATTAGTTCTAATTAGTAATTACAGAAAAACAAGCCGAAGCCAAAAAATATTACCTACAATGTATCATCACTTTATGACAAAGGTTCTTCACAATAGTGGGATGATAATATTCTACAATATTACAGATAAAATACTCTAGGAAAACAATAAGAATAAGTTTAAGTATTGGCCAAAAAGCCCAAATTTGGGTAAATAAGTAAAACAGAGTATAACTCACTAACTAAAACAAATTCATGTATTAAAGGATAAGTTAATTAAAATAGAGTATTCTTCCAATTGGTTGCACGCACTCAAAGCAATCAAAAAGTGCAATCTTCTAAAGAAAAACTTGTATTCTTTCTACCGCTCTGGATTTCCTGTGTTTTAAGTTCTCTTTAGGCTTCTACCCAACTCAACTTTTTTGACCTGTTCGTATCTAAGAACGAAAAGGTTAGCGGTGTGTAAGATGCAAGTCAAATGTCTGTAGGAATTAAATAGCATTCTAGACAATAAACTCTTTGAGAGCATCAACTGATGATGAAGTGTTCGGCTGAGGTTCGATGGCAGATATTACAGACAAAGGAGAACAAATTGTAGGTGCCCAAGTTTGAACGATTGACAGGAGATCCTTGTGAAATGATTTATTAGTTGCTAGAGCAACCTAGTGCAGAAAAAAATAAAAATCGGGTATCACGTGACTAACCCACAATGATGGAAAAATGAGTGCAATTAAACACAATGGATACCTCATAAGCACTGTCACGTAATCTTGGATTTTGAGTTTATATGTAGGGAAACAAAACAGAAAGTTTCCGGACATGAGCAAAATGAAGAAAAGCCACCTGCTTGAGGTACCCACCCAAATTAATAGAATAAACCGAAAGGAAACAAAACAGAAAGTTGCCGGACGTGAGAAAAATGAAAAAAAGCCACCTGCTTGAGGTACCCACCCAAATTAATAGAACAAACGAAAGGAAAGTAATAATCACCATTATAGTACATGCTTACAGTTGAACAAGAAAAGAATTAGCATACCTTTCCCATGCAGAAGCCGATCCTCTAAGTACCTGGACATAAGGAACCCACTTCAGCATATTTGTGTTCCACAATCAAATGATAAAGATATCTAGATCCCACATATTTAAAGTACATGTTTTTCTTTATGTTTTGCTCATGTCCGGACAAGCAACGATTATCTTCAAAGTGAAATATTAAACCTCTAAAATATTTTATGGTAAAGGAAGACTAACTTGCTATTCAGTCAAAACACATAGCAAAACACAAATTGAATGTCCTGTTAATGAAATGGAAGGGGGGAAAGGTACAAACCTAGGCTTAGCAATAACTATATCCTTTGGTTACACAACATAGTAGAATGGTTCATTACCACCAGCCCCCTGGCCACCAGCATAGTTGATACCTACAATGAAGACAAATTGTCAATATCAAATAACAAGGGTAAATATACAATGGACAAGTCAAGGAGTAAATACAAAGCTACAATCTTGAAAAAATTATGCATGCTTTACCTGAGAACGGGGAATGGCAAGGTAATAATCTGTAGTCTTGTAATGCTCAAAGCCATGAATGGGAAGTGCATCCGTTGCCGGTTCATCATTATTCCAAGTGACAACTCGCACTTCAGGTCTCTGAGCATTTCCCTATTATTAAGTATGAAAAAAGAAATTAGCATATAGACAATATAGGCATTTGGCAGAACATTGAAATCGGGAAACAAGTTGGATTAACATCTTTTGGATTTAAATTAAGGACTTCAATCCTTATTCTTGGTAATTAATTAGAAACCTGATTCCCTATTCCAAGCACCATCACCACGACCAGACCAGGCTGCCGTTACCTTCAGCAGCAGCGTGAGAATCGCGAGGAAGCGGCAGGGGCTGAATGGTGCTGGCAGCAGCTCGCTGGAAGCCAGCTCCATCCTACACTGGTCGCCTCACTCCGACTGCGTTCCAACTTCACACCTCCCCGACCGACATTGCGGTGCAGCAGGAAACAAGGAAAGAACCCTAATTCCATTGTAAGACCTAATTCTGAGCAAGGTTGAAGCATCACACAACCACACCGCCCCTCCCGCTAACCCCATCAAGACCGTCACCCGGCCACAATTTTGAAAGGGGGAGGAAGAGGATGGCAGCAACAACAGATAAAGAAGATCGAAGGACGCCAGAAGAAAGGGGGGAGTTGGGGAAAAATAAATGGCAAGAAATCACGACGGACGCGTCAAGTTCGTCAGTGCGGTGTGAACGGCGACAACAATTCTGAGGGTGATTTGCGTTGTTGGGCCTGGATTTGTGTTAGGGCAATGGGAAGCGATCGGCGGATGAAGAGCGCCCCCGGTGAGGATGCCACGAGTAATGGCCGGAGAGCTTGGCTTGGCACAGTTGCGGCTAGGGTTGGAGAAGCAGACAACGGAACAAAATGAGGAGAAAGAGACGGAAGAAACAAAAACGGAATCAGACGTCGTTGTTTTGCAACTACTGTAGATAAGAACTGTAGCACAACTGTAGCGGTTTGGCACTTATATATATTAGATATATTTTGAGATATTAATTATTAAAAAAGTGTATTAGATTATGTGGAAAAATCAAACAAGACATTTTAAGTAGAAGAGATGGAGTATAATTTAAAAGAGCCATTATGAGTATACTACTGAATTAGGATGTGTAATCAGTAATATTCAGATTATTAAAATTTTCCGAATTCCAATAAAATAAGTACTGTTTAATTAATTTTAATATATATATAATTAATATTTAGAATATGTCACCAAAAAGTATTAAGAGCCCATGTGTTCTATGTAATAGGAGACCAAATTATCGAATCTGATACACTTTCCAGCTAATTGAGTGATGTTGTGTGCACTACAAAATACAAATTGCCATAAATAAATCTGGAAATTTAAGAAAAACCCATCAAAATTTTCAAAATTTAAGATAGGTACTCAATTAAATTTTTCTTTAAGAATGAAACTTTTAGGTAATAAACTTAAAGTTCCTATTGTTGGAGGGTATATATCTCCAAAAACCCCTAAATAAATTACACTGAATCTGCCCATTTAACCACATTCTAAAACAGTAATCATTTTTCATGATAGTTCAAACCCTTGGGCGGGGTTTTGATCCTCACCATCTCCTAACGTTTTCCTTGTTCCGCTGTTCCGCTCCTGGTTTATAAAAATAAAATAAAATAGGAATTATCTTAATAATTTGTTTTAAATACTATATAATAGTACAATAAGAGGGAAGCCGTTCCTATGCAGAATGGAGCATATGCAGAATGATGCCCAAACAAAATAAGTGATGGCCAAGCTATTATGACGTGGTCCCCACAAATTCAGATTTCTAGTAGATTTTGTGTATCATAAATAAATCCTACTTCCACGCACAAACCTTCTCTCATCTGTTTTAAGAATCCCATCCTTCTCGCCATTCTTGTTCTGATTCAGAAGATTTTGAATCAGATTTAATTTTTGAAGCAGATTTGTTTTTTCGAATTAGATTTGATCTTGTTTAGAATATTTCTTTCTCACCATGGCTCAATTGGGGTTTCTAATCTGCTTACTATGAAGTATTTTGTTAATTTGTAAGTGGAACATGTACCAATCACGTTTTTAAACTTTATTATATTGTAGATTTATTTAATTGCACTTAGTATTGATTTCTATTAATTATACATATAGGGATTGTGCAGTGGACATATATATAAGTGATGGTTTAGGTGATTATGCTAAATGTGTTGTTGTGATGGTCGGATATCCAAAAGTGATGGCAATGCATGTGAAATGATGGATTTACTTACAGAAATGATGTTTGCGTAATTTATATGTTGATGATGTGAGCCGAGGGTGGCAAAGGTGTCTATGGGGCTGTCGATGATGGGGGCACGGTGTATGTGATGTCGACATATAGAGAAGTGATGTTTGCATATAAAGAAGTGATGCTTGCTTTCACATATATGATGTGGAAATATATATGATTTTTTGTTTTCTTCTTGATTGTATTCATTTTTGTTCGTATTTAAAATAAAATTTTAAAATGGAAAGTGTTTTTATTTTATTTGATGATTATTTTTTAATTGTAGCTGATTTGTCTTAAATATGTCCACGGACCACCTCTAATGACATTTGTTGTTACTAAAAATATACGTTTTATGCTGAACTTAAATATACGTTTTTATTTTATGTGTTTAGGGACGAGAACATCGATATTTGGCAAAAACGAAGTATCTGTTACACTATCATCCCAACCACATTCAATGGCAGGCAATACATTTAAATCAATGAGTTTAGGGACAAGGACTCCGCCGATATCGATAAAGGGTGAGTTTCGCCGGGATTTTGCCAAATATCGATGTGTATAGATGTGTGCGGTTTCTCTTTTTTAATTTTATATAAATATTACTTGTTCCAGAATAGTAGAGATTTAGGATTTCATATCTTCACGTCTAGAATGAGCAGTTATACAAGCATAAATTTAGGGATTTGATTTGGTACCATATTTAGGAGGATTTTAGATAATATGGACAATTCAAGTCTTCCATCATTTTTAGAATAGTAGAGATCATGTTGCACATGCAGATTTTTAGAATTCTGCATACTATCTTAATTGCAATAAGAGTATTTAATATTATTACAATGTGAATGATGAATAGGGGAATTGTTCAATTTCTATGGGTTTTAATCCTGTAAATAGCCAATGCCAGTGTGGACCAAATAATAAGGGAAGAACGGGTCAAAACACATTAGCCGGTAAGTAGTTAGTGGTGTGGACCAAATAAGGGAAGAAACGGTTTTCACACATTATCTGGGGGAAAAAAAATCGCAATAGTGCCATAATTATTCTTAATTTTTCAAATCAACACATAAAAATATATTAACCCAATACATTAAGTAACTATGGTAATCTTGCTCAATCCATCCTATTCACCCTTAATGAGAATTAACACTGACGTGGTAGTGGACTAGTGCGCTAATGGCGTTGACGTGGCAGCACCATCCACTGCCACGTCAGCGCTAATAATAATTAAGGGATGGGTGGGATGGATTGAGCAAAATTAGCATAGTTACTGGATGGATTTGGTTAATAAATTTTTTATGAAATGAATTAAAAAATTAAATATAGTTATGGGACAATTTGGATTTTTTTCCCATTATCTGGTAAGTTTTTTTGGCTGATCATTATCTGGTAAGTTATTATTATTATTATTATTATTATTATTATTATTATTATTGAAACAAATGGAAAAGTACAACAACAACCCCCAATGATACTACATATCTAGTCTAACCATATCGAGCATTAAGTATATGGAATAAATGCCCAATTAGTTATTTTTCTTTTTTTTTGGCCAAATCAGTAATTTATTTATTTTTATACCCAATTCGTCCTCTACCTTTTGTCTTAATGTCCAATTTAGTCCTTTTTGTATAAAATAATCTCTACTTGACACTCTTTTATATTAAATTGACCACCAACCTTTTAAACTATTTCATTTTAGCCTCAAAACTTTAAATGGTGATTTTTATTAATCCATACATCAAATAAATGCCCAACATGCTTCCGTAAGAAAAATTAAACAAAAACCTCATACCTCGGGTTTGACCGCCTTGTTGTCGGGTCTTCCGAGCTCTGGGATTTTACGGACTCCTTCCAACCACACGACCGCAGCCAGTGGTTCACCAGCTCTGGGCTCCTTCAGCAACAGTCAGCACAGTTCTATTTCGTTTCCTACCATAGGACGTAGCGAGGTTTGGGGCAAAAGAGTTTAATTCTAATTTTGAAAGATTATATATATAGGAAGCCTGGATGTTATTGAAGAAATATTAAAAATATTATTCAAATATAATTTCTCCTAATGGAGAAGACAAACACTTAGGTCCTCATGGCAGAGGATACTAGACTCTTGGGGATGTACCCCATACTATTACAAACACAAAGAAAATTTTTGCAGAAAGAAAATATTACAAATATTTTGAAGAGTTTGGAGGATTTTTCGATGCCTTCCATCTGCTTCAAATGTCTCTATTTATAGGCGCCCGCGGACTTTAATTGCGGATTCCAAATTTTCTCTAATGCATTGTGACGTCATTGTGTTCGTCACACGCTTTGGATTCCAGCTGGTTATATTATTGCTGAATTATTAATCTTGGGTGGCATCTTTTGTCAACTTTCCACCTTTCTTTGTCGGCCACTAACTGCCAACTACTCCAGACTTGCTTTGCCGGCCTTTAATTATTGTATGTTGCCGACACCTCTTTTTCTCTTACATCCAGTTGTTCTCACTTTAGCATTGAAAGTTTTTTGGACGTTTCTTCCCCTTTTCTTGTTCGGATCTGGATTTCTTCTGAGTTACTCAAATCTTTGTGCCGAATAGGGGTTTTTCCTGTTCTGCACAATATGGGCATATGCGGTTCTCCCATTGGCCAACATGCATCATATTGCATGCCTTTCTTCTGGTTGACTCAGTTGCTGGCAACTTATTTTCCCAGATGAGTAGCCTCTTCTTTTTGAAAGAGGTTCACGCAAACTCCGTACTTTTCCCTGTTAAAGAATTAACTAGGAACGATCCATTTAAATTATTGAAAAAGATTTTAAATGGATATTTGACCTTTTCCATCTCTGTGAGACAGACCCAAAATCCCCATGCTCGTCTGGTGAAGATTTCATCTTCACTGATGGAAGATACCAATGGTGCCTTGTCATCAATGGACTTGACTCTGTTGAATCCTATCATATCAGGCCTTTGCAATTTAATACAATGAAAGACCGGGTATGAACCTTTTCAAACGATTTCTGGTGCTGCTGAAATAAACTTAAGTCCAGAATATCTCCTCTTTTGAGGTGCGGGTTGTTCTGCCATGATTCATGCACCGCGCTGCTTATCCACCCTGGAAGTTTTTCTATTTCCGGGAACCTTGGTGAGGTAGTATGAACAGATGCTAATGATCCAAAATCATACCACTTTCGAACCTCTTCTGGCTTCGATCCCTCGAGCATCCAGACCCTGTTGTATCTTTCGGATGTTTCAATCACTGTCTTGCTAGGGTTAATTCCTTTTTGGAAACCAGTTGTTCCCATTTTTCTTGGTAGTCCAGCCAGACTGTAGAAAGGACCTTTTCTTCTGAATTAACCTTAGAGGTGCATGTCATTGGCCTAAGGTTAATTTCTTCCTCTTTTACCCCATAGGCAGTGGGTTGACTTGAACTTTCAAAAATATGACTTTCCTCTTGCTCAACATTTTTGTCGGTATCCGAAAATGGTTCCTTTGAAGCAGTGCTTGAATCTACTTCTTCATATATGACCACCTTAGTTTTTTGGGCACATTTCTCTTTGTTTACCAGGGAGGCTGCCGCCTTCCTGATTGGCTATAATACTATTTCCCATAGCGCTGTCATTGCTATATGAGAGGTTCGTATATTGTTGCGGACCATGTCCACGTCGCTCTGTTGTATTTGACCAGCTGCTTGTGCATTGATCTCGAGCTGTCCAAAATTCTTTGATAGCTCCTCCAGGTTTTCTCTGAGGTGCCTGAATCTCGTTATGAATGAATCTGCATCAAATGCTTCCATCTCTCGTCAAGAAATCTGCAAGAAAATTTTTATGAGATTTTATAACATCAATATCATAAGTATAATATTGACATTCAGCTTGCCATATGATAATACGAGCTTTTTCAATTTTTTATTCAAGTTTATTTTTTAGAAAAGCTCTAACATTGGTATTATCAACCTTTAAAATAAATTTCTTTGCAAGTAAGAATAAAGGCCATTTTTTTTAAATGTTTTCCATACTGCAAAGAATTCCTTTTCGTTAATGTGCCAAAGTTTGGCTTGTTGTTCAGTGAACAACCCCCAGTGTATCTACAGGGTTCTTGACCCGTAGTAGTTTTTCTCATGAGCACTCCTGCTCATCAAAAGTCATTAGCATCTGTATAGACTACCAACTCATCCTCATCTTGAGATATCGCGAGTTTCGGAAAACTATTACAGACTTGTTTTAGTTCGCGAATTCTCTTCGTATGGATTTCTTCCCATTTCCATCTAGAGCTTTCAGTCTCTTTCAGGAGTGTTCTAAAATCCTTTCTATGTTTTGCAAGGTCTTTTATAAACATACCTGCAAAATTTACAACTCCCAAGAAACTCTGAAGTTGTTTCTTGTCTTTTAATATGTCAGGAAAATTGCGGATTTTCTCCACAATGTGTTCCTGTAACTCTATCCCCGCTTCATCAATTTGAACTCCTAAGAATTCAATTTTGTTAGCAGCGATGGTAGCCTTTTTCTCAGAGAGAACAAGACCTTCCATGTGACATGCATCTGGAAATATTTCAAGGTATTTAATATATTCTTTAATATTTCGAGATGCAATAAGAATGTCATCTATGTAGACGAACATAAACTCTAGATAATCCTTAAATAGATTATCCATCTTTCTTTGGAATATCTGATGGGCATTAGAAAGCCCCATTGGCATAACATTCCAAATATATTGTCCTTGTGGGGTGGAGAATGCTGTGAATTTCTTCGATTCATTCTCCATCTTAATCTGATAGAAGCCAGATTTGCAATCAAATTTAGAAAACACTTTAGCACCTTTGATGCAATCGATTAAGTGTTCTCTACTCGGAATGTAATAACCATCAAATTGTATTATTTTATTAATACTTTGATAGTTTATTACCAACCTGGGTTTACCTCTTTTTATTTCACCGTGGTTTCTTACCAAGAATCTAGGGCTACTATAAGTTGTGACTCCAGGCTCGATGAGTTTAAGATCGATATGCTCCTTGATAATTTGCTGCATATCTTTCTTATCCTGCATATTCATTAAGATGGATTTGTATCGAACATACTCATATTATATTGTTCTTTTTCCTGTAGAGTAGCTTCGATCTTGTTTTTATCCCACCATGCCAGAGGATCCTCGTTAAAGTTTCTCTAGATAAGTCTTTTGATATTTTTGAGGGACAATTTAGTTTCCCCATCAATGTCTAATGAAGTTATATTTAATGACTTCATTTCATGCATTGCTTCTTTGAGGTTTATAATTTCCTCAATAGAAGCTTCATCGAATCCTTGTTGTCTAAAAGACAACAAAGCCTTACAAAACTTTCTTTTATCCTGCATTTTTTGATGGGTTAGTTTGGCATCATTATCACCACATTTGCTGCGAAATACTATAGGCATTAACCTGTTGAATGCCTTTTCTCTATGCAACACCTGTATCTCATTTCCACAACTTGTGGTAAATATTAAAAAATTTCTTTCGTTATCTTGAACATATTTTATAAAGGATTGTATGAAATTATTTCCTAACAAAATATCTGCTCCTGTATCATGAAAGTAAATAGGAGGCGTTTTTACCTTATACCAAGGTGTGCCAAATGCTCATCCAATCATGATATTGGCTTGTCGAATACCCTTATTTAGTACTAAGATTTTTTGGGAAAAATCTCTTCCTGCAATAATGGGTAATGATTCCATAGCTTCGCTAGGGAAAACTCCTGGTTTTTCCGTGCAAATACCTGATCCTGAATCAATATAAGCTGCAAAATATTCTGACTTATATTGTTCATATATTATTCCTACAGAGATATAAATGGAAAATGGACTTGTCATTCAATTCTGATGGTGTGACCCTTCATATTAAATTCTATACCATTATCCTTTCTTACCCATGGTTTATGATTTTCAAGAAAACTTAATCCCAAAATCATAACCCCATTGTCTTTTCTGGCGGTGCCTAAGACTCTGATCTCGTGTCCTGCAATTTCAATTGTCCCTTCATAGGTTCCAATTGATGGTTGCTGCAAGTAGTATAAGTCATCACATGGAAAACGGTTAATCTTTTCAGTGATGTCAAATATTACTCGTATTTCTTTCCATCCTTTAGGGCATTTAATTTTTATATTATCTACCCCGATGGATTGAGGAGTTAGATCTTTGATGAACTCCTTTCCTTTATATGCCATAATTCTGTCTTCCGAAAAAGACATTCGGCTTGCATACTCAATTCTAGCACTCGTTGATCTGTCTAGAATTGGATGATCTCTTATCTGTATGTCTACTCCTCCTAACCTTGGAATCTGGGTAGGATTTGGAATCTTGACTTTAGCAAATTCCTTGAAAATTCTAGGAATTTCTATATATTCTTTCCTGAGAAATAAGTCAGAATGATGACTATTGGAAAGTGCATAAGAGATTCTATAAGTTATAGAATATGGCCTGTTCCCCTCTTTCATCGGATCTTTTCTTTTGAAATCCTGATGAAGGGTTAGAACTCTGCTAAAATCTTGGTCAGCTAAGTTATAGGAAATTCTGGGATGTATGTCAAACATCAATTTCCCAGCATATAAATTTCCTACCATAGTACCAAGAAGACCATCTCTAAGGTTATTGATTCTTCTATCAGTGACCGATAGATGTAATTCAGAATCAATGCGTTCTTTGAAGGTTGCCTTAATTACTACTTTGATGGCTCCTATGTGGATTCATTTCATAGTAATGGCAATTTCCTCCTTCATTCTACTTAATTCCTCAAGAATTTCTTCTTTAGGAATTAATTGCATATCCATAACATTACAAGTAAGTTCCATAGGAATTGAAAACTCACCTGTACTTACCTTGTAGGTGATGTTATGTCTTCTCTGGTTAAGTCCTATCTGGTTAAGAACTCGTCCAATCCCGTCAATTCCGAATCCGTCATATGGGCTGAGGTTGGAATCTTGTCGCATTATTCTTTCCATGGTTCGATTCGATATCGTCATCCTTGAAAAGAATCCAGACAGGTTTTCAGTGATCTGAATCTTGTCCTCTTCAGTCACACTCGGTTGAAGATCCATCTGAATATGAGTCCGAGTCACTTCTTAATTCTTCCTCATAGATGCTTTCATCCGAGGGGATGTCTTCAAACTGATAGACTGGTACCAGCTTTCCATGGTAGACCGCTTCCAGGATGTCCTCCGTGGCTTCGTACATTCGTATCTCACGATTCTGGGGGCAATCGGGTGAGATATGACCTCTGGCTCCACACTTCCAACAGTTGCAGTCCTTGAAACTTTCGTTGGCTCGGGTATGGGCTCGTCTGAACGTTCTCTTGAACGTCGTTCTCCCCGTGCTCATTGCTGCTGAGCTAGTTGAGCCTTAGGACGAACACTTCGTCGTTCCCGTTCTTTGTCCAGTTTTGTATGTTCTGGCCTTGGTCTTGGACCACCATGCTCTTCTTCTTCGGAATGGAGGTCTTCTGAAACTCTTACTGTATGAGCCTCGACTCTTCTTCTTTCTTCTCTTTTCTTCTGATTCTCCTATAATTATTGGAAAATCGTTATTTTCACAGCAAAGAGGGGTTCTTTTTATTTTACCTCTTAGTTTCTTGATGTTCTTTTGGGTTGCTGCCTGTTGACACCATTCTCTGAGCTTATCCTTTAAGAAGGACATTCTTCGGGCTATTGAATCTACTGTACCAGGGGTACTGTGTACGATTCGATCAACATCTCTCGCCATGGGCTGCAGATCTTTGCAAAGAACATGGGACATGCTACTTCGGCTGTCATCTTACTCTGAAAATAGTATTTACGAAACCAGTAGATATATTCGTCTACTGCTCAAATACTTCTTAACTCCATACCCAATAGTGCTTGGGTATAGACCTTGATTTTTTCGGTTTTCTGTTCTTCAAAATAACCATCTCCTACAAAATGGGTTTTGAATAAGAGGCCCAATCTTTCGCAGATTGTGCTTTTGCATTCTCCTTCGAGTATTTGCTCCTTTAAAGCCGCCGTGGAGTTTTTCCAGCCCAGCTTTGCCGATCCTTTGAGACTTAGCTCTTTTAATCTGACAAAGTTTTCTTTATCGAGATCCAGGGTGGTTGCTGCAATCTTCATTGAAGCTACCCATTCGTCGATCAAATCATCGATGTTTCGGAAGTCGATAACATCGAGGTTCAGTGTTATGCCATATGGATTTAATGGTTGTAACATCGTCTTGGCCCACGGTGTGGATTCTGGTGCTCTACTTGGGTTCCGTCCTGGGTTTCGTCTTGTATTGAGATGCACCTCAAGATATTTGTTCATGTGGAAGTCTGTGCTTTCCCTCATTGGGACATCAAGCGGTCCATCGTGGGTTACGTTGGATCCTGATTCTTCCGCATAACCCAATTGAAGAACGTCATTGGATTTTATATTAACTAGATCCATAATCCCAAGTTGGGAAAATGATTCTGCTAATTCTTGTAGATCTGATAGATCTGTCCTAGAAACACTCATTCGATTTTTTTTAGGAGATCGATCATAAGCTCTTCTTGTAATTTCTGCTTTGAAACCATAGTTGCTTTACCTTTTTGATGTAAAGCTTGTACGGGTCCGAATGCATCTCTAATATTGGCTTGGTTATTCTTGGAAGATCCAGGAATATCCTTTTGCCTTTTCTTGATATCTGAAATATTAAATTTCAGATTTAAAATCTCTTTCTTTAGATCTTGAAATAATTTCAATATTTCTTCTGTTGATTGATTCAAGTCATCTATTTTTCCAGGTAAAATTAATACCCGGTCACCATAATCTTGAACCGTCTTTTGGATTTCTCTTAAGTCTTGTGAGAACTTAGAGCTATCCGGATCAATTTCTTTCCAGTCAATTCCTCTCATTTTCATGAAAGAAATTACTTTTAATTAAATCTTGTCTTATAGACAAATTCAAGAATTTTCTCTGAAAATTTCTATTTTTTATTTCCAAAATTTGGAAATAACTCGTTGGTTTCAAATTAAATGAATACATTAAATGATTAGATCTTCACCATTAAGAGATAAAATATTATAAATAATAAAATTAATATGTTCTTCAATAAAATCTAGGCTCTGATACCAATTTTCATGCGGATCCGAAGTCATATGGACAATAAAATTATTTAAGTTTTGAAAGAGTACCTTTTTGTACCAAGTCAAATCTTCCTAGGGCCTTAATGAAAGATTTTAAAAGTTTGGGGTTAAATATAAAAGTGGGGATGTCCACTAGCCCATTTTAATAATACAAAAGGACTATTTTGGCCATTTTATGCATTTGTAGAGGTCCATTTGGGTATTTTGAAACATAAAGGACTATTTTTAGTTTTTTTAGCAAAGATAAAGGACCATTTTGGCCTTTATTCCATTAAGTATATAGTAGGTCCTGCGAGAGATTCAAACTCCCGCCGCTTGTTTTATGCCCGTTGAATACCAACTGTTTTTATTAAGTAACACTCACATATGGGAACAAAAATCTGGAATTTTATAAAAGGAAGGAGCGTAGATTCAACACATGGCATCACTTATACCGATATTGCTATCACTGATGTGCACTTAAAAATCACATAAGGGATGAAGACTTGTCCAAGCAGCCAAATCTATGCCTTCCAACCTTATGGTTGGGGTTCGATTCCCCACCCGCCCCTATCCCTCCCCTTTATCCCTTTGTAATTTGTGTGGCATGAACTCCCATCACCCTTTATCTGGCTTCGGCTCCTCCAAAAAAATCACATATAGGGTGGGGTTTGTTCATACATTGGAATTTCTTCCTTTAGTTTTTTCATGTACAACGGCATGCATCTTCATGTCAACATGTGATCATTTCAACATAGGAATAAATACTCAAATAGTTCTGTAAGTTTCACTATTATTCAATTTGGTTCATAAAGTATTTGAATAAAAGTGAATAATTTAAATGTTTAGGGGTCTAAAATTGAATATTCAATGCATTTCGGACTATTTCGGCTAAAATATGAAAGTTATAGGATCATTTGGGATAATCAAATACATTATGGATCAAATTGAATAATAGAGAAACTTATAGGATTATTTGAGTATTTATTCCTTTCAACATATTTTCCTCCCATTAAATATTACGTGTTTTTTTTTGGTGGCACTCACCCTTTCATACGAGAACAAATTACTAGAATTTTTTCCCAAATTCTGTCGCGCACATCACTTATACATATTTCGCCATCACTTAAGCCCACTTAAACATCACATATAGTTATATGTATTTTTTTCCCACGGAGTTGGCAACTACGATGGCAACCTTATTATGGGGTGTAGGGGTGAAAGCGGGACGGATAATTCCCGCCCGATCCGATGCCGTATTCGATTATATTCGAATCCGAATTCGAATTTTGATATCCGGTGGATATTTGGCGGATACGGGACAGGATATGGGATTGTAAATATCCGCCCGTATCCGAAAAAATCCGAATTTTATGCGGATATTATCCGTATTTTATATCCGAATATCCGAAAAATTATATATATATATATATATTTATATATGTATATCATAGTTTTATATTAACTATAAAATAAATAAGTAATACTATATGTATAAATATAATCAAAAGCTTGAAAGCCATATGTAATTAAATCAAATCATATTAATCAACACGACTATATCATTAGGTTCTTTGCATGTAAACTGTAGTACGTAACATCTTGTAGTGATGCTATTTAGATGTCTTGAACGAACTAACTAATGATTTTGGAAAATTTAAAAAATCAGTTAAGCTTACATAGTATATATTCTGATTTCTCTTAAAAAATTATACTAAAAAAAATTAATTTTAAAAAATAAAATATTATCCGAGTTAAAATCCGAATCCGTCTCGTATCCGTTTTCCGAAATATTCGAATTCGTATTTGTATCCGGCCTATTCGTATTCGATTCCGTATTCGATAAAAAAATATGGGATAGGATACGGGACGAGTACTATCCGCCCGTATCCGTCCCGTTTTCACCCCTAATGGGGTGTAATATGTGATGTCTAGTGATGCATGTAATGGAAGTACATTGTTCGTGGTTGCTTATAAACTATAGGGTGGCATTTAAGTGAACATGAAACCAATTATTTTAAGTTCTCATAAGTGAATCGAAATGCAATGTTTACACGACATAGATCCATAGAGGATATACTCAAACATATTCGCTTAAAACAATGAAAAATAGTAAATTAATTATGATATGTTGGTCATCATAGAATATACTTGAAAAACCATGCACTAGTATAAAACCATCACATGAAATACATTAGGTATCACATAATCACACGCAGAAATCACATAAAATTGTCCATACATCATCTTACCCAGATCTAATTCACTGTTTATGTCCATGCTACCCTGGATAATGGTTTTGTCTTTCTCCTTCATCGTCTCATCCTTTTTCCGAACTAAAATCCCTCTGCCATGAGCGAATTTGTAGTAGACCGTATAAGCATCGTGGGCTATTGTGAATTCTGCACCCTCAAATTGTCTGATATCTATGAAAACAATCAGGTACGTATCAGCGTATCATTTTTACACCCTGCACACTCCCACACACGCTGTAAAAGATGGAATAGTGTATCTAAATCGAATAAATACCTGTATAAATGGAGTTGAGCACGAAATCCATACACGTGCTATCAGCGATATGTGGTAAATCAGCTAAGTCCGATGGCCCATCATTCGCGCCTTCTCCATCTAGTTGCGTGATGTTTAGATCCATCGGATTTCCATCATTCCCATCATATATGTCCAGAGGTATGATGTTTAAATCTACAAGTACGCAATCCATATATTTGTTGGTGGTCATTGGAGATGTGAGGAAGAAGACAGAAGTGTATTCAAGTTGATTTGAATTGGAAAATCCCTTTATGCCGTTTTAGGGTAGTTGTTGTTTAGGGGAGCAGTTCGTATACAGAATCTGTAGAGCAGATATGATGGCCAGAGCCTATCCTGTGATGCCAAGATGAATTAGTGTACGGATATTATTTTTATTGGAAGTTGCCTATATTTTTTAAAGCAGTTATGATTTTACTTTTAAATTTAATTTTCAATATTCAATCCCCGTAAACTAGCCGGCCCAAAATCGAGTCATTTTCATCTTCCTTCCCACCCAACATTGCACCCAAACTCAATAATTCCCTCTTTGTAAATCCTCCGGTCAGTCCCTCCATCGTCGTTTCGCTTGTGGTACCATTGCGCTGCCGCACATTCATCAAATTGAACCATTGCAATCCTGACTTTGATTCGTAGGTGTTGTTTGAGGCCGCACAAAGATTCAATTTTTCCTTCTCCCACAAGACTTCGAAAAGTTCCAATAGTAATGAACTTTCCAATTCCCTTTTTTCTTTTTTCCTTTTGCCTTATTTCTTTTTGTAAGTATATGTGAATGGTGCTGTTGTGATGTGTAAGCCTTGTAAAGTGGTGTGTAGGCTTGTAAAGTGATGAAGTTTAGGCCTTTGTAAAGTTATATATAGGGCTTATAAAGTGATGTGTAGGTATTGTAAAGTGATGTGTAGATCTTATAAAGTGGTGTAGGCGGTAGATTTTTTTTTTAAAGATTTTTTTGTTCATAACTTCCATCCATCACTTTTTCATATTCACACATAAGGCTGGACAATTTCGCCGAAAACTCGGTATACCGATCGTACCATACCAAAAAATGCCAAAATTTATGGTATACTGAAATTTTTGGTACGGTATAGTGATGTTCCAAATTTTTTTGATATGGTATTGGTATCAAAATATAAGATATTCGGTATACCGAAATACCAAAATACCAATATATATTTTAAATTATATAGTTATATATTTTTAAAATAAAAATATATTAAATTACATATTTATTACTAAACCCAAAAAAATTCTAGTTAAGCCCCAATCCACCCAATTTCAAAAAGTCTACAATTAAATTTCTATTTGTTAGCAAACCCTAATTCAAAATTTCAATTCTATTCTTCTTTCTACTCTCCAATCCTCACGGTCAATGTGAGTGGTTGATTTTATTTATGCTAGAAGAGATTATGAATATCATCTAAAGTTCATTTAAAACCTTATTAATATTTTTTTTTATGTGAATTACATTATTTTGGAAATTATTATTATTGCACTTAAGTTGAAACTATTATATGAAAATTTTCGTTCAACAGAACATCGCCATTGAGGAGGGAGACTCTCGGTCTTCGATTTACAAGAACACCGTGTTGCAGATGCGGTGAAAGGGCCGAAATAATGGGAACGAAGGTAAATTCTTGTCGTTTTTTTGGGTGGGTAACCCGACGAGAAGTCGATGGGAACCAAGTGGAGATGATGTTCGACATCGGAGTGAAGCTTTGGAGTATGCGAATGGGAACGAGACAGAACCGGTTAGCTTTACATAGAATAATGCTGGTTTGGTAGAGACTCCACAGATTGATAGAGATGATGGAGGCAGGGGTTGGAAGTTGGCATTTTATGTTGTATTAATTGCACTTTGTTTTGTTGTAGTATGGAATGAATTGAAAGACTTGACTATGCTCCCATGTTGCAAAGTTAGGTGTTTTGGAAGAAGGTGAAGTTGTGGTGTTGATGTGATGTCTTCTGTGGGAGTATGGAATGTAATGATCTTTTATCTATAATGCAAAATCATGTGTTTTGGAAGAATGTGGCTGTGTGGTTGAATGTTGGTTGTTGCTTCTCAATTTATTGGTTAATTGTAGGCAATACACGCACAATGCCATTTCAATTTCTAGCATGGTGATTTATTGATTCATTGAGGTATGGGGATATGTATTGAAGGTGGAAGTCACACCAGGGGAAGTCCAGGTTGTTGGCATCAATATCATGTCTCAAAGATGTATTGATGGTGGAAGTCACACCAGGGAAGTTCAGACAAATACTCGACACATAGCACTCAAAACATTGTAAAACATTCTTGTTCGATACCAACAAAAAAACACCAGAATCCCACCCATACCAGCCAAATGTAGGAAGCCAAGTGCGAAATCATACCGTAATCAGGAGGAGGCAAACCGTTCTCGTCTTCCTCCCTCAATTTTGAGCCAAACGTACCCATTGTACGGGCTTTCTCGACGGATTTTACCGAGTGCGGCGGGATTAGGTTAGCAAAGGGGGAAAATTTGGGCGTTTGGGGGTGGGGTTTCGTAAGTCTATTTTTTCATTCGGATCCGGATCCATGGTGCATTGGTTCGCCATGTCATGAGTTGAACAGTCTATGTGTATAATACCGTGCCAACGTGGTATAATTAGGGTTAATCCGTGCCACGTCGGCATTTTTAACTTTATTAGTGGTTGGGGACCAAATCAGATATAATTAGTATTTATAGCGGATTAATTGGGAAAAAAACGACCGATTTGGCTTTTTTGAAAAAAAAAATGAACTATTTTGGCCTTTTTCCGTTATTACTAGCCCAACTATAGCAATTTATAATTTTTTGGATGAGCAACTATAGCAATTTATAATTGATGACTATAGTCTATATTAGTGTATTTTGAAATTCTTTTCTAATGGGCACTGATCCACATTCCAAATTGGGTTTGGAACCATTTAACTAGTAGTAGCATTTGTCCTTTACTATTATTTTATGAATTTATTCATCCGATGGTCAGCATCAGGATGCACTAGATCGGCTTTCCTTTGACGATAAAAACGTCTTGCCTGCCAAAAAATACTAACTGAGTTTCTTCTTGAGATTATTGACTGATTAATTTGTGCTATTTATTTTATTTTATTTTACTTTTTTTTTTCAGGTTTCATTCTATAAAAGGGATTCCATTCCTTGGGCAAAGTTATTAAGCCTGAATTATACTCCAGCCATGGACATTTTGGTCCTCGCCTTTTCCTTGTCTGCCATTTTATACACCTTTCTCTTCATCTTCGGTCGCCGCGCCACCGATAATCTCCCGCCGGGGAGTTTCGGTTGGCCCTTCATCGGTGAAACCTTCGAGTTCCTTTGGGGGAAGCCGGACGTATTCGTGGGAAACCGGATGAGGAGATACTCGCGGGACATCTTCAAGACCAAAATCCTGGGTGAGAAAACTGTGGTCCTTTGTGGACACAAAGGACACAAGTTTCTGTTTACCAATGAGCACAAGTACTTCACCGAATTCCGGCCTCACTCCATGCAACACCTCTTTCGTTCGTACAAGCGTGATGATCCCAAGGAGTCGACGGCACATACCGATGAGAAAGTGAGAATGATCAAACAACCCGGGTTTCTGAAGCCCGAAGCCCTCATGAGGTACTTGGGGAAAATGGATTCCATCATCCAGGAACAAATGGAAATCCATTTTCAAAATAAAGAGGTGGTGGGAGTTCATGCCATGGCAAAAAATGTGACTTTAAGTCTCGCCTGTCATTTGTTCCTAGGGATAAACAACCCAGAGAGGGTTTCCCGATTGGTGAAATGCTTCGACCAAGTTGCTTTGGGTATGCACGCCATCATGCTCAATATCCCCGGAACCATCTTCTACCGTGCAAATCAAGGAGCAATGCACATCAAAAGAGAGCTTGTGGCCGTTATCCAGGAGAAGAAACAAGCCTTGGCGAAAGGATCCCCGCCACGGGACATTCTATCCCACTTGATCCTCATGACCGGTCCCTCCGGCAACACCATGCCCGAAGAGGAAATTGCTTGCAGAATCATGGGTTTCCTCACTGCAGGCTACTCCACCGTCGCCACCACCATTACATTTATGATGAAATACATCGGCTTGTATCCAGAGATCTACGAGAAAGTCCGAGCAGGTTGTTTACAATGCATTGATTCTTACAATTATGTGTATCTACTTGTTTTTGTAAAACCAGAGATGGCATTGATTGTGTGTTCATCATTACAGAACATATGGAGATCGCGGCATCAAAGAAAGAAGGCGAATTACTTGAATGGGACGATATGAACAAAATGAAGTACTCGTGGAATGTGGTAAAAGAGGTGCTAAGACTGGTGCCACCTCTCCAGGGTACATTCAGGGAGGTGGTGGCAGATTTCAACTACGGTGGGTACACGGTGCCGAAAGGGTGGAAGGTTTATTGGACAGTATCGACAACAAACATGAACCCGGAGTATTTCAAGGAGCCGGAGAAGTTTAATCCGTCGAGGTACGACAAGGGGGAGGGGGCACCACCACCGTATGCCCACGTGCCATTTGGAGGCGGGCCGAGGTTGTGCGCCGGAAAGGAGTATGCAAGGGTGGCTATTCTGGCATTTGTTCACAATGTAGTGAAGAAATACAGGTGGGAAGTGGTGTATCCAAATGAGAAAGTTGAAGGTGATATGATACCAGAACCTCAAAAGGGCCTGCCAATTCGTGTCCATCCTTGTTTAGATTGAGTTTTTTGTTTAAAAACATTTTTTGAAACATTTATAGGAAATTAATGTTGTTAAACATTTTGTAACAAACTGTGAACTCTGCGTGATTGGACATAGTATTTTGCTTTAGTCGTTGTAATGCATAATGAAATTATACTTTTGAGGTCTTATTATACTGTGGAGTGATTGGGTTAATGCATAGATTTGTCCATCTGTCTTAAAATATATTCATACATATCTATCTATATAATAAATCTTGAATACTTTTTGCCATTGCAGACCGTATTACTCTTACTGTATCTTTTATTTTTATCTCTTTTCTTATTAAAAATATCAAATCAAGGTTATATCTGTAAATCATTATACAACATGATTAAACATATCAACGGCTCTCATCAAGACACATCATAAACGCCACATATCCTCTCAAAAATATTAGATGCTGACATGTGGCATCTATTTATTTATATAATAAATTTGAATTAAATTTAAATCTTCTTAAAAATATCTGTGTATGATTTTTTCTATATTTAGAAAATAAATCTATATATTAATATAAAAAATCTTGAGAAAATCTTTCTGTGTATTTTAAAAAAATATAAATTAAAAATAAATTAAATTATACATATTATCTATATAATAAATCTTGAATACTTTTTGCCATTGCAGACTGTATTACCCTTATTGTATCTTTTATTTTTATCTCTTTTCTCATTAAAAATATCAAATCAATGTTATATCTGTAAATCATTATACAACATGATTAAACATATCAACGGCTCTCATCAAGACACATCATAAACGCCACATCATCCTCTAAAAAAATTAGATGCTGACATATGGCATCTATTTATTTATATAATAAATTTTGAATTAAATTTAAATCTTCTTAAAAATATCTGTGTAAGATTTCTTCTATATTTAGAAAATAAATCTATATATTAATATAAAAAATATTGAGAAAATCTTTCTGTGTATTTTAAAAAGATATAAATTAAAAATAAATTAAATTATACATATTATATTTTATATTTTGTAAATATATTATTAAAATTATATACTATAAATTTTTTAACTTTATATATAATATTATTTAATAAATTTTATTATAATCTATATCTATTATTAAGGGGTCTATTCGATCGAGAGTTTATAAGATTTTTATGGATTTTAAAAAGTTTATGGATTAAAGTCCAAAGACTCCCATAGAGTTGACTGATTTAATAAGAATCCATGAAGAGTCTGGCTGATTTTAGAGACATTTTCTTTTGTTATATTTTTTTAAGAGAATCCATTAAAATCTATAAAGAATTAAAAATCCATAAACTGTTGAATACCTCAAGATTTTTAAAGACTTTTAAAAATATGTATTGAATACCTCTGGATTTTTAAAGACATTTTAAAATCTAGATTGTGTTAAGGAAATATCCTGTGTGTTGTGAAGATGTTCGTTGCTACGCCGATGTTGAGACAACCCTCCAACAACGAGTACTCTGCACAACTAGAAAGTACAGAAAGGACAGTGACGTGGCCACTTCCCTTAGCAGGCTTTTAGGGCTTTTTAATGGGCCTTGCACATCTATAAATACCTGTTTTCGCCCTCCATTCTTCTCAAGACTTATTCCAGCAGCAAAGGATAGAAAACAGAGCACTCTTCAAGTTCCTTCTCTCCCATGGTGATCTAAGGGAAGCTAGAGCCATAATCCCCCCAATTCGTTGTTGACAGTAAGCAAAAACAATCATTCTACAGCTAGGTATTTCTTTGTTGTTCTGACTGCTGCATTCTTATGGGGATTTGAGTTTGTGTTTATGCATTTCTTGGCATATCTCTAGTAAACACAACTTGTGCTTAGTTTGGGTGTTTTTATCACCACTGCGCTTGATTTGTTGAGTAGCTAGGATTCCTCAAACACCACCTTAACATATGCTAGTGAATTGCTTGCATTTGGGTAGATAGTTGATGCTCCCATGTGTTTCTCTAGTCTAGGTTGATTAGATAGAGAGGTTCACCGGAATGGAAGGATGTGTAAGGTGTATTGATGTGTGATTCAATGGTTTGTGTGAATCTAGTGAAAACCTGGCCTGGAGCCCCCAGATGTAGATCGGTGGATCGAACTGGGTAACCAAACTCTTTGTGTTCTTGTTTAATTCTGCACTCTGTTTGTGTTTGCATCTGGTTGTGATTTGCTGGTTGTTGAGACAACGCTCAAACAACGCTTACAGGGTTTTACAGCTTAGCCTGGGCCTGTCAGATTGAATACACCCCAACTTTAGAAATCTAAAAAATTCCAACAGAGTCTTGATTGAATACACCCCACTAAATTTAATCTATTTTAATTTTTTATAAAAAAATATTTTTACTCCATAATTATCAACTAAAACATCATATCAACTACTTACTTTATTTTTTTCTCAATTCAAATAAACATCACATCAATTAATTACTCCACTTCAACATAATAACTCATTATATCTAAAATACCGTGCCCAAAAATTTTGAGACGGAGGGAGTAAATATAATTCTAATATTATTAAATAAATATTATTCTAATTTTACTAAAAGTTGAACCTAAAATATTAACATAAATCAATATAATAAGCTAAATAGTATAATTAAAAATATATTATTTTTGATATACTTACATATATAATTTAAAACTATATACTATAATTTATGAACATAATCCTAAATTTTATATTTTTAAGTTTATCAAAAGGTCAGCAAATATATGTCGTGTGTTGACCCATTGGCAAGAAAATGTGAAGACCTAAAATGTTAATTATATGATTGTCCAATAGAGTTCTTCTTTGCATTGAAGGATGCATAGCATTAAAAATATGTATTATACTTATAATGTTGTGCCATGTATTGAATAATATATTACCAAGAAAAAAAGAAAGTCCGATGAATGATCATTCTATGATAGTTGACGTGTTGAACAAATTGCTAATGTGATTTAAAATTTAGGCATAAAAGAATTGGTTACTGCTTTACAGAAATAACTGATTATATTAATTAGGGCAATAATCAACAAAATTATTATCCAATAATTTTATGTTCAATGATTAATAACATATTTTTGGATTCATTCTTTAATATTAAATCATTATTCAAATTTAAGAGAAGTAACGAATGTAATAAAGTATGATAGTTTGAATTCACTCAATAAAATAAATATGATTGGGGAATAATTGTAAGAGTGATTCATTTACGGGACAATTACAATATATTATGAAATAAATAAATGAAAATCATAGCATGTTATTATTATTGGATGTCAATGTGACAATATAATAATTTCCTACATAATCACATCCACATAAGTAGTTTTTATATTACAATATTGGCATAATGGTTAACAGAACAATATGATTAGATGCATCCCTTTATATGACGAAATCAAATGCACGCCTTTGTGAATTCTTTTGAAGAAGGAAAAATTTACTCTATAAAAAATTTCCTCATCAAATCATATGTCAATAAATTTCTTATGTGCACAAAGTTTGACAACTAAAAATATTGATGACAAATTATAAAGCAGTGCCAATTGCAGATGACCAAACTATGGTAAAGATAAATATGCAAGACTGAATCCAATTTTATGACTCACGTTATATCCAAGAAATAATTGCAGTTCGACGACAACCATCTGATTGACTGATTGGTATATGAACCAAAAATTTTATAGTTATGAGAGTTATATTTTTATTTAGCGTTAAATTCTAAAATACATACTAAGAATAACTTAAACTATTATAGTAAACACTAATTCCTGTAATCACTACAATTTTTTTTCATAATCTCCATAATATTTTTGAAACTTAACATATAATCAAAAATTAATTATATTTAAAATTTATTAATTATAAAATGAAGAAACTAATCAAAACAAAAATTTAAAATCCATTTATAAAATTTAATGAATGAAAAGATGACAAAAAAGTTTAAACAATGTATGGTGAATTATTAAATTTTTCTTTTGCTTAACAGCCTATACACGCTAGATGGTGGGAGCCCATAGCACATAAATTACAAATACGAAAAGGGTGAGATAGCCGATAAGGCCAAGTCGGGAATCGAACCCCCTCCCTATAGGTTGGAAGTTCGGGGACTTGACCACTAGGCCAAGCCCCAATCCTCTAAATCCCATAAACAGTCTTAGATATAGTCTGCTTTGTGTATGCAGAATTATGCTTTGGGAGAGACAAGATTTAAATACCCACCAGATCCTCAAGGGATTAATCTTAGGCCCAATGTGGTCTTAAGATACCTGGTATATGCCGAAAAGATATATAAATAATATTCTTTAAAAACATTAGGGATAATAGTTAAAATGGACAACATATTAGCGAGTAAAATGATCCTTTAGAACCTTAATACTGCAAAGATATTATTAGATCCAAGTTTGAATAGAATTGTGAAGATAATCGAAGTTGTGATTACATTCTCAACATGGTTGAAAAACAACCGACTGTCGGGTGCTGAATAACAAAAGGATGGTGATGTAGCAAAGTCTGTTACAACAGATTGATGAATAATCATTTTTGCGATGTTCGTTGTTAAGCTCATGTAATCCAAAAAAAATTTATATTCTCATTTTATAAACTCATGTAATTTCAACACCCATGCGCAGGCGGCGAGAAAATCTAGTGTATAATAAAATTAATTACATTTACTAAATTTAAACCTCCAAATTAATCATTTCGGAAATAACATATACTTCATATGGGTTGACACTTGACACGATATTATGGGTCATCCAAATATGTTTCTTAACTCCCTTTGTTCATTCTGGAATGTACTTTTGGCATTTTTATAATGTTAATTGTTTAAATTTGACTTAATTTTATTGAAAGTATATAATAAAATGCATAGTAAAATTGAATCTTGTTAGGTTTGTTTAATGTTTTTTAGGTGAATACGAGGTATCCCCAGGTCTCATTGGACCCAAGGCTAATACCACGAGGATCGGGTGGGCATTGAAGGGTTGCCTCTCCCAAAACAGAATTCTACATACACAAAGGCTCGAACCCGAGATCTTTGCTTAAGCTATCACAATTCCATACCACTCAGGCCAACTTCATTTGGTAGGTTTGTCCAATGTTAACATAGTTTTAAAATATATTACATTTTGTACACTATAGATATGTATAAATGGAAGAAGAAAACAAGAGATCGAAAAAGGTTATCTTTATTCATATGTCAATATAGTAATGTCCAGACACATCAATATTTACAACACATATGATGGGCTGTTCTATATAACTGTTCTACTTTGTATACTGTGTAGCTAACCGGCTATATGTAATATATGATTTTATTTCAGAGCGATTCATGCTATGTGGTTTACTAGTTCAACTTTCATATCTGTGTTATCACCAAAAAAAAAAATAAATAAATAAATAAAATAAAATAAACATATCAAATAGACCTATATGCCCGTCAGGCCAGGACTGAGGGGAAAGTCACACCTACCTGCCCGTCAGGCCAGGATTGAGGGGACAGTCACACCTATCAGCCCGTCAGGCCAGGACCGAGGGGACAATCACACGACCGAGGCTACAATCACACCTATCTGCACGTCAGGTCAGGACCTAGGGGACAGTCACACTTACCTGCACCAGGACCAAGGGGACAGTCACACCTACCTGCTCGTCAGGCCTGGACCGAAGGGTCAGTCACACCTATCTTCCCGTCAGGCCAGGACCGAGGGGACAGTCACACCTACCTGCCCGTCAGGCCAGGACCGAGGGGACAGTCACACCTATCTGCCCGTCAGGCCAGGACCGAGGGGACAGTCACACCGACTTGTCCACCAGAGCAAGACCGAGGGGACAGTCTATCAAATAGGCCTACCTGCCCGTCAGGCCAGGACCGAGGGGACAGTCTATCAAAAAGTCCTACCTGCCCGTCAGGCCAGGACCAAGGCGACAGTCACCAACTAGACTTATTGGCCTGGTCAGAGGGGATAGTATACTAACTAGACCCATTCGCTCGGCAGGGAGGATGATCTATCCTTTTTTATCCTAACGTGTAAGTCATCGTCAAAGCAGTTACCAGCCAGGGAAGATAGCCTACCAACTAGACCTATCAGCCCGTCTGGCCAGGCCATGGAGGATGACTAGACCTATATGCCCGTACAAAGAATAGTAGAACAAAAGTTAAAACTACTTGATCCTAACAGACTGGAAGACAATCGTAGTCATCAACAGCGGTTACCAGGTGCACTACCAAGGCAGTTTCACGGATGGCGGTTATGGACGGCCTATAAATACTGGGCAACCCAATGGAGAAAGGGACAATCAACACCACATCAACACTCCTCTGGAGATTTTATTTTATCTTAGTTTTTAGTTTAATTTCTCTAGTTTAGTTTGTAGTTTGTAGATTGTAGTTGTTTCAGTAATTAAGTTCTTGTAATTAACAGTGGGCGAGAAATTCAATTCTTGTTCATTGTTTTCTCTGATAAAGTTGAAGGCGCAATGCAACGAAGGGAACTTTTCAGTTTCTATCGTCTCAGGCCTAGAAGGGACTTACTATTTGTTGTTATCCAATTCGTGCAATACTAAATTGGCGACCACAGTGGGAGATTAAACAATCAACTACGATAGATCAATTAGCATATCTAGATCAATTGGATTGATTGGTGTTAAGATCACGAATTGTAATACGAACAAACATGTGTACTCCTCGAAACACCACCGATCTGTCTGCATCTGCAACTCCAGTAGTGACTACAACAGGGCAAAGTACTGGTGTAAATCCACCAATGGACTTAATACCCGCGAACATAATGGCCCAACTTGAGGAGATGCTGGATAGCCACATCCAGGCTATGAAAAGTGAACTCTATGCACAATCATCACTCAATCGTAAATTTTGTGCCCTTGGGCCGTATATGGCCGGGATGGGCGACTTTTCAAATTGGGCAACAAATGCTCCTGCGGGACAAGTTCCATATATGCCACCCCCACTTGGCCTTACGCCATCATTTGGGGGAGGGTATATACAATCCAAAATTTTTATATGCCAGAGTATGGCAACGTTTGGCATCATAGGCCTTCAGAAACATACCCAAACAACATCACACAGGCGACCAACCTGTCGTTATCCCCAGGGATGTAGATCACCACCCAATGGACACATCTCCCACCAGACCGATCGATGACTTAGGGGAAACACAGGAGCCTGTGAGGCCACCAGTGTTTTAACCCAACTGCTCCTAATATCCAATTCACCTCACCAATGATGCATGTTCATCCTCCAGACATGCAAAACCAAGGACCGTCATTTGATGGTGTCAATCCTAACCCCAATCGACCAACCCCTCAGCAGCGCCCTGTGGTTGATCAAGATGTCTTGGCGGATATGTTACAAGATCAATTGGGCCTGAATGTGAGGTCAACTGGTCAAATGACTTACCAAAAGCCATACCCTGATGCCATCACTCGTGATCATCCTCTTCCTAGGGGTTTTAGAGTGCCCGATTTTTCCACATTCTCAGGTGAGGATGACTCGTCTACCATCGAGCATATTGGAAGGTTTATAGCCCAATTAGGAGAAAATATGAGAAACCCCTACTACATGATGCAGTTATTTTCCTTATATCACTAACTAAGACTGCAATTTCGTTGTTTGCCAACTTACCTCCTGGCCACTTCAGAACGTGGGAAGATATGGAGGGGGCATTCCACACCCGCTTCTTTAACCCAGTCCCGTCGGTGTCAGTTATTGACATAGTGGACACCGAACAGTTGCCTAAAGATCCAGTCATTGAGTTCATAGAACGTGTACGACGTTTAAAGTCACGTACTCAACTGCCATTGATGAGTGCGAACTGACGAAGATAGTGGTCAGGAATATGGCATCTAAGTACAAGGATCAATTAATTGCCCACGAGATTCCAAATTTTTCGGTTCTTGCATCAAAGGCCATACGTTTGGAAACTTTTTTAAAGAACAAAATGGCGACAATATATGGGTAGTGTTGTGGTCTCACCAACTAGATTGAGTAATACATGCTTATGATATATGAGCATCCTTGGGGACGTAAAGAATAACCTCATGCCATGGCCAAATTTTTCCAAGGGAAATATATGCTACAATAATAATAAAAATAAAAAATATATGAGAAAAGCCAACCGATGGGCATATTTTTTTTAAAAAAAAATCACATGTCCAAAGACAAGTGATGGCTTGTAAAAAAAAAAAAAAAAAAAAAAAAAAGATGCCTACCAATTACACAATAGATGGGTCTTGAAAAAAAAAAATCCACCAGAACATGCCACCCTATGGCTTCCTTAATGAAAAATTCTGGTAAGAAGCCAATCGGTGACATGGATATAAAAAAAAAATTATTTATACCCAACTGATGGCTTAATATTGAAAGGAAAATTAGTTCCAAAGGCCAATCGATGGGTATGGGCAAAGAAACAATCAATGCAATAGCACCGATCGATGGGCTTTAGGACTAAAAACAATAAAATGGCCTCCAACAGCAGCACATCGAGAAGGTGATTGTTTTGTTTTTTCCCAAATGCGTGCTTGCCACTCTATACGCATTTGGCAAAGACTCAATCAACTAGTAGCCCATGAAATAAGGGAAACAAAAATTAGCCATTCATCCCAAAAAAAAAAAAAAAAAATCAACCATCCATTGGCATCAAAATCGCAATCGACCAATTACGTGTATATATAGATGTAATTATTAGTCTTGGAGAAAAATTTTACACATCCAAGGGATGCCAACCAATGGCAAAGTTTTTGGATGGGACTTTAAACAGTATGGCAAGAACAATCAGAAAGAAACCTGGAAAATATGAACAACGCTAATGGCCCGAGTTATCATTCAAAACATTCAAAAAATTTCGGTTTTTTTTAATATTTGAACGGGGGACAATTGTTATCACCAAAAAAAGAAATAAATAAATAAATAAAATAAAATAAACATATCAAATAGACCTATCTGTCCGTCAGGCCAGGACCGAGGGGATAGTCACACCTACTTGCCCGTCAGGCCAGGACCAAGGGGACAGTCACACCTATCTGCCCGTCACGCTAGGACTGAGGGTATAGTCACACGACCGAGGGGACAGTCACACCTATATGCCCGTCAGGCCAGGACCAAGGGGACAGTCACACCTATCTTCCCGTTAGACCAGGACCAAGGGGACAGTCACACCTACCTGCCATCAGGCCAGGACCGAGGGGACAGTCACACCTTTCTGTTCGTCAGGCCAGGACCGAGGGGACGGTCACACCGACCTGCCCACCAAACCAAGACCGAGGGGACAATCTATCAGGACCGAGGGGACAGTCACCAACCAGACTTATTGGCCTGCTCAGAGGGGATAGTATACTAACTAGACCCATTGGCTCGGCCAGGGAGGATAATCTATCCATTTGATCCTAATGAGTAAGTCATCATCAAAGCAATTACCAGCCAGGGAAGATAGCCTATCAACTAGACCCATCAGCCCGTTCAGCCAGGCCAGGGAGGACGACTAGACCTATATGCCCGTACAAAGAGGAGCAGTACAAAAGCTAAAACTACTTGATCCTAACGGACTGGAAGACACTCGTAGTCGTCAACAGCGGTTACCAGGAGCACTACCAAGGCAGTTTCACGGATGGCGGTTATGGACGGCCTATAAATACTGGGCAACTCAATGGAGAGAGGGACAATCAACACCACATCAACACTCCTCTGGAGATTTTATTTTATCTTAGTTTTTAATTAAGTTTATCTAGTTGTTGGGGCCACAAAGAATAGTGGGCCGCGAGGAAAAAGAATCGGGCCATAAAAGATAGGCCGAAGAAGGATTTCTAAGAAGAGTTGGGCTTGAGATTTATTGGGCCGAGAAATTAAAATGGAACGATCCAAAACAGAAGAAGAAACCCGAACGGAAGAAGATTTCGGAAGGAAATGATTTCGGCCGAAATGGAAATAAGTCACCCGATTGAGGAAGACGGGAATCGGCTCAGAGGAATCGGCCGGAGAGCGGTTATTTCAGCTCTGGCTATAAATAGGGGATGCCGTGCACAAAATCGGAGAGATCAATCCAACCCCCAAATTCCTTTATCAAATTTACTTCTTTGTATCTTTAGTGCTTTCTTTACAGCTTTCCTTTACAGTTTTTCCTAGACTCTAGCTTAGTTTGTAGCGGTTACTTCCAAGTCCACCGTCGTTTCTTAACAACCGGTAGTTTGGTTCTAGTTTTTTCGGTGAATTCGCCGTTGTTTCATAACAACAGGTAGATTCTCCATTGTATTTTGTTGCCATTTGAATACTAAGGAATATTCAGTCAAGTTTGGGCGTAATTTGTCAAGTTTGGGCGCATTATCATTAATCCGGACCCGTAACCGGTTTGATCCTTTTTTCCGGTAGCCTCCCTTGAGGAGAAAAAGGTCCTTTGGCACACGCAAAGCCAAACAGTGGCACGCCCAGTGGGACCAGAAATGGCATTTGAACAAGCAACTCCAGCAGTTAACACAGCGGCGAGGACTGATTTGTCGCCGATTCAGGAAGAACGTGCAGCAAAAGCCGGAGAATTCCCCCCAGGATTCCCCGGACCGTCAAACTTCCACAATCAGGAGTTTTCGAATGATGATTTAACCCCGCGGTTCCGAGATCAGGTCCAATTTATGGTTGAAGCGGCGGTTACTAATTCGGTTCGCCAGATAGAAGGCAATATCCTGGCAGCAATGCCAGCTATGTTCAGAGACGAAATAGCGAGGAATATGTATCCGATGGGAACGCAGCAAGCACCAATGGCGCAAAATCCACCACCTGCGACGCAAAATCCTCATAATTTTCAACAGCAGGCCTATCGGCCGCCAGGAGGGCATGGACCACGGCCTTTCGTCCCTCCGCAACAAAGGTACGACCAGCAGCAGAATCAACCGCCTCAACCAGTCGTTCAACCGCCTGCTCCAGTGGTTCAACAGCAATACTTACCACAGCAGCTGAATCCACCACAACTGGTTGATAGGGAATTAATTGATGAGATAATTCGTACTCAGTTCGGAAATATCATCGGCCAGGAGAATAGGCCGATGTACAGGAAACCTTATCCAGACTACATTGAGGAGCAGTATCCACTGCCTAGAGGAGTAAAGGTTCCAGATTTCAATACTTTCTCTGGAGAAGTCGGCCGGTCTACGATTGAGC
The DNA here is from genome assembly GCA_030278955.1 of Hygrophila difformis. Lineage (NCBI taxonomy): Eukaryota > Viridiplantae > Streptophyta > Magnoliopsida > Lamiales > Acanthaceae > Hygrophila > Hygrophila difformis. Next base: position 1,224,547 of record JAOANR010000266.1, on the reverse strand, counting down.
ATATTGGCCGATTTACAGCTCAATGCACCAGAATCGCGCAAAATGACTTTCACAAGTTGATATTGTTCAGCTTATCATTAACTGGTCCAGCATTTGAGTGGTACATCAATTTACCAGCGGGATCGGTCAATACATGGGCCGAAATGGAGCGGTTATTCCATGACCGATTCTATAATACCAGTCCTGAGGTTTCGATCGTTGATCTCACATCAACCAAGCAGAAGGCAACCGAATCAGTTACTGAGTTCATTGAAAGATTCTATGCTGTGAAGGCTCAGATGAAGACAATGCTGCTTGAGCATGAATATATTCAAATCCTGAAGCAGAATTTGAAGTTTGCCATCAAGGACAGATTGATGGTTACAAGACCAAGGACTGTGGCCGAATTAACGGCCGAAGCTATAAGGATGGAGACTTATTTGGCAGAACAAGCGGCTTGCAAATCAAGCCGAAGTCAAAGTGGAAGATCGCAACCTATCCAGTCAGCTGCTTCATTTGCTGAATCTCTGGATAGATGTGAAGTCCAGGAAGAGTACAACACGGATGATATTCCTGCCTTAGCCAAACTTGCAAGGGCTGAATTAGTCATTAAGAAGCCTATGACTTGTCCAGCACTTCGGCCAACCAGAGGCAAGGAGAAAGAAGGAGAGGATGAATCTCAGAGATTTTATTCTTTCGACCTATCACAAATGGACGAAATATTTGATTATTGCCAGAAGAACGGATTGCTGGAATTTAAAGGAAACCACCCACAGCCCACCAAGGATCAATTGGAAGCCGGATGGTGCAGATTCCATGGATCGGTTACTCATTCCACGGCGGTCTGCGGACATTTCAGGAAGCTAATTCATAAGCATGTCGATGATGGGAAATTAAAGTTCCCGGACAGGCTTATGGTGATCGACAAGAATCTGTTCCCTGTTGCCAACATGGTGATGGTGCATCCTGACCAAAATAGGTCTGTGCATGACCGATTGGGGGATCAATCATCTTCTAGCAAAAGTTTTGTGCACGATCGGCTAGGAGATCGGCCATCGGCTCAGAAGACAGGAGTATGGAGATGATTAGGATCTCCGAAGGGGAAGGAGAAGGTTGCGGATATTTTCGACCGATTGGGGAATTATGAGGTAAAGGAGTGGATCAAGTAATCGGAGAAACATCAGAAGATCGAAATCGGAGATAAGAATGAGAAACCAACTTTGAAAATCATAACTAACGGATGGGATTCAGAGATGAAGTTGACAGCCGATAAGCAGAATGGAAAGACTGTGATTCAGATCACAGTTCCTGAAGACGTTGTCAGTCCCGAAATGAAGAAGCTCAGAAGGCCACCAGCAAATACTCAGGTAGGCCGATGGGTTCAAAATTCCCCAGAGAAAAGGCATTTCGGCCAACGCCGATTTGAGAATTCAGCTTGGAGGGCAGAAGAGAAAAATGTTCCAAAAGGAAAGGGATCGTATCGTAATTTCAAACGAAGAATGCAACGGCTTAAAGCAGCTGGTGCTTTTGAGCAAGAGGAGTACGAAATGATGCATATGGAAGAGGACTTTCCAGACGACTGCTCGTTCTCTGAAGGAAGGATCCTCAATAGAGTGTTTTCGGCTCGGTTGAGGGCAGCCGAAGGGAAAGAAGAAAGGAAGCCGAAAGAAGGGCAGGATCGGCTGAAAAACAAAACTGAATTTCGGCTGAAAATAATGCAGCCGAAAATCGAAGATGAACAGCCGAAAGTAAAAGAAGAGTGGAAGCCTAGACCATTCCGAACTAGGGAATGGAAGCCGAAAATGAATATTGTCCCGAATGGTGATACATTTTCGATCGGGCAGTTCAAGTTCGGTTTCGGGTCTAGTGCGAACATGGTAGGAGTGACCACGATAACTGAGGAGGAGTACTGGTCTGATTCTGAACCAGCCGTGGTCTTCTGCCAGAAGGAGGGAGAATATTTCGGCGATGAAGAACCCATTGCAGATTTCTGCTTCGCCAAACTTGAGGCATTTCGGCCTGAGGTCGAAACTGAGAAAGTAGTCGAAGAAGGTTATGAGGCGTTTGTCCCCGAAGCTCAACCAAGCACGATCCTGCCCCCGACTGCAAAGATGTCTCAGCATGTGAGGCCTTTGTATGTGAAAGGTTGGGTCAATGGGAGACCGCTCAGAAGAATGTTTATTGACGGAGGAGCAACCGTCAATATCATGCCATTGTCTACATTGACGAAGATAGGCCGTTCAAAGGAGGACTTACTCCCTACAAGGATGAAAGTATTGAGTTTTGTGGGAGCCCAAACAGCGGCCGAAGGGTGTATTTTAGTGGATGTAACGGTCGGGACGATTTCGATTCCGGCCATGTTCTTTGTTGTAGATGCAGAAGTCCCATATGCGGCCCTTCTAGGCCGATGCTGGATACATACATCTCGATGTTTGCCATCAATGCTACACCAGAAAGTGTGGTTCTGGAAAAAGGATGGCGCAGTTGAAGAAGTGGATGGAGACCAACCTCCGTTTCCAGTCAGCTCAGCCGGCCGATTTGATGCGGTATTATACGAAGAGCCCATACAACCATTCTTAGCAGTGGTAGGGGATCGGTACCCGCAGGTTGTTGAGTGTGATTGGACAGATTTGGGGTTCGAGGTCAGATATCAGGTCGACGTACGGCCAGTTGAGGAAGAAAGAAAATGATGGATGCACAACCGAATCAAGCAATCGAGTTCGAATCGGCCGAACTCGGAGTTTCAGACGATAAAGCAGGATGGAGCGAATTAATGGATGCTATTCCAAAACGAACACCAGATTTCAAAGCCCAAGACCCATTGAAAATGGTCAATGTTGGTACAGATGAGCACCCGAGAGAGATCCCATTGAGTGCAAATTTAGATCAGCAGATGACAAGCCGATTCAAGAAGGTGTTAATTGAGTTCAAGGATTGTTTCGCATAGGACTATACAGAGATGCCAGGATTGGAGCGATCGATTGTGGAGCATAGATTACCAATCAAAGAAGGGTTCAGGCCGCATAAACAGCCGGCCAGGAGGGCAGCACCCGAAATAGTCCCAAGGATAAAAGAGGAAATAGAAAAATTGTTAGCGGCCGGATTTGTGAGGCCAGCTAAATATGTAGAGTGGTTGTCTAATATTGTTCCTGTAATAAAGAAGAATGGGAAATTAAGAGTTTGTATCGATTTCAGAAATTTTAATATAGCCACTCCTAAAGATGAGTATATGATGTCTATTGTTGATTTGTTGATTGATGCGGCCGCAAAACAAGGGATGTTGTCATTTATGGATGGATATTCAGGATACAACCAAATCTTTATGGCCGAAGAAGATGTCCATAAAACTGCATTTCGGTGCCCTGGAGCCATAGGAATATACGAATGGGTAGTAATGCCATTCGGGTTGAAGAATGCAGGAGCTACTTACCAAAGGGCCATGAATTATGTCTTTCATGATCTAATAGGAGAATGTGTTGAAGTCTACATCGACGATGTCATGGTCAGATCCAAAGATATGGAAAGCCACTTGGCCGATTTGCGAAGGGTATTCACAAGGATGAGATTACATGGAGTAAAGATGAATCCAGCCAAGTGTGCTTTTGGAGTGCAAGCAGGGAATTTTCTTGGGTTCTTGGTACACAATAAGGGCATAGAAGTTGATGCGAATAAGACCAGAGCAATCCAAGAAGCCAGGCCTCCACATGATAAAAAGAGTCTGCAAAAATTCCTTGGGAAGATCGGTTTCTTGAGGCGATTTCTGGCAAATGCGGCCGGGAAATCGAAACCATTAACCGATTTACTGAGGTTGAAGAAGGAGGATGAATTCATATGGGGAGTTGATCAACAAAGAGCCTTTGAGCAATTGAAGCAAGCTTTGGTGAATCCGCCAGTGTTGGTCCCTCCAATTTTGGGCCGACCGCTGAAATTGTACATAGCAGCGGCCGAAGAGTCTATTGGAGCGTTGTTAGCTCAAGAAGACGATGGAGGAAGAGATCGGGCGATTTACTATCTAAGCCGAATCCTTAAGGATGCCGAATTAAGGTACTCGCCAATTCATAAATTGTGTTTAAGTCTTTATCATGCATGTCAAAAATTGGAATACTATATTCAGCCACGGCAAGTGATAGTGGTAGCTTCGGTTGACATAGTAAAAATTATGATGAACGATCCAATCAGTAGCCGAAGAATGGCCAAGTGGGCCATGAAGTTAAATGCGTATGACTTGAAGTATCAGCCACTTAGGGCCATGAAAGGATGAAAGGTCAAATTGTAGCTGATTTCTTGGCCGATCATGCGATGCTCCCAGTGTCCGATGATATCGGGGATCAAGTTCGGCCGAAAGAAATAAATGGAATATGAATTGTATACTTACAGCCATGGATAATGATGTTCGATGGTTCAAAAGCCGCTTCAGGAGTTGGAGCAGGGTTTACTCTACATACACCGGAGGGCAAGATATACAAGTATTTCGTGCAGTTACCGAATTCCTATACGAATAACCAAGCTGAATACAAAGCATTGATTTCGGGATTACGACAACTAATAGAAGAAGGAGTAAGAGCTATTGTAATCAGAGGAGATTCGCAAATATTATTCAGCAGTTATTAGGAGATTTTTCGGTCAAAAGTTCTCAACTAATCAGATTGTACGAAGAAGCAATTGGTTTGTTAGAAGAATTCGACGAGGTTTACATTGAATACATCCCAAGGGAGAAGAACGAATTAGCTAATGAATTGGCTCAACATGCAGCCAGATATCGGCTAATGCCGATAGCGGGAAATTTGGAAATATATTTGGCCGAAACTGAAAAGGCCGAATGGATAAAAAATATAGCGCAAACGTTGGAAAATCCATCCGAAGCTAATCCAGTCGAAAAGCGGAAGGCGATGGATTATATAGTGATAGGACGGTTACTCTTTAAGCGAGCCATTGATGGAGTACTACTGAGATGTGTCGGAGAAGAAGATGCTAAAAGAGTAATAGGAGAAGTTCATGAAGGAATATGCGGCGCACATCGTGCAGGAAAATCGATGAAATGGAGTATTATTCGGCTGGGATATTATTGGCCGAATATGGGGATCGATTGCGAGAAGTATGCTAAAGGATGCCGCGAATGTCAGAAGCATGGGCCGATTCAAAAGTTACCGGCCGAAGAGCTGCATATAATGATTAAGCCATGGCCATTTCGAGGATGGGCCATGGATATCATTGGAAAGATTCATCCTTCTTCGTCGAAAAGGCATGAGTTTGTCCTGGTGGCAACAGACTATTTCACAAAGTGGGCCGAAGCTCAGGCATATGTCAGCATTTCACAAGAAGAAGTGATCGAATTTATTAAGAGACAATTGATATACATATTTGGAATTCCACAAACGATTCTAACGGATAGAGAAACCGTATTTGTGGGAGAAAAAGTCAAGGCCTTTGCAAAATAGTATGGAATAAAAATTGTGCACTCGTCGCCATATTATCCACAAGGGAATGGGCAGGCAGAGGCCACGAATAAGCAGTTAATAGGAATTATAAAGAAAATGATCGAAGAGCAACCGAGGAAGTGGCATGAGAAGTTATATGATGCGTTGTGGGCCTATCGAAATGCTAAGACTTCAGCCACTGGATTTACACCATTTTGGCTGACTTATGGTATGGACACAGTACTACCAGCCGAAATAACAGTGCCAACTTTAAGGACAAGCCAAGCAGATTTAATGTCGACTGAACAATATGATTGTGCGATGAAAAATGTGTTATTAGAAGTTAATTCCGATCGGGTGCAGGCCTTTGAGAATTTGCAGAAAAATAAAGATATTGTGGCCGATTGGTATAATAAGCGAATTCGTGTAAAGCGATTTGAAGTCGGTGATTTAGTTTGGAAAGTTATATGGCCACCTAAACAGAAGGATGACCGATTAGGTAAGTGGAGCCCCAATTGGGAGGGGCCATTTATTGTTCAGACGAAATTACCGAATGGAGCATACATGTTAGTGGATGAAAATGGTGAGCAGATGTCAAATCCTGTAAATGCGAGACATATGAAGAAATATTATCCATCAGTATGGGATTAAACATCAAATAAGGCGAAAAAGTAAAGATTTTATTGCATGAGCAAGCATTACAAAAAGGTGCTACTTCGGCCGAAAACGGCGTCGATAGCCCGAAATTACAATATACAAGGGAAACGTCCTGGGCTAAAAAGGCTGGGAAGAAACGAAGGCCAGTGGGATCTGAAGTGGGAGATGTCCAACATTCATTCCCAAGCCCAAATTCTTCCCGCCGGCGAGAGAAGAGATGGCTGTGCCAATAAAGCCAACTCCCAGACCAGGAAGAAGAAAGTTTTTTATCTACTCCAGCAAGGACACCCCCTTTGAGCATGGAAGATAGGGATGACATTCGAGGGGTATGGCCTTCGGAGCTAAAAGGATAGTTCGGTCCCATAGAAAGGCGCGATTATTATTCGACCGCCCAAGACTTTGGGACCGATATTAGCAGGGTTACGACAGGTCACATTAATATTAAGAAATAGAGCAGAGCTCGAATATGACCGTCGAAACACATGTTAAGAATAGTGTCGAGAGATCCTCGCCCACATGAAGGTGGTGATATAAGGATTAACTGAACTCGCGCTGCATAAAAGGAGGGTTTTCGGATCATAAATAAAGGATCAACTAGAGAGTCAGCATGCCAAGAATGCCAGGGAGGAAAAGAAATAAAAAGTATCAAGATACTCATGAAGAACATTGCGAGATTATGAAATGAGAAGAAAAGAGATGCTGGTATTTATAGAGAAAAATGAATGGAGTGTCATTTATGGCAAAGAATAGAAACGTAAAGAGAGAAGCATTAATCACGGATGAGACATTTCAGGAATCCCAATAAAGCTGCAGGAAATATTACTATATCAAGGGAAAAAGAGGGGGTAGCCCTGAGATCACGGAAAGAAACAGATGAAATAATCCACAAAAGACAGACATTTAATAACAGGCCGATCAAGCATACAAGGAGGATCGGCCAAAGTAAGAGTCAGAAGTACATCAAGGGGGATATAATTACGGTCGGGAAATAATAACAACAAATGTCAATCTCCACTCAAATCATAAGCAATGTCTTCGTCGAAATCACTGGGAAGGATAGCGGCCGAATTGCGGGCAGTAGCAGAATTCAAGACTGATTGAAACTCTTGAAATGATCGAGCTTTAGCTTCGGCCGAGACCGGAGGGTCATCAGGTTGGGACAAGAAAAGTTGGTCGGAAGTATCTTGGAAGAAATCAGACTGAGCATCTAAGAAGAGAAATCAAAAGAGAAGAAAGGAATAATCATCATATATCTTTAAGGCCAAAAGAACAAATTAAATATTATCGGAATTCTTCGGATTATCCCCCATAGAAGGATCGACAACAGGGTTATCTGAGACGGTCGAAGCATCCAGTGCAGGAGGGAGTTGGGCCGCGACAGAACGAACCCGGTCAACCACAGTTTGAGTATCCGACCACAAACCATGAAAGATACCAAGGATATCGTCACTAAAGGACAACCTCAAAGAAAGATAATCCGTTTTCTCATTGAGACTAGCGAGCTTGTCTCTTGGAGCCTGGGCGGATTTGTGGAGCTGCTTTACAAGACCTTGCAGGTGAGTCGATTCCTTGTCAACTTCGGCCAAGGCACTCTTCACGCCTTGCGCCTCATGCTGGAGTCGGCTAATTTTCGAGTCAATGGCAGAGAGACGATTCAAATACTCGAATCTGAGGTCATCATTGGCCGATAACTTACCCATATAGGAGTGATAATCGGAAGCATGTTTGTCAAATTCTATCTTGTGAAGGGTAAGAGAGGCTTGCTCATCTTCAAGTTTTTTGCGAGTAGCCAAAATACTCGGAAGTTCCAAGTCTATCCGTAAAGGAATGTGAACATTGCTTGGATAGCATCCGACAGACCAGAAGCCAGAAGATCTTCAGAAAATGTTTGCCTGATATATGAAAGAAGCAGGAGGATGGGCTTGGTTTGAACGGAGAAGGCATCGGACTGTTCAGAAATCAAGCATTCTAACTTATCCAAACAGGCCTTGAAAGAATGAGGAAATTCTGATGAAGAGGGAATAGACGAAGGGGAAAAGAAATCATCCAGAATACTCTTATCTGGAAAAGGAGAAGGAGGATTAACATCACCAACGGCTAACTCTTCTAGTCGAACGCGGGCAAGAGAAGGGTCAGGAATAGAGACGACAGAAGAAGAAGGAAGGGCAATCGCTTGAGAAGTAGCCGAACCGGGAACAATCGAATTAGTATTGCCGCCTTCAAGAACGTGAGAAATCGAGCCAGACCCCATGCCGGCCGATGAAGCAGGAATTATGCTAGAAGTAATGGCCGGATTTTCATCAATAGGATCAAGGGCCATAGTAGAAGGATCAGGCGATACAGAAGGATCAGAAGAAACTGCAACACGGGGAACCTAAAAGAGGAGGAAATAAATGTCAATAAGGCGACAGTGAACAATGTAAAAAGATAAGGGAGAAAAATGGCAGGAGACCTGATCAGCGGACACAGCCGAACTAGGAAGGGGCGAACGGGTCGAGCGTCGCAGTGTCTTGGATGCAGGTTCTTTTTTTGATTTCCCCGAACCAGAAGCAGTACGCTTTCGTTTCGAAGAAGTAATAGGAGCAGACGAAATGCGTGAACGGGGTGGAAGAGACGAGACATCATCCAAAGCCCCTGCAAAATAGGAATAAGAGGAAAATTTGAGAAAGATACGCGGCACGCAATATAAGAATTCAAAAAGACTTACTAAGTAAGGGGAGTAAAGGGTCATCCTCTTGAGAAGAACAGGAGTAACCGAGGGCTGAACCAATAACCGAAAACATCATAATACCTAGGAAACCACGAGAAATAAGGAGGCTCTGCAAATTAGTGCCGAAATTAGCATAAGAAAGAACTTTCTCCCACCAGTCATCAAAACGCTTGGTCGGTAGGCCAGGACGGATGTCGAGAGAACGAACTTCAAAGTTGCAAATTCGGAGAGTCCATGTGCGACAAAGACTTCGGCTATTCTCAGGGCCGAATCCTTTGAAAGATTTACTGTATCGATTTGGATCTCCATAAAGAGGAAGGACTACATCTTGCGAAAAGCCGAATTGGTGGCTGACCAAGTGAGGGTTATAAACCTCAGAAAGGATAGGATGTTCGGGAGGAACAAACAGCGAGCAGTTAAAAATATGACGAGGAATGATACAAGCATTCCAGACTTGAGCAAATCCCTTCAGAAGAGGCCTACCAAAAGGAGGAACATTGATAGCTGAAACCCAACTATCCGGAGCGCCAGAGTAAAGGTGGCAAGAGGAGGGATCAAGTGGGGATCGGTTCATGAAATAATAAATCAATTGTTCAGTGCGCATTTCGGGAAATCGGACTCCGAGAAGATCATTGGCCGAAGGATGGGTAGTATCGAAAGGTTGGGGTTCAAAACCAGACATATCCCTAAAATGCCAGACAAGCAAGAGGTGAAGGAACCAAAGGGGGCCATGAGATCTGTTGGAGTAACCATCAGCCCATCCATGAACCAGGGACGAAATACCCGAATACAAGTGAACCAAAAAGTAGTCGGTGAGAGGCAAATGAATATCATCCATGATGGCCTTGGCCAAAGGATAGGTTTCAAGAATAACATTCTTGGCAGGTGCGCACCAGAAGAATCGGCTAAGAAAATGCATCATAAAAGCCACAGATTCCGACTGAGAGAATTCGGGCTTAGTACCACGGTACTTATTAATCCACGAGGAAAAAGTGAGTCCCGAAGCGTAGCCGGAGTTTTTCGTTTTGGGTTTTTCGGAACCAGTAACACCAAGAACGTGGTTTCCAAGAGAGGGTAAATCTAAAAGAAGCTTAATGTCCTCAATAGTCGGAGTCATCATACCCCAGGGGAAGCAGAAACAGTTAATGGAGGAATTCCAAAAGCAAAGAAGGGCCTGAATGTAGTTATAATTAGTGGGGAAAGACTGCGTGCTCAACTTAATCAAATGACTAACACCAGAGGTAACCCAAACCGATCCACAGTGAGGAAGAGCCCTTTCGTACCAAGCAACATGTTCTGGAGTCACCAAAGGCCAAGTACTGAGAGGACTAAAAAGTTTGGCAGAAAAGTAATCCGAAAACAAAGGGATCGTCTTCGAATCACCAAAAAGAGTAGAAGCGGAATTTGCGGCCTCGGCAGAAGTTGCAAGAGGCCCAAGAGCAGTAAGATCGTCGTCAATAGAACGAAGTGAAGAGATATCGGCGAGGGAATCTTCGACATCTTTGATCTTTTGAGAAGAAGGTGAAAGAGTCGGTTGCGTCATTGAAAGAAAGACGAAAAGAAGAAAGATACAGGAGGGAATATGAAAAGAAGAAAGGAGAGTAGTTTAAAAAGATAAGGGAAAACAAAAAGGCATGACCGGATTTTAAGGAGAAGTCGGCGCACGAAAAAGATAAAGAGAGGAAATTACTTGAGCTCTTTTCAGGATGAAAAACCGCCCAAGTGAGGAGGGCATCTGTTGGGGCCACAAAGAGTAGTGGGCCGCGAGGAAAAAGAATCGGGCCATAAAAGATGGGCCGAAGAAGGATTTCTAAGAAGAGTTGGGCTTGAGATTTATTGGGCCGAGAAATTAAAAGGGAACGATCCAAAACAGAAGAAGAAACCCGAACGGAGGAAGATTTCGGAAGGAAAAGATTTCGGCCGAAATGGAATTAAGTCAGCCGATTGAGGAAGACGGGAATCGGCTCAGAGGAATCGGCCGGAGAGCGATTATTTCAGCTCCGGCTATAAATAGGGGATGCCATGCACAAAATCGGAGAGATCAATCCAACCCCCAAATTCCTTTATCAAATTTACTTCTTTGTATCTTTACTGCTTTCTTTACAGCTTTCCTTTACAGTTTTTCCTAGACTCTAGCTTAGTTTGTAGCGGTTACTTCCAAGTCCACCGTTGTTTCTTAACAACCGGTAGTTTGGTTCTAGTTTTTCCGGTGAATTCGCCGTTGTTTCTTAACAACATGTAGATTCTCCATTGTATTTTGTTGCCATTTGAATACTAAGGAATATTCAGTCAAGTTTGGGCGTAATTTGTCAAGTTTGGGCGCATTATCATTAATCCGGACCCGTAACCGGTTTGATCCTTTTTCCGGTAGCCTCCCTTAAGGAGAAAAAGGTCCTTTGGCACACGCAGAGCCAAACACTAGTTTAGTTCGTAGTTTGTAGCTTGTAGTTATTTCAGTAATTAAGTTCTTGTAATTCAGTGGGCAAGAAATTCAATTCTTGTTCATTGTTTTCTCTGATAAAGTTGAAGGCGCAATCCAACGAAGGGAACTTTTCAGTTTCTATCATCTCAGGCCTAGAAGGGCCTTACTATTTGTTGTTATCCAATTCGTACGATAACGATCTGAAAACATTAAACAAGAATTTTGAACCCTATTTGTTTATATGGTTACAAGGTTTTGTATCACCTGCTCTATGCTAACGAGCTTAAATTGACCTATCACCAATTTAAGTTAGTATGGCGTGACACACGCCTAGTGGAAAACTGAGCGTTACTACCCAAAAAATAATAATTTCATTAAAAATTAATAAATTACATTGCTTATGTCATACATATTTCAATGATACGAAGATTTAACAATGATAGAACCCGTATAATTTTAAAGTAGTGAGTAGTGACATAGTAATTCAACAATACTACAATACAATTTAACAACAAACATACTTGTATAGTGTTGACGACTATAGCACTACAAGAAAATTCTAGTTTAGCGACCGAAAATTTCGGTTGCTAAACTCAAAATTGGGTCGCTAACAGGTTTAGCGACTGAATTCGCGACTGGATTTTTTTCGATCACGCAGATATTGGTAAGCAAACCTTCAGCGACAGAAGGAAAAAAAACAAAAAAAAAAAAAGTCAAACTTCCACAACCGAATCCGTGATTGAAAATTTTCAATCGCTAGGGTTCACGACCGAATTGGCCTCGGAAAATGTTGATCGCTAAAAAGATATCATTTTTTTTTATATTTTTTCGTGATCAAATGAGCAATGAAACAAATCGGTCGCTAAAAACCCAAATGTGCAAATTTAGACTTCGGAAAGGCTCGGCTCCATAAACCCCACCCAACCCATCAACCTCACCTCCAAGGACGTACTCTACCTTTTCTTTTACTTAATGTGGTGTGGATAGGTCTCAAAATAAATGTATGTTATTTGAGTTGTGTTGTGGAGATGATCGATGTATGCAGCATGTCGAAACACCTAAAGAACATGTGTTATTCAACAACTGTCGAGTGGTGTATTTTACAGCCCATTGGGACTTGATTGTCGAGCCTTTCCGGATTTCGAGGGTGTATGCCATTGTTCTTATGGCCAAGCATTAAGGAGAGAGACACCATCATTATTGGAGGAGCTTTTGCTTGGAGAAAAAGTTGCTAAAAAATTATTCCTCCAGGATAGAGTTTGAAGAAGGTTTTCATCAACATGAAGGTGCTGATTGGGGTAATCATTTAGTTCATTTTGATCGGTTTGTTTTAACATATAGTTTCGTACTCTTACTATGATTGGTATAAATATTTGAGAGAATATGTTTGTGAGTTGAAATGTAGTCTGGTTAGGATTGATTTTGTCCGGGCAGATATTGAGATAGTGGTGTCTCAACAGTTTGGGTTTTCGAAAGGATTTGAATCCTATCGTGGAAGGGTGCGAGAAGTTATATACTGAGGATTTTTCTGTGGGAAAAAATGACAAAATGGTGCCGTAACTTTACCTATTTTCCAATTTGGTGCCATAAGTTTGGAGTTCTCTAATTTTGTGCCATAACTTTATAAATAATCTCCAAAATAGTCTCATGAGGCCTTAATCACCACATTTGCTTACGTGGCATGAGATTAGTGTAAATAATTAATTTAATTGTGCCATGTAGGTGCCACTTAGGCATTGATTGAGTTTAACCTACACATGTGGATACTTTCTAACCATTTGTGTGTACTTGCAGAGTGAGAAAGAGACCGTTAAATTAGAAATAGGGTTCGAAAGTGTCCACATGTGTAGGTCAAACTTAGTCAATGCTTACGTGACACCTACATGACACAATTAAATTGATTTTTTGAACTAATTGATCTCATGCCATGTAAGCAAATGTGGGTGACTAAGGCTTGATGGGACCATTTTGGAGATCATTATTAAAGTTATGACACCAAATTAGAAAACTCCAAATTTATAGCACCAAATGAAAAATGGACAAAGTTAAGCCACCATTTTCGAATTTTTTCCTTTTTTCTGTGAGTCTTGGGAGATAGTGAAAATTGTTTGGATTGGAATCTCCAGATGTAGGTCATGTTGATCGAACTGGGTCATCAAATCATTGTGTTCATTGTCTCTATTTTCTATGTTTTAAGTTTCTATGTTCATCATGCTGAATGTTTGAGCGTTGTTTGGTGGACACCCAAATAAGTACTTGCTCATCTTGTCACTTGGGATCTTTCAATAAATATTAATGGTAAACATAATTAAATAAAATAAATTATATAAATAATGAACATGAATAATTTTATAATAAAAAAATAAAACAATCAATAAAAATTTAATTAACTGAAATTAAAATAAAGAGAATAAAAATAAAATAAAATTACATTTTTAGAAGGAAACATTTTGCTATCGAATGTTTAGATCGCTTATTCTATCGCTAATGTATACTTTTTAAAATAAATTAATAAAATTAAATTTAAAGAAATGGGATTAAAGTTAGCGACCAAAAATTTCGGATGCTAATTTGGTCGGGATTCGCCAGGTTAGCCACCAAACCTTATCAGTCGCAATTTTGATCGCAAGTGTGTTGTAGAAGAAATTTGGTCATTAGATAGCAAAAAAGAAAAAAAAAAAAATCGAGCGCTAATAATGACAAATTTCACTTGATCGCAAATTTCAATTGGAAAATTGAACTTTTGTTTTAGTGTTCTCATTACAAGTGGCCGGATGCATGGCACGACAGGTTTGATCCTAAAGTAATTTCTCTCATCGGATCTTAGTATATATATGCTATTTTTTCCACAATAAAGACTGTATTCGAGGGAATGTCGTTTCGTAAAACATAAAAGCGATGACTTATAAATAGGAAAAAAGACCAATACAGTCCTTTTTTTTATAAAAAAGCTAAATCAGTCATTTTTTTTTGCCCAATTGGTCCGCTACATATACTAATTACGTCCCAATCGGTCCTTCACCCACTAATTATGCCCTAATTACACATTTTAGGCCAAATCAGTCCTTTTTTTTTCAAAAATTTAAATTGGTCTGTTATTAATTTTTGCCTCCTTTCATGCAATCCAATGCACATTTCAAACCACTAATAACTCAAATTTGATATAAGTAAAAATTCTAAAATTTCAATATATAAACTAAACGACGAGACGAATCTAACAAGATTCTACTTGGCTCATTTTAGTTTGTATATCTAGGTTCGTCTCGTCGTGTTAATAACGGACCTAGATATATAAGTTAAAATGAGACAAGTATGATCTTGTTAGATTTGTCTCATCGTGTAATTTATAAATATCGAAATTTTAGAATTTTTACGTATATCAAATTTGAGTTATTAGTGTTTTGAAATGTGAATTGGACTGCATGAAGGGGGTAAAAATTAATAACGGACCAATTTAGATTTTTGAAAAAAAAAGGACTGATTTGGCCAAAAATATGTAATTAGGGCATAATTAGTGGGTGGAGGACCGATTGGGACGTAATTAGTATATTTAGCGGACCAATTGGGCCAAAAAATAAAAAAAAAGGACTGATTTGACTTTTTTGTAAAAAAAAATGACTATATTGGCATTTTTTCCCAATAACTTTTGAAATATAATTCAGTTGAAATACAATACAGTATACCAGTATTGAATAAATATAATTTTTAGTTGACTTTCTAAATTTAAAAGCTTTTTTATTTTGTTTTTAAGACAACTTTAATTGAATTAAATGCATTTGTAGAAACGGTATATTATTAAAGAAAAATATATTAAAATGGGCCATAATCCTGAACTGTGTATGGGTTATTCATCCAATTTGACATATAGGCAATATTATATGGGTAGTTAGACAAAGCCCCCTCCAAACATAATATTTGGGTCAACCCCTCCCACTTGAAACCTTCGTTTGGTTCGGGGTATCTGAGATTCCCACTGGGAATATTGGGTAGGGAATGAAATATGCCCATATTTGGTTCGGGGCATGTTTCATGTGGGAATGTCACATTCTCACCGAGGTGGGAATGTTGGGTGTTTTAGGTGGGAATCACATTCCCACCTGGAGGGCAGGTAATCTTAGATTACCACCTTCACTTTACCTACTTTTATATTAATTTGACTTTTATACCCTCACTTTTTATACTTATTTTATTTTATAAATTTAGATATTTGTATTCTAAAATGATAAATATATGAAATTTAATTTTAAAAAATAAATTGAAGAATTTTGAAAATTATTTAAACATAATTTTTTAAATATATATATTCTCATATTTTAATATATATTTTTATATTTTCTTAAACGATACTTTTCTTCTATATATAAAATAAAAATATTAAGGATTTAGAGACATTAAATAAGTAATTATCATACAATAAATTACATATAAAGAATTTTCAATATTTTAAAAAATAAACCGGCTTAAATATTTCTATTGTGTAGCAAAATGACATAATTATAACATTCGTTCAATTGAAATTCAGGGACATTATGGTAAATTATTTAGAACTAGAAATCTGAGATTCTCAATCTAACCAAACGCAATAATCCTAAAACATCAAAAAATAAGATTCCCAGCAATCTCATATTCCCAGTAATCTTACATTCCCAGCAATCACATTCCCACTGGTAATCTAAGATCCCTCCAACCAAACGTACCAGACTTCACCCCACAAAAGTTCAAAGTCTTAACAATATTTAATAAGTTAACTAAATTAATTTACTAATATCCCAATTGTGAAATAACAAAAATACCCCTAATGTGGTAAGAAACAAAGCAGAAAAGTGGTAACTGTCAATATGAAAATGTGGTAAAGTCATACTTAAGAATTGGTAAAAGAACGAGGTTGAATATGGTAATCATATCCGGAAAAGTGTGGTAACCAATTTTTTGGGTTTGGAATGACAATAAATTATGGGAATTGGGGGAATAAACTAAGTGGCAACGGACCAAGTCGAAACGTGGTAACCATCCATATGAAAGTGTGGTAAAGTCATACTTAATAACTTGGTAAGAGAATGAGGTTGAAAGTGGTAACCATAATCGAAGAAGTGTGGTAACGAACCAAGCACAAAGGTGGTAACAGTTAAAATAACATTGTGGTAAAGCCATACTTAAAAACGCGGTAATAAAATGAGGTTGATTGTGGTAACCATGACCGAAGAAGTGTGATAACTAATGTTTTTGGGTTTGGAATGACATTAGATTATGGGGATTGGGGTAATAAAATACTCCCTCCATCCCATTTCAAATGTCTCATTTTCTATTTTGGTCTGTCCCACTTCAATTGTCACATTTCCTTATTTAGAAAAATTTTACTCCTTCAAACAAACATCATATCAACTATTTATTCCACTTTAACATAATAACTCATTCTACCTAAAATACCATGCACAAAAGAAATGTGACATCTCAAATGGGACAGAGGGAGTAAGTAGTAATAGACTAAACAGAAATGTGGTAACAGTCAATATACAAGTGTGATAAAGCTATTATTAAAGACGTGGTAAGAGAACGATGTTCACTATGCTAACATAAACGAAGATGTGGTAATGCCCCAACGAAAACGTGGTACTCTATAATCCTTACCAAAACCCGGTAACAAAATTTGCATGCATGTGGTAATGTCTCAACGAGAAATATGGTGATAAATTTGAAAATATGTGGTAATCGATATATTGTGTGGTTAACAAATGCTAATAACGTGGTAAGCTGTACCGAATTGATGTGGTAATCCATTTGAAGAGTTGGTGGTAACGCGTCAACAACAATGTATTGGTGTACATTAATTTTTTGTGTGATTTTCAAAATGTGGTAACCACATAACCTAATTTGAGGTAACCAAATACATTTAAAGATGAAACAAATGAACATAGTGTGTTGTAACTAATAAAGCAAAGTGTGGTAACCATTGTTTTTTTACATGTATGGTAATGTGGTAACCAAAACTACATTAATATGGTAACCATAGAAATGGCTTTGTGGTAACAAATCTTTGTAAGTTGTGGTAATGTATGAAGAAACAATGTAGTATTGAAACGATATAACCGTATATACATCGTGATACTTGGATTTATTGTGCATATTTGTAGTTTTTGTACACACTCATATTGATGTTAGAACCAATTAATGCTGCGAAATGAATAAAGGTTGCATATTGATTTATGGAAGCAATTAACGCTGCGAAATGAATACATGTTGAATATCAAGTTCTTGTGCATACTTGTACTTATTGTGTGCACTCATTGGTATCGAATGGACCAATAAACATTGTGGCGTCTAATGAAACAATTAACATTGCGACGTGCCATAAAGGTTGCATGTTAATTAGTTATAATCCATGTGCAAACTATAAGTTGTTTAGTTCTATCGAACTTACTTCGAGTGACGATGTATGATACAATGGCTAAGTCATCGATGGTTTGTAGGATTAATTGATCGATACAATGCTGGAAAAATGATGTAATGGATGGGTCTTCTAGATTAGGGGCACTAAACGAGGAAACACAATTGTGGTATGTATGAAAAACACGAAAAACGGTGTATGGTAACTAAATACGAATTTGTGTGGTAATCCACTAAGTTGCAGTGTGGTAAAGAATGTTAGAGAAGTACATGGTAACAAAACATTCAAAAAAAACATGGTAACAGCGAACACTTGATCTTGGAAACATTTTATTTGCATTTATGGTATACAAGTACATACATGTTTGGTAATAAGTTCTATAAAGTATGGTAATTTAGCTATTATTTTTGGGTAGAAATTAGGGAAATGGGACTGTCCTTTAGGGTTTGAGAGCGTGCAAAAGAAATATCAATTTAATGTGGTAACGAATTAAAGGAAGCGTGGTAAATGAATAGAGCTAAACGTGGTACGTAAATAAGAAAACGTGTGGTAATTGGCGATTGATAAGTGTTGTAACTTTTATAGACAACTCTGTGTAAAATTCAACCCCCATTTCAGTTCAAAAAAATATTGGTTACCACACCTATTAATTACAGGTACCACAGTCCTCATCAATTTACCACATTGTTAAGAATGATTTTACCACACTTTATTGTTGATGGTTACCACGTTTGTACACAGTCGGTTACCATTTGTTTATATTAACCCAATCCAAACAAAATTTATGGTAATCAACTCTCTACATGTGTGGTATCCAATAATCTGAAGAAGTGGCAACAACTTATTTCATATTATTGTAACCAATATATGAGGAACGTGGTAACTTGAAACTTCAAAATGTGGTAACCATTGGGATGGTCGCGGGACGGTCGACGGTCCTTGTGGACCTTCCCAATATTTTTGTCCATTAAAGGGAATTCCAGACAGTCTTGGGACGGTCCTGGTGGACCTTCCCAATGGTTTGTCCATTACAGAGAATTCCGGACGGTCTTGGGACGGTTCTGGAGGACCGTCCCAATTGTTTTGTCCATTCCAGAGTGTTCCGAACGGTCGTGGAGGACCGTCCCAAATGGTTTTTTCCATTCTAGAGGTTTACGGATGGTCGTTTAACAAGCACAATGCACATCTAACATGAAATTTCATTTTTGACAATACCAAAATTTTATAATATAACATCAAATTCACAAAACGATTACGATTCACAAACATTTCACTCTATATCAAATAATTCAGTTTTCAATGTTGAGGATCTATCTCCTAAGAATAACCTTCTCATTGCTCACTTTCGTGAATACCCAAATCTAGTGGCTTCAATTGCTTTTCTTTGCCCATCCGACCACCTTATTTCCATACATTCACAACATCCCTAAGGTATTTAGCCGAGCACGGGCTTGGAACTCTTGTCCTTTGTTGCCCCTATCATTCACAACACCTCATTTCCATATTATTCACACTTTGCTTACACAATTATATTACTAATATTTAAAAAAAAAATCAAAATTTTGATAAGGTTTACTATCCAACCAATATATGCAACAAAAAGACCAAAATTCTTCAACAGTTAACAATGTCCAACAATAACATAAAAATTCCAAAATGTCCAACACCACCCATCGGTCACCACCCCCTTCTCCACAAATCCAGAAATTTCACTAAATTAGTTTTAAAAGAGCATGCAATCTACCAATAGTTTCCCAATAACATGAATTTAAGTTTAAATTAACCAAAACACAAAACCACCAATTTATACACCAAACCCGCCCTTCACCCACTTCAAACTTTGAGAAAAATCCTAACTCAAACCAACAAGAACACAATCAAAGCCACATTTTAAATCTAATCAACAAAGCCAAATAAATCTTGGACAATGCCAAGCATCTATACATCCAAAACCAACCTCCAAGTCTTGTAACTCAAAATTGTCTTAAAATAAAAAAAAAAACAAAAAACCAATCCATTTGGGCATTTAATCGAACATTTTGCTTGCACATTCAAATTTCTAACATTTCATCAACAATTATCCCACAAATTCACCCATTTCAACATACAAATCAAGCCTCACATTATCAAACACTTCAACACAAATTAAACCCATACAATTTCCCTATCAAATTCACAAACTCACACATTGCACAACAACATATTGCAAAAGAAAAAAGAAAAAAAAAAGTGAGAGGCCGAACTAGGGTTCCTCCTCCACTTTGGTCCTCTTCTTCGGTCTCTTCCTCTCCGCCGGAACCTTCTCCTTCTCCAACAACTTGGAATCATTCGTGTGGGTTTCAATTGCTCTCTTCTTCTTCCACGCTATTTTTGGGGCTACGGGGAGATGGTGTGCTCTCGGTCTCTTCTCTTCTCTCGTGCGTGGTAAGTCTCGGTCTCTTCTCTTCTCTCTTCTTCTTATAATATGGCAAGTGTTATAATGTAGTAAGTGGATATTATTCTTTTGATAATAATAGTTTATGTTGCCCTAGTGTGGTAATGAATGGAGTGTTGAATAGTAATGTATTGAGTCTTGGTGTGGTAATAAGTGTATTCTTGTTTTTTTAATGATAAGTTAATTATGGATGTATTAAGTATTGAGTAATTTATTTATTTATTTATTTATTTATTTATTTATTTTTGGGGGTGGGGGGGCGGGAGGGGTCGGTTTCTTGGTCAAATTTGGTTGGGGGTATTTTTAAAATGAAAAGATAAGGTGGGGGGGGGGGACTCTTATTTGCTCAATATTATACTTCCTCCATTTCTGCTTGCAAGCTTGCCAATACTACAATCATGCTTTCGGTCCCCACCAAAAGAAAATGGGTACAGTTGCCATACGGATAAAAACATGGTTGTATGGTGTAGAAAGAGATCATGGCCGTTTATTTTCATCCAATGACTATTATTGATTAAGGGTATAATTGTCAAAGAAACACTAATATTGGTGAATTGGGTAATAATTCTACACACCATATTCGGATGCCATATTTTATATTTTGAATTTCTAAAATCTGATGAGATATTTAAATTCTTTGTATCGAGCATATCGATTTCCATATAAAGAATGTCCAAATCCGAGTTTATTTGCGAAAGTTAGAGCCATTTGAAGTTCATTGCGATTTTCGGTAACAGAGCGTTTACGCCTCAGCGACGGAGCATGAGCAATTCAGCGACAATGCCTATGGAATTTAGCGGCATGGCTTATACAATTCCGCGACATAATTTTAACACAAAGGCTACGTAATAAACTTCGAATGGTTGTAACTTTTTCAAATGAACTCGGATTTGGACACTCTTTATATGAAAATCTATCTACTCAATGCAAAGAATCTAAATATCCTATAAGATTTAAGAAATTTCAAATAGAAAAATAACAGATTTTCATATAATGATGTCGCTGAACTACATAGAACTATGTCGCTGAAATGAATACAATTAGTCGCTAAAATGCATATGCTATGTCGCTGAATTATATATACTATGTCGCT
This sequence comes from Hygrophila difformis, assembly GCA_030278955.1. NCBI lineage: Eukaryota > Viridiplantae > Streptophyta > Magnoliopsida > Lamiales > Acanthaceae > Hygrophila > Hygrophila difformis. The sequence goes on along the minus strand of JAOANR010000266.1, from coordinate 1,203,450 downwards.
GAATTGTATGGTCTTCTTCGCTGAGGTATGTCGCTTAAATGTTCTATTCGTGTCGCTGAAGCCTTAAAAATATCTAATACTCATTTTATGAGAATATTCTATTTTCCTATTAGGAATTTCTAAAATCTAATTAAACATTTAGATTCTTTGCATTGAGTAGATAGATTTTCATATAAACACTACAAGAAGAAGTCAATATAGCGACCGAAATTAGCGACCGAATAAATGCAGTCGCTGTTAGCGACCGAAATTGCGACCGAAAATGACGGTCGCTGATGTTAACGACCGATTTAGCGACTGAACTTTTTCTGTCGCAAATTCGCGACCGAAATTGCGACCGATGAGGTTTGGTGGCTAACTGGCGACCGAATTAACGACCAATATAAAAATGGGTCCCTGTTAGCGACCGAATTAGTGACCGAAATTTGCGGTAGCTAATTTTTTTTCAATTTTTTTAAATTTTTAAACTTTTTATTATGGTTAGCGACCGAAAAATTCGGTCGCTAAGCTTTTTATAATTATTTTATATTTAACTTATTTTAAAGTAATTTAATAATATTCTCTTTAAATTTATTAATTTATTTTATTATTTAAATATTTATTTTAAGTTTTACTTTGAATTTATTTTATAACTTTTATAGAATAATAATATTATTAATATAAATATTTTTAAAAATTTTTTATTATCATTTAATTTGAATATTATTTTTATCTTTAAAGAAGTTATTGAATTTATTATTTATCTACTTATTTATTTTACGTATTTATTTAAATATTTTATTTATTGATTTTACTTATTTATTTTACTTATTTATTTAATTAAAAATAATATATTATTATTTTATTCTATTTTGAAATTTAAATATTGAATTTAATATTTTTATATTGAAAATTTTTCATTTAATTATTACACTTAGTTAATTATTGGTTTTATATTAATGTTTCATTAATATTACTTCAATTCTATTTTAATTTTATTATCTTAATAATATAATTAATTAATTTTATTATTTATTTAATAATGAACAGTGCTAAAAAGTCAAATATGAAAGTTATGACTTTACAAATTTATAGATATAATTTTACTTTTTATTTTATTTTATTTAATAATTTTAGTTTTTTATTTTATTTAATAATTTTACTTTTTATTTTATTTTATTTAATAATTTTATTTTTTATATTTTATTTAATAATTTAAGTTTTTATTTTATTTTATTTAATAATTGAAGTTTTTATTTTATTTTTAAGTTATGACTTTACAAATTTATAGATATATATTATATACAACACATTCCATATAATGACATGAAACATGAGGCATCCCAGTGGTACGCGCGCGTGGTTGGAACTTTTAGACCAAGGTTTGAGCCTTCTCCCCAGCACCTCTGGGGAATTATTATATATGACACATGGCTGGGTATTAGTTTTGGTTTAAAGGCTGGCCGAGGTGGTAATGATTGAGGCTGGCGATGAGGAGGTGGTGGATTCGAGTCCAACTGAGTTCAAATTTTCTTAATTTTTGAAGTTTTTTAGCTACCGAAATTTGCGGTCGCTAATTCGGTCGCGAAAATAAAAAATCAAAAAATTAAAAAATTGAGATCTTTTAAGCAACTGAATATTTCGGTGGCCAATTCGGTCACTAAGTTCCGCGGCCGAAAATTTCGGTCGCTAAATCGGTCGCTAAATTCGGTCCGAATTTTTTCCGGTCGTTGGAAATTTACTAACGGACCTTTTAGCGACCGGCGTCTTGCGGTCGTTAAGACGGTCGCTAAGCCGAAATAGCAACCCGTGTTTTCTTTTAGCGACCGAATTTGACGGTCGCTAAACCTTTTTTCTTGTAGTGAAAGAACACCAGAATTCGAGTTCGTATGAGAAAGTTAGAGTCATTTGAAGTTCATTGCGGTTTTTAGCGACGAAGCTTATGCAAATCAACGACGGGTCCAATAAAATTCAGCGACGCGGACGTATGGAATTCAGCGATGGGGACTATATAATTCAGCGACATAACCTATGAATTGCAATGAAGCCAATACAACAAAGTTCGCGCAACAAACTTCGAATTGCTCTTACTTTCTCATATGAACTCGGATTTTGACGTTCTTTATATGCAAATCCATCTACTCGATATAAGGAATCTAAATATCCTATCAAATTTTATAAAATCGAAACAAATAAATAGCAGTACGTGTGGACACGAGAATGAATTGGCCATCTATACTATTTTTAACCTTACAAAATGATAAAATGATCATAATGGCAAAATTACCCTTACAATTAATATAAACCGTTGGATTGTAAATTTGACCAATGGCTTGTGAAAGCCTTCTGCACCTCCGCACCGGCTTTTTGTCTGCACACTAACATAGGTGAAAGAAAATTAGAGTAAAGGTTTTGAGCTTAGGAATGGTTACAACAATAATGCATTACTGGGTATCACATTATATGTGCATGTAGTACAACACTTTGATATAGAGGGGTACCACATATGAACTTATATGTTACCACATCTTTCCATCAATAAGTACCATGATTTGTTGCTCACATTACCCAAAATTATATCATACGGGGTACCACATTCATATATGAATAGTTACCACAATAATGCATTATTCGGTACAACACTCCCACCGCGATTTTAGATGGTTACCACATCGAAGCATTAGCATGTTATGAACGATATTCAGGGCCACGGAGAAATCTTACGCTCGGTAGTTCTGGAACGATGAATTCTATTTGTTCGATACATTGTTGTCAATATAAATGTTGAGAAAAGAAGTACCCTAATTTGATTGTCAACACTACCTCACTCATACCATATTCAAATGGGGGGTGGTTACCACAAGAATGCATTATTATATACCACATTGCATATGCCTCTAGTACCACACTCTAAATAGAGGATACTACATATGAGCTTGCATGGTTACCACCACACTCATTAAGCATTAATTTAGATCAAGAGTTTGAATGTTAGTGAAGGGACAAAGTGAAAGTTTTTCTATTGGGGGTATACTCTTGTAATCAAGAACATTTCCATAGACGGACCTTTAGCTAATTTTCATAAGCGACGTTTGGGTAGATCACACTACATCGGATATCCTTCTCCTTCAAGAACTCCAAAATCTAATTTATTAAAGGAATAACTCAAATTGTTACGGATTTATTGTTAACGTGGATGGATCAGCTTTAGATTGCCATGGACCGACCAATTTTGGTATGGTTATTCGTCTCAATAACGGAAGACGGATGGTAGTCACATCATATCATATTGGCATCTATAATTAACATGTTGGATAGGGTACCCTTTTTGGTCTTGAATATTCTGAATATATTTGTCCTTCCTTCAATTACTTGTTACTCTTATTTTGCAAATTCAAACAATCTTATAGCGAAATACAGAGTTTTGCCTTGATGCATACTCTACATGAAGGAAATGTGGTTTTCTGACTG